>OZ014485.1:11272668-12472668 GCA_963965965.1 Trididemnum nubilum | reverse complement strand
GGCGCCACCTTTCCAGGAAAAACTAAGGCATTGCAGCCAGACTGGTGACTAGCCATCAACTGTCCGGTTGATAGTGCGCTATATGATCATCGAGATGTTGTTCACTGGTTCGGTACTTGCACAGGGCATATTGCTGTATTGACCTTGGGAAAGACACTCCACGCTAATTTCCGTCAGAGCCGTACAGTTTACCAGTCGAGGTGGCCTAGTCTGACAGAACATTTGCAAACAGAACCGAAAATAGTAAACAAACACGGTACAGCTGATTTCAAAATGGACCAAGCAATACCATAAATACGTATTGCTTTATAAACATATAGCTGACAACAAGCTTAGAATGTAGTCGCTACTGCATGCACATTGTTACTTCTAGTTCAGTCAATAAGCTTTCGAATATGCTTCAGTTGGACATTTTAAAAGTCAATTTTGAGATTTTTCCTAAACATTTTTCCTGGGGGTCTTCTATAGTAGGGCGGCTGTTGAGTTTCTTCAACTGGTTCTTTGCAAAGCGATTAAAACCGTCCGGACAATGAACTTAAAGTTTGTGTGGTCTGAGCTACATTTGATAGCGGTAAGATCACAGAATCTGCTTGCATTCGCGACTGCAGTAGAAGGGTTCGTAAATACAGCCCGTGCATTGTTCAATGTCAACAGCCTTTTCATGTTTTTAGCATTCGATGCCAAAGCATTGAAAAATTGCATCGCAAATACCGTAGTTGCAAAGCAAAACGCACTGGCTCTGCAAGTCCGCCACGGTTTGCCATTTTGAACAGCTTTTAATGCTCTTCGAATAGACTTTCAGTAACTTCTGAAGAGGTATTGCTTGAAATCAATAATTTCTTGCAAGACGTGCATTTTCTTTGGTTGTCAATTCGCCGGGTGATGTAGCCGCTCACATAGTAACATATTGCAACATCTGCCTGGGAAATGTCCTCCAAAGTCACATTGGAAAAAATTACCTCCAGCCAATTGTAGTCCTCTTCCATATCAATATGATTTGAGAGCTCATTGTACAGTTCACACTGTTGAATCGTTGTTAACAAGGCATCTTGCTGTAGCAGACTTAAGCAGTGGATCTTTTTTCTGAATGCGGTAGATGTTTGACGGAGGTTAAGTAATTACCACCATTACTGTGATGGTACCATCCAAAGCGTCCTTCTAAAGAAGCAGACGTCAGCTTTCCAGTTAAGAAGTACTGAAAACCATGATTGTTTTTCGAGCAAGTGCTTAGCCAACTCGGGTATTGCTGTCATAGACTGAATGCAGGCCATAAAAGTTTGTGCGGTAAACCCTGCCTTTCCGGATTGCTTTACTTGCAAAATATTAGGATGGCTTCTAAATATTTTAAACCAGGGTGGTCATGCTGCATGTGTTGAATTGACATGTACATTTCTTCTTTCTATCTTTGATCTAAAGCCAAAATATAATTACTCAGTAACGGTGTTTACAACACATTTCACACTATTTATATCATTCGTCGCCACATTCTAGCATGGAATTGTGCGCTACTTACTGCACCACAATGAATGTTTTCCATAAATACAGCAATCACATTCATGATTAGATAGTAGACACCATCGAACTTACTGCACACTTTGGCAATACCAATCTTCACGTACAGAAGCATTTCTACCCTGTTATTATCCTTACCTAGCTGAAAGCTAGACATACCTTTGTAAGGTGCGTCGACTGATAAAATTTTCCATTTGGTGGAGATAAAATCGAAGTAACGAGCAGTTTCAGAAAACTCAGGATGACCCTCCAAATAAAACTCAAAGCACGAACACTTGATTCATGAATAACTCCTATAAAATTGAACATTTGACCAAGACAAATACTTTTAATTTACTCAAAAGCAAACCTATTACTGTGGCTACCATTAGTCTCGGTCACATTACCTCATTTAGGAAAACTAGTTGTGAAACAACACCAATGCTTGTGCTGTAATTAAAATTTCAATATGTTTTGTATAGTTTGTCTTAATTCTAACTAAAAGGACATAGATGTTGTCGCAGTAATATTAAAAACAGGAGAGTATATCAGCAGACACTTCCCTTTCATCAAATATACTTATGCATATCAATTGAAAAATCTTGTACCGTAGTCTATAGTCATCGTGCTATAGCAGCTGTTTTGCTGTAACTGCACTGGTAACCTGACAGCCAGATATATTGCAAAACTTTCAACTTACCAAGGATATGTTGAAGTGATGTTTGGGCAATGCTACTTGGGTTGAGGGATACTTTTTTCAATGCATGGGCAACTTTTAGGGGTTTTCCTTCTTCTATGCGATAAAGGTGCTTCAAATAGGCAAACTGAGCAATGCATTTGTTGCCAAGGATGTACTTATGACAAAGTGTTGGTGAGAGCATCAGTCACTTATTCATAAACTGTTGTACAAATTCTTAAAGTTGTGCGTGAAGTCGAATGTGAAAAAGAGACGCTCTCTTGGGATAAATGGATGCTCTATACTGGGGGATATATACTGGCTCTATACTGGCTCACCATGGCAGAGATCCACAAAAAGCTTCCTAAAATATAAAAAAGGTCAAATTGCATACCAGCTACTTAACACAGCTGCTATCATTACTTCTCTTGTACAGTATTAGTATTAAAGTTTGTGGATGTAGTCATGTCATTTCAAATTCAATCCCATCTGTATTCACTCGGTTTGTTCAGCTCATTTAATGGATGAGAAAATTTAGCAAAGCTTACCACATACTTGCCATTGAAACCTGTCACCTATGAAAATATAAACTCACAACACCCAAATGGGTTTTACTGCTTAAGTTAGTAGGGAAGATATCCTTCTTTCATGAAATTGAATAGCAACATTCATAACAGTTTACATACACCATATAGAAAACTGACTACTCCACTCGGACAGACTACACGAGTATTCTTGAAATCAGATGTTAATGTTGGCAGTACTTCCTTCATTATGCTATGTCGAGGTATAACGAAGTAATATGCGCCTAATACACTTAGTTGCAGGCAATTTCTATTTCATATTTATATTGTATGTACAGTAAAAACCAAACAACGAAAATATCTTACAGGTTGCATATGCGGTTGTCGGTTTTCAAAGCAAGAACATCAAAACAATGTTTGATTCCTTCCATCACTCCATATTCTCATCTGGTTGTCCATCAAGTGTGCATGCTGTTACGTAATGTACCGGAAGCGATATCACCAATGCAATGCAAGTGCTTGCAGTGAAATCAGATGACCAATCACAAGCAGATTTGCAAACAGGACAGCAAATTCAAAACTCTGTAGTGGTCTTTATAATGCTGGCTGAATACAATTAAGGATTGTAAGAAGATCTTGGTAGTAGAGCAGAAGAAATAAACATTTGCACTTCAAGCTTGTGGGTAATAATAATTGTACCGAGAAGTTTCGGTGAATCCAATGGCTGGTTAGAACTTTTGATATAATGGTAAAAAATGCTGCTACCTTTTTCCACATACACAAAACCGCTTGGTAAAGATTCAGATTTTAACATTTCTTTGAACTCCCGAGAAATTTTTTTCTTTCAAATAGTAGCTCACATGTTTATTGATTTGACTGTTTTCATTTATCAGTACAGCTGAGGATGTGCTTGATGTTGTGGGTTGGGGTGCAGATGAATTTGAAGACAAATATTGAGGCAACAAAGGAAAAATATGAGGGACCGCAGTTGGCTTCAAGCAAATTCGCTCCAGACTTTGGCTTAAACAAGCCTGTTTATGTGATTCTGTGTGATCATTTGACCTAGTTTTAAAATTATCCTCAGTAAAATGATGAGCACAACGAGGAATTGCTTTAATTCATTTTTGCCTCAATACTGGTACTGCATATCTTTTTGTGGAAATCTGAATAGCGCAACTGGTTCTGATTTCTTGCTAGATTTATAACTAAATTTACATTCAGGAACACAACAAGAGTTAACCATTGCATTTGGTAGCCTACAGTATATCATCCAATTCGAGAATAAAGATAAAATTCTAAAAATTTACAGCAAAATATCAGGTAAAATTTTACAATAGTGTGTATAGCATCACTCCACTTCAGACTAACCAATAGGAAATACCGGTCGACCACTGGCTACCGGTATATGTCTACCTAGGAGTGCAATAGAGGTTGTAATTTGCTAACAGACTCACTCTCCAGACTAGGTAGACTAAGTTTTTGAAATGCTCTAGAGGGTTATAGCCACATACCAGTAGGCTAGTGAGTAGGCTATTTACCGGTACGTATGACAGGTGGGTTCAATTCAATTTATTAAGACAGCGAAAGACTGTTCAGTCATCAAAGTCAACTGTCAAAATTAGCAGTTAAACATCATTACCGGTAACAATTGAAATTAAAAGCAGAAATCAGACTATTTAGAGCAGTATACAAACTTCTTACGCTCAGAGTCTTGTCCCTGACAGGAACCTCCCTCAACTCACCCCCCAAATGATAAATAATAATAGGCACTAATTAATTTTGTTTTGAATTCTATTTTGAATTTACAGAAGTTCTTCTGTTTTATCTGTAATGGTGTTTCGTTCCAGATTTTTGGTCCATTACACCGCAAACACTTTTGGGCTTGTTTCGATGAAACTCTAGTAATGAAGTGTTTTTTTTTTTGATGTTTTTTTCTGGTGTTGTGTGAATGGATGTTATCTAACATTGTAGCCGATAGCATAATTATTAGTTGATGCACTGCAGATGTTTAAGGCTTTGTTGTGTACTTTGTGCATCAATTTAGCTAATTCAAGTTGAAAAATATCGTGCAGCTTTAGTATTTGTAGCCTTGAGAATAATGGTGTTGCTCGTGTTGTTTTATTGCTATAAGTGATGATTCGCATTGCTGTTTTTTGAAGTAAAAATAAAGGTCTCATATTCGAATTGGAGGCACTGTCCAGTGTCCACTGAAGTAGGCCTACCGTAATTAATCTTACGCCTATTTTAATGTTTCATCAGGCTCGATTGTAACTTAACGTTTGACCTCAACTATAACTAACTACGAGAAACTTCAAAGTGTATTTTTTTCTGCGTCATTGCCGACTAGCAACTAGTACTACTAACACAAACGCAACACCCTGCTAAATGCTCATGAGCTCAATGACTAACCCTCCAGTTGTCACCAGTCATGCGGAACGTGACGCAAGTAAGCAATCCCGTTGTTCTAGATATCCCTGGTTAAAATTTGTGCTTTTTTTTTGAAAGTTTGATGGTGAAGTTAAAATTTTAATCTAATTAAATGCGGAATTAGTCACAACCTTCAGACTCCGGCTAAACCCTGCTGCATTTAAACGCTGATATCTAACAACAGAGCATTTTGTGTAAACGTATTAAAACGTCAATATTACTGGCTAAATCAGTGTGTTTTTGACAATTAGTTGATTGCTTGATTTGACCGTGAAAGGTCATTTTGCAACTTGCCTGTGGCAATTCTAATCCATCTTTATGACTGTCGCATATACTTAGTGAGCGACTAAATAAAAATTTGTTTTAATGTTATTTTTCTTAAACTAATACCAGTTGGAATGTTTACGGCTATAACTGAAAATAATCACCAATTGCACTGTTCAGGATTTCGAAAGAACGATTCAATGTGTGAACCGCTTTGTCTCTATCAACATGGATCTAGCAAATCTTGCAACATTGCTATTTATTAGTGGCAATGTCCACTCTTACCCAAGCCCCATCAGCAACCATCCTCACCCCACGCACCCTTGCTCCATCTGCCATCTGGATGTGGGCAGAGATTCTCTTCAATGCTCTGTTTGCCTCAAGTGGGTGCATTTCCTTTGCTCCTTTCTTACCCGTGCTGACTTTCGCACAATCTGTGCAACTGGCACTGCAGTGGGCTTGCGATGCCCAGCGTGCCATCCCCAAACGAAAACTGGCTCCCCCACTCAGACCAGTCTCCTTGTTACGCCGCCTGCGTCCCCTCCTCCCCCAGGGTTCCCCCCACTACCGCCTGGCTTTTATCACTCACGTCCACCTCGGGGCCTCCCACGTTACCCTTGCTCCATTTGCTCTCTCGAGGTAGGTAAGGCTTCTTTAAAGTGCTCCACCTGCTCCAAGTGGGTGCATTTCTCCTGCTCCTCTCTGACTCGGGCTGACTTTCGCAAAATCTGCGCGGCCGGCTCCCCCAAGGGTTGGAATTGCCCTGCTTGTCTTAATGGGGATCTTGCCTCTCCCACCCACCGGCCAGCGTCCCCCCGCCTCGTCTCTCCAGCTCTGCCCCCACCCACACCCACTCCACTTGCTTGCTCAGATCTTATGGATTCATCTCTGCGTCTACCCTCACATCCTCCCCTTCTTAACACCTGCCCTCCTTCCGCCTTCACCCTTCCTGCCTCATCACAGCCGCCCACAGCTTCACAGCCGGTCCACAACTTGCCACGCACCCTCAAGGAAATCCACGCCTCTCACACAATCTCAGAATTGTGCAATGGAATGCCGGCGGTCTTTCCTCCTCCAGCCGTGCTGAACTGATCGCCTTTCTTTCTGGCAACCACCATGACCTCATTTTGCTCCAGGAAACCCATCTTTCGTCAACCAAAAAGTTCCAAATCCCTGGTTATTATATCTTCCGCACGAACCGGACTTTCGGTAGACAAGGCCCTGTTTCCTCCGCTACTCATAACACTGGTGGTGGTGTCCTCACTCTCATCCACTTTGACCTGGCTTTTTCTCCTGTTTCTGTTTCCTCTCTGTCTTCCCAGGACCCCTACTCAGACTACACCTGTGTTAAAGTCCTTCTCTCCAACCACTCTCCTCTTCAATTTCTTAACCTCTACTCCCCTCCCATCAGAAACAGTCCTTCTGATTCTCGCACCAGGACCTTCTATCCTGACATCCTTCCTAACTCCCCTGACACTTTCATCCTCGGAGACTTCAATGCTCACTACCCAACGTGGGACAGACTCATTCCCCCTAACCCGCTCGGAAATGACCTGTTTCGCTGGATCACTTCCTCCGGTCTGGAAATTCTGAACGACCCCGCCTCTCCCACGCTCCTTCACCATTCCACTGGGAGCCGTTCTTCCCCTGATATCTTGTTAGCTCCTGCGTCTCTCGCTCCCCACTGTGAGTGGCGCACTCTCCATGGCCTTGGCTCGGACCATCTCCCCATTGAAATTGTCCTCCCCCTCTTTCCAGTTCGTCAACCAAACACACGTCCCCTTCAACTACAAAAAAAACAGTTGGGATATTTACCAATCTTATATTGCTGAGCACCTTCCCTCTCTTGATTTTGATGCACTCAACATCCACCAGGCTGCCCACTCCTCTTCCCTAATCTTAGTCGAAGCTGCCAAGGCCTCTATCCCCTTTGGCCGCCTTGGTCGTTCCCCCCAAAGCCTGGTGTTCCCAGGAAGCGGAATCTGCAGTTCGGGAACGACGGAGGGCCCGCTCCGTGGCACATCGATCTGAGTCGCACCACCTCAGATACATAGATGCTTCTCGTAGGGCGTCCTCAGTCATTTGTAGAGCCAAATCTGCAGCCTGGCAAGCCACCTGTTCTAACCTGTCTCCCCGTTCTGATCCTCGTGCTGTCTTCAGGCTTCTCAATGCAATCTCGGGCAAAAAAACACCTCCCAAGACTCTTCTTTTCCCGATTCCACTTGCCCTCTTGACACTGCCAACCACTTTGCCTCTTATCTTCGCTCACGTCTATCTCAAGCGACACCCCGTTCCTCGTGCAGAGCTGAACGACAGTTCATGAATGAACTCCGGAAAGCTAGCTGTGAGGATGCTTCTTTCCTCCATAGATCTTTCTGCTCCCCCTTGTCCTTGACTGAACTCTCCACTGCTATCAGCAATTTCTCCTCTTCCACTGCGTCTGGCCCTGACCAGATTGCCTACCCTTTACTAAAGCACCTGCCTGAACCAGCACAACTCCTCCTTCTTTCTCTTTTTAACATGTCCTGGCACTCTCACACCTTCCCCTCTTGTTGGAAACCTACCACTATCAACCCCATTCACAAACCTGGAAAACCCACTTCTTCTCCGTCGTTTTTTCGCCCCATTTCCCTCACCTCCTGCATCTCCAAGCTTTTTGAGCGAAAGGATTCTTTCTCGCCTAACTTTTCACCTTGAATCGAATCATCTCCTCTCGACTTGCCAGGCCGGCTTTCGTCCTGGTAGGTCACCCCTTGACCAAATTCTGTCTCAATCAATCTGGGACGGCTTCCAAAAGAAAAAACCTCCAGACCGAACGAACGATTTTGGCTTCTGTTGACTTCTCCAAGGCTTTCGACTCGGTCTGGCACTCTGCTCTTTTTCACAAACTCCTCTCGCTCAAACTCCCCCCTTGCTTCGTTCTTTGGGTGCGCTCCTTCCTTTCTGATCGTAGAGCTAAAGTCCAGGTTGGTGGTTCCCACAGCCGCTCTTTCCGCATCAGACGTGGGGTCCCCCAGGGCTCAGTACTTGGCCGGTCCTCTTCATTCTGTTTGTTGATGACATCACTAAGGATTTACTTCGGGGTGCCCATGCCTCCCTGTATGCTGACGATCTGGCCATCTGGTCCTCCTCCCCAGACCCGCTCAAAGCCTCCTCTGTTGTCGAATCTTCCCTCGCTTAGAAACATGGTCCAACTTAAGGAGACTTCCACTCAATCCAAAGAAGTGTGAGTCGTCCTTTTTCTCTACAGATCCCCATCAAGCCACTTTCGAACCCCGACTGAACCTCTTGGGCTTCCCTCTTTTGTTCAATCCCACCCCTAAATTCCTTGGAGTAACCTTTGATCGGACCCTATCCTTTGGGGCCCATGTCCAATCCCTGTGTTCCAAATTCTATCCACGCCACAAAGCCCTTCGCTCAATTGCCACTGCCAATTGAGGTCCCACAAAAGAATCTCTCTCCCTACTCTACCAAGCGTTTGTCCATCCGGTGCTTACATATGCCTCTCCTGGATGGTTCCCATTCCTTTGTAACACTACAACCAATCACCTGGAAGTTCTACACAGAGCTGCATGCAGAGTCATTACTGGTTGCCTCTTTTCCACCCCCTCCTTACTACTCCTTCTCGAGGCCCAACTCCCTCCTCTAAAGCTGACTCTAGAGCATCAGACCCTCTACTCCTTTGAACGTGCTCTGCGCCTTCCCCCCGACTTCTCCAGCCTTTATGCCCTGGCAATTAGAAACGTTCCCTGTCGACTATAGAAGAAACCCTCCTGTAGATCATTCTGTTCTTCAGCCACACAACCACTCCCATCCCCACGCGAGTCTCTGATCACGTGCCCCCCTTTTCCCCCATGGTCCACTACCCACTTCAGTGTTTTTCCCTTCATTCCCGACTGCTCAGGCAACAGTACATCTCGACTCCAAATTGCTTCAAGCGGACTATCCTCCCTCCCCCCGTCAGATATCCAATTATTGACTGACGGATCTGTCCCCTCCCTTTTTGGTCCCGGTGGCGCTGGAGTATATACTCCAAATGCAACACATCGAATTCCTTATCCTTTTCCTCCGGTCCAATTGCCTCCAGCTTCACAGCTGAAACCTTTGCCCTCAAGCAAGGTCTTGCTTGGTGTACTAGCCATTTGATGACCTGCAAATTCCAGTCAGTCCTTTTCCTAACCAACTCTCAATCAGCCCTCTGTATCCTTTCTTCAGCCCCCTCTTATCTCCTGCCTGAGTCCCTCTGGTATGTTTGGTCCCTTGCCTCCTCCCTCTCCAACAATACCAGTTTGAGCTTCCAATGGGTCCCCGGACACGCAGGTCTCCCCAGAAATGAAAAAGCGGATTTACTTGCCAAAACTGGTGCCTCTCTGCCCACTGATGCGATCCCAAGCCCTTTCTCCCCAGTTAGTGCCAAAGTCCGTTATTGCCAATACCGCAATTGGAGACGTCACATCTCACACTCCCATCTGAACTTCCAAGTCCCCAAAGTCTCTTTGGAGGCTCCTTCTTTCTCGCTCCATACGCAGTGAGCTCTCCCGTTTTCGCTGCCATGGTCACAGTCTTCTTTTATCTTCATATCTTCACAGGATCAGTCGGAAAGAGAATTCTGATTGTAGTGCCTGTGGACACCGTCTACAGCACCTCAATCATCTCCTCCTCGACTGTCGTGCTTCTGGACCCCTTCGCAAATCTATCTTTGGCTCCTCTCTCTCTATTCTCGATCTATGGTCCAGACCTTGAGGTGTGGCTCGACTGTTGGGTCTCCGCGGAGTTCCTCCGCGCCCCCATCCCTCGGAAGGGGTCGGGTAGTACCACCACCACAGTCATCAACCGATGCCAATTTATTTCGGAATGCGAGTCATCATCACCGAAAATCGTGACAAGGCTGGTGGATTTTTTAACGGAAACCTCGGCGTCGTTCATTCCCTTTCAAATCACACTCTTTTTGTTCGTTGCAATCATTAACTGATTGCCATTTTTCCAGTAACGAATCAACAAAACGACACCTACTATCCAATTCGACCAGTCTATTCCGTGACCATGGCAAAAGCGTAAGGACAAACCATTCCACACGTTTCAATTTGGTTTGATAAACCAAAATCGTCAACTGCAAGTGCCTATGTCGCCATGTCACGTGTAGCTTCGTTTTCATGCATCTCCTTTTTAAAGCTGTCCATGGCAAGTCATTTCGCACAAAATCAACAATAGCATTTCCTTTTCACTCCTACTTCTTCTCCGAGCAGGTGCAATAGGACTACATTGCAGTGAAGGTCCTGCTATATCAAAAAGCCTAACGATGTCGTGTTGCTACCTCTTTGGGTGACAATGGAAACGCAACAACTTCACCACTTTTTCATTCTTGGCCCTAGCTGCTTTCGGCATCCTTCTTTTTGCTCTGTGTCAGTGAGTTACCCTTTAGGTCGCTTGACCTTGCGCTTGTGCACAACTCGTCGTTTGGAATTCTTGCCTACATTCGGGTACGTGCATTAAGACCAAATGTTGGCCATCAACATTGCTAGGCATAAAACAAAACCACTTGGACGCCACGCGACTGCGATGGGTGGGTGCTGGGTTCAGTCACCTCTGACGTTCAATCCTACGCTTGCTAGTTCCTCAATGTTATCACAGGTAATTTTTGTGGACACTTTCATTGACTTTGCTCAAAATACACAAAACATCGTTATAATATTAATTGTTTACTTAAAACATTGAAACAAATCTTCGGATTGGAAAGCATACCTTGCGTGTATTTACATAATATTTTGAACAGACTACATGTAAAACTTTGTTTAGTTGTGTTTATCTCCATTTGTCGCGTTTCGTGTCCCTTTCAACCTTTAAGTTGTTGAACGTAACGTTGTGGCTTGCTGTCACGCATGCATTTAAGGGTAACGGACCAAAGTTTGCTCAGTGATCCAAATGAATCTGTATTACACTTCCAAGTAGTTTTTGTAGTTAGCTGACAACAAATTCTGGAGTTAGTTTAGGTCATTTTCTGGACACTCTCATATATTTGCTCAAAATACCCAAAAACTTGTTTTATACTTGCATTCAAAAACGTCCCAAAACGCTTCGACTGGTTTAAAGTTTGCTCAGACGGCCAAACAGCGCAAAAGACCAAACAGCGCAATTAAAACGGCCAAACAGCACAAAAGTTAAGAACGGGTCAAAAACCAATAAAAAACACTGAAAACCGCCTAAAAATGGATTTTAGGACCAAATAACAAAAAGAATGTGTTTACAAAAAAAATTGTTTACAAAGATCGTATCAAAATGCTTCCAATCATTCAAAACTCGCTCACAAACGACCAGAATGTCCGAACTGCACAAAAGCTGTTACGGGGTTAAAAACGTCAAACGCTTCTTCAAAATGCTGAAAATTGCTTAGAAGCGATTTTCGTGACCAATAGTAAAACAAAATTTTTTTCGGAAAAAAACTAATTTTTGATCATAGTCATGCAGAAACGCCTTAAAACATTAAAAATTTGTTTAGAAAAGACAAATACGGGCCAGGCAGCACAGAAATCAAAAATCGGTCAAAAAGCAAAAAACTGCTAAAACTTAGCATTAACCGCTTAAAATTTTTGTCATGACCAGGTAGCGAAAAAAAGAGTTCAACAAAAAAACTTTTTCACCAAGTTTGTCCAAAACCCTTCAAATTAATAAAAACACGCTGTGAAACGCTCGAAACGGTCAAAAATGCACAAAAACTGAAAATCGATCCAAAATGTTGAAAACAGCTAAAAACAACTGAAAATTGTTTGGGAATGATTTTCGTGACGAAATACCAAAAAATAGGTTTTTGAAAAATAGTTTTTTTGACCAAATTCTTCTCAAAACGTTTCAAATTAAATAAAACTTGCTGCTTGAAAACAAATACGGCCAAACAAAAGCAAAACTAAAAATCGGTCAAAAACTGCTAAAACACACTGAAAATATTTTGGAAAGAGTCTTCGTGACCAAGCAGAAAAACAATTTTCTTTCAATCAAAAACTTTTTATTTAAACCAATTTTGTCCAAAAACGCTTCAAGTCAGTTGAAACTTGCTTACAAACATCAAATACAGCCAAACAGCACTAAAACTGAAACTAGGTCAAAAACTTCAAAAACTGATAAAAATCACTGAAAACCGCTCATGAGTGACCTAATTGCATTTTGACCTAATTGCAATTTCATGACCTAATTGCAACAGAAAATTTGTTCAACAAAAAAACTGTTTTTCACAAGAATTGTCCAAAACGCTTAGAAATAATCATGCAAAAATCGCTGACATAACCAAAACGGCCAAAAAGCACAAAACCGAAACGCGGTCAAAAACTTCAAAAAACGCAAAAAGTACTGAAAACCGTTTCGAAGTGATTTTCGTTTCCAATAAAGTAAACATTTTTAAACGGAAAAGTTTCTTTACCAAAATTGTCCTATAACCTTTCAAATCACTTAAAACTTGCTCAAAATGGACCAACACGGCCAAACCGCACAAAAACTAAAACCCATCAAAAACGCCCAAAACTGCTCAAAAATGATTTCTGCAAATTAAAAGCAAAAAAATGTTTTGCAACAAAAACTTCACCCAAAGTTTTCCAGAAACGCTTCAAATTACTCTAATTTTGCAAGAAAACAAGCAATACGGCCAAACAACACAAAAACCAAAAATCGGTCCAAAAGTCGAAAACACTGAAAACAAAGTTGTGTCAAAACACTGCTAATCATTCAAATCTTGCTCACAAACGACCAAAACGATCAAACAGAACAAAAAATGAAACGCGGGTAAACGCGTCAAAAACTGCTACAAAGTGCTGAAAACCGCTTAGAAATGATTTTTGTGAGCAATTACTAAATCAAAATCTTTTCTTAGAAAAAACTGATTTTTGATCAAAGTCGAGCAAAAACGCCTTAAATCATCAAACATTTGCTCAGAAACGACAAAACAACACAAAAACTAAAAATCGGTCAAAAACGTCAAAAACTGTTAAAGCCCATTGAAAACAACTTGGAAAGAGTTTTCATGACCAAAAAGCAAAACAAAGTCGGACAAAAACATTTTTCACCAAACTTGGGCTAAAACACTTAAAAGCACCTGAAACTTGCTCAAAAACAAACAATTCGGCGAAACAGCAACAAAACTGAAAGTAGGCAAAGGACGTTGAAAACTGTCAAACTTCACTAAAAACCGCTTAGAAGTGATTTTCGTAACCAAAATGCCAAACAAGTTTCTTTCAATCAAAAACATATAATTAGGATAAATACTGACCCAAAACGCTTCAAATCAGTTGAAACTGGCCGAAAAACAAGCAATACGGCCAAACAGCAAAAAAAACTAAATGTATGTCAAAACTGGTAAAAAACACTCAAAACCGCTTAGAAATGATTTCTATGACCAAGGACCAAAAAGAACGTGTTTTAAAATAGTTTGTTTACTAAATTTGTGTCAAAACGCTTTTAATCATTCAAAACTCGCTCACAAACGACCAAAACGGTCAAACATTTTAACTCAGATGAAATTTGCTTAGAAATCACCTACACGGCCAAACAGCACAAAAATTTGAAAGCGGTCAAAAACGTCCAAAACTGATAAAGTCTACTGAACACTACTCAAAAATGATTTTTGGGAAGGAAAAGGAGAGAAAAGTTCTTTGCTACGATAACTTCAACTAAAGTTTTCCAGAAATGCTTCAAATATTTTTATTTTCAAAACAAACGAGCAATATGGTCAAAAATCAAAAAAATTGAAAACGGTCAAAAACTAATGAAAAACACTGAAAACCGTTAAGAATTGCTTTTCATGACCAAAGACCAAATAGAATGTGGTGACAAATAGTTTGTTTACCAAATTTGTGTCAAAACGCTTTCAATCAATAAGAGCTTGCTCACAAACGACCAAAACGGTCAAACAGCACAAAAATTGAAATGCGCTTGAAAACGTCAAAAACTGCTACAGAGTGTTTAAAACCGCTTGGAAATGGTTTTTTGTGACCAAATACCAAAACAAATTCTTCTTTCAGAAAAAGTCTTCTTTCAGAAGCTTTTGACTGTTCTTCTTTCAGAAGAACTCTTCTTTCAGAAGCGTTTTGTTTAAAACTTCTTTATTGGTTGTTGGTAATGAGAATCACTTTCGAGCGGTTTTCAGTTTTTTTTATCAGTTTTTGACTGTTTTGACCAACTTTCAGTTTTTGTGCTGTTTGGCGGTTTTGTTATTTCTAAGCAAGTTTTCAATGATTTCAAGCGTTTTATGACAGTTTTGGTCAAAAAATAGTTTTTTTTGTCAAAAAGTTTTGTTTTGCTGTTTGGTCATGAAAACTCTTTCAAGGCTGTTTTTGACCAATTTTTAGATGATCAATTTTTAGTTTTTTGACGTATTGTTGGGCCGTATTTGTCGTTTTTAAGCAGCAAGTTTTAACTGACATTAAAGCGTTTTGGAAAAATTTTGGTCAAAGAAACTATTTTTCGTCAAAATAAATGTGTTTCGATATTTCGTCCTAAAAATCATTCCCAAACAAATTTCATTTTCTTATCGCTTTTTTTAACGTTTTTGATCGATTTTTAGTTTTTGTGCAGTTTGGCCGTTTCGGTCGTTTCGTAGCAAGTTTTGGACAAGTGTAGTCGAAAAAGCTTTTTGATGTTGAACACTTTTGTTTTAGCCGTTTGGTCATAATAATGCTAACTTTTATGAAAATGCTACCTTTTTTTTGAACGGCTATAGCTAACTTTTGGCAGTTTTGGACGTTTTTGACCGGTTTTTAGTTTTTGTGCTGTTTGGCCGTAATAGTCATTTCTGAGCAAATTTTGTTTGTTTTAGGGCGTTTTTACACGACTTTGATCAAAAATCAGTTTTTTTTGAAAAAGGTTTTTGTTATGGTATTTGGTCACGAAAATCACTTCCAAGCCGTTTTCAGCACTTTACAACAGATTTTGACGTTTCTAACCGCGTTTCAATTTTTGTGCTGTTTGACCGTTTTGGTCGTTTGTGAGCGAGTTTTGAATGATTAAAAGCGTTTTGACACGAATTTGGAAAACAAATTATTTAAAAACACTTTTTTATTGGTCCTTGGCCATGAAAATCATTTTTGAATAGTGTCTTACCAGTTTTTAACATACATTTAGTTTTTTTTGCTGTTTGGCCGTATTGCTTGTTTTTCGGCCAGTTCCAACTGATTTGAAGCGTTTTGGGTTAGTATTTGGCTAAATAAAATGTTTTTGATTGAAAGAAACTTGTTTGGCATTTTGGTTACGAAAATCACTTCTAAGCGGTTTTTAGTGAAGTTTGACAGTTTTCAACGTCCTTTGCCTACTTTCAGTTTTGTTGCTGTTTCGCCGAATTGTTTGTTTTTGAGCAAGTTTCAGGTGCTTTTAAGTGTTTTAGCCCAAGTTTGGTGAAAAATGTTTTTGTCCGACTTTGTTTTGCTTTTTGGTCATGAAAACTCTTTCCAAGCTGTTTTCAGTGTGCTTTAACAGTTTTTGACGTTTTCAACCCATTTTTAGTTTTTGTGTTGTTGGGCCGCATTTATCGTTTTCAAGCGGCAAGTTTAAACTGATATTAAAGCGGTTTGGTCAAAAAAGTTATTTTTCGTCAGAAAAAATGTGTTTTGATATTTCGTCCTAAAAATCATTCCCAAACAATTTTCATTTTTTTTTGCTTTTTTTAACGTTTTTGATCGATTTTCAGCTATTGTGCATTTTGGCCGTTTTGGTTGTTTCGCAGAATGTCTTGAATGATTTAAACCGTTTTGGACGAGTTCAGTCGAAAAACGTTTTTTATGATGAACACTTTGTTTTAGCTGCTTGGTCATGACAATGCTTAGCTTTTCTTGAACGGCTAAAGCTAACTTTTAGCGGTTTTGGACGTTTTTGACCGATTTTTGGTTTTTGTGCTGTTTGGCCGTATTTTTTGCTTCTGAGCAAGTTTGATTTAAGGCGTTTTTGCACGACTTTGATCAAAAACCAGTTTTCTTCTAAAAGAGGTGTTTGCTGTGTATTGGGAACTTTTGTTATAAAACGAATTTTGTTATGACACGAATTTTGTGAACAAACTATTTGAAAACACATTCTTTTTTGTCTTTGGTCATGAAAACCATTTCTAAGCGGTTTTCAGTCTTTTTACCAGTTTTTGACATATATTTAGTTTTTCTTGCGATTTGGCCGTTTTGCTTGTTTTTTGGCCGTTTTTAACTGATTTGAAGCGTTTTGGGTCAATATTTGACTAAATCAATTGTTTTTGATTGAAAAAATATTGTTTTGCTGTTTGATTACGACAATCACTTCTGAGCGAGTTTTAGTGGTTTGAAAGTTTTCAATGTCCTTCACCAACTTTCAGTTTTGTTGCTGTTTTGCTGAATTGCTCGTATTTTAGCAAGTTTTAAATGGTTTTAGGCGTTTTGTACAAATTGGAAAAAAAATGTTTCGAAAAAAAATTGTTTTGCTTTTTGGTCATGAAAACTCTTTCCAAGTTGTTTTCAATGGGCTTTAACAGTTTTTGACGTTTTTGACCGATTTTTAGTTTTTGTGTTGTTTTGTCGTTTCTGAGCAAATGTTTGATGATTTAAGGCGTTTTTGCTCGACTTTGATCAAAAATCAGTTTTTTCTAAGAAAAGATTTTGATTTAGTAATTGCTCACAAAAATCATTTCTAAGCGGTTTTCAGCACTTTGTAGCAGTTTTTGACGTGTTTACCCGCGTTTCATTTTTTGTTCTGTTTGATCGTTTTGGTCGTTTGTGAGCAAGATTTGAATGATTAGCAGTGTTTTGACACAACTTTGTTTTCAGTGTTTTCGACTTTTGGACCGATTTTTGGTTTTTGTGTTGTTTGGCCGCATTGCTTGTTTTCTTGCAAAATTAGAGTAATTTGAAGCGTTTCTGGAAAACTTTGGGTGAAGTTTTTGTTGCAAAACATTTTTTTGCTTTTAATTTGCAGAAATCATTTTTGAGCAGTTTTGGGCGTTTTTGATGGGTTTTAGTTTTTGTGCGGTTTGGCCGTGTTGGTTCATTTTGAGCAAGTTTTAAGTGATTTGAAAGGTTATAGGACAATTTTGGTAAAGAAACTTTTCCGTTCAAAAATGTTTACTTTATTGGAAACGAGAATCAATTCGAAACGGTTTTCAGTACTTTTTGCGTTTTTTGAAGTTTTTGACCGCTTTTTGGTTTTGTGCTTTTTGGCCGTTTTGGTTATGTCAGCGACTTTTGCATGATTATTTCTAAGCGTTTTGGACAATTCTTGTAAAAAACAGTTTTTTTGTTGAACAAATTTTCTGTTGCAATTAGGTCATGAAAATCACTCATGAGCGGTTTTTCAGTGATTTTTATCAGTTTTTGAAGTTTTTGACCTAATTTCAATTTTAGTGCTGTTTGGCTGTATTTGATGTTTGTGAGCGAGTTTCAACTGACTTGAAGCGTTTTTGGACAAAATTGGTTTAAATAAAAAGTTTTTGATTGAAAGAAAATTGTTTTTCTGCTTGGTCACGAAGACTCTTTCCAAGATATTTTCAGTGTGTTTAAGCAGTTTTTGACCGATTTTTAGTTTTGGTTTTGTTTGGCCGTATTTGTTTTCAACCAGCAAGTTTTAATTAATTTAAAGCGTTTTGAGCAGAAGTTGGTCAAAAAAACTATTTTTCGTCAAAAACCTATTTTTTGGTATTTCGTCACGAAATCCATTCCCAAACCATTTTCAGTTGTTTTTAGCTGTTTTCAACATTTTGGATCGATTTTCAGTTTTTGTGCATTTTGACCGTTTCGAGCGTTTCACAGCGTGTTTTTAATAATTTGAAGCGTTTTGGACGAGCTTGGTGAAAAAAGTTTTTTTGTTGAACTAATTTTTTCATCGCTACCTGGTCATGATAATCATTTTAAGCGGTTAGTGCTAAATATTGGCAGTTTTTTGCTTTTTGACCGATTTTTGATTTCTGTGCTGCCTGGCCCGTTGTTAATGATTTACAGCGTTTCTGCACGACTATGATCAAAAATTAGTTTTTTTCCGAAAAAAATTTTGTTTTAGTATTGGTCACGAAAATCGCTTCTAAGCAATTTTCAGCATTTCGAAGAAGCGTTTGACGTTTTTAACCCCGTAACAGCTTTTGTGCAGTTCGGCCATTTTGGTCGTTTGTGAGCGAGTTTTGAATGATTGGAGGCATTTTGATACGATCTTTGTAAACAATTTTTTTTTTGTAAACACATTCTTTTTGTTATTTGGTCCTAAAATCCATTTTTAAACGGTTTTTTTTGTAATGGTTTTTGACCTGTTCTTAACTTTTGTGCTGTTTGGCCGTTTTTATTTTTGTCTGAGCAAACTTTGAACGAGTCGAAGCGTTTTGGGACATTTTTGAATGCAAGTATAAAACAAGTTTTTGGGTATTTTGAGCAAATATATGAGAGTGTCCAGAAAATGACCTAAACTAACTCCAGAATTTGTTGTCAGCTAACTACAAAACCTACTTGGAAGTGTAATACAGATTCATTTGGATCACTGAGCAAACTTTGGTCCGTTATCCTTAAATGCATGCGTGACAGCAAGCCACAACGTTACGTTCAACAACTTAAAGGTTGAAAGGGACACGAAACGCGACAAATGGAGATAAACACAACTAAACAAAGTTTTACATGTAGTCTGTTCAAAATATTATGTAAATACACGCAAGGTATGCTTTCCAATCCGAAGATTTGTTTCAATGTTTTAAGTAAACAATTAATATTATAACGATGTTTTGTGTATTTTAAGCAAAGTCAATGAAAGTGTCCACAAAAATTACCTGTGATAACATTGAGGAACTAGCAAGCGTAGGATTGAACGTCAGAGGTGACTGAACCCAGCACCCACCCATCGCAGTCGCGTGGCGTCCAAGTGGTTTTGTTTTATGCCTAGCAATGTTGATGGCCAACATTTGGTCTTAATGCACGTACCCGAATGTAGGCAAGAATTCCAAACGACGAGTTGTGCACAAGCGCAAGGTCAAGCGACCTAAAGGGTAACTCACTGACACAGAGCAAAAAGAAGGATGCCGAAAGCAGCTAGGGCCAAGAATGAAAAGGTGGTGAAGTTGTTGCATTTCCATTGTCACCCAAAGAGGTAGCAACACGACATCGTTAGGCTTTTTGATATAGCAGGGCCTTCACTGCAATGTAGTCCTATTGCACCTGCTCGGAGAAGAAGTAGGAGTGAAAAGGAAATGCTATTGTTGATTTTGTGCGAAATGACTTGCCATGGACAGCTTTAAAAAGGAGATGCATGAAAAGGAAGCTACACGTGACATGGCGACATAGGCACTTGCAGTTGACGATTTTGGTTTATCAAACCAAATTGTAACGTGTGGAATGGTTTGTCCTTACGCTTTTGCCATGGTCACGGAATAGACTGGTCGAATTGGATAGTAGGTGTCGTTTTGTTGATTGGTTACTGGAAAAATGGCAATCAGTTAATGATTGCAACGAACAAAAAGAGTGTGATTTGAAAGGGAATGAACGACGCCGAGGTTTCCGTTAAAAAATCCACCAGCCTTGTCACGATTTTCGGTGATGATGACTCGCATTCCGAAATAAATTGGCATCGGTTGATGACTGTGGTGGTGGTACTACCCGACCCCTTCCGAGGGATGGGGGCGCGGAGGAACTCCGCGGAGACCCAACAGTCGGGCCACACCCCAAGGTCTGGACCATAGATCGAGAATAGAGAGAGAGGAGCCAAAGATAGATTTGCGAAGGGGTCCAGAAGCACGACAGTCGAGGAGGAGATGATTGAGGTCCTGTAGACGGTGTCCACAGGCACTACAATCAGAATTCTCTTTCCGACTGATCCTGTGAAGATATGAAGATAAAAGAAGACTGTGACCATGGCAGCGAAAACGGGAGAGCTCACTGCGTATGGAGCGAGAAAGAAGGAGCCTCCAAAGAGACTTTGGGGACTTGGAAGTTCAGATGGGAGTGTGAGATGTGACGTCTCCAATTGCGGTATTGGCAATAACGGACTTTGGCACTAACTGGGGAGAAAGGGCTTGGGATCGCATCAGTGGGCAGAGAGGCACCAGTTTTGGCAAGTAAATCCGCTTTTTCATTTCTGGGGAGACCTGCGTGTCCGGGGACCCATTGGAAGCTCAAACTGGTATTGTTGGAGAGGGAGGAGGCAAGGGACCAAACATACCAGAGGGACTCAGGCAGGAGATAAGAGGGGGCTGAAGAAAGGATACAGAGGGCTGATTGAGAGTTGGTTAGGAAAAGGACTGACTGGAATTTGCAGGTCATCAAATGGCTAGTACACCAAGCAAGACCTTGCTTGAGGGCAAAGGTTTCAGCTGTGAAGCTGGAGGCAATTGGACCGGAGGAAAAGGATAAGGAATTCGATGTGTTGCATTTGGAGCATACACTCCAGCGCCACCGGGACCAAAAAGGGAAGGGACAGATCCGTCAGTCAATACTTGGATATCAGACGGGGGGAGGGAGGATAGTCCGCTTGAAGCAATTTGGAGTCGAGATGTACTGTTGCCTGAGCAGTCGGGAATGAAGGGGGAAACACTGAAGTGGGTTGTGGACCATGGGGGAAAAGGTGGGCACGTGATCAGAGACTCGCGTGGGGATGGGAGTGGTTGTGTGGCTGAAGAACAGAATGATCTACAGGAGGGTTTCTTCTATAGTCGACAGGGAACGTTTCTAATTGCCAGGGCATAAAGGCTGGAGAAGTCGGGGGGAAGGCGCAGAGCACGTTCAAAGGAGTAGAGGGTCTGATGCTCTAGAGTCAGCTTTAGAGGAGGGAGTTGGGCCTCGAGAAGGAGTAGTGAGGAGGGGGTGGAAAAGAGGCAACCAGTAATGACTCTGCATGCAGCTCTGTGTAGAACTTCCAGGTGATTGGTTGTAGTGTTACAAAGGAATGGGAACCATCCAGGAGAGGCATATGTAAGCACCGAACGGACAAAAGCTTTGTAGAGTAGGGAGAGAGATTCTTTTGTGGGACCCCAAGAGGCAGTGGCAATTGAGCGAAGGGCTTTGTGGCGTGGATAGAATTTGGAACACAGGGATTGGACATGGGCCCCAAAGGATAGGGTCCGATCAAAGGTTACTCCAAGGAATTTAGGGGTGGGATTGAACAAAAGAGGGAAGCCCAAGAGGTTCAGTCGGGGTTCGAAAGTGGCTTGATGGGGATCTGTAGAGAAAAAGGACGACTCACACTTCTTTGGATTGAGTGGAAGTCTCCTTAAGTTGGACCATGTTTCTAAGCGAGGGAGGATTCGACAACAGAGGAGGCTTTGAGCAGGTCTGGGGAGCAGGACCAGATGGCCAGATCGTCAGCATACAGGGAGGCATGGGCACCCCGAAGTAAATCCTTAGTGATGTCATCAACAAACAGAATGAAGAGGACCGGACCAAGTACTGAGCCCTGGGGAACCCCACGTCTGATGCGGAAAGAGCGGCTGTGGGAACCACCAACCTGGACTTTAGCTCTACGATCAGAAAGGAAGGAGCGCACCCAAAGAACAAAGCAAGGGGGGAGTTTGAGCGAGAGGAGTTTGTGAAAAAGAGCAGAGTGCCAGACCGAGTCGAAAGCCTTGGAGAAGTCAACAGAAGCCAAAATCGTTCGTTCGGTCTGGAGGTTTTTTCTTTTGGAAGCCGTCCCAGATTGATTGAGACAGAATTTGGTCAAGGGGTGACCTACCAGGACGAAAGCCGGCCTGGCAAGTCGAGAGGAGATGATTCGATTCAAGGTGAAAAGTTAGGCGAGAAAGAATCAAGCGCTCAAAAAGCTTGGAGATGCAGAAGGTGAGGGAAATGGGGCGAAAAAACGACGGAGAAGAAGTGGGTTTTCCAGGTTTGTGAATGGGGATGATAGTGGTAGGTTTCCAACAAGAGGGGAAGGTGTGAGAGTGCCAGGACATGTTAAAAAGAGAAAGAAGGAGGAGTTGTGCTGGTTCAGGCAGGTGCTTTAGTAAAGGGTAGGCAATCTGGTCAGGGCCAAACACAGTAAAAGAGGAGAAATTGCTGATAGCAGTGGAGAGTTCAGTCAAGGAGAAGGGGGAGCAGAAAGATCTATGGAGGAAAGAAGCATCCTCACAGCTAGCTTTCCGGAGTTCATTCATGAACTGTCGTTCAGCTCTGCACGAGGAACGGGGTGTCGCTTGAGATAGACGTGAGCGAAGATAAGAGGCAAAGTGGTTGGCAGTGTCAAGAGGGCAAGTGCAATCGGGAAAAGAAGAGTCTTGGGAGGTGTTTTTTTGCCCGAGATTGCATTGAGAAGCCTGAAGACAGCACGAGGATCAGAACGGGGAGACAGGTTAGAACAGGTGGCTTGCCAGGCTGCAGATTTGGCTCTAGAAATGACTGAGGACGCCCTACGAGAAGCATCTATGAGTCTCAGTCGGTGCGACTCAGATCGATGTGCCACGGAGCGGGCCCTCCGTCGTTCCCGAACTGCAGATTCCGCTTCCTGGGACCACCAGGCTTTGGGGGGAACGACCAAGGCGGCCAAAGGAGATACAGGCCTTGGCAGCTTCGACTAAGATTAGGGAAGAGGAGTGGGCAGCCTGGTGGATGTTGAGTGCATCAAAATCAAGAGAGGGAAGGTGCTCAGCAATATAAGATTGGTAAATATCCCAACTGGTCTTTTTGTAGTTAAATTTGGGGGGACGTGTGTTTGGTTGACAAACTGGAAAGAGGGGGAGGACAATTTCAATGGGGAGATGGTCCGAGCCAAGGCCATGGAGAGTGCGCCACTCACAGTGGGGAGCGAGAGACGCAGGAGCTAACAAGATATCAGGGGAAGAACGGCTCCCAGTGGAATGGTGAAGCAGCGTGGGAGAGGCGGGGTCGTTCAGAATTTCCAGACCGGAGGAAGTGATCCAGCGAAATAGGTCATTTCCGAGCGGGTTAGGGGGAATGAGTCTGTCCCACGTTGGGTAGTGAGCATTGAAGTCTCCGAGGATGAAAGTGTCAGGGGAGTTAGGAAGGATGTCAGGATAGAAGGTCCTGGTGCGAGAATCAGAAGGACTGTTTCTGATGGGAGGGGAGTAGAGGTTAAGAAATTGAAGAGGAGAGTGGTTGGAGAGAAGGACTTTAACACAGGTGTAGTCTGAGTAGGGGTCCTGGGAAGACAGAGAGGAAACAGAAACAAAAGAGAGAGCCAGGTCAGAGTGGATGAGAGTGAGGACACCACCACCAGTGTTATGAGTACCGGAGGAAACAGGGCCTTGTCTACCGAAAGTCCGGTCCGTGCGGAGGGCATAATAACCAGGGATTTGGAACTTTTTGGTTGACGAAAGATGAGTTTCCCGGAGCAAAATGAGGTCATAGTGGTTGCCAGAAAGAAAGGCGATCAGTTCAGCACGGCTGGAGGAGGAAAGACCGCCGGCATTCCATTGCACAATTCTGAGATTGTGTGAGAAGCGTGGATTTCCTTGAGGGTGCGGTGGCAAGTTGTGGACCGGCTGTGAAGCTGTGGGCGGCTGTGATGAGGCAGGAAGGGTGAAGGCGGAAGGAGGGCAGGTGTTAAGAAGGGGAGGATGTGAGGGTAGACGCAGAGATGAATCCATAAGATCTGAGCAAGCAAGTGGAGTGGGTGTGGGTGGGGGCAGAGCTGGAGAGACGAGGCGGGGGGACGCTGGCCGGTGGGTGGGAGAGGCAAGATCCCCATTAAGACAAGCAGGGCAATTCCAACCCTTGGGGGAGCCGGCCGCGCAGATTTTGCAAAAGTCAGCCCGAGTCAAAGAGGAGCAGGAGAAATGCACCCACTTGGAGCAGGTGGAGCACTTTAAAGAAGCCTTACCTACCTCGAGAGAGCAAATGGAGCAAGGGTAACGTGGGAGGCCCCGAGGTGGACGTGAGTGATAAAAGCCAGGCGGTAGTGGGGGGAACCCTGGGGGAGGGGACGCAGGCGGCGTAACAAGGAGACTGGTCTGAGTGGGGGAGCCAGTTTTCGTTTGGGGATGGCACGCTGGGCATCGCCAGCCCACTGCAGTGCCAGTTGCACAGATTGTGCGAAAGTCAGCACGGGTAAGAAAGGAGCAAAGCAAATGCACCCACTTGAGGCAAGCAGAGCATTAAAGAGAATCTCTGCCCACATCCAGATGGCAGATGGAGCAAGGGTGCCTGGGGTGAGGATGGTTGCTGATGGGGCCTGGGTAAGGGTGGACATTGCCACTAATAAGGAGCAATGTTGCAAGATTTGCTAGATCCATGTTGATAGAGACAAAGCGGTTCACACATTGAATCGTTCTTTCGAAATCCTGAACAGTGCAATTGGTGATTATTTTCAGTTATAGCCGTAAACATTCGAACAGGTATTAGTTTAAAAATAATAACATTTTGGTGACAATAACTAACAGCACAGAACAAAACAAATTTTTATTTAGTTGCTCACTAAGTATACGCGACAGTCATAAAGATCAATTAGAATTGCCACAGGCAAGTTGCAAAAGGACCTTTCGCGGTCAGATCAAGCAATCAACTAATTGTCAAGAACACACTGATTTAGCCAGTAATATTGACGTTTTAATACGTTTACACAAAATGCTCTGTTGTTAGATATCAGCGTTTAAATGCAGCAGGGTTTAGCCGGAGTCTGAAGGTTGTGAATAATTCCGCATTTAATTAGATTAAAATTTTAACTTCATCGTCAAAGTTTCAAAAAAAAGCACAAATTTTAACCAGGGATATCTAGAACAACGGGATTGCTTACTTGCGTCACGTTCCGCATGACTGGTGACAACTGGAGGGTTAGTCATTGAGCTCATGAGCATTTAGCAGGGTGTTGCGTTTGTGTTAGTAGTACTAGTTGCTAGTCGGCAATGACGCAGAAAAAAATACACTTTGAAGTTTCTCGTAGTTAGTTATAGTTGAGGTCAAACGTTAAGTTACAATCGAGCATGATGAAACATTAAAATAGGCGTAAGATTAATTACGGTAGGCCTACTTCAGTGGACAGTGCCTCCAATTCGAATATGAGACCTTTATTTTTACTTCAAAAAACAGCAATGCGAATCATCACTTATAGCAATAAAACAACACGAGCAACACCATTATTCTCAAGGCTACAAATACTAAAGCTGCACGATATTTTTCAACTTGAATTAGCTAAATTGATGCACAAAGTACACAACAAAGCCTTAAACATCTGCAGTGCATCAGCTAATAATTATGCTATCGGCTACAATGTTAGATAACATCCATTCACACAACACCAGAAAAAAACATCAAAAAAAAAACACTTCATTACTAGAGTTTCATCGAAACAAGCCCAAAAGTGTTTGCAGTGTAATGGACCAAAAATCTGGAACGAAACACCATTACAGATAAAACAGAAGAACTTCTGTAAATTCAAAATAGAATTCAAAACAAAATTAATTAGTGCCTATTATTATTTATCATTTGGGGGGTGAGTTGAGGGAGGTTCCTGTCAGGGACAAGACTCTGAGCGTAAGAAGTTTGTATACTGCTCTAAATAGTCTGATTTCTGCTTTTAATTTCAATTGTTACCGGTAATGATGTTTAACTGCTAATTTTGACAGTTGACTTTGATGACTGAACAGTCTTTCGCTGTCTTAATAAATTGAATTGAACCCACCTGTCATACGTACCGGTAAATAGCCTACTCAGTAGCCTACTGGTATGTGGCTATAACCCTCTAGAGCATTTCAAAAACTTAGTCTACCTAGTCTGGAGAGTGAGTCTGTTAGCAAATTACAACCTCTATTGCACTCCTAGGTAGACATATACCGGTAGCCAGTGGTCGACCGGTATTTCCTATTGGTTAGTCTGAAGTGGAGTGATGCTATACACACTATTGTAAAATTTTAGCTGATATTTTGCTGTAAATTTTTAAAATTTTATCTTTATTCTCGAATTGGATGATATACTGTAGGCTACCAAATGCAATGGTTAACTCTTGTTGTGTTCCTGAATGTAAATTTAGTTATAAATCTAGCAAGAAATCAGAACCAGTTGCACTATTCAGATTTCCACAAAAAGATATGCAGTACCAGTATTGAGGCAAAAATGAATTAAAGCAATTCCTCGTTGTGCTCATCATTTTACTGAGGATAATTTTAAAACTAGGTCAAGTGATCACACAGAATCACATAAACAGGCTTGTTTAAGCCAAAGTCTGGAGCGAATTTGCTTGAAGCCAACTGCGGTCCCTCATATTTTTCCTTTGTTGCCTCAATATTTGTCTTCAAATTCATCTGCACCCCAACCCACAACATCAAGCACATCCTCAGCTGTACTGATAAATGAAAACAGTCAAATCAATAAACATGTGAGCTACTATTTGAAAGAAAAAAATTTCTCGGGAGTTCAAAGAAATGTTAAAATCTGAATCTTTACCAAGCGGTTTTGTGTATGTGGAAAAAGGTAGCAGCATTTTTTACCATAAAATCAAAAGTTCTAACCAGCCATTGGATTCACCGAAACTTCTTGGTACAATTATTATTACCCACAAGCTTGAAGTGCAAATGTTTATTTCTTCTGCTCTACTACCAAGATCTTCTTACAATCCTTAATTGTATTCAGCCAGCATTATAAAGACCACTACAGAGTTTTGAATTTGCTGTCCTGTTTGCAAATCTGCTTGTGATTGGTCATCTGATTTCACTGTAAGCACTTGCATTGCATTGGTGATATCGCTTCCGGTACATTACGTAACAGCATGCACACTTGATGGACAACCAGATGAGAATATGGAGTGATGGAAGGAATCAAACATTGTTTTGATGTTCTTGCTTTGAAAACCGACAACCGCATATGCAACCTGTAAGATGTTTTCGTTGTTTGGTTTTTACTGTACATACAATATAAGTATGAAATAGAAATTGCCTGCAACTAAGTGTATTAGGCGCATATTACTTCGTTATACCTCGACATAGCATAATGAAGGAAGTACTGCCAACATTAACATCTGATTTCAAGAATACTCGTGTAGTCTGTCCGAGTGGAGTAGTCAGTTTTCTATATGGTGTATGTAAACTGTTATGGATGTTGCTATTCAATTTCATGAAAGAAGGATATCTTCCCTACTAACTTAAGCAGTAAAACCCATTTGGGTGTTGTGAGTTTATATTTTCATAGGTGACAGGTTTCAATGGCAAGTATGTGGTAAGCTTTGCTAAATTTTCTCATCCATTAAATGAGCTGAACAAACCGAGTGAATACAAATGGGATTGAATTTGAAATGACATGACTACATCCACAAACTTTAATACTAATACTGTACAAGAGAAGTAATGATAGCAGCTGTGTTAAGTAGCTGGTATGCAATTTGACCTTTTTTATATTTTAGGAAGCTTTTTGTGGATCTCTGCCATGGTGAGCCAGTATAGAGCCAGTATATATCCCCCAGTATAGAGCATCCATTTATCCCAAGAGAGCGTCTCTTTTTCACATTCGACTTCACGCACAACTTTAAGAATTTGTACAACAGTTTATGAATAAGTGACTGATGCTCTCACCAACACTTTGTCATAAGTACATCCTTGGCAACAAATGCATTGCTCAGTTTGCCTATTTGAAGCACCTTTATCACATAGAAGAAGGAAAATCCCTAAAAGTTGCCCATGCATTGAAAAAAGTATCCCTCAACCCAAGTAGCATTGCCCAAACATCACTTCAACATATCCTTGGTAAGTTGAAAGTTTTGCAATATATCTGGCTGTCAGGTTACCAGTGCAGTTACAGCAAAACAGCTGCTATAGCACGATGACTATAGACTACGGTACAAGATTTTTCAATTGATATGCATTAGTATATTTGATAAAAGGGAAATGTCTGCTGATATACTCTCCTGTTTTTAATATTACTGCGACAACATCTATGTCCTTTTAGTTAGAATTAAGACAAACTATACAAAACATATTGAAATTTTAATTACAGCACAAGCATTGGTGTTGTTTCACAACTAGTTTTCCTAAATGAGGTAATGTGACCGAGACTAATGGTAGCCACAGTAATAGGTTTGCTTTTGAGTAAATTAAAAGTATTTCTCTTGGTCAAATGTTCAATTTTATAGGAGTTTTTCATGAATCAAATGTTCGTGCTTTGAGTTTTATTTGGAGGGTCATCCTGAGTTTTCTGAAACTGCTCGTTACCTCGATTTTATCTCCACCAAATGGAAAATTTTATCAGTCGACGCACCTTACAAAGGTATGTCTAGCTTTCAGCTAGGTAAGGATAATAACAGGGTAGAAATGCTTCTGTACGTGAAGATTGGTATTGCCAAAGTGTGCAGTAAGTTCGATGGTGTCTACTATCTAATCATGAATGTGATTGCTGTATTTATGGAAAACATTCATTGTGGTGCAGTAAGTAGCGCACAATTCCATGCTAGCATGTGGCGACGAATGATATAAACAGTGTAAAATGTGTTGTAAACACCGTTACTGAGTAATTATATTTTGGCTTTAGATCAAAGATAGAAAGAAGAAATGTACATGTCAATTCAACACATGCAGCATGACCACCCTGGTTTGAAATATTTAGAAGCCATCCTAATATTTTGCAAGTAAAGCAATCCGGAAAGGCAGGGTTTACCGCACAAACTTTTATGGCCTGCATTCAGTCTATGACAGCAATACCCGAGTTGGCTAAGCACTTGCTCGAAAGACAATCATGGTTTTCAGTACTTCTTAACTGGAAAGCTGACGTCTGCTTCTTTAGAAGGACGCTTTGGACGGTACCATCACAGTAATGGTGGTAATTACTTAACCTCCGTGAAACATCTACCGCATTCAGAAAAAAGATCCACTGCTTAAGTCTGCTACAGCAAGATGCCTTGTTAACAACGATTCAACAGTGTGAACTGTACAATGAGCTCTCAAATCATATTGATATGGAAGAGGACTACAATTGGCTGAAGGTAATTTTTTCCAATGTGACTTTGGAGGACATTTCCCAGGCAGATGTTGCAATATGTTACTATGTGAGCGGCTACATCGCCCGGCGAATTGACAACCAAAGAAAATGCACGTCTTGCAAGAAATTATTGATTTCAAGCAAAACCTCTTCAGAAGTTACTGAAAGTCTATTCGAAGAGCATTAAAAGCTGTTCAAAATGGCAAACCGTGGCGGACTTGCAGAGCCAGTGCGTTTTGCTTTGCAACTACGGTATTTGCGATGCAATTTTTCAATGCTTTGGCATCGTATGCTAAAATTATGAAAAGGCTGTTGACATTAAACAATGCACGGGCTGTATTTACGAACGCTTCTACTGCAGTTGCGAATGCAAGCAGATTCTGTGATCTTACCGCTATCAAATGTAGCTCAGACCACACAAACTTTAAGTTCATTGTCCGGACGGTTTTAATCGCTTTGCAAAGAACCAGTTGAAGAAACTCAACAGCCGCCCTACTATAGAAGACCCCCAGTGTTTAGAAAAATCTCAAAATTGACTTTTAAAATGTCCAACTGAAGCATATTCGAAAGCTTATTGACTGAACTAGAAGTAACAATGTGCATGCAGTAGCGAATACATTCTAAGCTTGTTGTCAGCTATATGTTTATAAAGCAATACGTATTTATGGTATTGCTTGGTCCATTTTGAAATCAGCTGTACCGTGTTTGTTTACTATTTTCGGTTCTGTTTGCAAATGTTCTGTCAGACTAGGCCACCTCGACTGGTAAACTGTACGGCTCTGACGGAAATTAGCGTGGAGTGTCTTTCCCAAGGTCAATACAGCAATATGCCCTGTGCAAGTACCGAACCAGTGAACAACATCTCGATGATCATATAGCGCACTATCAACCGGACAGTTGATGGCTAGTCACCAGTCTGGCTGCAATGCCTTAGTTTTTCCTGGAAAGGTGGCGCCAGTTATTTGACTACCTCGGGAATCGAATCTGTCCCTCACTAAGCCCAGAAGTTTTAGTAGGGATGACTATTAATGCCATATATGTTGTCAAGAACCCATATACAGCGTATGTAATGTCTAATAAACATCTATTTGAAAAAATTGTTGTAACTCTGCAGTTGTCAGTAGCCAAATTGAGTTAGCAATCCCGATGTTCTAGATATCCCTGATTTTACCTTACCATCAAACTTTCAAAACCGACCGTAAGTTTTTCATACAAACTGCAGTTCATTAAGTAAATTTTTAACGGAAAAAAAAATCTCACCTTTTGATGGAAAATTTTGATGGAAAAAAAAAGCTCAGCTGGTTTAGCATGAAAGCTGTTGCATTCCACTAGATGTCAAATAGATGATTATGGGTTAGGGTTAACACTTTCCAACAATTGTAAATAAAAGTCAAAAACACTTTCCAAAAACACTTTCCAACAATTGTAAATAAAAGTCACTACGTTTCCTGTTGCAAAAAAGCTTGGATAATTACCATTACGGTATAATGATTCTCAACATGGGCTGTGGGTTTTACTGAAGAAACCTGAAAATAAGCACATAAATGTACTATTAAACACGACAGTCATCCCTTGAACTACAAATATATATTTTGTACATCAGTTACATGATTTAGTAGTAAAATAATTTCAGCTAATTTCTAGGTAGATATACTGCAACATTTCTTTTTCAAACATATAAAGATACAAATAAAAGAGATGTTACCCATTGTTACAATGATATTGCTGAATATATAGACCTTGTATTTTAGTTGAAATAACTAACAAGTAATGGCAGGCTCTTCCTTGAAACTGCCAAATCTATGCATCGAATCCACTACAAGGTAAACAATATAACCTCTGGTTCATTCAAGACAGCTGCTTCAATTCACAAACACAACACAATATACAGTGATAAAGGTAACTATTACATCCAAACAACCAATCTTTCCCTTAGAAGAAAAGCAATAAATGTAACTGGTCCTGTAATCCGGGCCAAAATTCCCCCATACCTCAAAAAGTATCCCCCAAAAACATTTTCAAAAAAACTTAAGGACCATTTAATCTCAAAACAGCAAGGTACTATTACAACTTAATAATCTTATGATATAGTTGAAATGCAACGGTAAACGAAATTATTATGATGCCAATATGAAAAGTGTTTTTATTCCTATTTTTGGGGTCACGCTAGTGTTTATTGATAATGCCAACTAGTCATTTTGCTGCTTTTCTGTAAATGTAAAATGTTACACTCTAAGTTGATCAAAATGCTGTAAATATGTACTGTAAGTGCTGATGTTATGTTGCTTTTTTCTTTTGCTGTTTTTTACAGTAGCATTGAACTTTGAAGACCGTATGGTCATTTTTGCTGCTTCCATGCCAGACATGGCAAAAATAAACTGAATTGAATTGAACTTAGAAACTTGAAAAGAATGCCAGCGACAAACAAGCAAATTTAATAATTTCGTTTACCAGAATGAAAAAAAAACAAATACAATACATATAACTTACAGATGGCAGGTTGGGGAGACGTTTTGGCTACAATGATTGGGTTTAATGACGAATTCTTTAAAGTTCGAGCAACTTTTATGCTCTTCCAAAGCATAAAGCTGTTTCATATCTCCGAATAGTTCCAAGCAAGGATAGTCTCATAACTAACTAAACCGCAAGCACAGTATTGTTGAGTTAAATTTACTGCACTTGATCTTAACAACTACAATTTCGAAAAGTAGCTAATACATTCGCATTTACCAAGCCAATCACTGAAAAAATTGCATAGATTACTGTCTAGTAGACTACTATAGTACAGTACAAGATTACAGATTATAAACCATAGCACTGTTGACTAGTCTTGTAAACTGCGCATTTATAATCTACACCTAATCTTATTATCATGAACGTTTTCCCGAACTTTCAACATAGATTGCAATTACTGAACGTATTAAAGTAACTAGACTTCTAAATGTCAACACTGCTCATTACCCAACACGTGCTATTGATTCAAGCGTCCGAGAATCTAAAAGCGCTGCATAGCACCACTGTTGTCACATGAAACGTGCGAAAAAAGCAAAGTAAGCGATTCCGATCTTCTAGATATTCCTGATTAAAACGCAATGTGATTGAAATAAATCAAATTAAAGCCTCAGGAGATTATTAGCTGATTAGAAATGAGCATTTGCTTATGCTGATTTTGTTTTCGGAATGACTTTCAAACTAACCTAGCTAAAGCACTTGGGGTATAAAAATAAAGTTAATAAAGGAGCGAATTTCGCTAGAATATTAAACTTGTGTCATAAATTTTCTCCAAACTTTGCCTGGTGTGCGTTATGAAACGCATTAGGCTTATAGAATATTGTGTAGTAATAACTTGTAGTACCGAAACATTATAACTTATGACATACCGGTCATACCGGTAGCCTACCAGTAACTGATTAAAATTTTTTAAGCTATCGAACTTCTGAACTTTGAAAATGTAAACTACATTTATTTGAATTTGTTTAGGCTAGGTCAAGACCATTTTAGAACCATTACCTGTAGGTGTTTGTTGAAAGCCAATTGAAACAGCAGTTTATTAAAAGCCTTTGCTTGTGCAAATTGAAATAATCCTGGGCCTACCAGATTGATCAAAACAGAGATCTTTAACCATCAACCACAAATAATGTAACTGGTAGAGGAACTATCCCCTTATGGCAGCTCAAATGTTGCTCCGCTCCAGTCAGAGCCCCTAAGTGCATGCCGCCCCAACTGAAAAATGTAATGAATATTTGGCAAAAGCCAATTTTGCGGAAAGCATTAACAAGCTTCTGTATTTCAAGTGAAAATTGTCCTTCCTCTGTTTTTAGCTCAAATCACAAATGATGCCACTGTCTTTGACCTTCAATTACTATAATTTTTGAATTATTACTAGCTACATATCAGTGATTATTTGGAAACAATGGTTTACTTCTGTTAGTGATACAGGCATGGAAGTATATTTCAAGTTAGCCTACTTCAATGAGTGGTCACACTCAGCAGTGGGCCAAAGTGCTTATGTAATAATGCCTAATTTTGCTAAATTAATAGCCATACCATTTCCTTTTAAAAAATAATAGCCAAGACTGTTTTAACAATTTTTTAATATCTATTCTGTATTTTATTACTTGTCAGTATAAGCATCACTTGTCAACTGATCAGATTGATCTTGAATTAGGGTCACATCACTCCAGAACATATTTGATTACACTTGCTACTGTAGATTAATTACTGTTAGCTAGGCTAGGCTACTCTTATTAGCTTGTTAACAAAAACACATTATGCTTAATCAATCAAATCTGTTTGCCTTTTTCTTTCCAAATCATTACTGGTATAGATTTCAATTGCCTAAAGTCTCTTGTTTAAAAAGTAGCTTCTAAAGACCAAAACCCAGGGAAGCCTCAAATGATCAGACACCATTAAATTTTGCAGTATTTTTTTTTGACTTAAGTGCAAGTCAGATAACTTCAGAACATATTGGATTACTCTTGTTAGGTTAATTAAGCTACCCTTATCTGCTGTTACCAAAAGATTTTTTAGCACGCAAGTATAAAATTGACATTTTGTTTTTGCATCATTGCACATTTCACTCATCTAGTCTCATGTTTAATAAGTTGCTTGTAAAGACCAAAATCCTGAAAAGCCTCTTATGGTAGGACACTTTTAAAATACTGCAATATTTTGTGTTGATTTAAGTACCAGGTTTTGGTTGAAAAATACACAGTATCTTTCTTGATATGCAAATTTCTTCCAAATGACCTTGCCAATTTCATCTTGATCTTGTTGGTCAAACCTAGAAAAACAACTTCATGTTAAAATTTTAATTAAATATTTGTTTTTCAGAAATAATAAGCTATCATTACCAATTTAATAGTAGCATAAAATATTACTGCTGAAACTTCATTTTGTGTTAGTGGAAAGACATCAAACATGTTGGATAATGGTATAGCAAGAAAAACCAGTTTAGGCTATGGAAATACAGAAAGTCAGAATTAGTTGCAGCAGTAATTAACACACAAAGTTGCTCTACAAGTCAGTACGTGAGAAGTTGTGGAATATCCAACTCTCAATATCTGATACGTATAGAGCTGCTTTCGACTTTCATCGATGTAAGAGTCAGCAATCAGGATAGAAACGCTTGTTCATAAGATGCTCACTATCAGAAATCAACATCACATTTGATGTTTTCTCTCGTAAATCGACATCGCATTACCGAAACAGTGTTTGCAAACAAATTGATATCGCGTAATCGTAACCAACTTTATTATCGAAAATTAATATCGCATGATCCTAATCGCAATTGCTATCGAAAACCAATGCCCACAATCTAGAGGCAGATGATAAAAGTTAAACTTACAATTTTATCCCTTTGTTACAATATTCCACCACTACCTTTCTTTTCCCACTGTTGTCTTGCTTAAATTATTGCAATAAAGGCCACCAGACCTCAGATGGGCTACTATTGTTGTAGTCATGCAAATAACTGTTGTTAAAGCCAAAAGTGAGCTACAACAATATTTTGCATGCTACCAACTTGCCCATTACCTCGTCGCAAACTACTAACTGTACTAAAATTGGTTTTGTACATAGGCTTGTCTTGCATCTCAATTCTTCTTCATTGCATGTTGACTTTTCAAAGTAGCTGCGAATCCAAATTACACTGAGCTCAGTAGAAATGAAACTTAATGCAATTCAAAATCACAGCCACTTAGCACATTTCTAACTCGAAAATGTACCATACACCGTCTGCAGTATTGAGTACCGAAAGCGTCGCAATAAATCTAGTCACTTACTTACCGTTTACTGAGTTGCGACTGACTGTTCACTCATAGATTGTCTTTTGACACATAGCTTCTTGATTTACGATTATTCAGTTTTTCATCAAATTAAAGTTAACAGTTTTTTCTAATTATCAACATATCAAGTACAAACTGTACAGCAACAACTGCAATACATCACAGCAGGCAGGTTTTCCAAGTAGGCTTCTGAAACAAGTCAAACAACATAAAATTTTTAAGCTGCAATTTTGCATTAGGCCAATACAATTAGTAATGCTTCATACAAATAATGTATTTACAGCATTGGCTATCTAAACAATGAGTTTTTAAATGAAATTGCGGCATGAAGCATGACAGCCATGGGAAGTTGTCAAGGCTATTATAGACAGGATCGACACTGAACTCTCAAGGGAAATAAGCTTTTCATTTCTAACTGGCCTATGGTATACTTAAAACGTTTTGTCATGATAATTCTAGTTGCGGCCTTACAGCAGAAAGTTTTGGTCATCTTTGCATTTGATTTACACTAATAAATAAACTTGTTCCTACTCTAGAACTGTACTGGTAAGTTCTTACTTCAACAGCTTAAAACGCTTAATTCTGGCCTTCATAGAAGTACAAAAGATTGTCAGTTGTCACAACTTTATATGACCTAAAATTACCCATAGACATCGGAAGTTTTATCAGAACATTATGAAGCTAAGCACATGAACAATTAAACCAGAAAACCGCAGTTTGTACCGGCCTATATTGCAAGCAAAGGCCTGATACTGCGAAGTCCTGCCTTCTAATTTCCGAACCCTGACTCTAAGGCCAACAGGAGTTGCGGGCTAATATGAAACCGATGGCAATGTACCAATATTGCGGCGGAATGTCAATGCGAGTATAGGGTACAGCGGAAAAAACGCGCTGCCGTGTCGCGGCCACAAGATAGAAAGGATGCTGGTCCTAGTCTAGCCAACATAGGACTTCATGTCCATCAGCTTGTGAAAATCCCCTTGCACCTGTAGTTCCAGATGGCACCTGGGTAGGGGACTGCAGCTGTATTGGGGGGCTCCGCCAAGACCAGTACTCCAGAGAAAATTTCATTATTTGCAGTGTTGGTATTTTGCCATCGATAGAAATGGTAGTTCGTAGCTTTCTGTTTGTTTGAATAATCCGGTCTTTGGAAATTTTCCCAGCTTAAATAAAACCAACCATATGAATTATGTCAGTGAACAGAAAAAAAAAAGTAATACGAATGACACCCCTAAATTCAGAAGAAGTGGCACTGTCACAACCAAGAATCAGTGAGTTCTTGAGTGACAATGCCAACAAAGATAGCATTCGGCCAACTGCGCCCTCTAGCCCTGATGTCGAAAAAACATCAAACCTGAGCCCTCAAGTTGAGAACGTTCCTTTGCTAAAGGAGTCCGTCTCAGAAGCTGAGGGTACAGCAAAAGTGGCATAGTCAGTTGTGAAACCGAGTACCACTTCAACTTCCCTTGTGGAGCCTCAGAATCCAAGCAATTCCTCGGATATTGCTTGCACGTCTAAGGTGAAGCGGGGAAAAAACTACGAAAAAAAAGAAAGAGAAAAGAAGCGAGTGATGAAGGGTTTGGCTGGTATGTCACTGGCCGACCTTGATCAGGAGTCTTCTGATCACTCCTCCGGTCAAACCAAAAGGGCTAGAGAATCTCTCGATTCTCTATCCTCTACAACAAACCTCCCACAGAAACGTGGACAACATGAAGTCGCTCATGATATGCAAGGAGGCAAAGCCAAGAAAACGACGGCTGGCACAAGCACCCCAACTAGTTATGCTGGGGCTGTGAAGGCCAGCAATCAAAAGTTAACCATCACGAGAAAAGAGTCAGAAGGGGATGGTGGTATGAACAACATGGATCTACGTGAAATTCAAAATGCCATCACCAAAATGATTCTTTGTACCGATCCGTGTTTTTTTGTTCACATCGAACGCACTTTTATCTTTGAAGGTAAAGTGCTGATGATATGCAAGGATGAGAAAACCTTGGAGTGAGCAAAACATGTGGTTGAGGCTATTGTACCATCCTTGGTAGTTCATCAAGGCTACGATGCAAAAGGCCCTAAAGACTTGCCTCTAGCAAAAACCTTTGGAATCTGGTTGCCAGAGGATGACGGTTTAAGCATTTCCGATACCCTTACGCTGGTTTCCCGTTGTAATGCAAAAATCAGTTGTACAGATTTGGAAACAAAGCATTCAGCGAAGTGGAACAAAGGGGTGCTACATTTAGTATTCGTTCAGGAACCTTCGCTAACCACACTGAAGGAACTGAACTACAACCCATACGCTGGTTATCGTCGGGTTCAGTTCCAAAAGAAGAAAAGTGCCAAGCAGTTTCAGAATTGGAGACGTCATCGCGTTCGTCAAAAGGTGATGAGAACCTGTGAGGCAATAATGGATACTGCTGAGCCTGGCACTTTAGCAGATACAGAGAAGCCGACGACTTCTAGTTCGTAGAAGTCAGAGATTTTCTCTGTAGTATTGAAGTAGCCATATCAGCTCTTCTAAGAATAAAGTGCTATACTTAAGTACATCTATCATATAGATAAGAATGGCTCAGGATTACAGTGGACAACTTGACAAATCAAATAACGCCATTACGGCACCTAAGTTATCTTTACATAGTTTGAAGTGTTGGCAAATTACATAATTTTAAGTGTTGGCAAAGTACACAGATGTAAAACAGCAAGCTATAACATGTGTGAAGTTACAAAAAGCGTACGTTCCGGGTTAGTGTTAGCTCAACAACCATGGACATATGCCACAAAAATCAAAAGCAAGCTATGAGGATGGAACCTCTTTCAAGGAATTGAAAACGGTAATCATCCTCAGGCGTGCATTTATGTTACTCCTGATCTCTGTTGTTCTCTAATCCCGATGTTTTCAAATGAGGATATCGTGGCAATTAGAGTTAACAATGTGTGCCAAAAGGGAGACAGTTTTGTTTTTGTATCAGCATACATGGCAGTCGAAGAACCAGCTCCGCCCAATTTACTAAGGGATCTGTTGGTATTCACAGAAATTGAACAAATTCCTACTATTCTAGGAACTGATGCAAATGCACATCACACCATATGGGGATCCTCTGATATAAACCCTCGAGGAAAGGATCTGTTAGCATATTGTGCTAGTGCAGAAGCAGATATTAACGAATTTCAACCATTCAAAGCATCAGGGCCAGACGGGCTCTATCCTGTACTGCTACAGAAAGGTTGGAATCAACTGAAAGGATATTACCATGTCATTTTTCAAGCATGCCTGAGACACAGCAATGTGCCATTGGCATGGAAAGAAGGCACAGGTATATTTCTCCCCAAACTGGGAAAGGAAAGCCCGTATGATCACTTTAACTTCTTTTCAACTGAAATGGTTGGAAAAGCTAGTTCTGTATCATATTAATGAAGATAATAACGTGCAGGCAAAGCTTTCTGCGTCGCAGTATGGTTTTCGTGCTGGAGTTGCTACGGAAACTGCTTTGCATGAATTTGTGCGCCGTGTGGAGCATTGCCTTGTTTGAAAAAACCACCTTTGGGTATTTTCCTGGATATTGTCGGCGCCTTCGACAATGTCACCTTCCGTAGGTTTGTTGCGGCTCTGCGAGGGCTGGGCATGTCTAAGATTTTCACCTCATGGATAGAGACTCTACTAAGACATCGCACAGTCCAAGTAGAATTATGTGGTGATAAAGTTAAAAGGGAAGTAGTGAAGAGGAACCCACAAGGTGGTATCCTGTCCTCTTTTCTGTGGAACTGTGTTTTAAACAGCGTGTTGCTAGAGTTACGTAGCCGAGGCTTTTATGTTCAAGCCTACGCCGATGATCTAGCAGTGTTGGTCACTGGTGCTGATATGCTTTGGATCAAAGGGATGGCCCAAAAAGCAATAAATATTGCTGAAAATTGTGCTTTGGAACAAGAGCTACAGTTTAGCTGCAACAAAACCGAGATTGTACTGTTCACTCACAAACGGAATCCAGACTTGGGTTCCTTGTCAATGAATGGTACAAAACTTGAACTTTCCAACGAAGCAAGTCTGTTGGGTGTTACTCTAGACAGCAAGCTAACTTGGAAACCTCATATTACCCGAATTACCCGCAAAGCAACTACAGCATTAATGCAATGTAGACAAATTGTGGGTAAAACGTGGGGAATAACACCATCTATGATGAAATGGATATACACAGCTGTGATATGCCAACCATGTCGAATGCATGTGTGTCCTGGGCTGGCGGTCTCAACAAAAAGTATCTAGTGAGGAAACTCACAAAGGTGCAGAGACTTGCTTGCCTGATGATTTCATCAGCTTTTCCTGGCACCTCTACTGGTGCTCCAGAAATTTTGCTCAACATAACTCCCATCTTGAGGAATTTCTATTGGCTGAGGCAGTGCGAGGGTCATACAGAATCACTGTTAGTGGGCTCTGGCATGTCAACCCAATTGGTTCCTTTGGGAAAACAAAAAGCCATCTTGATGTTTGCAATAAGACAAGGAAATTCTTACCTCTACTGCAAATGCCAGCTGACCGAATAAAGAAAACAAAGGTATATGAGAGAAACTTTGAATGTCAAATTATGGACAAAAAAAAATGCTATCAAATTTGAAAGCGTTCTAAACCAGAGCACTGCCAAGGTTTACGCTGATGGTTCAAAACTAAATGGGAGAGTAGGAGCGGCTTTTTATGCCGAATACCCAAACATCCTACCAAAACAAGCACTTTTCCACCTTGGAATTTACAGCACTGTGTTCCAGGCAGAAGTCTTAGCTATTTCAGAAGTGGCTAAGAACCTGCTTTTGGATAAAATGCACAATCAAAGTATTGTTGCGCTGGTTGATAGTCAAGCAGCTATCAAAGCACTCATAAAGTGCACTGTAACATCAATTACAGTGCTCAACTGCATTAGAAACCTAAATCAGTTAGGTAAACAAAACCACGTCAGTATTGAAGGATTTCCGGGACATGCAGGGGTTCATGGTAACGAAGTGGCCGATTATGTAGCCAAATCAGGATCTAAATCAAAATTGCATGGTCCTGAACCTTTTATTACAGTCCCGTATGCCAGTTGTGTTAGCAAGGTTAAAGACTGATCCACAGATAGATGGAAATCTAGGTGGAATAAACAGAAAAACTGCTTGAGGATGAAGGAGTCTGTAGGTAGGACGTCTTCACGACTAACAATACGTCTCCTTAACATTAAGAGCAGGGTGTCAAACCGTTTTAAATAACGATTCGGGTTCAGGTTTAGCTCCGGCTCAAAATATTTTAGCAGTTCAGGTTTGGTTTGGGTTCACTTGAGCACCATTTTTGAGGTTCAGGTTTGGTTCAGGTTCACTCAAAAAAAACATTACTGGTTCAGGTTCGGTTCGGATTCATTGACTTAAAATTTAACTGTCGTTACTCGTTTCGTCCAGAAAAAAAGGAGAAATTGCTGATCCTGTTGAAGTTAGACCGGCTTAGTGATGACATCACAATGCATATTGTCTGGTTCTTACTGCAGATCGTAGTAAAATTCGCCCATTTAAATCAATGGTAAAATACACGCAACTTCAAACAACCACTGTAGGTTAGTGGGTTGCGTTTTTTGTTTGATTTTACTTTTATATGAAGGGCCAAAGCTTCGTAATTCCATTTCAGGTTATTTCCAGGGTTAAAAGTCTTTATAAATGCGTATTAAACTCATTTTAAAAAGAGCACTTTTGCATCGAAAAATAGCGTTTTAACACTTATTCAATGACATGTGATAGTTCTGAGCAGAGTTGCGATTGGCATATAGGATAAAAGAGTAAAAAGATTTTGTGCTTTGCACTAGGATGCGATCATACAAGCCAAAAGAGTAGTTGCAAATTCTACCGACTTCCTAAGAATAGCAATTTGGCTTTAAAATGGGAATCACGCTGCAGGTAAGCTTGTTTTATAATAAAAACTAATCACTATATGAAGTCAAGTTTTTCAGTAGAAGATTAGGAGAATTTCACGCAATTTTATTTATGTTCACTTATTTTGGTCCTCTGCAGCAACAATGGTCTAAAGTACTGTGGCTAGCTAACAGCCAGGTTCTTCGATGGAGGAGGAGTTGGGCAAGTTGACCCTAACCCTGACGAAAAGGAAAACTGTTAAGTTTTCTAATTTTATTTACTGGGCACACTTTTTGCAGGTTTTTCGACTAGTCTCAATTTCTGCCAAAAGCCCTGCACAAAGAACGTGTACGGAGCGCCAGAAGTCCAGGTCCAAAGCTGGAGCGCCAGAAGTCCAGCTCCGAAACTGGAGCGCCTTGCTACCCTAGTAATAATCTTTTTTGTTTAAGTTTTAATCCCTTTTTTGGCAAAGGCACTTTTGCTTTAAGAAGTGGTTTTTAAAAACCTTTAAATACTTTCTCAGTGATGACCTGCTGAAGTACGATTTAGGTATTCTACAGTAGAGGTAGATCCCTGCCGGTAATATTTTCATTTTTGAGAATAGGGCAACTAGGTTGGGTTGTTCGTGGAGTGCCCGCAAAAACATCAATCCTGCCCAGTGGTGCACCCAGAATTTTCAAACAGGGGAGAACATTTTTCAAAAAAGGAATACTTTTGCTGCCAAATTTTTGGCCTTTTTTACTGAAAATTGGGGTTTTCACGCTATTTTCAGACAAAAATTAGCTAACTTTGTTTTCGTTTGGTAATATATTGTCAAATAAACCGATCTAACGGCTTCTTTGGCGTCGCATTCGTCCCACTTTCAAAAATTTTGGATACGTTTGTTTAAAAATGGTGACTTTAATTGACATCTTCGTCCAAAATTTCACAATATTTTTTTTCGGTTTTACTTAGGCATCTTTTGGTTTTACTAAGGCGTTTTGCGCTGCCTCGTGGCAGAGTGTAATTTAAGGAAGAGATAATTATTATAATAGCAATTTTTTGTCTAAAAAGCCCTTTGCTCTACCAAATATCGTAAGTGACATTACTATGGGACTGCATGTAGGGGGAGTTAGCTCTCCTAGACCTTACCCCAGCAAGCCCTGCCGCGCTTACCGTATACGCCTGTATATCCGATATCAATCAATCACGTTTATTTGTGCTCAAATCAAAATAATCAGATTTCAAAATACAGCACAGAAAATAAAGCACCGATACTACAAAATCATTTACTTTGCTTTGACCTTTCTACACTATGAGCTGTTAATTAAGAGCTGTAGCCTTCATTCATTTCTAAAATTGTTGTTGACCTTTTTTTGGTCTTAGATTGTTCTTGACTTCACATTTCACTATGTTTATGATTGTTTAGCAATTGATTTTCTGTACAGTATATCCTCTGAAATTGTCTAGAAACGCTATTTTGTGCCATAATAGTATCCTTTTTAAAATGAGTTTAATACGCACTTATAAAGACTTTTAACCCCGGAATTAACCTGAAATAGAATTACGAAGCTTTGGCCCTTCATACAAAAGTAAAATCAGACAAAAAACGCCGCCCACTAACCTACAGTGGTTGTTTGAAGTTGCATGTATGTAATAATTTTACCATTGATTTAAATGGGCGAATTTAACTACGATCTGCAGTAAGAACCAGACAATGGGCATTGTGACGCGCCACTAAACCGGCGTGTACCAGCACCAGCGATATCCGGATATGGAAAAATATATTCTTACTTTTGTTAGGGGTTCAGGTTCGGTTTGGGTTCACTTGAGCACAATTTTGAAGGTTCAGGTTTGGTTCAGGTTCACTGAAGTAATTTTGCTGCTTCAGGTTCGGTTTGGGTTCACCAAAATAAAACGGTTCATTCGGGTTTACGGTTCGAGTTCAGGTTTGGTTTGACACCCTGCTTAAGAGGCCTCATTTAAATAGAGTAGTGCAAGTTTTAACTGGGCACTGCAATCTACAACGACACAAGAAAACTACAGGTCGTGCTGAGTCTTCTCTGTGTCCAAAATGTTGCCTAGAGGATGAAACACCAAATCATCATGTAGGCAATTGCAAGCTTTACCAAGATATTCGTGTTAAATATTTTGGAATCACCAAAACCATTGTTCACAATGTGGTAACGAAATGTACTATTAACAAACTGGCCACATACACATAGGAAGCTGGAAGGCTTTCTGAGTTCAACCAGTAACCAAACAAAATAACAATAACAGCAGCTACAGTTGCAATGGGCCTAAACGAGGCCTACACAACGTGTAGGTGGACTCTACCCAACGGTAGCACATTCGCTTGCACTGCTGCCCAGTAATAACAATAATAATGTATTTGCAAATTCGGCGGTTTATTTTTCAGTTTAGTTAAAAAAAAAAAAACTAAAATGTTTATCAGCAAATAGTACAATGGTAGTGGAACGGAACCCAGCGAAAACGTGCTTTTTTCAATTCCTTAATATTAACTGGGCTTTTGACCTAAAAAGAATAATCGCAAAAAACTTTGCATTCGAAAGGAATATAATTTGAAGCTTCTTCATGACCTTTGTTTCCCGCCGGAGCGTGCACTTCCAGTTGCGGTTCGTACCAGTTGGTATCACATGTATATATGAGACATCATCGTTTATTGTTTCGATTTTGAGAAATGAACTTTCGACAAAATAATACAAATCAATAAAGAGTTTACTCATGGCTGTATGGGAGAAAACATTTTTAGGAATGCAAACTAATTTTGCCCAAAGATTATGAATATTCAAACTTTGACTGAGGAAAGTCGATCACATAAACTGGAATTCATAAACTTATACTGTAAACATGTAGCTAAATTTACCAAGATGTTTGGTTTAAATCGATACAAAGCGCACATATTTGAAATGATCATGGATTAATGCAGACACATAGCCAGAAATATTCAATCCGGGGGGCGGGCGGCTATCTCAAAGGTCTGGAGCCAGAGTGCTGAAAATTTTGCAATCTTTTTTGGCAAAGATAACTTAATTTTAGGCTTATTCAGGTAATAATTAATGCTTTTAAAATGTCCTGACATAACAATTAGCAGTATAAAAGCATGATCAAACTGGCTATGTAAACAGGCTATGAGGGCGGTGGCTAACGGCAAAATTTCAGCCTTTTTTTTTTACAAGCCGATAAATCTGGAAATAATACATAGGTTTTAACTTAATTCGTCTGCATTAAAAATAATTGGGGGAAGGGGCTGAGAGAACATTAATTTAAAGAAGTGATGGGTAGTTAGCTGAATTCACAATTGAACAGACCCTTCCCCCATTCTACACAACGTTTTTGAAGTCTACGTTAAGCATTTTGCTGGAGGGATCAAATGTGATTGCTTATTTTTTGCCATTTTTTTTAAGTTTTTACTGGTTTGCAAGCTTTGTATTTGACAAATACTACCTTCCCTTAGTAAATGCTTCGAAAGCGACTTTAAATTACTTTAGAGTTCATATCACAGAAATGATAGCCTTGGAAGTGAAAAAAACTTGATATTTTTTCTACATTTTGGTCGACAGATTAATGGGGGAGGGGGGCTATAGCTCCTCCCCGCCCCCTTCTGGCTACGCTATACTGGATTAATTATTTTTGTTTTTTGCTGTTAGGCTTTTGATGTGATTTTTCTAAAAAAAATACGTAGTCGTTTAAAGGCCATTTGGGTCACATTTTTCATGTTTTTGAAGCTATTTGAAATAATTTAATTGCTAAGATTAGGAAGCTATTTGAAAGAATTAAGCTCTGATACTTCTTTAGGCCCTTACTCTCTACTACAGGTCAAGTCCAAAGCCCTCTTGACTGGAAGACCGTGAGGTCCATTCGAAGCTTCTTACTAAAGCTCAGATAAATGTTATGTGACAATGAGTTTACAGCGCTTTTCATGCTACAACTTTCTTACATAACTTTGCAATGCTTTTTTATTCTAAATTACATGAAAACATAAATTGTATTGACCCGCATGCTAAATATACCTCCCTGTCAAAGTGGAAACAACAGTGGTTGTGTTAAAGTAGCTACAAGTTTTATATCTTAGATTTTTGTAGTAGCATTATATTTGATGTAACCAGTGTGCAACTGGTGAGTGGCTAAATGGACTTTACCCCCTAAGCCAAGTCACTTATAAACTTGGCCCCCAAATACAAAAAGCCTTTAAGCGTGTTATTGGACTTGACCTATAAGTAAGGGGGCTGAAGAGTCTTGGCGATTTGATTGCTTGAAATGACTTCAAAATTTTAGCAATTTAATGCTTTTAAATGGCCTTAAAAACATACAAAGTTGAATCAACTAGCGTAAAAACGACTATTTTTGCCAAAAAATTATAAAAATTGCCCCAGACTTTTGTATGCTTAAAGTTGCACCAGTTTGCGCAGCTTCTCCATCTAACTAAAGCATGTTTAAAACAAAATATTTTAAGATTTGCTTCAGCCATTCCTTACCAAAATCTTGGTTGCGAAAAAAAAATCCTTTTTTTTTTTCGCAACCAAGATTTTGGAAAGGAATTTTTAACTTTTAAACCCTTCAAGCTGTAGATGGCCTAAATCGTCGAAATAGGTGGGAATTAAAACTACATAGAACAAGGAAAAAACTGGGCTTGCCGCGATTTGGGGTTTCTCTCAAGCGAGTCCTCCAAAATTCAAAAATTCTAATCACTCAATAGGAACAGAAGATGAAGTTTCAGGATAGAAAATCATAAAGACTAAGTAAAATTTTCAAAATTTGGGGTTATGCCACTATTAGGGTGGAGTGAATAATAAAAACTTTTGAATTTAAAAAAGTGGTCTTGATATACGGCCCCAAATACCATATGAAATACTTCTATCGCAATTTTGAGTTCTTTCAACCTTTTAGTGGTTGTGCAATTTGATCGAACGGGCTTAAAATAGTCAATTTTGCCATATCTCACCAAGCACATATGCTAGAAAGCTAGTTTTTAGCTTAGAAGTTGCAGAAACAACACATTTATATTTCCATTAAAAAAAACTTTGCCATAAAAACGTACTAGAAAAAAGTTACAGGCAAGTTATTGATTACAGATTTACCGATTATAGTGCTTAAGTGTTTCGTGCTCAACTTTAAAGGCATTGCAAATTGGGATCACGTCTTTTCGATGCGACCATTTCGGCGCCACCTATTTCGTTGCCGTACGTCTTCTGCACAAATCGTTTCGGCGCTAATTCGGTGCTGTTACACAATTCACTTATTTAGGGTTTGGGTTAGGGTTAGGGCTTTGAGTTGGTGTTGGTAAAAAGCACAGAATACTGGCGCCGAAAAAGGCCGCGCCGAAATGGGCGTGCCGAAAAGTCATAGACCCTTGCAATTTACGTTGGCATTGAAAATAAGCCATATGAAGTTTAAATTCATGTATATTTGCACTTTTAGTGTGCCATGCTGCTCTATCAGCCTAAAATAGTTTCTTGAATGGCAATTAGTCTTACACAACTGGGCAATGTCCAGCATAGTATAGTGAACAAATATTGGAAGTTTCATGGCATAGCATCATCCAATATTGGTTCGCTTTTGCATCATCATTTTATTTATGCTGAACTTGAGGAATTATATCTAGTGAATCCAAAAAAAGTTTTGATTCTACAGTTTAATTCAAAAACACTGAAAGATACAAAATTACAAAATTAGAAAAATAGGAATTAAAAAAGCAATTAGTAATTCAAATAGCTACAGTTCTAAAAGGAAGAAAATTTGGCAATATATTGACGAGCAATTTGATACCATTGTTTATTGTATTGTAGATACAGTATATACTGTAATCCAAGGCATAAATTTCGTTGTTTTTGAAGCAGCATGCTAACTAAAAAAAAATCCAAATCTAACATTGCAAAAAGTTGTGAAATGGAGAAATTTTTCAAAGTTCTGATAATTTTCCTCCAAGGTTGCTGCCAACCAAGAGACAAGTGATTTGAGGGCTTGCTTAACTTTAATCACTTCAGGAAGTTGGATACAGCTTGAATTGTTGCAAAAGAACAGATGGATTTGGTGTAAAGTTTCGTTCAGAAGCTGAGTATTGCACAAAGAATCCATCAACTAATGCAAAACTTCAGTGGTTTAACTAGATATCCGAAAAAATCTTAAACATCACATCAACAAAAAGAGCTTGAAACGAATTTTTTGCACGATGCTGATAAGCACTTTGATATTTTTTGCTACGATAATAAACAAAGAAAGCCATATGGAAGTATTATGGCTTGAGAATAACATTTAATGATCATGCTTTTTTTGAAGATCAAAAAGCAGAGCCCAAGGCTACAAGCTTGGCAGAAACATCAGAACTTTGAAAAATTTCTCCACCATACAACCTTTCACAAGTAGCATTAAACTTGAATCTCTTTCTAGTTAGCATGCTGCTTCAGAAACAACGAAATTTATGCCATCGAGTACAGTATATATTGAATCTACCATACAATAAACATTGGTATCATATTGCTCATTAAATAAATTGCCAAATTTTCTTCCTTTTAGAACTGTAGCTTTTCGAATTACTAATTGCTTTTTTGATTCCTATTTTTCTAATTTTGTACTTTTGTATCTTTCAGTGTTTTTGAATTAAACTGTACAATCAAAACTTTTTTTGAATTAACCAGATATAATTCCTCAAGTTTAGCATAGATAAAATGATGATGCAAAAGCGAACCAATACTGGATCATGCTTTAACATGAAACTTCCAATATTTGTTCACTATACTATGCTGGACATTGCCCAGTTGTGTAAGACTAATTGCCATTCAAGAAACTATTTTAGGCTGATAGAGCAGCATGGCACACTAAAAGTGCAAATATACATGAATTTAAACTTCATCTGGCTTATTTTCAATGCCAACGTCAATTGTAATGCATTTGAAGTTGAGCACGAAAAACTTGAGCACAATAATCACTAAATCTGTAGTCAATAATTTGGCTGTAACTTTTTTCCTGTACATTTTTATGGCAAAGTTCTTTTTAATGGAAATATAAATGTGCTGTTTCTGCAACTTTTAAGCTAAATGCTAGCTTTCTAGCATATGTGCTTGGTGAGATATGGCAAAATTGACTATTTTAAGCTCGTTCGATCAAATTGCACAACCCCTAGAGGTTGCAAGAACTCAAAATTAAGATAGAAGTATTTCATATGGTTTTTGGGGCCATATATCAAGACCACTTTTTTAAACTCAAAAAGTTTTATTTTCACTCCACCCTATCCACTATGAAAATGATTCCTTTTAAATGGGTTCCACAATATTCAAAAATTTTTAAACTCCTAAGCTAGACAGACAAAACGTTTAGAATAGGTAAATAATAAAAACTTAAAACATGAAAAAAATTGTCAATGCCACGTTAATGGGGATTCTCAAGATGTCTTCCTTCTAAACTTAAGACATTTTTACCCGCTTGAGCTAAAAAGATAAAATTTTTGGGATATATAGTGAGTTAGATATACATGAAAATTTTTAGTGAATCCACGTTGGTAGGTTTCCCACCAAAAATGCCTCTAAGATTGAAAAAATTAATTACTCAATTTAAACAAGGTAAATTTCTAAGATAAAATCAATATAAAAACCATGAAACTTGGCAAAGTTTTTCCGTTGCCTTGTTCAGGAGGAGCCTCTCAAAATTTTTACCTACTTCTGGTAAACAAATAAATTTCTATGATAGTTCAGCATAAAACAAATATGAAAGAAGTCAAAATTTGATGCTGTGCTACGTTGGGACTGATTTCAGCTAGGCAAATTGAAGTATTGTAGGCTAATATACTGTACAAGAAAGATAAATTTTGACAAAGCTTGGGAATATCAGGTTGAAAGATCTTAAATAGACCTACTCGAAAGTAAAAGATTTTTAACTGCCGTAAGCTAGATGGTTAAAATAGTCATAATGAGTTGATACCAACGGACTTGCGGATTTGAAGATGGGAGATTTTCTCCCAGATGGACTTCCAACATTTAAGGTAGTGAATGAAGTACTTGAGCTCACTGGCTTTAACAGATTTGAGCTATGGATTGCAGAGCTTTTCAATAAACTGCCATCTATTACGTTGAAAAAACTTCTAGCGCCTCGAGGTTTTTTAATTAGAAAAGTTTTAGTACTAAATAATCAACTTAATTTGTAAGTTCCAAGATGTTGGTTGCAATACTACAGAGTGCAACTCTAATAAAAAATGGCTGCATAAATTGTCGCTTATTTCTGATTGTGATAAGTAATGAACTTGCTTCATGTAGTAAAGGTTTCATCACAAACTGCTGGCATTTTAAAGACTACTCTATGTTCTTTCATAATAAATTGAAAATTGGTAGAAGTTGTGAAAAGTGAGTTTGGCGTTGTAAACTGATATTTGCGTTTTTTGATTGAGATTACTTAATTGTTTTGATAACTTTTCTAGATATTTAAAAAGCGAATAACCACAATGCTGTTAAAGATTGTGAAACAAAATTTGAAAAGGGCGCATTGAAGTTTTTTATCTGACTTTCAGCAACCATAATTTGCTTAACGCAATTGCGTCACTACTTTAAAAATTAATAAAGCTCAGTAAAAGTTGGATACTGCCACAAAGTTTGTCAAAATCCACGAAGTATCTCTTGCGATGTCACGTTTTATTATATGGTTTCTTTTTATAAATGCCACTTTATTAACAACAGTTTAAATGGGTGGCAGTGACGGCCCCTTTACAAACCCCTTACAAGGTTTGAGAATTTTTAGGATGCAGTGAGATTTCAAAGAAGAAATATCATGATAGACTGCAAACTTATCACAACTAGAAAACACCAAACAAATTAGTCGCTAGAAAATTTTTGAAAGGAAAATCTGGGTACTTATAAACATCGCGTCAATCTACTCGAACTCTCGTTAGTTGGTTAGATTTTAAGTCAATCGGACTTGAGATGCTATAAATAAAAAGTGCCCAAAGCCCCGAAATTTCAGCGCAACATTTTGTAATTTAAAAGATTAGTTGTTTACAGTTTCTGCCAAAAATTTTGCACGCATTCCTCCAAAAAACGTCTTATTTTGTTGCACTCTCCACAAAACAAAAAACATAACAAAAATGCACTCTCAGAAAAACAAAACCAACTAGAAGTACTTTTTAGATTGAAATAATTGCTCTTTTCTTGAAACTTAATTGACTAGTTTTTAATTTCTTATGGCAAAAGCCAAAAGAAACAACTAAAACGCAAATGCGTAGTATCTTGCAAAAAAGCTTAAAAAGCATTTTCCTTTGATTTTATTTTGTGATGTTAAATTTCAGTTTTATTTCAACCGAAGTTGAAAATTTGAGCTTTGTACGATTAATACTTTCAGCGATGTTAACGTTTCAACATAAAAAAAAAGCAACTTTGCATTTTATAGAAGAGCTGCAAAATAAAAATGCGATTTCAGTAAATTCTTTCCCATTGTTGAAAAACAATGAAAAAATTTGTTAAAAAATTTACTTATTGCATCACATTAAGCTAACAATCGCTCACAAAAACTTGATTTTCTCGAAACAAGAATTTTGCCATGTTTTTTTTTTGCAGCACATGGTAGCATTGCAAAACACTGCACAAAACAGGCATTTGCCTATCACCACAAAAACAACAACTTTGCAGTAGACCTGTTCATACTTTAACTTTTTTTGATTTTGTTATGGCTTCGCAGTGTTTTTGAAGCAGATTTTCATACTGGTCCCAAAACTAAACAATTTTTTTTAATTGGTTGAACGGTTTCCATGTTACACAATGATTTCCGACCCCCACTTTTGAAAAAAAATGAGTTTTTTGACACTAGAGGGCGCTGTGTGTAAAATATACTTAAAACAGTAATTCAACTAAATGCCCCTCTGCATTTTACATCTTTAAAAAAAAACTATGCGAATTGGACTTCTGGATCAGTAGTTATGACCATTTTAGTGATAGTATTTCCAAACTCCCGTTAGTGGCCAAAATGTAATTTCTTTGTTTTTTGATATTTTTTTATACATTTGCGTCTATTTAGTGAAAGAGACTTCAATTTTGAAGTTGACATTTTGCAGCAGTGCCACTAGAGAGCGTAATTTGCTATTTATTTCAAAATTGCGTTTTAATTACAGTTATATACGCCACTTAAGTTAACGCCACTGCAAAATTTGAATCAATTATGACATGACGCGATTTTTTATAGTTTGTTTTTAAATATCGACCTAAATCATGTGACAAACCTAACAATTAATGCAAAAATGCAGAAGCAACAGACTGTTTGCAGCATTAATTTGACTTAATTTACAATGACCGCTCCAGCAATTTTAATAAAGTTGAAAAGCTCCTTTGATTAGCAAAGAATTCAATTCAAACCAATATTTGCAGATTGTTATATTAGAACAAACACAGAGTTACCAAACTTCAGCAAACTTCAAAAGCTTTCAAACTAATTAAAAACACAAAAAATCAGATATTTTTTGAAAAGGTTTGTTGTGTTAGTAAAAGTCCTGCGTGTTTGTTATACGACCTGGTATATGCTTTATCGTTGTTGTTAAAATTTCATTGCAGTCACTGTCAAATTGTACTGAACGCTCCGCTGCATCATTGATAACTTCCAATCCTGAAACAATCTGGCTGATTTGTTAAAAAAGAAGAATCTTCTTTCCAGTATTCTACTGAACCCATACTTAAAGAGATAACTGCTCGATATCGGTTTTATTGAAGAAATGAGAACTAATTGAGGTAATACAAAGGTGCCCAAACCTTTTTCCATGATTTCCCTTATTTGCAAAAAATGTTTTAATCTGTTTGACTCTGTACCATTGGCAACCCTAAATTTTTCAATTTTGTGGCATCGCAAAAAACCTTCTGTAGAGGAGTAATGGTAGCCTAGGTCTCCATGTTTTTGGAGTAGTAGCCAAGTTTTCAGATTTGACAATAGGCTACTCACTGCTGCCCATTGGCAATCGTGTTTCTTAATTTTTGCAAAATTATGCCTTTTGTAATGTCACAAAACTGCAAAATGATGGGTTACCAATGGTGCGAAGTCTAACGGATTAAATTGCATTTTTGTGAATAAAGAAAATTGGAAAAAATAGTTTGAAGCACCTATTTATTAGCTCAAGAAGTTCTCAATTCTTCTATTAAATCGATTTCGAGCAATATCTATTTAACGTTGGTTCAATTTTAATTAAATCAAAAAATTATATATTCATGAATCATTATTGATGAACTCATGCAGAGTACTGTCTCTATATACTTTTGGTAGTTCTGGCTTATCTACATCTGTTTTCAGATATTTCAACAAGGTAGTAGCAATGGCTTTCTTGATTTTATCACTAATTAAATTTGGAGATAGTGCAAGTGGTATGTGCTTTGGTGATTGATGCATGATACTGGTGTGCCTCACCGGTTGCTGCAGATGGTTTTTATTTGACACTAATGCTTTAGAAAGTTGTAAATGAGTGGTCGGTGAGAGATAAAGCTCTATGTTCAGCTTGCAATTGCAAAGTCGACTTGCATACTTGGAATCTGCTGCCAAGGTACATACCACTAGCAGTATTTTCAAATTTAGTTGATAATGAAACCAAGAAAGCCACCACTACTACCATGTTGAAATATCCCGAAGCAGATTTCCGAATAGGTGAGCCAGAACTACAAAAGTATATGAAGGTAGAACTCTGCAAAGACTCATCAATATAATAAATCATGGCTATTTTTTGATCAACCAGTGATTGGAACTGAACTAACGCTTTCAAGAATGGATTCAGTAGAATACTGAAAAGAAGATTCTTCTTTTTTAACAAATCAGCCAGATTGTTTCAGGATTGGAAGTTATCAATGATGCAGCGGAGCATTCAGTACAATTTGACAGTGACTGTAATGAAATTTTAACAACAACGATAAAGCATATACTAGGTCGTATAACAAACACGCAGGACTTTTACTAACACAACAAACCTTTTCAAAAAATATCTGAATTTTTGTGTTTTTAATTAGTTTGAAAGCTTTTGAAGTTTGCTGAAGTTTGGTAACTCTGTGTTTGTTCTAATATAACAATCTGCAAATATTGGTTTGAATTGAATTCTTTGCTAATCAAAGGAGCTTCTCAACTTTATTAAAATTGCTGGAGCAGTTATAGTCAACTAAGCCAAACTAATGCTGCAAACAGTCTGTTGCTTCTGCATTTTTGCATTAATTGTTAGGTTTGTCTCATGATCTAGGTCGATATTTAAAAACAAACTATAAAAAATCGCGTCATGTCATAATTGATTCAAATTTTGCAGTGGCGTTAACTTAAGTGGCGTATATAACTGTAATTAAAACGCAATTTTGAAATAAATAGCAAATTACGCTCTCTAGTGGCACTGCTGCAAAATGTCAACTTCAAAATTGAAGTCTCTTTCACTAAATAGACGCAAATGTATAAAAAAATATCAAAAAATAAAGAAATTACATTTTGGCCACTAGAGGGAGTTTGGAAATACTATCACTAAAATGGTCATGACTACTGATCCAGAAGTCCAATTCGCATAGTTTTTTTTTAAAGATGTAAAATGCAGAGGGGCATTTAGTTGAATTACTGTTTTAAGTATATTTTACAAACAGCGCCCTCTAGTGTCAAAAAACTCATTTTTTTTCAAAAGTGGGGGTCGGAAATCATTGCAAAACATGGAAACCGTTCAACCAATTAAAAAAAATTGTTTAGTTTTGGGACCAGTATGAAAATCTGCTTCAAAAACACTGCGAAGCCATAACAAAATCAAAAAAAGTTAAAATATGAACAGGTCTACTTTGCACGCCTAACTGTGACATCACCGTGGCACTGGGAAAGGGTGCATTGCATTTTCTGAAAATACACTTTACAATGCAAGTACTGCACTGGGTTGGGGAAGCATATTTTAAAAAATCAAAAAATGGAGTTCAATCATGATATGCTCTTAACAAAAAATGCCTAAAATCATGTATTTGCGTCGGTCTGTGATGTCATGGTGGATTGGCCGTCCCCCCCAACCCATTCAAAAGTTGCACATGCTGTTGGAGCAACTTTGCATAATTGATTGAACACCCAGTAAATGTCGGTTGAACAAGGGCCATTGCAAAACACTGCACAAATCAGGCATTTGCCTAATACAATAAAACAAAAACTTTGGGTGCCCAACTATGATGTCATAGTGGCAATGGGGAGGGCTGCAATGCATTTTCTGAGACTACGGCTTATAGTGCAAGTACTACACTAGGTTGAGGAAGCATATTAAAAAAGACCAAGAAATGGAGTTTAATCATGATATCATGGATTAGGCGTGTTTTATCCAAGTTCATCTATTAGGCCTATTTTATCTAAATGTTGACATACAAATATCATATCGCTTCAAATTTTGTTTGGAAAAAATTCTGCAACATTAAGGTAAGTTTGTAGGTACTGAAGTATGTGGGACGACTTAAAAGAAAGTTCCTTACATACCTTGAAAACTTGGTTTAGAAACAAAACGTAAACGATCTAATCCAAAAAACCTCAAACTGCAATGGGCGTGGTATGTACCTTGCATAACCTGCTTTTACTGCAAATTCAATTCAAGTTTTGCCTCAACTAAACTTAACTGCTTCTTCCACACACTATTTGTTGGTTTAGAAACGTATCTTTGTGCTTTTTTTTTCGTTTGAAAATAAATTACCAGTAGGCTTTGGAAATATTTTTGAACTGAGCTCTGAAACACTTTAGGCCTTGTTACGCTAGCAGAAAAAACGTCTAGAAAAGAGATCTCATGATACCCATCGAGGTGCCTCTTGAAACATTTTTCACAAATAGGTTTTTAGTGCCTGATTAATGATTGAAACGTCTTAGGTTGCAACCAGGTGCCGTTTTTAAGATATACCGCTTTTACTCGAACGCAGATGAATATTTTGAAATCATACGCTTGAATAATTTTTTTTACTATTGGTGTTGCCGTTAAATAATCCACAAACTACAATCAGGATGATTTTTATCTTTCTTTAAATGTGAAAATTCAAAATATTATAATTTTAAATTGAACTAAATAAATGATCATGGGTAAGTATTTTGTTAAAAAGTTTGCATATTTAGTGTTTTAGCTTGAATTGTTTGGTATTGAATTTTAAAACATGGAAAGTTGCTTTGAAGTCACGTGACCGTCGTCGCTTGGCAGCTGATCGTTACCAATACAAAACTTTATAATAGATTTTCATGATTAAATACCAATATTCTTACGAATTAATTAGAAAATTATTTCGTGTTAAAAGTCGAAAAACAAATGAAGTACCTCATGAATGTTATGATGATTGTCTACCGACAAAAATAGTTTAATGCTATAACTGCTTTAAAAGTTACTGATAGGCTTTCACTCCTCAAAACTAACTAGCCTAGCCCTAGCAGGTTGGCTTATCAAATCTCGAATGTCTGTTCAGCCACACTTAAGCACTTGAAACAATCTTAAACCGGTATACCCATAGTATACCCATAGCTACCGACTGCCGTAGCCTATCGATATTCCTCGAAGCTTATCGGTATTCTTCGAAGCGTTCATTGTATCAGGCTGCTGTTTTGTGGGTAGGCAATGATCATAACAAACACGTGATGTAATTCATAAGGTAGTTCGATTATTTTTCGACCTTTTGCAAGAAACAATTTTTTCATTAATGGTAACCGGTATTTTATCTTGAAAAATTGTTTTGAAGTTTTGCATTCATAACAATCAGCTGCCAAGTGACGACCGTCACGTGACTTCAAAGCAAGTTTCCATGTTTTAGGCCCGTATTCTAAGAGAGGACTTGAGCAGCAGGTACTGCTCAAGCTCTGCTTGGGCTCAAAATCGGTATTGTAAGAAAAATTTTAAGAAGCACTTTCAAGCTCAGCTTGGGACCTACTTGGGAGCTTTGAAGTTCAGTTTGAACCACTGTTTTTTTTTTTCATCATCATATTTATTTATTTATCAAGTGACGTCATATCACAAGAAAAAAAACTGCAACTTCCTCTAGGTCTATCACCAAAGCATCGAAATATGCAATTTTTTTAAAACCAAACGCACAAACTTGCAGAGTCAAAGCGATATTTAGTCACTTGGTGAGGAGACAGCGAAGGACCGAAAGTTCATCTAAGTCTACTGCCACCTCACCAAGTTAAGGTTAAAAAAAACAGCTTCTAGATTTTCTCAGTCTGCTACTTTTTATGTTAAAAAGTTTTACGCAAAATTAAAACAAAGTGTTGCAAAGATATGTACATTTTGTACAGTGTATACACAAAACTCACAGTCACCATGTAAAGAAATGCTAGACAACATTAGAATTGTTCTAACTCTAAGCATACTAAAAAATAAAAATGCTGTAACTACAGATTGGATAGCAATAAAATTAATAAAGTTCATAATGCTTATCAGGGATATCTAGAACAAGGGGATGAACAACTCATTTTTGCCTGTGACACTAGTAGGGTCAATCACATTTTTTTAATTTTGACAAAATGTCAGCTTTGTACCATCATAGTCACTAAATATTAAATAGTTTATTTGCCCTAATCTTGTTCTAGTTCTTGGAAGAAAGAAGTTGTTTTTGTGGCTCAATCTTGTCTTATGTGTATAGCAGTTTTTTATTAGGTTAAACTTATCTGAATTTGCAAAAGATAATACATTATTGTGAATTTTGTACATTAGCTTTGCAGTTTCCAGAGAGTAAATATCCTTGAGTTTTAAGCATTTAGCTCGATAGAACAAAGGATTTGTATGCTCACGATATCCACTTCCAGTTAACAATCTGATGCTTCTTTTTTGCAGAATAAAGAGAGGTGCTAATGTTGATTTTGAAGCAGTCCCCCAACTACTTATGCAGTATTGTAGATGAGAGTATATGAGGCAGTGGTAAACAGATCTTAAGGTTTGCTCATCTACAAAGTATTTTAATTGATTAAGGGCCCAAGATCCCCTTGCTACCTTTGAACATTGTTCCTTGATTTGTTGTTTCCAGTTTAGATTGTCGTCTATGAGAACACCTAGATACTTTATGTGATGTGATTGCTTGATTGGATTATTATCTATTGATACTTTGAGTTCAGGTTTATTTTGTTTTGTTGTCACTACCATAAACTCAGTTTTATTAAAGTTAATTGATAATTTATTCACCTTGAACCAATAGCTTACATTGACTAATTCATCATTAATATTTTGTTGCAGTGTTGAAACATTAGAATGGGAGAGAGTAAGGTTTGTATCATCTGCAAAAAGATGAATCGTGGAATTTGAGGCAAGTGGTAGATCATTGATATAAATATTAAATAACAACGGACCTAGAGTTGATCCCTGTGGAATACCGCAAATAACATTTCTTGACTTGGATTTATATTGATTTACAATTGTATACTGTTGACGGTCAGTCAGGTAACTTGCTAGTAACTGTAATGGTAATCCTCTAATTCCATACTTTTCTAGTTTCTTGATCAGTATTGTGTGATTGATGGTATCATATGCTTTTCTTAAATCTAAGAAAATAGAACATGTAATGAGCTTTTTATCCATATTGTCAAGTAGCTTATTGTAAATATCTAAAACAGCTTCATTTGTTGAGCAATTTTTCTTAAAACCATACTGGTTTGGACTAATCAAATTACTGCTCACAAAATAATTGTTTAGTTGATCAAGCAGACACTTTTCAAAAAGTTTGGCAAAAGGATTTAAAATAGAAATAGGGCGATAATTACTGCATAACTCTCTTTCGCCTTTTTTGAAAATTGGAACAACTTCAGCGGTTTTTAACACTTTTGGAAAATATCCTGTTGATATGCATGCATTAAAAATGTTAGTTAGAACTGGAGCTATAACAGAGCCTGACATTTTTATATACTTTGCAGGAATTCCATGTCTTCCTGTACTTTTTGATGGATTCATAGCTCTGATGTAATTTACTACTTCTTCTTCAACTATTGGTTCTAAAAAAAACGAATTGCAACTACTCTGAATCAAAGATGTGGCACTAAATTTGCCATCAATTATAGATGGTGTTTCGATTGTAGATGCAAGGTTAACTCCTATCTCTATGAAATATTTGATGAACAAGTTACTGATGGCCTGTGGACCTTGTGCACTTTCACTTTTGGAAGCATACATTTTATTGAGAATAATTTATTATTTTATTAGTAATCCTCTAATTCCATACTTTTCTAGTTTCTTGATCAGTATTGTGTGATTAAAAAAAAAAAAAACTGTGGTATTTTAAAAGCGAACTTGAAATGAAATTTTGTCAAGCTGGACTTGAAAATTGCCAAAATCTCGCGCCACTTCAGAGGTAGGCTTGAGCTGACGCTTCACTGAAAAAATAATGCTAAATCTTTTGATTTGGAGAGAAATTTTTATAACCTAGACCTAGAAGGTTTCAGAATGGTAGTGGCTAAGGTTACGTGACCGTAATTTTCGTTTTTAGGAATTAAAAGTTTCGTGAGAATTTTTTGCATTGATTTGATTTAAATACAGCACTTTGACAAACTGAAGTCGAAATGCTGATGGCGTAGCGGTTAGTGCGCTTGGCTGCAATGCATAGGGTTGGAATATCGATACCCATTGGACACGCTCCTTAACAATATTGTTTATGAGCTTTTTTACTACATAACTTTTTTTTCTCCAAAATCTTATTATTTGAGTTAGGGGTCGGGCAGCGATGCCAGGGTTAGGGTTAGGGCAGCGATGCCAGCTTGAGAGATAGTAAATTGAACAGAAAAAGTGATCACTTAACTTTTAATTCCGAAAAACGAAAATTACGGTCACGTAACCTTAGCAACTGCCTTTCAGAATAGTACTTATGTTTTGGCCAGGCCGAAAATACTCTATGATGGTTTTAAGACCTTAACGGCATGTAGGCTACCGGTAACCTTATTCAATCAGTTGCGGTAAAAGTTAGCAGTGAATTGGTACGGTAGCCTAACTTTTTAAGCTAGCATTTAATAGGAGAGAAAAATAACTAGTAGATTGTTAAGCTTAACAATAAATATAAATCAATTTGGCTGCAAACAATAACTTTGCTTGAGTTGCACGTCAGGTGTGTGATCCGTTGCATTTGGTACGTTAGTGGAATTCGGCACCGGTACCCTAGGCCTATTTGAAGAGAATTCGAGAAACGCATTAATCATGTTACTGTTGCTCACTTACCGGTCTCCCGATAACTACGGTAGTTCAAGAATAGATTTAAGTATGAAATAGCTTAGTAGTTGTTTTTTTTAACTGTAGTATCGTACCGGCAGCTAACCTATCGATATGGTTTATTATTTGGTGAGATGATTTAGATTTTGTTTAATAGGCTTACTGAAAGTAAAATTAGAGGTCTGTAAGCAAGAACCCTACGATCTTCAGCTTGTTTTTTTTGTTGTTCGCTAAACAGCGTTTCCTACTAAGCTTATTCAGTGCAAATTTAGAGGGCATGTATATGCTACTCAGTTAGTGGGCTAATGTACTAATCGTGTGACATTTTAGTAACCATTTAGCAAATTCCTGGTGCATTGTCGAACCTGCTAACTTATTGCAACATCTAACCTAAATAAGATCTTAAGTACAGTAAATGCCAAAAAAATTATTCAGCTTTATGATAAATGAGCATTCAGAATAAGAAATATAAAAAAGTGTAAACGAAAATTGATCCTACTACCCTTATTTTTTTGTCAAGTCATCCAATTCGACTATTTTTGACCATATCAAAATGACATTTGATTTTTAGGTAAATGCAGTACAGAGTATAATGCAATATCTGAACAAAGAAAACAGTACAAGCGTTTTGATATCTAACACTACTCGATTTTTTGTTGTTTCAGGAATTAAAGATTTTGATTAAAGTTATTTAGTATGGTAGTTGTTGCATAGTTGAAGAAGAAATTTTCTGCATGCTGGTTCAAACGATTAAATGATAGATGTAATTCAAACTCTAAAAAATCCATTAAAGACATTGCTGTAGCATGTAATTGTGCAGCACAGGTAGACCAAGTTCTAATTCATTTCTCAAGTTACTTACTGTACAATATATAAAAATGCCATCATTTGTAAATCACGTAAGAATTATGACTGTTAATAAATGCTGTTTTTGTGCTTTTTCGGTTTAATAGTAGTGACACTCATCAACAGTAGGTAGTTATGTAGTATTATGCTTTGTATCGCTAAACACATGCTTTTTAGAAACATGCATATTTGAAACAACTGTTTACCGGTAGAGTTAATCAATGCTTTCCCCAATGTTTATTGTGCAATTTGCATTGTAGAATTTCTTGTTTGTAATTTATAATGTTTTTTGAGTTGCGCTACGAGAAGTATCTTTGCTGTACCTTTGGCCTAGGCAGCTTGGCGAATAAAGATGCAATTGCCAGAACGTACAGAAAGAAGCGTCTCGTATACACGGTATCAGCTCCTGGTCGCCTGCGTGGTAAATCTGGTGAAGGTGAACTTATTCTTTACTCAATATTGCAGAAACATTTGTTTAAGGAACATCTGTCTTGATGTATACCGGCACAATCAACTCATGCCTTGGCAGCGGATAAATAAACTGACACCCAAAAGGTCAACAAAAAGCGAACGATGAAAGTTGCGCTGAAGAAAATGCATCTCAAGCCTAAAAGCAAACTGAAAGCAATAAGCAGTAAAACAGGTAAATAATTAAAACTTAGGGTGGTGACTTAAGTCCTTTTTTCAACTGATTCTACAGTACTGGAAAAAAGTTTAGAAAGATTTTTGAAAAGCCGAAAAAACGCAAAAATGACATCTTTTTATTTCTTTATTGAATGTAACAAAACGGAAAACAAACATCATGTTCCTCCAACATGGTGCAAATTACAGCAGTTACACTAGTATTTAGTGTGGTAACCCTTGTTTATCTTTTGAATGCGGCTAGGCATGGAATCTGTTAGATGTTTGCAGACATTTTGGTCATTATCTGTGCTCTAAATCTCTTTAATGATCTGTTTTAGCTCATCCAAAGTTGTCGGATTTGATGTAGAAACTTTTTTTTTGATCAGTGTCCGTAAATTTTCAATAGGATTAAGGTCAGGAGAATTTCCTGCCCATTTGAGCATTGTGACATTTTTGGTGTGAAACCAATTCATGACTGATTTGGCTTTGTGGCATGGTGCCGAGTCTTTTTGGAATGTTATGCATCCATGAATGCTCATGAAATTCAGTACAGTCAAACTTCGATACTATGCCACCTCGCTACTATGCCACCCTCGCTACTATACCACTTTTGATCGTCATCAACTAAATTCAATAGAAAATATATTTACTATGCCACCACTTACCCTCGCTACTATGCCACATGAGGTACAGTATTGCAGTGTATTAACGAAACAATAAACGCTACGAACGAAACAATTAAACGGCTGTGAAACGGCAAAAGTATACAGTATGTGCATGTAATATGTTCTCTCAAGTTATCTACTGTAGGTCAGCCCAAAACTCTGAGGAATCGTCAGCTGGCGCATGTTCTTTCTGCGGATTTCGTGCACTTCGTCGTCTATCCGATCGCATGCTTGCATCACACTGGCCTTCACACTGGACTTCCCGAAACTACTGCTCTGTACTGTACATTATACTGAAATACATGTAAATTATAATCGTACAATACAACGTGGAATTGCATTGTTACATCACAAGGCTGTTTTTACAAATCCTTGTTATTATGCCACCCTCGCTACTATGCCACTTTCTCTCGGTCCCAAAGGGTGGCATAGTATCGAAGTTTGACTGTAGATGATCATCTAGGACGCTAATATATAGCGTGAGGCATTCATTGTTTGTCCTTTTGGCAAGAAATAAAGACCACCTCGGCCTTGGCTGGAAAAGCACCCCCACACCATGACCGATGGGGGGTGCTTAACGGTTGGTTGGAGGTACCGTGAGTCCGCTGGTGAAGATCCATGTGGTCTGCGAACGAAGGGTTTGTAGGAAGCAAAGTGTAAGAAGGTGGATTGGTCAGAAGACATCACTTTCTGCCAGTCTTCTTTTGTCCAGTCTTTGTAGTGGCAGCAAAATTCAAGCCTTTGCTGGGCCATTCTTGGTGTAATCAGAGGTTTCTTCAGAGGTTTGCGGGCAGGAAGTTTAAAATCTTTGTGCATACGATTTCTAATTGTTCTTGTCGTCACACTAATCAGCTCTTGCATAGATCTTTTTATTTCTGATGAAGAAATGAATGGTTGCTTTTGGCAAAGTTGTTTGATTTTGCAATCCGTCCTGGGAGTGGTGGTACGGGGTCTGCCACTTCTTTTCAAGGGAGAAAGACTAAGATTTTGCTTGTTTCTTTGTAATATTCGACTAACGGATGCTTCAGAGAGTTTCAATCGTTTTGAAATTTCAACATTTTTGTAGCCTTCTTGTTTTAAAAGGATGACGTTGCTTTTTGAAGCTTTTGAAATTTGAGGCAATTTTCCCATTTTCACAACAAAATTAAAAATCAAGCCTATACTATCAAAAACCGTTATGAAATGTAAAAGATATCATTACTATTTGCTGAAAAATACAAAGAATAATGGTAAAATCAACACAAGACACAGTAAAAAATCAGCACTTTTTTGTAAAATTGTTGCAAAGTGACTTTATCAAAAAAAGTTCATCAAAATAAAAATCTTCCTAAACTTTTTTCCGGTACTGTAGAAATTAATCCACCGCTAAATGCCAAAGCGTGTATCAGACTACATCAGTTATATCCCACAGTAGTTGAGCTAAGTTATAGTTTTCAAACCCAATACGTGTTTTTTTTCTGAAGTTGTGTGACTAAGTGAAATGCCATTGCAATATTTCCATATTTTTATTTTTGATTTTTTTTTATTTGGGCCAAAATGCGACTTCAAAAAATAAATAAACGCAATCCACGTAATGAACAATGCAATAGTACCGGGTAGCTCTAATATTATCTGAGAAAGAGCTACGTACAGGACGTTGTTAAAAAAACAAAAAATAACGTTTTAATCCATTGTGCTGCACTTTCTTGAGTACCGGTATAGGAACAACTGTAACAAAGGTAAAATAATCATTTATAGGAACATTTTTCTGAACTTGATGAAGCCTATTTTGTTGCAGAAAAAGCTGTAAAATTTTTACAAGACGACTGAAGCAGCTCGCTGAAAGAAGCAACGAATTCAATCACTTTGCAAACTTTGTGGCTGCTTGATTGTGACATGATAAGCAAAATTTTCACAGTATGGCGTGGATTGTGAAAGCGATAACAAAACAGTGCCAGTGATGCAATGTTTTTTTTGAGAGGCTGACTGAAGTTGCAATATCTGCAGAACGTATCACGTGAATGTAAACAATGAAACAAGATTAGACTTTTTTCCGTTTGGCTATGCCGTTTTTGTTGCTTTTGCTTATCAATTAACTACGAGACCAGGCACTTAACCAAATTTTGCTAGGTAGGGATGCAAGCTTGAACTACAAAAAGTCATATTTTTCTGGACGATTTTTGTGATTTTTCGAAAAATATAGCTATTTTAATGCCATTTGTGTGCCATTTTGTCCGTTTTCAGAGCCATTTGAGAGAATTAAATTACTCATAAGATTTGTAAGCTGTTGGAGTTTTTCTAAACATTAATTTGCTCAAATCCTCTCTTTATTCACTAGTTAAGTCCAAGTTTGTTCTAAAACTTACATAATAAATTTAGGCTAAATCTTCCTACGTGAGTTTGCTGGTGAAAAGGGGCTGTAATAATCTATTGTGTATATTAACAGGAAGCATCTCGACTGAAAAACCTTAGGGTTGTTTGGTGCTCCTTGTCTTTCAAATGTGACTTTTGTGTGTTTACCTAGATACTATAGAACTACTACTTCACAATTGCTTTTTGAGCCCCTCTTTACGATTACGCCATTGTCAACTGTATTTTAGGCCAAAAAATAAAGGAACCACCCCATGTCTATCATTAGTTTATGATTACATCTGAACTGAATCTTTTTCACCAAACTTTTGTGGATTTCTCTTGTTGTGCACTTGATTTTCTTTATTTAATAAAGCTCAAGTTGATAAAAAAAACTCCTCAAGTTTGAGCAAATTGGAAAGATAAAAGGCCTTATAACTGATTGGAGAAGACATGTCTGCAAACGGTGCTGAAGGCATCGCTATAAGCATGAAACAGTACGACTATTTTTTTCATCGCTCAGTATAGTGTTTAACAGTCCAAAGTAGAAATTATTTCGCATTCATTGAAAGCGAAGTTTGTCTAAATAATTAGAAACACTGTAATACCAATTGTTGTAGTCTGTTGGACTTCTGAGTTAAGATCGGAACTCTGAGTGTACTATTTCAGTAGTATACGCTACATCCATCCAATGCAGAGATGAAATCGGTCGGGATTTTCTCAACCCGCCCCGACCGGTAAATTTGAAAATCTACGCCGGTCGACCGTTTTTTTTACAGAAGGTTTTGTTCACTGTCCACTGCATTTAATGAAAAATTTTCAGAAAGGGGGGCATGGGTGATGTATTAAAATTTGTGACTGCGGACGGACGCAGAGTTGCAAACGAGCCGACTAGTTCGGGCCCGAAACCGGCCCAAGCCTGGAAATATAAGCCCGAACCCGAAAACTAATTTGAAGCCCAAATCATGTCGGAAAGAAAAACGAAACTTAAATTAGGTCTGAAAAATTAAGCAATGTTTCCAAGTAATGTTGATTATATTTTGGTGCTCCCAAATAAAAAAGGACGTCTCAAGCACGAATTAAGCCCAAACTTTTGTCAACTTTAGGCTCGAACCCGATCCAAAAAGCCTGGCCCGACTTACAACTCTGGACGGGGGTCTCAGAAAAAAAAAGTGTTTTTTGCGTTTTTTGCAAAAATAACGAAGGAGAAATTTAATCTGTTATATTTCAGGAACGGATGGTCCTAGAAAGCTCAAAGTTGGTCTTTAGATCTGTCAAAAGTTTTTGAAAAAGACTCGAGCAAAAAAATTTCCGACCTGAATGCCATTTTAAGTTCTGAGTGTAGCTATGAGCCTGTAGTGGTTACTGTAGGCTGCATTTGTCTGTATAACGTGTTTTGTTCCGGAATAATTCAAGTTAATACGTAGGCTATCATCTTTTGGAACAAGGCAACATTTATTTAATCCAAGCAAATTAAAAAAATGCAGAAGACTACTAATATTGCATTAATCCCTTTTGTAAAAATGTTTATATTTTCACACTAACAGTCGCTAAAGAGCGCGTTGCCACACAACCTTGCAAACTAAATGCATTTTTCATTTTCCTTGCTTTCACTGCAAAATATTTTTCAAAAATGGCCAATCAGGTGGTTGAAATAAATCACATGATGATTGCATAATTCAAGTTGAACTTGAACTTTGGTCAATCTGAAGTTGCTGGCAAGTTTGCTCTTAGAATAGCATTTTTAGCGGGGACTTGAGTAAATCCCGAGCAGATGCTTGAAGTAGATGCCTAAGCAGCTGCTCAAGCCCTCTCTTAGAATACGGCCATTAGAATTCATCACAAAAAAATTCAAGCTGAAACTTTAATTCTGCAAACTTTTTAGCAAAAAACTTTCCATGATTAATTAGTTAGTTTAAATTTATCATGTTTTGAATTTTTATATTCAAAGAAAAATAAAAATATCCTTGTTGAAATTTGTGAAATATTTCACGGCAACACTAATAGCAAACAAATTATTCAAGCGTATGATTTTAAAATATTCATCCGCGTTTGAGTAAAAGCGGTATATCTCAAAAACGGCACCTGGTTGCAACCAAAGACATTTCAATCATTAATCAGGCATTAAAAATCTATTTGCAAAAAATTTTTCAAGAGGCACCTCCATGGGTATCACGAGACTACACAATTTTGAACACCGTAACAAGGCCTACTTCAAAGTTTTCAAAGTTAAATATGTAAAATTATTTGTGTTGGGAAAATCCCATGAACAGATGTTTTTTTGTTTTGTTGATTGAGATTGAAAAGCTGTTATCACATAAATTGTTCAGAGCATGACTGATCTATGTAATTGTTTAAATATGTGTGGTATGTGTTTCAAAAACTCCTCGCATCCCTCCACAATGTTGCTGTGACAGCACATTAGGGTGTGCAAGCTTCTCCCTTTCGACCTATAAGCAAATGACTGATTATGTGCAGTGTTTTGTAATGGCCCTTGTTCAAACGACGTTTACTGAGTGTTAAATCGGTTATACAAACCTGCTCCAACAGCATGTGCAACTTTTGAATGGGTTGGGGGGCGGCCAACTTGCCATGACGTCACAGACCAACGCAAACACACCTTGAATCAGTGTTTTTAGGCATTTTTTGTTACAGACATATCATGATTGAACTCCATTTATATATGATTGAACGCTGGGGAGGACTGCAATGCATTTTCTGAAACTACAGATGCATTTACGCTGGGGAGTACTGCACTAGGTTTGGAATGGATATTTGCAAAGACCAAGAAATGGAGTTCAATCATGATATGCCCGTAACAGAAAATACCTAAAAACATTGATTCAAGGTGTACTTGTGTTGGTCTGTGACGTCATGGCGGGCTGGCTGCCCCCCCCAACCCATTGAAAGGGTGATCATGGTGTTGGGGCAGCTTTTTATAACCGATTTAACACTCAGTAAACGTCGGTCAAATGAGGGCATTTACAAAACACTGCACAATCGGGCATTTGCATATTACCATAAAAGAACAATATTACCATAAAAGAACAACTTGCATGACATCACAGTAGCGCTGGGGAGAGGTGCATTGCATTTTTTGAAACTACAGATTACAGTGCAAGTACTGCACTAAGTTTGGAATGGATATTTGCAAATACAAAGAAGTGAAGTTCAATCATGATACGCCCGTAACAGAAAATGCCTAAAAACACTCATTCAAGGTATCTTTGCGTTGGTCTGTGACGTAATGGCGGGTTGGCCACTACCCCCAACCCATTCAAAAGTTGTGCATGCTGTTGCAGCAGCTTTGTATAACCGATTTAACACTACATTAACGTCGACTAAACAAGAGCATTTAGAAACTCTGCACAAATCAAGCATTTGCCTATTACCATAAAACAACAACTTTGCACGCCAAGCTATGACATCACAGTGGCGCTGGGGAGGAGTGCATTGCATTTTCTGAAACTACATCTTACAGTGTAATTACTGCACTAGGTTTGGGATGGATATTTGCAAAGACCAAGGAATGAAGTTTAATCATGATATGCCAGTAACAGAAAATGCCTAAAATCACTGATTCAAGGTGTGATTGAAGGTGCTATGATGTCATAGTTAGGCGTGTAAAGTTGTTGTTTTATGGTAATAGGCAAATGCTTGATTTGTGCAATGTTTTGCAATGACCCTCGTTCAACCGACGTTTACTGAGTGTTAAATTGCTTTAACAAAGCTGCTCCCACAGCATGAGCAACCTTTTAATTGAGTGGGGGGCGGCCAACCCGCCATGACGTTATAGACCAACGCAAATGCACCTTGAATGAGTGATTTTAGGCATTTTTTGTTACGGGCATATCATGATTGAGCTCCATTTCTTGGTCGATTTAGAAGCTTAGAGCTACTGTTTTGGTTGCTGTTGAGAGTTAAAAACAGTTGCAGTTTATCAGAAAACGTAAAAAGTCATAAATTTTGAACCATTTATGATGTCACAGCATCCGATTGGGGGGTTGTACCAAGGATATACTTAACAGGGATGGCCGACTAGCATTGTTAATTGTTCTCGTCACGCATGAGTTGTGTTCAAATTTTTGGTCAAATTTCTGATCAAAATGCATTGTTTCTAATGGAGCGAGGTGGGTTAGGTTGAAATATTTTTGTTGTATTTTTGCTGGTGGATAACCTAGGACTCGAACGAACTCGAAAATGGTTTGTTAATGATATGATGTATCGGAAAATGCGTAAAGCGGAATCTTGGAGTGAAAAAAATAGCATTGGCAAATAGACTAGCCTACCATCTTGCCATAGCCTAGTTTGGGTTATGAATGAAGGCAACTAAGAACGTTGAAATACTGTCAAAAAAAGGCAAGGGTCAAAATATTTCAACCATTCCTACCCCGCTCAATCGCAAAATCGGTAAGAAAATGAAGTGGAGGCCTAATTCAGTGCCGTTCGAGCCTAAAAACTGGCTAAAGGCGGTAGACGAATGAGAGAGTATAACAGAGGCAGTTAATGAGAGATTATTGCAGTATCTCGGTCTGTACTTGGAACCTTAAAGTTGGCTGTACACTTAGTTGCAGTGAACGCTTCTGTTTGAAGGCAAAGCTCGCTGCAATGCCGTGTTTACAGCTACTTTGAAATGTCATCAACCAGGTACCGGATACAACAGAATCAGGACAAGAGAAAAAAAGTTTAGAACAAGCTAGTTTCAGAAGAATTATGCGCCTACCGTTTGCATTCGATTAATTACTCTTGACTGCAACCTGATTTAACAAAATCACATTTGCATGCAAGTTACTAACAATGCACTCGACTTCAGTGTTCCTATCAAAAGGCCGTACACAGAGGAGAGGGCCAAGCTGGAAAACTTGAGCTCGGTCTGAAAAGTTTCATGCAATAGTGGTGCTGTCTAGTGACAAGCCATATTACCTATAAACAACGTCTAGGATTATCCTAGAACCAAAGTGTATCCTACTTTGGCCTTGAACTAGTTTTTTAGTCTCCAACTCATGTTTGAAAATTGGCACCAAATTAAAGCGACATTTCAACGTTGTTTTTGTAGCCAGCTGACATCAAACTGGGAAGTTAGTGTAAGTCACTTTCTGGACAGTTTTATTAATTTTGCTCAAAATACACACAAACTCGTCATAATTTCGTATATTGAAAGCATTGCCACAAATGTTCCGATTGAAAACCATACCTTGCGTGTATTTATATAATATTTAGAACAGATTGTTGGCAAAAGTTTGTTTAGATGCTTCATTTATGTGTTTATTTACATTTGTTGCATTTCGTGTTACTTTTAACAATTTAAGCAGTTGAACAAAACGTTGTGGCTTAATGTCACGCATACACAAACGACAACGGACAAAAGTTGGCACACTGGTCCAAATGAATCTGCATTACACATCTCAAATGTTTTTGTAGTTAGCTGACGTCAAATTGGGAAGTTAGTATAGGTCATTGTCTGGAAAGTTTCCTTAATTTGTCTCAAAATATACAAAAATTTTCTTATTTTCGTAGGTTGAAAACATCGAAAAAAAATCTTCCAATGGGAAAGCATACCATGCGTGTATTTGTTGGATATTTGGAACAGATTGTTGGCAAAGGTTTGTTTGGATGCTTTATTTATATGTTTATTTTCATTTGTTGCATGTCGTGTCACTTTTGACGGTTTATGCTGTTGAATGCAGCTTTGTGGCTTGCTGTCACTCTTACCTTTAAAGGTAGCGAACCAAAGTTGGCACACTGGCCCAAATGAAACTGTATTACACTTCCAAGTTGTTTTTGTAATTAGCTGACATCAAATCGGGGAGTTAGCATTAGTCATTTTCTGGACAGTTTCACTAATTTTGCATAAAATACGAAATACTTGGTCAAAAGTTCGTTATGTGAATACATTGAAACAAACATTCCAGTTGAAAGGCTTACCTTGCATGTTTTTGTATGATATTTTCACCAGATTGTTGGCAAAAATTTGTTTGAATGCTTCATTTATATGTTTGTCTCGATTTATTGCATTTTGTGTCACTTTCAACGATTTATGGTGTTGAACGCAACGTTGTGGCTTACTGTCACGCATACATTTAAAGGTAATGGACCAAAGTTGGCACACTGGTCCAAATGAATTTGTATTACAGTTGGAAGTTGTTTTTGTAGTTTGCTGACTTGAAACTGGGAAGTTAGTACTGGTCGCTCTTTGTGCAGTGTCACTAATTTTGCTCAAATTACACAAAACTTCCTCCTAAGTTCGTATATTGAAGACATTGAAACAAATCTTCCATTTGAAAAGCATATCTTGGGTGTATTTACATGATAATTTGAAAAGATTGTTGGCAAAAGCTTGTTTGGATGCTTCATTTATGTGTTTGTCTCGATTTGTTGTATTTCGTGTCACTTTTAACAATTTATGCTGCTGCTTACTGTCACGCATACATTCAATTTTAACGGACCAAAGTTGGCAGACTGGTCCAAATGAACCTGTATTACACTTGAAGGTTGTTTTTTCACTTTGCTAACATCAAATTGTGGAGTTAGTTCTGGTCGCTCTTTATACAGTTTTATTAGTTGCATTCCAATCAATAAAATTTTCGTCTTCAGTTTGTATATTGAAGACATTGAAACAAATCTTCCAATTGGAAAGCATAATTTGCGTGTATAAAGCATAAGTTCGTTTATTAAAGACATGATATTAGGAAAAGATTGTGAGCAAAAAGTTTTTTCCATGCTTCATTTATGTGTTTGCCTCGATTTGTTGCAATTTGTGTCACTTTTAACGATTTATGCTGTAGAACACAACGTTGTGGTTTACTGTCACGCATACATTCATGGGTAACAGACCAAAATTGGCACACTGGTCCAAGGTCCAAATGATTCCGTATTACACTTCGAATTTGTTTTTGTATATTGCTCACATCAACTTGGGAAGTTAGTAGTGGTTGTTCTCTAAACAGTTTTATGATTTTTTTTAAATGCACTACAAATCGTCATAAGTTCGTATTATGAAGACATTGAAACAAATCTTCCAATTGGAAAGCATACCTTGCGTGTATTTACATGATATTTTGAAGAGATTGCCGGCAAAACTTTGTTTGGATGTTTCATTTATGTGTTTGTCTCGATTTGTTGCATTTTGTGTCACATTAACCAGTTATGATGTTGCTTACTGTCATGCATACATTTCTGGGTAATGGACCAAAGTTGACTGACTGGTCCAAATGATTCCGTATCACACTTCAAAGCTGTTTTTCTAATTTGCTGACATTAAATTGGGAAGTTAGTGCTGGTCGTTCTTCAAACATTTTTGTTAATTTTACTCAAATTGCACCAAAATTCGTCATAACTTACTAAATTAAAAACATTAAAACAAATTTTCCAGTTGGAAAGCAGACCTTGGTGCATTTACATGATATTTTAAAAAAATTGTCGGCAAAAACTTATTTCGATGCTTCATTTATGTGTTTTCTCGATTTGTTGCATTTTGTGTCACTTTTAACTGTTTATGTTGTTGAACGCAAGTTTGTGGTTTACTGTCACGCATACGTTTATGGGTAACGGACCAAAGTTGGCAGACTGGTCGGAATGACCCTGTATTACACTTCGAAGTTGTTTTTGTAGTTTGCTGACATCAAATTAGGAAGTTAGTGCTGGTCGTTCTTTAAACAGTTTTGTTAATTTTACTCAAATTACACAAGAAATCGTCGTAACATCGTGCATGGAAGACATTGAAACAAATCTTCCAATTGGAAAACATACCTAGCGTGTAATTGAATGATATTTTGAAAAGATTGTTGGCAAAAATTTGTTTGGATGTTTCATTTATGTGTTTGTCTGGCTTTGTTTCATTTCGCCTACAATCTCTTCAAAACATCATGTAAATACACGCAAGGTATGCTTTCGAATTGGAGAATTTGTTTCCATGTTTTCAAATTGCGAACTTATGACGAATTGTTGTGTATTTTAAAAAATTATTTAAAACTGTTTAGAGAACGATTTTTACTAACTTCCAAATTTGATTATAGCAAACTACCAAAACAACTTCGAAGCGTAATACAGATTCATTTGGACCAGTGTGCCAGCTTTGGTCCGTTATCTCTAAACGTGCGTGACAGTAAGTCACAGCATAAGTGGTTAATGTGACACGAAATGCAACAAATCGACACAAACACATAAATGAAGCATCGAAACAAATTTTTGCCGACAATCTCTTCAAAATATCATGTAAATACACTCAAGGTATGCTTTCCAGTGCGAAGAATCGTTTCAATGTTTTCAATATACCAACTTACGACGACTTTTTGTGTAATTTGAATGAAACTAATGAAACTGTATAGAGAACGACTAGCACTAACTTCCCAATTTGATGTCAGCAAACTACAAAAACAACTTCGAAGTGTAATACGAAATCATTTGGACTAATCTGCCAACTTTGGTCCGTTACTTTTAAATGTATGCATTAAAGGAAGCCACAGCAAAAATCGTTAAAGGAGACACGAAATGCAACAATTCGAGACAAACACATAAATGAAGCATCAAAACAAGTTTTCGTCTGCAATCTTTTCAAATTATCATGTAAATACACGCAAGGTATGCTTTCGAGTTGAAAAATTTGTTTTAATGTATTCAATATAAAACCTTATGACGATTGTTTGTGAATTTTGGGTAAAAGAATCAAGGTGTATAAAAAACGATCTGTACTAACTTCCCAATTTGACGTCAGCAAACTATAAAAACAGTTTTGAAATGTAATGCAGATTCATTTGGACCAGTTTGGCAACTTTGGTCAGTTAGCCATAAATGTATGCGTGACAGTAAGCCACAACGTTGCATTCAACAGCATTAATAGTAAAAATGACACGAAATGAAACAAAGCCAGACAAACACATAAATGAAACATCCAAACAAATTTTTGCCAACAATCTTTTCAAAATATCATTCAATTACACGCTAGGTATGTTTTCCAATTGAAAGATTTGTTTCAATGTCTTCCATGCACGATGTTACGACGATTTCTTGTGTAATTTGAGTAAAATTAACAAAACTGTTTAAAGAACGACCAGCACTAACTTCCTAATTTGATGTCAGCAAACTACAAAAACAACTTCGAAGTGTAATACAGGGTCATTCCGACCAGTCTGCCAACTTTGGTCCGTCACCCATAAACGTATGCGTGACAGTAAACCACAAACTTGCGTTCAACAACATAAACAGTTAAAAGTGACACAAAATGCAACAAATCGAGAAAACACATAAATGAAGCATCGAAATAAGTTTTTGCCGACAATTTTTTTAAAATATCATGTAAATGCACCAAGGTCTGCTTTCCAACTGGAAAATTTGTTTTAATGTTTTTAATTTAGTAAGTTATGACGAATTTTGGTGCAATTTGAGTAAAATTAACAAAAATGTTTGAAGAACGACCAGCACTAACTTCCCAATTTAATGTCAGCAAATTAGAAAAACAGCTTTGAAGTGTGATACGGAATCATTTGGACCAGTCAGTCAACTTTGGTCCATTACCCAGAAATGTATGCATGACAGTAAGCAACATCATAACTGGTTAATGTGACACAAAATGCAACAAATCGAGACAAACACATAAATGAAACATCCAAACAAAGTTTTGCCGGCAATCTCTTCAAAATATCATGTAAATACACGCAAGGTATGCTTTCCAATTGGAAGATTTGTTTCAATGTCTTCATAATACGAACTTATGACGATTTGTAGTGCATTTAAAAAAAATCATAAAACTGTTTAGAGAACAACCGTACTAACTTTCTAATTTGATGTCACCAAACTATAAAAACAAGTTCGAAGAGTAATGCAGATTCATTTGGACCAGTATACCAACTTTGGTCCGTTAACCATAAACGTATGCGTGAGTATAAGCCACAACGTTGTGTTCAGCAGCATTAATAGTTAAAACTGACACGAAATGAAACAAAACGAGACAAACTCGTAAATGAAGCATCGAAGCAAACTTTTGATGACAATCGCTTCAAATAATCGTGTAAACACACACGTTGTATGTTTTTTGATTGGAAGATTTGTTTCAATATCTTCAAAATACGAACCTATGACGAAAATTTGCGTAATTTGATCAAAATAATGACATTGTACAAGAAACGACCTGCATTAACTCCACAATTTGATGTCAACAAACTACAAAAACAGCTTCGAAGTGTAATACAAACTCATTTGGACCAGTCTGCCAACTTTGGTCCGTTATCCACAAATGCGTGTGACAGTAAGCCACAGCATAAGTCGTTAAAAGTGACAAGAAATGCAACAAATTGAAAACAATTACATAAATGAACCATCGAAACCAAATTTTGCGAATATTTTCTTCAAATTATTATATAATACACGCAAGGTATGCTTTTCAATGAGAAGACTTGTTTCATTGTCTTCAATAAACGAAATTATGACGATATGTTTTGTAATTTCAGAAATTATAAGGAAACTGTTCAGAGAACGACCTGTACTAACCTCCCAATTTGATTTCAGCAAACTAAAAAAACAACTTTGAAGTGTAATGCAGATTCATTTGGACCAGTGTGCCAACTTTGGTTCCTTACCCTTAAATGCATGCGTGAGAGTAAGCCACAACGTTCCGTTCAACAGCATAAATCGCGAAAAGTGACACGAATTGCAACAAATCGACACAAACACATAAATGAAGCATCGAATCAATTTCTTACCAACAATCTGTTCAAAATATCATGTGAATACACGCAAGGTATGTTTTTCAATGCGAAGATTTGTTTCAATGCCTTCAATATACGAACTTATGACGAATAGTTGTACAATTTGAGAAATTATAAGGAACCTGTTTAGAGAAAGATCTGCATTAACTTCCCAATTTGATGTTAGGAAACTGCATAAACAACTCTAGGTGTAATACAGACTAATTTGGACCAGTCTGCCAACTTTGGTCGATTACCCATAAAAGTAAGCCATGTATAAGCCATCAAAGTAAGTATGTATGAAAGTAAGCCACAGCATAACTCGTTAAAGGTGACACGAAATGCAACAAATCCAGACAAAAATCAAATCCTGAAACATCCAAACAAAGTTTTGCCGACAATTTTTTTAAAATATCATATAAAAACACGCTAGGTATGCTTTCCAATTCGAAGATTTGTTTCAATGTCTTCAGTATACGAACTTATGACGAACTGTTGTGCAATTGGAAAAACTATAAGGAAACTGTTGGGAGAAAGACTTGCATTAACTTTCCAATTTGTGGTTAGCAAACTACAAAAAGTACTTCAAAATGTAATGCAAACTCATTTGGACCAGTTTGCTGAGTTTGGTCCGTTACCCTTAAATGTTTGTGTGACAATGAGCCACAGCATAAATTGTTAAAAAGTGACACGAAATGCAACAAATAAAAACAAACACATAAATTAGACGTCAAGAGAAACTTTTGAAACAGTCTCTTCAAAATCTCATATAATACACGCATGGTATGCTTTCCAATTGGAAGATTTGTTTCAATGTCTTCAATATACGAACTTAGGATGAAGTTTTGTGTAATTTGAGCAAAATTAGTGACACTGCACAAAGAGCGACCAGTACTAACTTCCCAGTTTCAAGTCAGCAAACTACAAAAACAACTTCCAACTGTAATACAAATTCATTTGGACCAGTGTGCCAACTTTGGTCCATTACCTTTAAATGTATGCATGACAGTAAGCCACAACGTTGCGTTCAACACCATAAATCGTTGAAAGTGACACAAAATGCAATAAATCGAGACAAACATATAAATGAAGCATTCAAACAAATTTTTGCCAACAATCTGGTGAAAATATCATACAAAAACATGCAAGGTAAGCCTTTCAACTGGAATGTTTGTTTCAATGTATTCACATAACGAACTTTTGACCAAGTATTTCGTATTTTATGCAAAATTAGTGAAACTGTCCAGAAAATGACTAATGCTAACTCCCCGATTTGATGTCAGCTAATTACAAAAACAACTTGGAAGTGTAATACAGTTTCATTTGGGCCAGTGTGCCAACTTTGGTTCGCTACCTTTAAAGGTAAGAGTGACAGCAAGCCACAAAGCTGCATTCAACAGCATAAACCGTCAAAAGTGACACGACATGCAACAAATGAAAATAAACATATAAATAAAGCATCCAAACAAACCTTTGCCAACAATCTGTTCCAAATATCCAACAAATACACGCATGGTATGCTTTCCCATTGGAAGATTTTTTTTCGATGTTTTCAACCTACGAAAATAAGAAAATTTTTGTATATTTTGAGACAAATTAAGGAAACTTTCCAGACAATGACCTATACTAACTTCCCAATTTGACGTCAGCTAACTACAAAAACATTTTAGATGTGTAATGCAGATTCATTTGGACCAGTGTGCCAACTTTTGTCCGTTGTCGTTTGTGTATGCGTGACATTAAGCCACAACGTTTTGTTCAACTGCTTAAATTGTTAAAAGTAACACGAAATGCAACAAATGTAAATAAACACATAAATGAAGCATCTAAACAAACTTTTGCCAACAATCTGTTCTAAATATTATATAAATACACGCAAGGTATGGTTTTCAATCGGAACATTTGTGGCAATGCTTTCAATATACGAAATTATGACGAGTTTGTGTGTATTTTGAGCAAAATTAATAAAACTGTCCAGAAAGTGACTTACACTAACTTCCCAGTTTCATGTCAGCTGGCTACAAAAACAACGTTGAAATGTCGCTTTAATTTGGGGCCAATTTTCAAACATGAGTTGGAGACTAAAAAACTAGTTCAAGGCCAAAGTAGGATACACTTTGGTTCTAGGATAATCCTAGACGTTGTTTATAGGTAATATGGCTTGTCACTAGACAGCACCACTATTGCATGAAACTTTTCAGACCGAGCTCAAGTTTTCCAGCTTGGCCCTCTCCTCTGTGTACGGCCTTTTGATAGGAACACTGAAGTCGAGTGCATTGTTAGTAACTTGCATGCAAATGTGATTTTGTTAAATCAGGTTGCAGTCAAGAGTAATTAATCGAATGCAAACGGTAGGCGCATAATTCTTCTGAAACTAGCTTGTTCTAAACTTTTTTTCTCTTGTCTTGATTCTGTTGTATCCGGTACCTGGTTGATGACATTTCAAAGTAGCTGTAAACACGGCATTGCAGCGAGCTTTGCCTTCAAACAGAAGCGTTCACTGCAACTAAGTGTACAGCCAACTTTAAGGTTCCAAGTACAGACCGAGATACTGCAATAATCTCTCATTAACTGCCTCTGTTATACTCTCTCATTCGTCTACCGCCTTTAGCCAGTTTTTAGGCTCGAACGGCACTGAATTAGGCCTCCACTTCATTTTCTTACCGATTTTGCGATTGAGCGGGGTAGGAATGGTTGAAATATTTTGACCCTTGCCTTTTTTTGACAGTATTTCAACGTTCTTAGCTGCCTTCATTCATAACCCAAACTAGGCTATGGCAAGATGGTAGGCTAGTCTATTTGCCAATGCTATTTTTTTCACTCCAAGATTCCGCTTTACGCATTTTCCGATACATCATATCATTAACAAACCATTTTCGAGTTCGTTCGAGTCCTAGGTTATCCACCAGCAAAAATACAACAAAAATATTTCAACCTAACCCACCTCGCTCCATTAGAAACAATGCATTTTGATCAGAAATTTGACCAAAAATTTGAACACAACTCATGCGTGACGAGAACAATTAACAATGCTAGTCGGCCATCCCTGTTAAGTATATCCTTGGTACAACCCCCCAATCGGATGCTGTGACATCATAAATGGTTCAAAATTTATGACTTTTTACGTTTTCTGATAAACTGCAACTGTTTTTAACTCTCAACAGCAACCAAAACAGTAGCTCTAAGCTTCTAAATCGACCAAGAAATGGAGCTCAATCATGATATGCCCGTAACAAAAAATGCCTAAAATCACTGATTCAAGGTGCATTTGCGTTGGTCTATAACGTCATGGCGGGTTGGCCGCCCCCCACTCAATTAAAAGGTTGCTCATGCTGTGGGAGCAGCTTTGTTAAAGCAATTTAACACTCAGTAAACGTCGGTTGAACGAGGGTCATTGCAAAACATTGCACAAATCAAGCATTTGCCTATTACCATAATACAACAACTTTACACGCCTAACTATGACATCATAGCACCTTCAATCACACCTTGAATCAGTGATTTTAGGCATTTTCTGTTACTGGCATATCATGATTAAACTTCATTCCTTGGTCTTTGCAAATATCCATTCCAAACCTAGTGCAGTAATTACACTGTAAGATGTAGTTTCAAAAAATGCAATGCACTCCTCCCCAGCGCCACTGTGATGTCATAGCTTGGCGTGCAAAGTTGTTGTTTTATGGTAATAGGCAAATGCTTGATTTGTGCAGAGTTTCTAAATGCTCTTGTTTAGTCGACGTTAATGTAGTGTTAAATCGGTTATACAAAGCTGCTGCAACAGCATGCACAACTTTTGAATGGGTTGGGGGTAGTGGCCAACCCGCCATTACGTCACAGACCAACGCAAAGATACCTTGAATGAGTGTTTTTAGGCATTTTCTGTTACGGGCGTATCATGATTGAACTTCACTTCTTTGTATTTGCAAATATCCATTCCAAACTTAGTGCAGTACTTGCACTGTAATCTGTAGTTTCAAAAAATGCAATGCACCTCTCCCCAGCGCTACTGTGATGTCATGCAAGTTGTTCTTTTATGGTAATATTGTTCTTTTATGGTAATATGCAAATGCCTGATTGTGCAGTGTTTTGTAAATGCCCTCATTTGACCGACGTTTACTGAGTGTTAAATCGGTTATAAAAAGCTGCCCCAACACCATGATCACCCTTTCAATGGGTTGGGGGGGCGGCCAGCCCGCCATGACGTCACAGACCAACACAAGTACACCTTGAATCAATGTTTTTAGGTATTTTCTGTTACGGGCATATCATGATTGAACTCCATTTCTTGGTCTTTGCAAATATCCATTCCAAACCTAGTGCAGTACTCCCCAGCGTAAATGCATCTGTAGTTTCAGAAAATGCATTGCAGTCCTCCCCAGCGTTCAATCATATATAAATGGAGTTCAATCATGATATGTCTGTAACAAAAAATGCCTAAAAACACTGATTCAAGGTGTGTTTGCGTTGGTCTGTGACGTCATGGCAAGTTGGCCGCCCCCCAACCCATTCAAAAGTTGCACATGCTGTTGGAGCAGGTTTGTATAACCGATTTAACACTCAGTAAACGTCGTTTGAACAAAGGCCATTACAAAACACTGCACATAATCAGTCATTTGCTTATAGGTCGAAAGGGAAAAGCTTGCACACCCTAACCCCATAAACATGGGGTCGTGTAAAACACGTGTCAAAGTGGGAGAATTGTCGGGTAACTCGTGTTTGTGCTTCAAACACCAATTTTACACGTATTTTACACCAGTTGCATGTAAAGTTGTTCAAATGTTGTTTTAGTGCATTTTTTGAACAATTTCGTTTTCCCTTTTCTTTTTACCAAACTTTTAAGCGAAATGTCTGAAAAAAATTTTTTACCGTTAGATTCAAGTTACACGTGTATTTTACGTGTTTTTTACGTTTCAATTGACACCAGTTTCACAAACTTTTGTGGACAAAAAAACATTGTTCTAACATTGAACTTATGCAATTTTCCTCATAGGTTGGCGCTTGGAATCAATAGAAAAATTTTCAAACAAAAAAGCAATAATTGAAACTCGGGTTTTTTCTCGTGTTTTTTACGTTTCAATTGGCACCAGTTTCACAAACTTTTTTGGACAGAAAAACGTTGTTCCAACATTGAACTTATGCAATTTTACAGTAAGATTGGCGCTTGAAATCTATAAAAAAAATTTCAAACAACTAAGCAATAAGTGAAACTCGGGTTTTTCTCGTGTTTTTTACGTGTACATTGGCACGGAATACGCCACACAAACTGCATGCCTGTATTTCAAACAACGTTTGGATCTCTCACACGTAATTCATACCAGCCATATTTAAGATAGCTATTTTTTTTTGTATGGTATTTATTTGTGCCATTAATACACGTGTATTTTACGTGTTTTTTACGTTTCAATTGACACCAGTTTCACAAACTTTTGTGGACAAAAAAACTTTGTTCTAACATTGAACTTATACAATTTTCCTCATAGGTTGGCACTTGGAATCAAAAGAAAAATTTTCAAACAAAAAAGCTATAATTGAAACTCGGGTTTTTCTCGTGTTTTTTACGTTTCAATTGGCACCAGTTTCACAAACTTTTTTGGACAGAAAAACGTTGTTCCAACATTGAACTTATGCAATTTTACAGTAAGATTGGCGCTTGAAATCTATAAAAAAAATTTCAAACAACTAAGCAATAAGTGAAACTCGGGTTTTTCTCGTGTTTTTTACGTGTACATTGGCACGGAAGACGCCACACAAACTGCATGCCTGTGTTTCAAACAACGTTTGGATCTCTCACACGTAATTCATACCAGCCATATTTAAGATAGCTATTTTTTTTTGTATGGTATTTATTTGTGCCATTGATACACGTGTATCTTACGTGTTTTTTACGTTTTAAATGACACCAGTTTCACAAACTTTTTTCGACACAAAAAGGGTGATCTAACATCGAACTTATGCAATTTTCCTCATAGGTTGGCTTTTGGAGTCTATGAAAAAAACATTTTCAAACAAAATAGCAACAAATAAAATTTTTTATATTCTCGTGTTTTTTGCGGATACATTGGCAAGAAAACCGTCGCACAAACTGCGTGTCTGTTTTTTCAAACAACAGTAAGGATAATCGCATATTATTAGGATTGACGTTAACCTCTTTTTTTGGACTCATCAGCCGTCCCATTCCTCGTTTTTTGACAATTTTATTGGCAACACTGACGTTGATCAACGTTTACGCTGCCATAATCGGGTAAAGTCTAGAACACCGAATTTTCAAACTAAAACTGGACCAAAATGTTAAATACTGAGATTACAGCATATCAACACGTGTTTTTCTGGTGTATTCTACGTGCAAATCTGAAAGCATTTTGGCAAAATTAGTTTTTCTGACTGAAACTGCGCAAAAAAAAACATCAACACGTGCTTTTCTGATGATTTTTACTTTTTGCATGCAATAAGTCTGAACTATTTGCAAGAATTTAATAGAGTTGACTATTTTGATTACTCAAAACTGACAACAAAATATGTTTTTCCCATTTGGAATTTGTAGAGTAGCCTAACTTGTTATTCAAATATGGAATCGATTTGCAGAAAATTAAAATAAGCAACTAGAATAAAATGTTTATGATTTTTACATTTCAAATTTTATCATTGGAAACATCTCATTTTCCCGCCAAACATTAATTATGCAGAGCGCTAGAGATGGCAGCTGCGCAGTGTACGCAGCTGCACGCTGTTGTTGATGATCCTCGGCGCGTGTTTGGTGCGAAGATGAAACAAATGTAGATAAAACAGCTTTGTGAAAATCAACTATCAGAGCAGAGGCACATACCCACCTTGTATGCAGTAGGCCTATGGTACTAGCCCATATGCCTACAGTACCCTTATTAGGGTATCATTCTGAAATTGTATTATCTAATGATTCAACTTTTTGACGTGCTATATAGCCTATACTTGTTTACATAACAATGGAGATTAGATAGCTGAATAACTGCTTCATGCTTGCCACGTGACAACTGCACTGCTTGCCACGATTTAGTGCGAAATTTTACTTAATTTTAGTTTTAGAGACAGTTTTACGTACAGAAAATAGAGAAATGAGTACAATAGTAGGCTAGCAATTCTCGAAAAGTTAGGTAAGTACGGGTAATTATTTTAGTTCAATTTATATTAAAAACGCAATTTTTAGTTTAGTCGTGTAGAATCAGGAATTGGCTAATCGTTGTAGACAGTGGTGCAAATCTTTGTTGAGCATTGGGGGGAATAATTTGCAATTTTGCCCGGATTTCAACAGGGGGGGATGAACCGATCGACCACGAGTTTTTTTCAAGTGAGCAAATTAAGTGGTCTTCACCAAATTCTTCGTTCTGCACCAAAAAAAGGTCTTCACCAAAATTAAAACAGTTTTTTCCCCCAAATTCAGGTGAAGACCAAAGAAAAAAAGGTCTTCACCAGAATTGGAACAGTTTAAACAAAAATCCCCCCTAAACTGCCCAGCATGCCCACCCAAACTTCCCTTACCCTTGCAGCAGTTTCAAGGTGGTGGCTTTTTTTGGAAACCAACCGAGACCTTGGAGAAAAGTAGACCAAATTGGTGCGATGACCTTTTTTTGGAGATCAACAGAGAACTTGGTGAAAGCTAGACCAGCCCAAAAATTTTGGCCTCTCCATAAACAAATTTTGCCCCCCTTCGAACAATGCTCTAGTTGTGGCACTGACATGTGTATGAAAACAACTTGTGCCTCAACGCACATCACTGGCAGTTACTAATGATTTTTCAGACTTCATGTACTTATTTATTCAATTGTTTTTTTGGTAGATTTGCAAAGTGGCAAATATTCTTAACTGTCGTAGGTGATCATTTACATTCAAATAATTTGTTGTCATTCGCATAGGCTTACTTGTACGTTGCAAGATTCTTTCTAAGGTAAAAAAATTTCTTCGCATACTTACTTTTTTAGGAACATAGTTACTGATTTTATCGCAAAATTTAATGTTTATTTGAAAGTGTAGCTTTTGTGTCAGGTGCAGCCTTATTCTGTTGTTTATTTAATGCGTTATGATGTGACTTGAACTTTCTTAACTTGACTTTATGCATAAGAACATTGATAAACTGTACTCTGTACTGCTTGACAATATATACCAGTATATTGCTTTCCAATTTTCGTTTTTATAATAACAAACTAAAACTACATTGATGTCTTTCACCTTCAGTACAAGTGCATGTAGCTTTAGGAAAAAAAATAATGACTTACAATCAAAAAACATTTAAAGTTTTCTCAAAGGAGCAAAAATTGAGGCAAATTCTTATTATCTTAAATCATAGACTGAGGCTAAAAATCCAGCTATCCAAAAATGTATACTGTATCTTCATAATTGACGGTAATAGAAAAAGTTTAAAAAATTACTCATTTTATTGTGACGTCAAAAATTAAATTATGACATCACATTAATAGCCTATGATTCCTCTTGACTGCCCCCCTTATCAAAATTATAGCATACATCATTGTAGTTTATGTAAATTTAATTGTATTTTGACTATTTGAATTTCTTAATTAATTAAGTTAATATAGTGCCATCTGTGCCTACAATAGACCCCAATAATGTTCCAACATACTTTTCAATAGACAAACAAAGATATACAGTTTTTCAGATTTTTTTCATCCGTTATGTGTTCAGTAGGCATAGTGAAAAATTTTACATGAAAAATATTCAAAAAAGCAAAATTTGGAATTTAATGGTTTAATTAATTTCAGTGTTGCCAATAAAATTATCAAGAAACAAAGGATGTTAGGTCATGTTTGAAGTAGAATATCTTTGGAACAGCTGAGTCTAAAAAGATTTGGGTCAATACCAATCTAGTCTAATGCGATTGTCCTAACTTTTGATACCCCCATTAATTTTGCCTGCGCTGCTCTTTTAAACAAGAAGATTTTTGTTAGGATTTAGATTGGGTTACAGGTAAGGTTAAAATTAGGTTTAGAGTTGAAGTTACATGCAAATTAACTTCAAACATTTGTTTGATAATGTGCACTATTCAGCTTATTTTTCTTAAAGTGATGGCTTTTTTGATGTAAAAAGATTATGGCACTAAATTTGAAACGAGCATCACGATGGACTCGTCGAAGAAAAGCAATTTCAATTGTTGCCCAAGAAATAAGTAATGAGCAATCTGCAGTTAAGGTATCTAAGGGTGAAACTTCACGAAGTTTGAACTTTTCAACTTTAGATGTTTCACATGCATCCAACTCTATATCGGGTGAAAGTGACCTTGATCATCAAAGCTCAGCTGCTTCATCCATCTCTGTTGCATGTTCGGATATAGCTATTCATCAAAATAAAAGTTCAGATTCTTTAATTTCTAGTTGCAGTTCTTCTGTTGATCAAGTGTCAGATTTTTCATATTCTGATTTTAGTAGTAGCTCTTCTGTTACCAACCTTGGTTTGTTTGATCAGTGTGAACTGCAACCACATTCAAGTGGAGGAGTGAAACTAGTTGGGTCTGCTTGCGTGGATACTGCAAATAAAAATGAAGCCAATCAAGATTTATTTCAAGAACTCCAAAACTGGTCCAGAAATGCTACAATATCTAATAATGACTTAAGATCTTTACTAAGAGTTTTGAAAAAACATCACCCAGAACTTCCTATTGATCCTCGAACTATTCGATCAATTCCTTCAGTATCTGAAGTGAATAAAGTACAGCAAATTGCTGGTGGTGATTTTTACTATTTTGGTATTCAATTTAAAATCATACAATTATTAGAAAAAGTCAAACTCAAAACAGATGTGCTACGATTAAATTCGCTCTTGGTACAATTTAACATTGATGGTTTACCTTTATTTAAGAGTTCATCTGGCCAAGTTTGGCCTATTCTATGCCGGATTAAGAATTTAGAGCACAGTAAACCATTTGCGGTTGGGCTTTATTATGGAAAACATAAACCCATTAGTTTGCAAGAGTATTTAAAGAGTTTTTGTCATAACTCAAAGAATGCTTGAAAAATGGGATTGAATTTTTAGATCATCATTATAGTTTGGAGATTGATTCTTTCGTTTGTGATGCTCCAGCCAGATCTTTTTTAAAAAATACTAAAGGTCATTCAGGCTACTTTGGCTGTGATAGATGTTTGGATGAAGGCTTGTGGCAAGGCAAAATGACTTTTCCCAATCTTGATGCTGTTTTACGCACAGATGAAAGTTTTCGCTTAATGCTGCAAGCGGAGCATCACAAAGGAACATCACCCTTGGTTGACCTTGGAATAGGATTAGTATCACAATTTCCGTTGGACTATATGCACTTAGTGTGCTTAGGAGTAACTAGACGACTGATATTAAGTTGGATAAAAGGCCCATTAAAATGCAGACAAAGTTTGGCTGTGATTAACTCTATCTCTTCTTCACTGATAGGATTGATTGATCATGTTCCTCGTGAATTTGCAAGAAGACCTAGAACTTTAAAAGAAATTGACAGGTGGAAGGCCACAGAATTTCGACAGTTTCTACTTTATTCTGGGCCAGTTATTTTGTCTAATATATTGCCGCAGAAACTCTACTGTAATTTTATGTTACTTTCTGTTGCTATTCGAATACTTTTAAGTGGCAGTAACAGTTTGAGTTCACCAAGCATGATCAATTATGCTGGTGAACTTCTAAAGATTTTTGTTAAAAACTTTGGGGAACTATATGGAAAGGAGAATTTGGTGTATAATATTCATTGCCTTATTCATTTAGCAGATGATGCTCAAAAGTATGGCCTTTTAGATTGCATATCATCCTTTCCTTTTGAGACTTATCTTGGAAAACTTAAAAAACTCATTCGAAAACCATCTCAGCCATTGGTTCAGCTTGTCAAAAGACTGCAAGAAAAGGATATTGTAGTTGACGATGACGAGCAAGCAGATGTGACTTACAGATGCAAAAGAAGACATTTTGGTGGTCCATTGGTAGAAGAATTGAAATGTTCACATCAGTTTTCTCAGTTATTCATGCCCCTGGGTTTTTTATCAACTCGAACTAGAGATAGCTGTGTTCAACTAGAAGACGGAAGTATTGTTATTATTATAAACTTCGTGGTCTTTCAAAATGAGACATACATTATTTATGATTCATTTGGTGCATGTGACAATTTTTTTGCTTATCCAGTTGAATCAAAATCTCTTGGAATATTTTTGTTATCTTGCCCTCTAAATAAATTGCAATTTTGTTCTGTTGACAAAATTGCAAAAAAAGTTGTGCTTTTGCCAGTGAACATTCATTCTCATCAATATGTTGCTATGCCTTTTTTGCATGATGTTTAGGGAAAAACAAGACTTATTGGTAGCGATAATCTTTCAGATACTTTTACATCAATGTTAGATTTATTTTGTCATGGTATCTTTTGAGGTTTTCATAAGCCGAAACTTTAATGCATACTTATTGCATAGTCATGGTATAGGAATTTTACTGCGTTCTTAGAACTGTAACACTTAAGGTAAACTAATGTAATGTTATATAATGATGAACTGTGTGTGCTGGATCATCATTGATGATTTTGATTCAATAACTTCTTATTTTTTTCAGTTGACAACACTGGCAAAATTTGGAAGAAAAAAAGCTTAGATTTCAAAACTGTCTTATCTTAGAATTAGATAGTCATGGAAACTCAAATTTGGTAAAAACGATTTTGAAATGTTTCCAAGCCTTCTAAGAGGAAGACTGACTTGCAAAACTTTAGCCCTGCTTAATACTGTTGTAATGTTCTCAATGTTAATTGCTGTATAACAAAGCAAACTTATTGGCCTATAATTTGTCATGTATGAGAACTGCAGGCAAAATCAATTGCAAATCGTATCTTAAGTTGGGGCAATTGTTATAGATTTATGTTGGTTCTATCCTTCTTAACCTAGTTGTTCTAGAGTTATTCTACATCAACGCAAGGTATGGGCCACCATGATTTTAACTTTTATTTGTAACTTTGATGTTAATGACATTGGTGACGTCATCCCAATTTTCATAAAGCAACACTGCAGCTGGTCGTCTGGGTTGCCAATAAAAAATAGAATCAGAGAGGCCCTTACATTGCGTTTAAAAAGAATATCTACGTAATAGCTGTGTTAAGTAGGATGAAGTTGATGCAGATCAAATACGATTGTCATTGATTTGCTTCCAGTTCTCATGTTCATGGGTCTTACGCGGCATAAAATCATAAAAAAGCATAAAATTTCACCCTGTCATAAAAAATCATAAAGTTTGACTGCTGTCATAAAATTTCTTTAAAAAACCAAATGACCTTGTTTCTAGTGAGTAATTTTTTGATTTTATTTGTAGCATTGATCAAAATAGCAATGCTGTTTGCCTTTTGGTGCTTTTTTCTTGTTGTTGATGTATCCTTGAAAGCACACCATCAGGCTATATTAATTTGATTCTGTTGGTTCGCCGCTATTTTTGTGGTAGAGAATAGTGACGTGTTTCCACTCGTAAGCTATATTATCTGTACCTGCGCGTCGTTGCATGGGAATACATCATGCTAGCAGTGACCAATTTCGCAATTACTCAGCCTTTTTGTTGTTGTGCCCTTGGCTTTGGGGAAAGCTGGGTACCTTGAGGAGTTTCTTGTTCTTTTAAAGCTGGCCATGTTGTAGGATGTAGTTGAAAATATTGTAAAAAAACTTGCAGTAGAAATGTTGGTATTCGTCAGGAAGGGCTTCGGAATATAATGTGCTCAACTGCTCCAAGCAAGCCTGAGGTTGAAATGGGTGAGTGATTCACTTAAAACAGCACGTTCCAGGGTTTCCACATCCTGGAAAAGTCCTGGATTTTTTTTGCTGTCTTGGAAAGTCCTTGAATTTTGTTTAAAAGTCCTGGAAAATAGCTTGAAGGTTTTCGGGGGCCTAATATTAAAGCCACTTAGCCAGTGAGTCATAAAAGGCAGCAAGAGGGACTTTCCTTTGCATTAAAATTGTTCTTAATAGGTACAAAAAAAGAAATAAAAGAGTAATAGGAAAAATTAAATTTTATGCCCTGAAAAATAGTCTTAAACGGTCCTGGAAAATGACCTAAAAAAGTCCTGGAACTTAGTTTAGCAGTTTCTGTGGCAACCTTGACTGTCGTGTCTACTCCTTCCTGTCCAGGGAAAAAAAGGGACGTTAAGGAGTACATTTAATAATTTAAGCAGTGTTGCCAAAAAGAAATGTGATGAAAGTGGTAGAGGCAGCATCGCTCAGGCTTTATTTTATATGTGAGAAACTATTCTGGTATGCCTATTTTTCTCGTTAGGTGCGGTATATAGTCTCTTTTTTTGTACAGTGATTATTTTAACTGAGTTGTCAATCAAGCAACTTATTTTTTTGTGCTATAAAAGTGCTGTTCAGCTCCACTTGTTGATTCTGCTCATGATATCGCAGTTAGTGATCTTTAATTTTGACCAGCTCTTTTTTAATTAAATATTGGTGAACTTATTTCTCGTGCTTCACCGTACAGAGTTATGGGCCTGCTAAAAATTACTTAGTTCCTGTGCAGCGTGCTGCAGCATTCTTGCAATAGTTGTGGATCATCTCTAAAATTTTATCGTTTCTATTCAATACAGACTTTTGTTGTTTTTTTTATTTAAAATATATTCTTTTTTGTGGGTTCTTAATTATTTTTTTTATACTGAGGCTGGCATTGTTCTTAATTTGCTTTTAAATTTTCTGCAAAAATTAGCATCGGTTTAGGTAGAAAATGCCGGTGCAATAAAGAATTAGCTGCTCTTAAGTTGAAGAAAGCGAAATTATTGGCATAGGTTTTATCTCTTGCTATAATCGAAATAATTATGGTCAAACACCTAAAATTTACCATTATTCTGTAAATTTTGATTCAGTAGTTATAGTACCGATATTATTGCTGCTTTGCTGGATTGCACAATGTACTTATAAGTTAGGTACTTGTCAAGTGTTCAAAATCTTCTGCAAGTTGGCTATTAGTGTTTATTCTAGGACAACATAAACGGATGGTAACTGTGTTGACAATGCATTTGTATTGTGCAAATTAATCGCTTTTGCAAGTATAGAGCCAGATGTTGAAATCTAGCAATTATTGTGTTGTGCAGTAGATCAAGGAGCCTTCAATATTGTTAAAATTTACAAAATGTATGGCAGACAAAAAATGCTAGTATAGAACAGCAGGCACAATGTAGGCATGGTGCTTTTTTCGAGTTAGTAGTATTAAACATCTTGTAGTGTCAACACTGTGATGGAAAGTGGTATTTTAATTGTTGTAAAATCTGTAACTGTCGAGCAGGTATTAGATGTATTATAGAGCGTAAAAGTTGTACATAGAGTGTATTACTTTTTCTTGGTAGTGTTCTACATCTTGTTTTGTATTTTTTCGTTGTTTTGATGTATATGGCCATTTGTTGGAAACAATTGCTTGCAGAACAGATATGCAAAACAGCTGACGTGTACCCAAAACCATTTACTGAACATACAAAAGCAGCTTTTTGCAGTTAGCTGCTTTTTTTTTGTAGCTTTGTGAAAGCATTAAGTATTAATATTACTGTATTGTACTGTGATTAATATTGTGAAGTATTGACATTGTATTGATATAGCAAACCAAAAAGTTTTTGAGTACCTGTGCTGCTGAATTTGCAAAGTACTGCACTGTGTAGCGTTTTATCATGTAAGATAAAGTGTAATTGTCATTCTATTGTGCACTGAGCATAAAAAAGCCCTAAAATTAAGGAAAATATCATAAAAAAAAAACATAAAATTAGGCTCGTTGGAGCATAAAATCATAATAAACTTAAAAACTCTAGCGTAGGACCCCTGCATGTTACTTGTAACTACAATGGTGCAAATAACTAAACTTTTTCCAGTGTTTAACGACAGTATTTTTTAAAATGTTTTATACATTTAGGGTGTGTGATTGACATTTTTTATTAATGTGCTTCAGTTTTGCAGGAGTTTTTGAAGTTGGAGTATCTGTAATCTAGTAGCAATGAATGACGATACGCAAGATCTTAGTGAATTAGGTTTTAAAAAAGTCTTTGTTGTTGTATTTTTTCCATGCCTAAATGAAGTGGAACTAGTCCCAAAAAATTGGTTATTTGAAGACAAGGACATTACAAAGTGCTACTGGCCCAATGTTGCTAGTCATAAAGCAAGAAAGATGTGCGTTCGATATCATAAACCATCTTCGCAGTGGAAAACGTACACAGTTCAAGTGATATATGAAACAAGTAGGAGCAGTTTTACAATAATGATATTTAATATCTTATGAATTATCTCCAGATAGAAAATGCATCGATTATGATGTGTGATATTGTTTAACACTTTAAGGTTATAACTTTAAGTGATTTTTACTGAATACATTTAGGGTTATTATAGATTGAACTATCTAGTTAAGATTATGCTAGAAAGATAAGCTAAAGAAGCATCTAAAACATATTGGTCCACAAATTCAGTTTTTTACCTCTATCGTTTTTCAGATAATGAATTTCAAAATTTAAAACAAAAAAACATATCCTTTGCAATGTTGCAATTTAACTTTTGCGAAATTATCTATATGGTAATTGTAAAGTAACAAATATTTTGCAAGCATATGGTTGCAAGGAATGCAAGCCTTTAGCAGTAGGTCAGCAGTGCAAAAGAAATGCTCACAAAAACTAGGCAAAACCTCAATTAGTGGAAAATTAGATTTTTGACTGGCAACTCTTTAAGCAAAATGATTTTATTTTCCAAATAAAATAATATCTCTGAACTATAAGTTGTCGAAAACTGAAAGCAATAAGGTTATGTTTTAAAAGCTTTTTTAACTTTTGGATTTTGGTCTTACTTTCAGCTGTGCTTCACCTCATTTAAATTTTTGTGACTTATTTTCTATTTCTTTTAATAAAATTTTTTGTGGGTTCGCGACAAACTGACCGCGAAACAAATGACACCGATTAGCTGAGAAGGGCAATCATAAACATATTTTACTATCCCCACAGCCATCTTGCCCAAACCATCCCTTTGTGACGAAATTACTGTGACAAAATCAGAGACGAAATCGTTAGTTCGCGGTCAGTTTGTTGCGGTCAGTTGACCTGGCTCGCAAATGACTGTTTAGAATTGACTATGCTATTAATGTCTTTTTGCAAGATTTAATCCTTTAACTTGCAAGCATTGTTTTGACTTTTTTTTTTTTTGAAAGGAAAGAGAAGGAAATTGTCAATTTTTTGTTAAGCCATTAAAAATCAACAAAACATACCTATTCATTGTACAATTGCTCTTTCTGGTAGCTTCATTTGAAAACTTTACTTATGTATTGTGTCAAATGGTTTATCTTCTGTGTAGTCTTACCTTGTTGCTTTTAACTAATTTATTTTTCTTGCAAGGTGACTTGGCCAAGGGGATGATAAAATTACGTGAAGCTGAAGACAAAACGGATGTAAACACAACATGTGTTTCAGATGAAGATATGGTAGTGAAAAGATCTGCATCAAAACGCCGTAAGAAGTATGTCGGCGAATTGCATGTTTTTAATTGTATTTTTATGCTCACAATAATGTTGCTTTGTACGTTTAGCAAAACGAAGCTTTTTGTAAAATTGCCTTGTGTTTTCAAACTTGGTGCCATTTAATGATTGCTCTTTTGATAATTTAATGTCCATGTTGGTTTTCAACCGGACTGTTTATAGTTATAACGCGCTATGAAACTACTTGATATTTTGGTCAAAATGAAAGCCTAATACCAATATTCCGGGCTATTTCTAAAGGGTTTGTTAGCCTTAAGTTGGGTATCCTTGGTTTGCAAAATCTTTTAGATATATTAATCCAAAACTGCTTTATGGTCACTCAAGAAACTCAGTAGTTGTTTTAAAAAAAAAATTAGCTTGACTACTTAGAAAATCAAGGAACTAGGCGATTCTGTTAAGGTAGATGGCAATATTAAACTTGCATGCTGAAATTTCTGGAAGCATTTTGTATCACACGCTACGTTTTGGGAATACATTACATATTAGTAATACAGTCAAACTTCGATACTATGCCACCTCGCTACTATGCCACCCTCGCTACTATACCACTTTTGATCGTCACCAACTAAATTCAATAGAAAATATATTTACTATGCCACCACTTACCCTCGCTACGATGCCACATGAGGTACAGTATTGCAGTGTATTAACGAAACAATAAACGCTACGAACGAAACAATTAAACGGCTGTGAAACGGCAAAAGTATACAGTATGTGCATGTAATATGTTCTCTCAAGTTATCTACTGTAGGTCAGCCCAAAACTCTGAGGAATCGTCAGCTGGCGCATGTTCTTTCTGCGGATTTCGTGCACTTCGTCGTCTAGCCGATCGCATGCTTGCATCACACTGGCCTTCCCAAAACTACTGCACTGTACTGTACATTATACTGAAATACATGTAAATTATAATCGTACAATACAACGTGGCATTACATTGTTACATCACAAGGCTGTTTTTACAAATCCTTGTTATTATGCCACCCTCGCTACTATGCCACTTTCTATCGGTCCCAAAGAGTGGCATAGTATCGAAGTTTGACTGTAACCACTTTTAGCAGTTTCAGTGTTGGTTGTGCTGCCAGGTTTTTACTGCATACACTATTTATAGCTGTTTAATTTGTGGAGTCTGAAAAAGTTTAGTTGTGTAAACATATGCATTTTTATGAGATAGTTGCTTTTAAAGGTGTTTCTTTTTGTAGTGCATCAAAACCTCGTATGCTTAATTTTCTGTTTCTTCAATTAAGCAAAAACATTTTTCGTTAGAAGATTTAGCAATGCATTTTTTCAAAAAGAGTTGAGTTAAGACCATTTAATTTTCAGTTGTTGATTCAAATGAGAAGGCTTGCATTTTTCTTTTTGTCAACGATGGTAAATTTGTCGAGACGATTAATTGTTTAAAAGCAGCTATAAACTGAAGTATTGACGACACTTCGAGATACCTCGCTCTTTTGGTATGCCAAGGGAGAATTAACAGCTAAAATATCATCCAGAAACTATTGAATAAAAATTCGGTTTAGTGCGAAGTTAATAATTGCAATAACAACCAGCTATTGTAGCAAAAGAAAAATGGTAGCGCTAATGCGGTGTCATCCAAAATTTTGAAAAGTCAACAATTTTTAAGAATAGTGAAAAAATTGCTGTTCATAAAATGAGGAAACGTGCTATTGATTAGAATATGAAACTTATTTTACATCCATTTGCATAGCCTATGGCGTAACATGTTAACTGCTGCTTGTAATAATTGGCTAAAAGTACGGTTATTTTTGTTGCTAGAAAACCGAGAAGACTTGTGGAGTCTGATGAGGAACAAGCTTCTTCTAGTTCTAATTTGGAAGTTGACCTCCCAAGACTCACAGCACTTGGTACTCCAGAAGTACCTCAAATTCCTGCTATACTGGAAACTGTAAAAACTCCTGAGGTTGGGAATCATATTGCAGGTAAATTTAATGGAGAGATCTCTTAGTTGTAAGTTCCTTTGGGTTGTGCAAGGCTGTCTTGTTTTTGGAAATTCATTATTTTGATCAATGAGGTATGGAAGGAGCTATCAGCCCTATCTCCCAGATGTTAAAAATGCTCACTATTTTATCATCAATAATGAGCAAACAGGTAGGTTTTGCTCCTTTGCGTAGATAGTTGTAGTTGCTGCATGTTTATTGTCCTACACAATCCGCACATTGTTCGTTGCGATAAGCAGTAATTTAAGTGTTCGGAGGAATCCGCACCTGCATAAGGGATTTTTGATGATCCAATGCTCCTGTTGATTTCTTCCATATCTTGCCCACTGAATTTGCTGCTTGTTCTAAATCAGAAATAATCATCGTAAAACAACTTCTGATTGTTTCAGAAAATTTTCAATTTGATGAAGTACATGCACGTGCGGAAGCTGAAGAACAAAGCGAACGAAATTGCTTTAGTTCTTTTTCTAACCGAGATGATCATGATGAAAAACTGGTTTCGTTATTCGGGGAAGGTACGATACTATTTTCTGTAGAATTTTGGATTTAGCCCTGACGATTAAGGGGCTCACTACTCAATAATAATAAATGGATACTGTTAAGCTTTGCGCGACCGCTGCCATAATTTCTTTTACTTTATTTTTTGTATGTTTTTTAATATGCTAATTTGCGATTTCCAAAATGATCAATTTTTTTATCGTTGCAATATTTTTGTGAGATCTAAAATAAAATTAAACGCTGAGAAGGACGATAATTTTGCGGTATTTAAACAAGGCATGTGGCTGCGTGCAATGGCATATTTGAGTGATTAAGAGTAACATATGCAGCAGAGGTGGAGTCGAGGACACTAGGCTCGAGGCCAAGGATAAGGACACAAAAAAAAATCCGAGACCAAGGACAGGAATGCTTCAGGCCAAGAACCAAGGACACAAATGCAAGTGTTTTCCTAAGAAAAAATGTCTTTAAAAATTTTTTTTCCGTCGATCTCAAAAAAAAAAAAAAAAAAAACGGTCAAGAAAAACATTTTTCAGCCGATCTACAAAATTTTAACCATTCAAAAAATAGTGCTGTCCTTGAGCCGAGGACAGGGCAATTTTTGAGGTCTTGAGGCTTCGAAGCCAAGGCCAAGGACTTGAAAATGTGTCCTCGAGGACTCCACCTCTGATATGCAGTGTACTTTTAATTTAAGAATTTTTCAAAAAGAACTAGGAATAATGAGAAAAAAACAACACACGTATATTAATTGTTTTCAATTCTAGAAATTACTTATTGTACTGCAAGTATTGAGCGATTCAAATTCTGCTCATTAATTTTTTTTTGCACTTTAAGTACCAGACTTATAAAAAAACTGTTATGTGCGGTTATCTTTCATGCAAATTTGTTGGGTTTTGGTACCTTTATTGTAAATTTAGTCTAGCATGTTAGCGGAGGTAAAAACTGAAAAGGACTTGTGCAAAGTATTAAGTGACTAAAATAGTAAAATTTGAACCATAATTGCGGTAGATTTAAATCTAAACATTTAAAATGTTAGAAAAAAGTTTAGAGTTTTACAAAATCTTATTATTTTGCAATATTTTAGTTCGTCGAATTCGAATTACTCAGATAGAATTGAAACAAGAAATTAATTCCGTTCATCAAAAATCGGATGCTATTTTGTCCAAGATTGGGCAATGTCCTGCAGTTGCGATTGCACCTGTTCCGGTAATTGGATGTCCGGAAGAATTTTCGTTTCCGGTGGGCGAAATGAGGGACTTTGAAAAGTTGGAATCCACGCTAGAATGTGTTGAGTCTCAAAAAAAGCTGGTAAGATATATTTTGTTCTTGCAGTCTTAATAACAAAAATGTGACTTTTTTGCCGGGTCTTTTGCCTTGTCTACACTGTGCTTTGATTTTTAGTTAGCGCAGGCTCACTTTTTAGTTATATTATGTTATTTGAAGTTGCACAACGTTCGGCCTGGCGCGGTCACTTGAGCGAGGCTAGGCTTAAAATTTATTTCGCTCGGCAGCAATTAGCTGCACTTTGGTTTCGCGTTAAGTTTATATGCAAAAATGCCTAACATGGGCGTGTGGTTGGCGAAAATGTGGTTCAGTCTTGACAGTTTGATTTGATTCGCGCTCGTTCGTAAGCACGTTAAACACTCAAAAACCTTGCGCATAGTGTATGTAGATGGGGCTTTATAAGAAGTGTTATGTTATCGACATTGAGGTATAAAAGAATTACTTGAAATGCTACGGATTCTCGCTAGTTTGGTAGTATTAGCTTGTGATTCTGTGCATGCCGGTTAATTTTTGTTGCATTCAAGCATCAACTATCAGTAAGATTAAATAAGTGGACCGTTTTTTATTTAGGTAACATATTTACAACGCTACTGCTCCAAGGATCCTAAAAAGAGCGTCCGCGAAATACTTTCATGCATATTCACGGATGTGTTAATGGAAAAATTTAACTGGTTGGGCCAGCGTGGCTCAAAGCATGGTCTAAAAAGCAGCAACATTGTAGAAATTATAAATGGTAAGTTGCTATAATTGTTTGGGTTTCTTAAAAGGTTAACTCTTTATATTGTTCCTGGTGTAAACATTCGTGTTGATATAAATAACCGTTTTGTTCGGCACGATAATCATTTGGCCCGTAGACCGTATAAAGTCAGTTTGCAGCTTCATATTTTAAGGGTATAATTCGCTTTAACATAAAGCAGGATTAGGAATTGGGAGTTTTTTGTAGAATATCATAAATTTTTCCTCTACTCAATTGGGAAATAGAATTGGATTCTTTGCCTAGTTTTAAAGCCAGAAGTCGAAATTCGAGCCACAAGTAGTAAAAAGGGGGATAACAGGTAAAATCAATCGGGTTTCTAAAACAAGTGTAATATATAGATAATATTTACTTGCGTTAACTCGATTCGTATTAAACAAACTGGTTGAGAGATGTCTAATTTCCCTTAAGCCGAGATCCGGTCTAGCCGAATTTTATATCAAGAAATAGCTGATTAACTTTTAAAAGAAAGCCTGTAAATTGTCTGCTCTATGGCGTTCCTGAAGAATTTTTAAATAATTTTTACGTTGGTTGATTTTCAATAAAGTGGATATTTCAAGTCGCTGCGGAGAGAAATAATTACGCCTTTTCAGGTTGTGTGTTGAGTTGTATTAGCACAGAGTGTTTTTGCTATACATTAGGTTTATTCCATTGTGAAAAAAACTCTTCAGTAGTTTTGCAGCGTCATAACATGGCATGACTTCTCCGCCAATCAGCTCTCATTTTCACGGCCCGCATGTTTTTCGAGAGCTTCTACTGTTTTAAAAAAAATGTTGGTACAGTTAGTTCAAGAAGGCCTATGCAGTGAGAATTTAATCATAAGCTGTAGCCAGTATCCAGAGTCTGAAGGCACAATCAAAACTATGATTAACAGCCTAAGACATACGACACAGTATGTCATCGGCTTGTTAATCTTGTTGGTGGATTTTTACAAGGTATTTATCGCAGTATATACTTTAAAACAAAATGTGTGCAAAGTAAAGATGGTTACATATCGCTGCCTTTTGCCGATTTTGATAATTTGTGAGAGTGTGATAAAACAAGCGGGACCGTGAGAATGAAACCTGATTGCTTGAGAGCTTGTTATGATGCAACAGAGGCAAAAAATAGCTGGACAGTTTAACAATACAAAATGTTTGGAGTGAAACTGAACCTACTGGATGGTTAAAAATAATCATTATACTGTTGCATTACTAATATTTTGCTGCAAAACTTATTTTTAAATCTCTGTGCGGAAAGAATGAGTTAGCGTAGTGTAAAAGTGCTATTAGCTTCCAAAACCTGCTGCTTGCAGTAGGCAACATGAATGCAGCCACTTCGTTCGTTATTAGCCTTCGTCATTTTCGTATTATTACGCAGCTATCGCTAGTTGTGATTTCATGGTTACTATACATTGAAGTTTATCAGATAATTCGTTCTTTAATAGCTTACTGGTGATAGCTGATGAAATAGATTTTAGCGGGAAATTAAACTTTTCTCAAAGCTCACTTTTTTACGTTCAGAACTTCAAATAATGTTAGCAAATAGTAGCAATACACCACGCAACAACATACAAAAGAAATTTCTCTCCGCAGCGATTTAAAATATCCACTCCATTGAAAACCAGCTAATGTAAAATCATGTGAACATTTCACGGAGTATGTTAGCATAAAGCAGACAATTTTCGCGTTTTTTCTAAAGGAATAAAATAGCAAGCTCGTTTTTTGTCTGTGCGCAGAGCGATTGTTTTGATATAACGTTTGGCTAGACCGTAGGTCGGCTTTAATGCACATTGTCGATTTTAGTTTGCAATGAAGACGTTAATGGTCGTTTGTAGAAATCCCAATAATTTTATCTGCTTTCTCTCAAAACAACGAATTTTTTCGGAATAGTCGGGAGTCAAAGTCTATTAATTCTTGCCCATTTCGATTAATGTGTTTCTAATTTTGCTGGCTGTTTTCATATGTTTTATTTTGCTTTGCAGCTGCTGTACGTACAGCGGATTCCGAAGTTACAAATTCCGTAGTCAAAAAAGTGATACAAGAATATGTAAAATCTGCAACCAAGAGACTGCAAAGGCGTAGGCCACCTGTGGATGTATGAACTAGTGTTTTTTATTTGGGTTTGTAAATAAATATTTGATAAACTTAGCTGTTGAGCATGTTGTATATGAATTTATATTGTCCAGTAGAATACTTTGAAGTGTTTGAACTTAATTAAAGCAAACCGGAAACATAAAATCACTGATCGCCAGTAAGTCTTAACAAAACACGCTGAATTAGTAGCTTTTTGTGACAAAAGTTTATAGTAGCTTTACGGACAGTTCATCGTGCAATTTTCTGGTCAAGATTTGTGCTTCGCGTCTCTATCAAAATAGAAGTTCTAAAGATCTTATAAAGGACCGATAATAAATTCGTATCAAAATCACGTTAAAACTGTCAGTCAAACACGTGTCCAATTCACGTATTTTTTACGTGTTAAAAACACGTAGTCAACACGTGTTAGGGTTACGTAGCAAACACGTACCTAAACACGTGTAAAACACGGGTGACGTTGGTGCAGTGCAATATTCTGGTCAAGGCTTGTGTTTCGCATATCTATCAAAATAGAAGTTCTAAAGATCGTATAAAGGACCGATGATAAATTCGTATCGAAATCACGTAAAAACTGTCAGTCGAAAATCGTTGTTAAAACACGTGTCGAAATCACGTAAAAACCCGAGTCAAACACGAGTTACGAACTAATAATAAACACGTGTCTAATTCGCGTATTTTTTACGTGTTGAAAACACGTAGTCAACACGTGTTAGGGTTACGTAGCAAACACGTACCTAAACACGTGTAAAACACAGGTGACGCTGGTGCAAAACGTCGTGAAAAACCCGTGTTTTGTACACGAGTTTTACACGTCTAACTGGGGTTGGTGAACACGTGTTTTACTCGTTTATTACACGAGGTAATGTTTATGGGAAATGTGCTGTCACAGCAACATTGTGGAGGGATGCGAGGAGTTTTTGAAACACATACCACACATATTTAAACAATTACATAGATCAGTCATGCTCTGAACAATTTATGTGATAACAGCTTTTCAATCTCAATCAACAAAACAAAAAAACATCTGTTCATGGGATTTTCCCAACACAAATAATTTTACATATTTAACTTTGAAAACTTTGAAGTAGGCCTTGTTACGGTGTTCAAAATTGTGTAGTCTCGTGATACCCATGGAGGTGCCTCTTGAAAAATTTTTTGCAAATAGATTTTAATGCCTGATTAATGATTGAAATGTCTTTGGTTGCAACCAGGTGCCGTTTTTGAGATATACCGCTTTTACTCAAACGCGGATGAATATTTTAAAATCATACGCTTGAATAATTTGTTTGCTATTAGTGTTGCCGTGAAATATTTCACAAATTTCAACAAGGATATTTTTATTTTTCTTTGAATATAAAAATTCAAAACATGATAAATTTAAACTAACTAATTAATCATGGAAAGTTTTTTGCTAAAAAGTTTGCAGAATTAAAGTTTCAGCTTGAATTTTTTTGTGATGAATTCTAAGGGCCGTATTCTAAGAGAGGGTTTGAGCAGCTGCTTAGGCATCTACTTCAAGCATCTGCTCGGGATTTACTCAAGTCCTCGCTAAAAATGCTGTTCTAAGAGCAAACTTGCCAGGAACTTCAGATTGACCAAAATTCAAGTTCAACTTGAATTATGCAATCATCATGTGATTTATTTCAACCACCTGATTGGCCATTTTTGAAAAATATTTTGCAGTGAAAGCAAGGAAAATGAAAAATGCATTTAGTTTGCAAGGTTGTGTGGCAACGCGCTCTTTAGCGACTGTTAGTGTGAAAATATAGACAGACCGACAGACAGACAGAGATATTTATTTTGCCACAAAAGTGCAACTCCAAACAATAAATTTACATAATCAACAAATGAAAATAAAATAAACACTTAGCGACCAGGAGTCTGGAAGGGACTTTTCAGTCTTCGGGTCAACAAACTCCTGTAGGCATATGCAATTGGCTAAATTAAGAGTTGTGGTTTGCGAAGTCACTGTTTTACACCCGATTAGATTACAAGTTATGCAAAGTTTTGCAAGCATTACTTATTCGATGTTGTTTTTCACGTATTGACGGCAGCTCTTTTTGAATTTTGCTAAAGAAAGAGTTTTAATGTTTTTTGGTAAGGAATTCCAGATTTTAACCCCTTTAAATTTTATTGAATTTTGACCAGATTTGTTTTTGAAAAAGGGTAGATAGAGTTTGTCGTCATTTACGCTTCTCAAGCGATGTCTACTAACACTAGTCACAAATTTGAAGTAATCATCAAATATCGCAGGCTGTAGGCGATACACATTGTAATACATAAATTTGGCTACTTCGAAGAAATGAATTTGGTTAATATTGAGAAAATCATACTTTTCATACAATGGTTTAGTTTTTTGTTCAAATTGCCAACCTTCAATAACTCGAAGACATTTGTTTTGCAGTACTTGAAGTCTGTTGAGAAGATAGTTAGATATAGAACCCCAAACAGTTATTCCATAGCATAAATGAGGGTAGACTAAAGAGTAGTCAACCGAGATCAATATTTGTTTAGGGGCAAAATGTTGAAGCCGAAACAAAATACCCAATGCTGTTGATATTTTGGCCTCAATTTTGTTAATTTGATTTGTAAATGACAAACTTGAATGGAAATTCTTGTGAAAATATAAACATTTTTACAGAAGGGATTAATGCAATATTAGTAGTCTTCTGCATTTTTTTAATTTGCTTGGATTAAATAAATGTTGCCTTGTTCCAAAAGATGATAGCCTACGTATTAACTTGAATTATTCCGGAACAAAACACGTTATACAGACAAATGCAGCCTACAGTAACCACTACAGGCTCATAGCTACACTCAGAACTTAAAATGGCATTCAGGTCGGAAATTTTTTTGCTCGAGTTTTTTTCAAAAACTTTTGACAGATCTAAAGACCAACTTTGAGCTTTCTAGGACCATCCGTTCCTGAAATATAACAGATTAAATTTCTCCTTCGTTATTTTTGCAAAAAACGCAAAAAACTCTTTTTTTTCTGAGACCCCCGTCCAGAGTTGTAAGTCGGGCCAGGCTTTTCGGATTGGGTTCGGGTCTAAAGTTGACAAAAGTTTCGGCTTAATTCGGGCTTGAGACGTACTTTTTTACTTGGGAGCACCAAAATATAATCAACATTACTTGGAAACATTGCTTAATTTTTCAGACCTAATTTAAGTTTCGTTTTTCTTTCCGACATGATTTGGGCTTCAAATTAGTTTTCGGGTTCGGGCTTATATTTCCAGGCTTGGGCCGGTTTCGGGCCCGAACTAGTCGGCTCGTTTGCAACTCTGCGTCCGTCCGCAGTCACAAATTTTAATACATCACCCATGCCCCCCTTTCTGAAAATTTTTCATTAAATGCAGTGGACAGTGAACAAAACCTTCTGTAAAAAAAACGGTCGACCAGCGTAGATTTTCAAATTTACCGGTCGGGGCGGGTTGAGAAAATCCCGACCGATTTCATCTCTGCATTGGATGGATGTAGCGTATACTACTGAAATAGTACACTCAAAATTCCGATCTTAACTCAGAAATTCAACAGACTACAACAATTGGTATTACAGCGTTTCTAATTATTTAGACAAACTTCGCTTTCAATGAATGCGAAATAATTTCTACTTTGGACTGTTAAACACTATACTGAGCGATGAAAAAAATAGTCGTACTGTTTCATGCTTATAGCGATGCCTTCAGCACCGTTTGCAGACATGTCTTCTCCAATCAGTTATAAGGCCTTTTATCTTTCCAATTTGCTCAAACTTGAGGAGTTTTTTTTATCAACTTGAGCTTTATTAAATAAAGAAAATCAAGTGCACAACAAGAGAAATCCACAAAAGTTTGGTGAAAAAGATTCAGTTCAGATGTAATCATAAACTAATGATAGACATGGGGTGGTTCCTTTATTTTTTGGCCTAAAATACAGTTGACAATGGCGTAATCGTAAAGAGGGGCTCAAAAAGCAATTGTGAAGTAGTAGTTCTATAGTATCTAGGTAAACACACAAAAGTCACATTTGAAAGACAAGGAGCACCAAACAACCCTAAGGTTTTTCAGTCGAGATGCTTCCTGTTAATATACACAATAGATTATTACAGCCCCTTTTCACCAGCAAACTCACGTAGGAAGATTTAGCCTAAATCTATTATGTAAGTTTTAGAACAAACTTGGACTTAACTAGTGAACAAAGAGAGGATTTGAGCCAATTAATGTTTAGAAAAACTCCAACAGCTTACAAATCTTATGAGTAATTTAATTCTCTCAAATGGCTCTGAAAACGGACAAAATGGCACACAAATAGCTATATTTTTCGAAAAATCACAAAAATCGTCCAGAAAAATATGACTTTTTGTAGTTCAAGCTTGCATCCCTACCTAGCAAAATTTGGTTAAGTGCCTGGTCTCGTAGTTAATTGATAAGCAAAAGCAACAAAAACGGCATAGCCAAACGGAAAAAAGTCTAATCTTGTTTCATTGTTTACATTCACGTGATACGTTCTGCAGATATTGCAACTTCAGTCAGCCTCTCAAAAAAACATTGCATCACTGGCAGTGTTTTGTTATCGCTTTCACAATCCACGCCATACTGTGAAGATTTTGCTTATCATGTCACAATCAAGCAGCCACAAAATTCGAAAAGTGATTGAACCTGTTGCTTCTTTCAGCGAGCTGCTTCAGTCGTCTTGTAAAAATTTTACAGCTTTTTCTGCAACAAAATAGGCTTCATCAAGTTCAGAAAAATGTTCCTATAAATGATTATTTTACCTTTGTTACAGTTGTTCCTATACCGGTACTCAAGAAAGTGCAGCACAATGGATTAAAACGTTATTTTTTGTTTTTTTAACAACGTCCTGTACGTAGCTCTTTCTCAGATAATATTAGAGCTACCCGGTACTATTGCATTGTTCATTAAGTGAATTGCGTTTATTTATTTTTTGAAGTCGCATTTTGGCCCAAATAAAAAAAAATCAAAAATAAAAATATGGAAATATTGCAATGGCATTTCACTTAGTCACACAACTTCAGAAAAAAAACACGTATTGGGTTTGAAAACTATAACTTAGCTCAACTACTGTGGGATATAACTGATGTAGTCTGATACACGCTTTGGCATTTAGCGGTGGATTAATTTCTACAGTACCGGAAAAAAGTTTAGGAAGATTTTTATTTTGATGAACTTTTTTTGATAAAGTCACTTTGCAACAATTTTACAAAAAAGTGCTGATTTTTTACTGTGTCTTGTGTTGATTTTACCATTATTCTTTGTATTTTTCAGCAAATAGTAATGATATCTTTTACATTTCATAACGGTTTTTGATAGTATAGGCTTGATTTTTAATTTTGTTGTGAAAATGGGAAAATTGCCTCAAATTTCAAAAGCTTCAAAAAGCAACGTCATCCTTTTAAAACAAGAAGGCTACAAAAATGTTGAAATTTCAAAACGATTGAAACTCTCTGAAGCATCCGTTAGTCGAATATTACAAAGAAACAAGCAAAATCTTAGTCTTTCTCCCTTGAAAAGAAGTGGCAGACCCCGTACCACCACTCCCAGGACGGATTGCAAAATCAAACAACTTTGCCAAAAGCAACCATTCATTTCTTCATCAGAAATAAAAAGATCTATGCAAGAGCTGATTAGTGTGACGACAAGAACAATTAGAAATGGTATGCACAAAGATTTTAAACTTCCTGCCCGCAAACCTCTGAAGAAACCTTTGATTACACCAAGAATGGCCCAGCAAAGGCTTGAATTTTGCTGCCACTACAAAGACTGGACAAAAGGAGACTGGCAGAAAGTGATGTCTTCTGAACGAATCCACCTTCTTACAGTTTGCTTCCTACAAACCCTTCGTTCGCAGACCACATGGATCTTCACCAGCGGACTCACGGTACCTCCAACCAACCGTTAAGCACTCCCCATCGGTCATGGTGTGGTGGTGCTTTTCCAACCAAGGCCAAGGTGGTCTTTATTTCTTGCCAAAAGGACAAACAATGAATGCCTCACGGTATATTAGCGTCCTAGATGATCATCTACATGTACTGAATTTCATGAGCATTCATGGATGCACAACTTTCCAAAAAGACTCGGCACCATGCCACAAAGCCAAATCAGTCATGAATTGGTTTCACACCAAAAATGTCACAATGCTCAAATGGGCAGGAAATTCTCCTGACATTAATCCTATTGAAAATTTACGGACACTGATCAAAAAAAAGTTTCTACATCAAATCCGACAACTTTGGATGAGCTAAAACAGATCATTAAAGAGATTTGGTGCACAGATAATGACCAAAATGTCTGCAAACACCTAACAGATTCCATGCCTAGCCGCATTCAAAAGATAAACAAGGGTTACCACACTAAATACTAGTGTAACTGCTGTAATTTGCACCATGTTGGAGGAACATCATGTTTGTTTTCCGTTTTGTTACATTCAATAAAGAAATAAAAAGATGTCATTTTTGCGTTTTTTCGGCTTTTCAAAAAATCTTTCTAAACTTTTTTCCAGTACTGTAGAATCAGTTGAAAAAAGGACTTAAGTCACCACACTAAGTTTTAATTATTAACCTGTTTTACTGCTTATTGCTTTCAGTTTGCTATTAGGCTTGAGATGCATTTTCTTCAGCGCAACTTTCATCGTTCGCTTTTTGTTGACCTTTCGGGTGTCAGTTTATTTATCCACTGCCAAGGCATGAGTTGATTGTGCCGGTATACATCAAGACAGATGTTCCTAAAACAAATATTTCTGCAATATTGAGTAAAGAATAAATTCAACTTCACCAGATTTACTACGCAGGCGACCAGGAGTAAATCTGGCGCTTCCGTCTCGTATACCGTCTCGTCTCGTCCCGTCTCGTTTACCGCGTATACGAGACGCTTCTTTCTGTACGTTCTGGCAATTGCATCTTTATTCGCCAAGCTGCCTAGGCCAAAGGTACAGCAAAGATACTTCTCGTAGCGCAACTCAAAAAACATTATAAATAACAAACAAGAAATTCTACAATGCAAATTGCACAATAAACATTGGGGAAAGCATTAATTAACTCTACCGGTAAACAGTTGTTTCAAATATGCATGTTTCTAAAAAGCATGTGTTTAGCGATACAAAGCATAATACTACATAACTACCTACTGTTGATGAGTGTCACTACTATTAAACCGAAAAAGCACAAAAACAGCATTTATTAACAGTCATAATTCTTACGTGATTTACAAATGATGGCATTTTTATATATTGTACAATAAGTAACTTGAGAAATGAATTAGAACTTGGTCTACCTGTGCTGCACAATTACATGCTACAGCAATGTCTTTAATGGATTTTTTAGAGTTTGAATTACATCTATCATTTAATCGTTTGAACCAGCATGCAGAAAATTTCTTCTTCAACTGTGTAACAACTACCATACTAAATAACTTTAATCAAAATCTTTAATTCCTGAAACAACAAAAAATCGAGTAGTGTTAGATATCAAAACGCTTGTACTGTTTTCTTTGTTCAGATATTGCATTATACTCTGTACTGCATTTACCTAAAAATCAAATGTCATTTTGAAATGGTCAAAAATAGTCGAATTGGATGACTTGACAAAAAAATAAGGGTAGTAGGATCAATTTTCGTTTACACTTTTTTATATTTCTTATTCTGAATGCTCATTTATCATAAAGCTGAATAATTTTTTTGGCATTTACTGTACTTAAGATCTTATTTAGGTTAGATGTTGCAATAAGTTAGCAGGTTCGACAATGCACCAGGAATTTGCTAAATGGTTACTAAAATGTCACACGATTAGTACATTAGCCCACTAACTGAGTAGCATATACATGCCCTCTAAATTTGCACTGAATAAGCTTAGTAGGAAACGCTGTTTAGCGAACAACAAAAAAACAAGCTGAAGATCGTAGGGTTCTTGCTTACAGACCTCTAATTTTACTTTCAGTAAGCCTATTAAACAAAATCTAAATCATCTCACCAAATAATAAACCATATCGATAGGTTAGCTGCCGGTACGGTACTACAGTTAAAAAAACAACTACTAAGCTATTTCATACTTAAATCTATTCTTGAACTACCGTAGTTATCGGGAGACCGGTAAGTGAGCAACAGTAACATGATTAATGCGTTTCTCGAATTCTCTTCAAATAGGCCTAGGGTATCGGTGCCGAATTCCACTAACGTACCAAATGCAACGGATCACACACCTGACGTGCAACTCAAGCAAAGTTATTGTTTGCAGCCAAATTGATTTATATTTATTGTTAAGCTTAACAATCTACTAGTTATTTTTCTCTCCTATTAAATGCTGGCTTAAAAAGTTAGGCTACCGTACCGATTCACTGCAAACTTTTATCGCAACTGATTGAATTAGGTTACCGGTAGCCTACATGCCGTTAAGGTCTTAAAACCATCATAGAGTATTTTCGGCCTGGCCAAAACATAAGTACTATTCTGAAAGGCAGTTGCTAAGGTTACGTGACCGTAAAATCACTAGCACATGTTGGGTAGTGAGCAGTGGTTGACATTTAGAAGTCTAGTTACTTTAATACGTTCAGTAATTGCAATCTATGTTGAAAGTTCGGGAAAACGTTCATGATAATAAGATTAGGTGTAGATTATAAAAGCGCAGTTTACAAGACTAGTCAACAGTGCTATGGTTTATAATCTGTAATCTTGTACTGTACTATAGTAGTCTACAAGACAGTAATCTATGCAATTTTTTCAGTGATTGGCTTGGTAAATGCGAATGTATTAGCTACTTTTCGAAATTGTAGTTGTTAAGATCAAGTGCAGTAAATTTAACTCAACAATACTGTGCTTGCGGTTTAGTTAGTTATGAGACTATCCTTGCTTGGAACTATTCGGAGATATGAAACAGCTTTATGCGTTGGAAGAGCATAAAAGTTGCTTGAACTTTAAAGAAGTCGTCATTAAACCCAATCATTGTAGCCAAAGCGTCTCCCCAACCTGCCATCTGTAAGTTATATGTATTGTATTTGTTTTTTTCATTCTGGTAAACGAAATTATTAAATTTGCTTGTTTGTCGCTGGCATTCTTTTCAAGTTTCTAAGTTCAATTCAATTCAGTTTATTTTTGCCATGTCTGGCATGGAAGCAGCAAAAATGACCATACGGTCTTCAAAGTTCAATGCTACTGTAAAAAACAGCAAAAGAAAAAAGCAACATAACATCAGCACTTACATATTTACAGCATTTTGATCAACTTAGTGTGTAACATTTTACATTTACAGAAAAGCAGCAAAATGACTAGTTGGCATTATCAATAAACACTAGCGTGACCCCAAAAATAGGAATAAAAACACTTTTCATATTGACATCATAATAATTTCGTTTACCGTTGCATTTCAACTATATCATAAGATTATTAAGTTGTAATAGTACCTTGCTGTTTTGAGATTAAATGGCCCTTAAGTTTTCTTGAAAATGTTTTTGGGGGATATTTTTTGAGGTATGGGGGAATTTTGGCCCGGATTACAGGACCAGTTACATTTATTGCTTTTCTTCCAAGGGAAAGATTGGGTGTTTGGATGTAATAGTTACCTTTATCACTGCATCTTGTGTTGTGTTTGTGAATTGAAGCAGCTGTCTTGAATGAACCAGAGGTTATATTAAGTTTACCTTGTAGTGGATTCGATGCATAGATTTGGCAGTTTCAAGGAAGAGCCTGTCATTACTTGTTAGTTATTTCAACTAAAGTACAAAGTTTATACATTCAGCAATATCATTGTAACAATGGGTAACATCTCTTTTATTTGTATCTTTATATGTTTGAAAAAGAAATGTTGCAGTATATCTACCTAGAAATTAGCTGAAATTATTTTACTGCTAAATCATGTAACTGATGTACAAACATTAACTTTGTAGTTCAAGGGATGACTGTCGTGTTTAATAGTACATTTATGTGCTTATTTTCAGGTTTCTTCAGTAAAACCCACAGCCCATGTTGAGAATCATTATACGGTAATGGTAATTATCCAAGCTTTTTTGCAACAGGAAACGTAGTGACTTTTATCTACAATTGTTGGAAAGTGTTTTTGACTTTTCTTTACAATTGTTGGAAAGTGTTAACCCCAACCCATAATCATCTATTTGACATCTAGTGGAATGCAACAGCTTTCATGCTAAACCAGCTGAGCTTTTTTTTTTCCATCAAACTTTTCCATCAAAAGGTGAGTTTTTTTTCAAATTTCCATCAAAGTGGAATGCAACAGCTTTCATGCTAAACCAGCTGAGCTTTTTTGTTCCATCAAACTTTTCCATCAAAAGGTGAGATTTGTTTTCAAATTTCCATCAAAAGGTGAGATTTTTTTCCGTTAAAAATTTACTTAATGAACTGCAGTTTGTATGAAAAACTTACGGTCGTTTTTGAAAGTTTGATGGTAAGGTAAAATCAGGGATATCTAGAACATCGGGATTGCTAACTCAATTTGGCTACTGACAACTGGAGGGTTACAACAATTTTTTCAAATAGATGTTTATTAGACATTGCATACGCTATATATCGGTTCTTGACAACATATATGGCATTAATAGTCATCCCTACTAAAACTTCTGGGCTTAGTGAGGGAGTATGCAGAGTACAGGTTCGATTCCCAAGGTAGTCAAATAACTGGCGCCACCTTTCCAGGAAAAACTAAGGCATTGCAGCCAGACTGGTGACTAGCCATCAACTGTCCAGTTGATAGTGCGCTATATGATCATCGAGATGTTGTTCACTGGTTCGGTACTTGCACAGGGCATATTGCTGTATTGACCTTGGGAAAGACACTCCACGCTAATTTCCGTCAGAGCCGTACAGTTTACCAGTCGAGGTGGCCTAGTCTGACAGAACATTTGCAAACAGAACCGAAAATAGTAAACAAACACGGTACAGCTGATTTCAAAATGGACCAAGCAATACCATAAATACGTATTGCTTTATAAACATATAGCTGACAACAAGCTTAGAATGTAGTCGCTACTGCATGCACATTGTTACTTCTAGTTCAGTCAATAAGCTTTCGAATATGCTTCAGTTGGACATTTTAAAAGTCAATGTTGAGTTTTTCCTAAACATTTTTCCTGGGGGTCTTCTATAGTAGGGCGGCTGTTGAGTTTCTTCAACTGGTTCTTTGCAAAGCGATTAAAACCGTCCGGACAATGAACTTAAAGTTTGTGTGGTCTGAGCTACATTTGATATCGGTAAGATCACAGAATCTGCTTGCATTCGCGACTGCAGTAGAAGCGTTCGTAAATACAGCCCGTGCATTGTTCAATGTCAACAGCCTTTTCATAATTTTAGCATACGATGCCAAAGCATTGAAAAATTGCATCGCAAATACCGTAGTTGCAAAGCAAAACGCACTGGCTCTGCAAGTCCGCCACGGTTTGCCATTTTGAACAGCTTTTAATGCTCTTCGAATAGACTTTCAGTAACTTCTGAAGAGGTATTGCTTGAAATCAATAATTTCTTGCAAGACGTGCATTTTCTTTGGTTGTCAATTCGCCGGGCGATGTAGCCGCTCACATAGTAACATATTGCAACATCTGCCTGGGAAATGTCCTCCAAAGTCACATTGGAAAAAATTACCTTCAGCCAATTGTAGTCCTCTTCCATATCAATATGATTTGAGAGCTCATTGTACAGTTCACACTGTTGAATGGTTGTTAACAAGGCATCTTGCTGTAGCAGACTTAAGCAGTGGATCTTTTTTCTGAATGCGGTAGATGTTTCACGGAGGTTAAGTAATTACCACCATTACTGTGATGGTACCATCCAAAGCGTCCTTCTAAAGAAGCAGACGTCAGCTTTCCAGTTAAGAAGTACTGAAAACCATGATTGTCTTTCGAGCAAGTGCTTAGCCAACTCGGGTATTGCTGTCATAGACTGAATGCAGGCCATAAAAGTTTGTGCGGTAAACCCTGCCTTTCCGGATTGCTTTACTTGCAAAATATTAGGATGGCTTCTAAATATTTCAAACCAGGGTGGTCATGCTGCATGTGTTGAATTGACATGTACATTTCTTCTTTCTATCTTTGATCTAAAGCCAAAATATAATTACTCAGTAAGGGTGTTTACAACACATTTCACACTATTTATATCATTCGTCGCCACATGCTAGCATGGAATTGTGCGCTACTTACTGCACCACAATGAATGTTTTCCATAAATACAGCAATCACATTCATGATTAGATAGTAGACACCATCGAACTTACTGCACACTTGGCAATACCAATCTTCAAGTACAGAAGCATTTCTACCCTGTTATTATCCTTACCTAGCTGAAAGCTAGACATACCTTTGTAAGGTGCGTCGACTGATAAAATTTTCCATTTGGTGGAGATAAAATCGAGGTAACGAGCAGTTTTAGAAAACTCAGGATGACCCTCCAAATGAAACTCAAAGCACGAACACTTGATTCATGAAAAACTCCTATAAAATTGAACATTTGACCAAGACAAATACTTTTAATTTACTCAAAAGCAAACCTATTACTGTGGCTACAATTAGTCTCGGTCACATTACTTCATTTAGGAAAACTAGTTGTGAAACAACACCAATGCTTGTGCTGTAATTAAAATTTCAATATGTTTTGTATAGTTTGTCTTAATTCTAACTAAAAGGACATAGATGTTGTCGCAGTAATATTAAAAACAGGAGAGTATATCAGCAGACACTTCCCTTTCATCAAATATACTAATGCATATCAATTGAAAAATCTTGTACCGTAGTCTATAGTCATCGTGCTATAGCAGCTGTTTTGCTGTAACTGCACTGGTAACCTGACAGCCAGATATATTGCAAAACTTTCAACTTACTATGGATATGTTGAAGTGATGTTTGGGCAATGCTATTTGGGTTGAGGGATACTTTTTTCAATGCATGGGCAACTTTTAGGGATTTTCCTTCTTCTATGCGATAAAGGTGCTTCAAATAGGCAAACTGAGCAATGCATTTGTTGCCAAGGATGTACTTATGACAAAGTGTTGGTGAGAGCATCAGTCACTCATTCATAAACTGTTGTACAAATTCTTAAAGTTGTGCGTGAAGTCGAATGTGAAAAAGAGACGCTCTCTTGGGATAAATGGATGCTCTATACTGGGGGATATATACTGGCTCTATACTGGCTCACCATGGCAGAGATCCACAAAAAGCTTCCTAAAATATAAAAAAGGTCAAATTGCATACCAGCTACTTAACACAGCTGCTATCATTACTTCTCTTGTACAGTATTAGTATTAAAGTTTGTGGATGTAGTCATGTCATTTCAAATTCAATCCCATCTGTATTCACTCGGTTTGTTCAGCTCATTTAATGGATGAGAAAATTTAGCAAAGCTTACCACATACTTGCCATTGAAACCTGTCACCTATGAAAATATAAACTCACAACACCCAAATGGGTTTTACTGCTTAAGTTAGTAGGGAAGATATCCTTCTTTCATGAAATTGAATAGCAACATCCATAACAGTTTACATACACCATATAGAAAACTGACTACTCCACTCGGACAGACTACAGGAGTATTCTTGAAATCAGATGTTAATGTTGGCAGTACTTCCTTCATTATGCTATGTCGAGGTATAACGAAGTAATATGCGCCTAATACACTTAGTTGCAGGCAATTTCTATTTCATACTTATATTGTATGTACAGTAAAAACCAAACAACGAAAACATCTTACAGGTTGCATATGCGGTTGTCGGTTTTCAAAGCAAGAACATCAAAACAATGTTTGATTCCTTCCATCACTCCATATTCTCATCTGGTTGTCCATCAAGTGTGCATGCTGTTACGTAATGTACCGGAAGCGATATCACCAATGCAATGCAAGTGCTTGCAGTGAAATCAGATGACCAATCACAAGCAGATTTGCAAACAGGACAGCAAATTCAAAACTCTGTAGTGGTCTTTATAATGCTGGCTGAATACAATTAAGGATTGTAAGAAGATCTTGGTAGTAGAGCAGAAGAAATAAACATTTGCACTTCAAGCTTGTGGGTAATAATAATTGTACCGAGAAGTTTCGGTGAATCCAATGGCTGGTTAGAACTTTTGATATAATGGTAAAAAATGCTGCTACCTTTTTCCACATACACAAAACCGCTTGGTAAAGATTCAGATTTTAACATTTCTTTGAACTCCCGAGAAATTTTTTTCTTTCAAATAGTAGCTCACATGTTTATTGATTTGACTGTTTTCATTTATCAGTACAGCTGAGGATGTGCTTGATGTTGTGGGTTGGGGTGCAGATGAATTTGAAGACAAATATTGAGGCAACAAAGGAAAAATATGAGGGACCGCAGTTGGCTTCAAGCAAATTCGCTCCAGACTTTGGCTTAAACAAGCCTGTTTATGTGATTCTGTGTGATCACTTGACCTAGTTTTAAAATTATCCTCAGTAAAATGATGAGCACAACGAGGAATTGCTTTAATTCATTTTTGCCTCAATACTGGTACTGCATATCTTTTTGTGGAAATCTGAATAGTGCAACTGGTTCTGATTTCTTGCTAGATTTATAACTAAATTTACATTCAGGAACACAACAAGAGTTAACCATTGCATTTGGTAGCCTACAGTATATCATCCAATTCGAGAATAAAGATAAAATTTTAAAAATTTACAGCAAAATATCAGCTAAAATTTTACAATAGTGTGTATAGCATCACTCCACTTCAGACTAACCAATAGGAAATACCGGTCGACCACTGGCTACCGGTATATGTCTACCTAGGAGTGCAATAGAGGTTGTAATTTGCTAACAGACTCACTCTCCAGACTAGGTAGACTAAGTTTTTGAAATGCTCTAGAGGGTTATAGCCACATACCAATAGGCTACTGAGTAGGCTATTTACCGGTACGTATGACAGGTGGGTTCAATTCAATTTATTAAGACAGCGAAAGACTGTTCAGTCATCAAAGTCAACAGTCAAAATTAGCAGTTAAACATCATTACCGGTAACAATTGAAATTAAAAGCAGAAATCAGACTATTTAGAGCAGTATACAAACTTCTTACGCTCAGAGTCTTGTCCCTGACAGGAACCTCCCTCAACTCACCCCCCAAATGATAAATAATAATAGGCACTAATTAATTTTGTTTTGAATTCTATTTTGAATTTACAGAAGATCTTCTGTTTTATCTGTAATGGTGTTTCGTTCCAGATTTTTGGTCCATTACACTGCAAACACTTTTGGGCTTGTTTCGATGAAACTCTAGTAATGAAGTAGTTTTTTTTTTTGATGTTTTTTCTGGTGTTGTGTGAATGGATGTTATCTAACATTGTAGCCGATAGCATAATTATTAGTTGATGCACTGCAGATGTTTAAGGCTTTGTTGTGTACTTTGTGCATTAATTTAGCTAATTCAAGTTGAAAAATATCGTGCAGCTTTAGTATTTGTAGCCTTGAGAATAATGGTGTTGCTCGTGTTGTTTTATTGCTATAAGTGATGATTCGCATTGCTGTTTTTTGAAGTAAAAATAAAGGTCTCATATTCGAATTGGAGGCACTGTCCACTGAAGTAGGCCTACCGTAATTAATCTTACGCCTATTTTAATGTTTCATCATGCTCGATTGTAACTTAACGTTTGACCTCAACTATAACTAACTACGAGAAACTTCAAAGTGTATTTTTTTCTGCGTCATTGCCGACTAGCAACTAGTACTACTAACACAAACGCAACACCCTGCTAAATGCTCATGAGCTCAATGACTAACCCTCCAGTTGTCACCAGTCATGCGGAACGTGACGCAAGTAAGCAATCCCGTTGTTCTAGATATCCCTGGTTAAAATTTATGCTTTTTTTTTGAAAGTTTGATGGTGAAGTTAAAATTTTAATCTAATTAAATGCTGAATTAGTCACAACCTTCAGACTCCGGCTAAACCCTGCTGCATTTAAATGCTGATATCTAACAACAGAGCATTTTGTGTAAACGTATTAAAACTTCAATATTACTGGCTAAATCAGTGTGTTCTTGACAATTAGTTGATTGCTTGATTTGACCGCGAAAGGTCCTTTTGCAACTTGCCTGTGGCAATTCTAATTGATCTTTATGACTGTCGCGTGTACTTAGTGAGCGACTAAATAAAAATTTGTTTTAATGTTATTTTTCTTAAACTAATACCAGTTCGAATGTTTACGGCTATAACTGAAAATAATCACCAATTGCACTGTTCAGGATTTCGAAAGAACGATTCAATGTGTGAACCGCTTTGTCTCTATCAACATGGATCTAGCAAATCTTGCAACATTGCTATTTATTAGTGGCAATGTCCACCCTTACCCAGGCCCCATCAGCAACCATCCTCACCCCAGGCACCCTTGCTCCATCTGCCATCTGGATGTGGGCAGAGATTCTCTTCAATGCTCTGCTTGCCTCAAGTGGGTGCATTTGCTTTGCTCCTTTCTTACCCGTGCTGACTTTCGCACAATCTGTGCAACTGGCACTGCAGTGGGCTGGCGATGCCCAGCGTGCCATCCCCAAACGAAAACTGGCTCCCCCACTCAGACCAGTCTCCTTGTTACGCCGCCTGCGTCCCCTCCCCCAGGGTTCCCCCCACTACCGCCTGGCTTTAATCACTCACGTCCACCTCGGGGCCTCCCACGTTACCCTTGCTCCATTTGCTCTCTCGAGGTAGGTAAGGCTTCTTTAAAGTGCTCCACCTGCTCCAAGTGGGTGCATTTCTCCTGCTCCTCTCTGACTCGGGCTGACTTTTGCAAAATCTGCGCGGCCGGCTCCCCCAAGGGTTGGAATTGCCTTGCTTGTCTTAATGGGGATCTTGCCTCTCCCACCCACCGGCCAGCGTCCCCCCGCCTCGTCTCTCCAGCTCTGCCCCCACCCACACCCACTCCACTTGCTTGCTCAGATCTTATGGATTCATCTCTGCCTCTACCCTCACATCCTCCCCTTCTTAACACCTGCCCTCCTTCCGCCTTCACCTTTCCTGCCTCATCACCGCCGCCCACAGCTTCACAGCCGGTCCACAACTTGCCACCGCACCCTCAAGGAAATCCACGCCTCTCACACAATCTCAGAATTGTGCAATGGAATGCCGGCGGTCTTTCCTCCTCCAGCCGTGCTGAACTGATCGCCTTTCTTTCTGGCAACCACCACGACCTCATTTTGCTCCAGGAAACCCATCTTTCGTCAACCAAAAAGTTCCAAATCCCTGGTTATTATACCCTCCGCACGGACCGGACTTTCGGTAGACAAGGCCCTGTTTCCTCCGCTACTCATAACACTGGTGGTGGTGTCCTCACTCTCATCCACTCTGACCTGGCTCTCTCTCCTGTTTCTGTTTCCTCTCTGTCTTCCCAGGACCCCTACTCAGACTACACCTGTGTTAAAGTCCTTCTCTCCAACCACTCTCCTCTTCAATTTCTTAACCTCTACTCCCCTCCCATCAGAAACAGTCCTTCTGATTCTCGCACCAGGACCTTCTATCCTGACATCCTTCCTAACTCCCCTGACACTTTCATCCTCGGAGACTTCAATGCTCACTACCCAACGTGGGACAGACTCATTCCCCCTAACCCGCTTGGAAATGACCTGTTTCGCTGGATCACTTCCTCCGGTATGGAAATTCTGAACGACCTCGCTTCTCCCACGCTCCTTCACCATTCCACTGGGAGCCGTTCTTCCCCTGATATCTTGTTAGCTCCTGCGTCTCTCACTCCCCACTGTGAGTGGCGCACTCTCCATGGCCTTGGCTCGGACCATCTCCCCATTGAAATTGTCCTCCCCCTCTTTCCAGTTCGTCAACCAAACACACGTCCCCTTCAACTACAAAAAAAACAGTTGGGATATTTACCAATCTTATATTGCTGAGCACCTTCCCTCTCTTGATTTTGATGCACTCAACATCCACCAGGCTGCCCACTCCTCTTCCCTAATCTTAGTCGAAGCTGCCAAGGCCTCTATCTCCTTTGGCCGCCTTGGTCGTTCCCCCCCAAAGCCTGGTGGTCCCAGGAAGCGGAATCTGCAGTTCGGGAACGACGGAGGGCCTGCTCCGTGGCACATCGATCTGAGTCGCACCGCCTCAGATACATAGATGCTTCTCGTAGGGCTTCCTCAGTCATTTCTAGAGCCAAATCTGCAGCCTGGCAAGCCACCTGTTCTAACCTGTCTCCCCGTTCTGATCCTCGTGCTGTCTTCAGGCTTCTCAATGCAATCTCGGGCAAAAAAACACCTCCCAAGACTCTTCTTTTCCCGATTGCACTTGCCCTCTTGACACTGCCAACCACTTTGCCTCTTATCTTCGCTCACGTCTATCTCAAGCGACACCCCGTTCCTCGTGCAGAGCTGAACGACAGTTCATGAATGAACTCCGGAAAGCTAGCTGTGAGGATGCTTCTTTCCTCCATAGATCTTTCTGCTCCCCCTTCTCCTTGACTGAACTCTCCACTGCTATTAGCAATTTCTCCTCTTCCACTGCGTCTGGCCCTGACCAGATTGCCTACCCTTTACTAAACCACCTGCCTGAACCAGCACAACTCCTCCTTCTTTCTCTTTATAACAGGTTCTGGAATTCTCACACCTTCCCCTCTTGTTGGAAACTTACCACTATCAACCCCATTCACAAACTTGGAAAACCCACTTTCTCTTTGTTTTTTTTTCGCCCCATTTCCCTCACCTCCTGCATCTCCAAGCTTTTTGAGCGCTTGATTCTTTCTCGCCTAACTTTTCACCTTGAATCGAATCATCTCCTCTCGACTTGCCAGGCCGGCTTTCGTCCTGGTAGGTCACCCCTTGACCAAATTCTGTCTCAATCAATCTGGGACGGCTTCCAAAAGAAAAAACCTCCAGACCGAACGAACGATTTTGGCTTCTGTTGACTTCTCCAAGGCTTTCGACTCGGTCTGGCACTCTGCTCTTTTTCACAAACTCCTCTCGCTCAAACTCCCCCCTTGCTTTGTTCTTTGGGTGCGCTCCTTCCTTTCTGATCGTAGAGCTAAAGTCCAAGTTAGTGGTTCCCACAGCTGCTCTTTCCGCATCAGACGTGGGGTTCCCCAGGGTTCAGTTCATTCTGTTTGTTGATGACATCACTAAGGATTTACTTCGGGGTGCCCATGCCTCCCTGTATGCTGACGATCTGGCCATCTGGTCCTCCTCCCCAGACCCGCTCAAAGCCTCCTCTGTTGTCGAATCCTCCCTTGCTTAGAAACATGGTCCAACTTATGGAGACTTCCACTCAATCCAAAGAAGTGTGAGTCGTCCTTTTTCTCTACAGATCCCCATCAAGCCACTTTCGAACCCCGACTGAACCTCTTGGGCTTCCCTCTTTTGTTCAATCCCACCCCTAAATTCCTTGGAGTAACCTTTGATCGGACCCTATCCTTTAGGGCCCATGTCCAATCCCTGTGTTCCAAATTCTATCCACGCCACAAAGCCCTTCGCTCAATTGCCACTGCCTCTTGGGGTCCCACAAAAGAATCTCTCTCCCTACTCTACAAAGCCTTTGTCCGTTCGGTGCTTACATATGCCTCTCCTGGATGGTTCCCATTCCTTTGTAACACTACAACCAATCACCTGGAAGTTCTACACAGAGCTGCATTCAGAGTCATTACTGGTTGCCTCTTTTCCACCCCCTCCTCACTACTCCTTCTCGAGGCCCAACTCCCTCCTCTAAAGCTGACTCTAGAGCATCAGACCCTCTACTCCTTTGAACGTGCTCTGCGCCTTCCCCCCGACTTCTCCAGCCTTTATGCCCTGGCAATTAGAAACGTTCCCTGTCAACTATAGAAGAAACCCTCCTGTAGATCATTCTGTTCTTCAGCCACACAACCACTCCCATCTCCACTCAAGTCTCTGATCACGTGCCCACCTTTTCCCCCATGGTCCACAACCCACTTCAGTGTTTCCCCCTTCATTCCCGACTGCTCAGGCAACAGTACATCTTGACTCCAAATTGCTTCAAGCGGACTATCCTCCCTCCCCCCGTCTGATATCCAAGTATTGACTGACGGATCTGTCCCCTTCCCTTTTTGGTCCCGGTGGCGCTGGAGTGTATGCTCCAAATGCAACACATCGAATTCCTTATCCTTTTCCTCCGGTCCAATTGCCTCCAGCTTCACAGCTGAAACCTTTGCCCTCAAGCAAGGTCTTGCTTGGTGTACTAGCCATTTGATGACCTGCAAATTCCAGTCAGTCCTTTTTCTAACCGACTCTCAATCAGCCCTCTGTATCCTTTCTTCAGCCCCCTCTTATCTCCTGCCTGAGTCCCTCTGGTATGTTTGGTCCCTTGCCTCCTCCCTCTCCAACAATACCAGTTTGAGCTTCCAATGGGTCCCCGGACACGCAGGTCTCCCCAGAAATGAATAAGCGGATTTACTTGCCAAAACTGATGCCTTTCTGCCCACTGATGCGATCCCAAGCCCTTTCCCCCCAGTTAGTGCCAAAGTCCGTTATTGCCAATACCGCAATTGGAGACGTCACATCTCACACTCCCATCTGAACTTCCAAGTCCCCAAAGTCTCTTTGGAGGCTCCTTCTTTCTCGCTCAATACGCAGTGAGCTCTCCCGTCTTCGCTGCTATGGGCACAGTCTTCTTTTATCTTCATATCTTCACAGGATCAGTCGGAAAGAGAATTCTGATTGTAGTGCCTGTGGACACCGTCTACAGCACCTCAATCATCTCCTCCTCGACTGTCGTGCTTCTGAACCCCTTCGCAAATCTATCTTTGGCTCCTCTCTCTCTATTCTTGATCTATGGTCCAGACCTTGGGGTGTGGCCCGACTGTTGGGTCTCCGCGGAGTTCCTCCGCGCCCCCATCCCTCGGAAGGGGTCGGGTAGTACCACCACCACAGTCATCAACCGATGCCAATTTATTTCGGAATGCGAGTCATCATCACCGAAAATCGTGACAAGGCTGGTGGATTTTTTAACGGAAACCTCGGCGTCGTTCATTCCCTTTCAAATCACACTCTTTTTGTTCGTTGCAATCATTAACTGATTGCCATCTTTCCAGTAACCAATCAACAAAACGACACCTACTATCCAATTCGACCAGTCTATTCCGTGACCATGGCAAAAGCGTAAGGACAAACCATTCCACACGTTACAATTTGGTTTGATAAACCAAAATCGTCAACTGCAAGTGCCTATGTCGCCATGTCACGCACAAAATCCACAAAAGCCAAGTCATTTCGCACAAAATCAACAATAGCATTTCCTTTTCACTCCTACTTCTCCTCCAAGCAAGTGCAATAGGACTACATTGCAGTGAAGGCCCTGCTATATCAAAAAGCCTAACGATGTCGTGTTGCTACCTCTTTGGGTGACAATGGGAACGCAACAACTTCACCACTTTTTCATTCTTGGCCCTAGCTGCTTTCGGCATCCTTCTTTTTGCTCTGTGTCAGTGAGTTACCCTTTAGGTCGCTTGACCTTGCGCTTGTGCACAACTCGTCGTTTGGAATCCTTGCCTACATTCGGGTACGTGCATTAAGACCAAATGGTGGCCATCAACATTGCTAGGCATAAAACAAAACCACTTGGACGCCACGCGACTGCGATGGTTGGGTGCTGGGTTCAGTCACCTCTGACGTTCAATTCTACGCTTGCTAGTTCCTCAATGTTATCAGAGGTAATTTTTGTGGACACTTTCATTGACTTTGCTCAAAATACACAAAACATCGTTATAATATTAATTGTTTACTTAAAACATTGAAACAAATCTTCGGATTGGAAAGCATACCTTGCGTGTATTTACATAATATTTTGAACAGACTACATGTAAAACTTTGTTTAGTTGTGTTTATCTCCATTTGTCGCGTTTCGTGTCCCTTTCAACCTTTAAGTTGTTGAACGTAACGTTGTGGCTTGCTGTCACGCATACATTTACGGGTAACGGACCAAAATTGGCTGACTGGTCGAAATGAATCTGTATTACACTTCCAAGTAGTTTTTGTAGTTAGCTGACAACAAATTCTGCAGTTAGTTTAGGTCATTTTCTGGACACTCTCATATATTTGCTCAAAATACCCAAAAACTTGTTTTATACTTGCATTCAAAAACGTCCCAAAACGCTTCGACTCGTTCAAAGTTTGCTCAGACGGCCAAACAGCGCAAAAGACCAAACAGCGCAATTAAAACGGCCAAACAGCACAAAAGGTAAGAACGGGTCAAAAACCATTAAAAAACACTGAAAACCGCTTAAAATCGGATTTTAGGACCAAATAACAAAAAGAATGTGTTTACAAAAAAAAAATTGTTTACAAAGATCGTATCAAAATGCTTCCAATCATTCAAAACTCGCTCACAAACGACCAAAATTGCCGAACTGCACAAAAGCTGTTACGGGGTTAAAAACGTCAAACGCTTCTTCGAAATGCTGAAAATTGCTTAGAAGCGATTTTCGTGACCAATACTAAAACAAAATTTTTTTCGGAAAAAAACTAATTTTTGATCATAGTCGTGCAGAAACGCCTTAAATCATTAAAAATTTGTTTAGAAAAGACAAATACGGGCCAGGCAGAACAGAAATCAAAAAGCGGTCAAAATGCAAAAAACTGCTAAAACTTAGCACTAACTGCTTAAAATTTTTGTCGTGACCAGGTAGCGAAAAAAAGAGTTCAACAAAAAATCTTTTTTTTCACCAAGCTCGTGCAAAACTCTTCAAATTAATAAAAACACGCTGTGAAACGCTCGAAACGGTCAAAATGCACAAAAACTGAAAATCGATCCAAAACATTGAAAACAGCTAAAAACAACTGAAAATTGTTTGGGAATGATTTTCGTGACGAAATACCAAAAAATAGGTTTTTAACGAAAAATAGTTTTTTTGACCGAATTCTTCTCAAAACGTTTCAATTAAATAAAACTTGCTGCTTGAAAACAAATACGGCCAAACAAAACCAAAACTAAAAATCGGTCGAAAATTGCTAAAACACACTGAAAATATCTTGGAAAGAGTCTTTGTGACCAAGCAGAAAAACAATTTTCTTTCAATCAAAAACTTTTTATTTAAACCAATTTTGTCCAAAAACGCTTCAAGTCAGTTGAAACTTGCTTACAAACATCAAATACAGCCAAACAGCACTAAAACTGAAACTAGGTCAAAAACTTCAAAAACTGATAAAAATCACTGAAAACCGCTCATGAGTGACCTAATTGCTTTTTGACCTAATTGCAATTTCATGACCTAATTGCAACAGAAAATTTGTTCAACAAAAAAACTGTTTTTTACAAGAATTGTCCAAAACGCTTAGAAATAATCATGCAAAAATCGCTGACATAACCAAAACGGCCAAAAAGCACAAAACCGAAACGCGGTCAAAAACTTCAAAAAACGCAAAAAGTACTGAAAACCGCTTCGAAGTGATTTTCGTTTCCAATAAAGTAAACATTTTTAAACGGAAAAGTTTCTTTACCAAAATTGTCCTATAACCTTTCAAATCACTTAAAACTTGCTCAAAATGGACCAACACGGCCAAACCGCACAAAAACTAAAACCCATCAAAAACGCCCAAAACTGCTCAAAAATGATTTCTGCAAATTAAAAGCAAAAAAATGTTTTGCAACAAAAACTTCACCCAAAGTTTTCCAGAAACGCTTCAAATTACTCTAATTTTGCAAGAAAACAAGCAATACGGCCAAACAACACAAAAACCAAAAATCGGTCCAAAAGTCGAAAACACTGAAAACAAAGTTGTGTTAAAGCACTGCTAATTATTCAAATCTTGCTCACAAACGACCAAAACGATCAAACAGAACAAAAAATGAAACCCGGGTAAACACGTCAAAAACTGCTACAAAGTGCTGAAAACCGCTTAGAAATGATTTTTGTGACCAAATACTAAATCAAAATCTTTTCTTAGAAAAAACTGATTTTTGATCAAAGTCGAGCAAAAACGCCTTAAATCATCAAAAGTTTGCTCAGAAACGACAAAACAACACAAAAACTAAAAATCGGTCAAAAACGTCAAAAACTGTTAAAGCCCATTGAAAACAACTTGGAAAGAGTTTTCATGACCAAAAAGCAAAACAATTTTTTTTCGAAACATTTTTTTTCCAATTTGTACAAAACGCCTAAAACCACTTAAAACTTGCTAAACTACGAGCAATTCAGCAAAACAGCAACAAAACTGAAAGTTGGTGAAGGACATTGAAAACTGTCAAACCACTAAAACTCGCTCAGAAGTGATTGTCGTAACCAAACAGCAAAACAATTTTCTTTCAATCAAAAACAATTGATTTAGTCAAATATTGACCCAAAACGCTTCAAATCAGTTAAAAACGGCCGAAAAACAAGCAATACGGCCAAATCGCAAGAAAAACTTAAATATATGTCAAAAACTGGTAAAAAGACTGAAAACCGCTTAGAAATGGTTTTCATGACCAAAGACCAAAAAGAATGTGTTTTCAAATAGTTTGTTCACAAAATTCGTGTCATAACAAAATTCATTTTATAACAAAAGTTCCCAATACACAGCAAACACCTCTTTTAGAAGAAAACTGATTTTTGATCAAAGTTGTGCAAAAACGCCTTAAGTCAAACTTGCTCAGAAGCAAAAAATACGGCCAAACAGCACAAAAACCAAAAATCGGACAAAAACGTCCAAAACTGCTAAAAGTTAGCTTTAGCCGTTCAAGAAAAGCTAAGCATTGTCATGACCAAGCAGCTAAAACAAACTGTTCATCATAAAAAACGTTTTTTGACTGAACTCGTCCAAAACGGTTTAAATCATTCAAGACATTCTGCGAAACAACCAAAACGGCCAAAATGCACAATAGCTGAAAGTCGATCAAAAACGTTAAAAAAAAGCAAAAAAAAATGAAAATTGTTTGGAAATGACTTTCAGGACGAAATATCAAAACACATTTTTTCTGACGAAAAATAATTTTTTTGACCGAACCGCTTTAATATCAGTTTAAACTTGCTGCTTGAAAACGATAAATACGGCCCAACAACACAAAAACTAAAAATGGGTTGAAAACGTCAAAAAATGTTAAAGCACACTGAAAACAGCTTGGAAAGAGTTTTCATGACCAAAAAGCAAAACAAAGTCGGACAAAAACAATTTTCACCAAACTTGGGCTAAAACACTTAAAAGCACCTGAAACTTGCTCAAAAACAAACAATTCGGCGAAACAGCAACAAAACTGAAAGTAGGCAAAGGACGTTGAAAACTGTCAAACTTCACTAAAAACCGCTTAGAAGTGATTTTCGTAACCAAAATGCCAAACAAGTTTCTTTCAATCAAAAATTATTTATTTTGCCAAATTTTGACCATAAACGCTTCAAATCAATTGAAACTGGCCGAAAAACAAGCAATACGGCCAAACAGCAAAAAAACTAAATGTATGTCAAAACTGGTAAAAAACACTCAAAACCGCTTAGAAATGATTTCTATGACCAAGAACCAAAAAGAACGTGTTTTAAAATAGTTTGTTTACCAAATTTGTGTCAAAACGCTTTTAATCATTCAAAACTCGCTCACAAACGACCAAAACGGTCAAACATTTCAAATCAGATGAAATTTGCTTAGAAATCACCAACACGGCCAAACAGCACAAAAATTTGAAAGCGGTCAAAAACGTCCAAAACTGATAAAGTCTACTGAACACTACTCAAAAATGATTTTTGGGAAGGAAAAGGAGAGAAAAGTATTTTGCTACGATAACTTCAACTAAAGTTTTCCAGAAATGCTTCAAATTTTTTTATTTTCAAAACAAACGGGCAATATGGTCAAAAATCAAAAAAATTGAAAACGGTCAAAAACTAATGAAAAACACTGAAAACCGTTAAGAATTGCTTTTCATGGCCAAAGACCAAATAGAATGTGGTGACAAATAGTTTGTTTACCAAATTTGTGTCAAAACGCTTTCAATCAATAAGAGCTTGCTCACAAACGACCAAAACGGTCAAACAGCACAAAAATTGAAATGCGCTTGAAAACGTCAAAAACTGCTACAGAGTGTTTAAAACCGCTTGGAAATGGTTTTTTGTGACCAAATACCAAAACAAATTCTTCTTTCAGAAAAAACTCTTTTTTGATCAAAGTCGTGCAAAAACGCCCTAAATCATTTAAAACTTGCTCAGAAACGACAAATACGGTCAAACAGCACAAAATTTTGAAATTGGTTAAAAACGTCCAAAACTGTTGAACGTTAACATTAGCCGTTTCAAATTTGAAAGTTAACATTAGCTGCGTCATGACAAAACGCTTCAAATCATTCAAAACTTACTATGAAACGACCAAAACGGCCAAAATGCACAAAAAACTGAAATACGGTCAAAAACGTCAAAAAAGCTAAAAAACACTAAAAATTGTTTGGGAATGAATTTTATGGCGAAATATCAAAAAAACATCCTTTTGACAAAAAACAAGCTTTTTTGACCAAAATCTTCTCAAAACGCTTCAATAGCTTGAATTGTTTGCTTGAAAACGACAAATACGGTGAAACAGCGCAAAAACTGAAAGTCGGTTGAAAACGTCAAAAACTGTAATAAAACACTGAAAACTGTTTAGAACCGTTATAAAACACTGAAAACCATTCAAAAAAGTGTTTATCGTAAAACGTTTTTTCTATTGTTTCTTTTGCTTCTGTTGTTACAAAAAGTGTTTTTTAAGGGTTTTCAGCAAAATTTTAGCAGGCTTTGACGTTTCAGACCAATTTTAGTTTTTGTGCTGTTTGGCCGTTTTAGTCGTTTTTAAGCTAGTTTTGAGTGATTTGTAACGTTTTAAAACATATTTGATAAAGTGTTTTGTTTAAAACTTCTTTATTGGTTGTTGGTAATGAGAATCACTTTCGAGCGGTTTTCAGTTTTTTTTATCAGTTTTTGACTGTTTTGACCAACTTTCAGTTTTTGTGCTGTTTGGCGGTTTTGTTATTTCTAAGCAAGTTTTCAATGATTTCAAGCGTTTTATGACAGTTTTGGTTAAAAAATAGTTTTTTTTGTCAAAAAGTTTTGTTTTGCTGTTTGGTCATGAAAACTCTTTCAAGGCTGTTTTTGACCAATTTTTAGATGATCAATTTTTAGTTTTTTGACGTATTGTTGGGCCGTATTTGTCGTTTTTAAGCAGCAAGTTTTAACTGACATTAAAGCGTTTTGGAAAAATTTTGGTCAAAGAAACTATTTTTAGTCAAAATAAATGTGTTTCGATATTTCGTCCTAAAAATCATTCCCAAACAAATTTCATTTTCTTATCGCTTTTTTTAACGTTTTTGATCGATTTTTAGTTTTTGTGCAGTTTGGCCGTTTCGGTCGTTTCGTAGCAAGTTTTGGACAAGTGTAGTCGAAAAAGCTTTTTGATGTTGAACACTTTTGTTTTAGCCGCTTGGTCATAATAATGCTAACTTTTATGACAATGCAAATTTTTTTTGAACGGCTATAGCTAACTTTTGGCAGTTTTGGACGTTTTTGACCGGTTTTTAGTTTTTGTGCTGTTTGGCCGTAATAGTCATTTCTGAGCAAATTTTGTTTGATTTAGGGCGTTTTTACACGACTTTGATCAAAAATCAGTTTTTTTTGAAAAAGGTTTTTGTTATGGTATTTGGTCACGAAAATCACTTCCAAGCCGTTTTCAGCACTTTACAACAGATTTTGACGTTTCTAACCGCGTTTCAATTTTTGTGCTGTTTGACCGTTTTGGTCGTTTGTGAGCGAGTTTTGAATGATTAAAAGCGTTTTGACACGAATTTGGTAAACAAACTATTTTAAAACACATTTTTGTTGGTCCTTGGCCATGAAAATCATTTCTAAGCGGTTTTGAGTGTTCTTTTCCAGTTTTTAACATACATTTAGTTTTTTTGCTGTTTGGCCGTATTGCTTGTTTTTCGGCCAGTTTCAACTGATTTGAAGCGTTTTGGGTCAGTATTTATCTTAATTATATGTTTTTGATTGAAAGAAACTTGTTTGGCATTTTGGTTACAAAACTCACTTCTAAGCGATTTTTAGAGGTTTGACAGTTTTCAACGTCCTTTGCCTACTTACAGTTTTGTTGCTGTTTCGCCGAATTGTTTGTTTTTGAGCAAGTTTCAGGTGCTTTTAAGCGTTTTAGCCCAAGTTTGGTGAAAATTGTTTTTGTCCGACTTTGTTTTGCTTTTTGGTCATGAAAACTCTTTCCAAGCTGTTTTCAGTGTGCTTTAACATTTTTTGACGTTTTCAACCCATTTTTAGTTTTTGTGTTGTTGGGCCGTATTTATCGTTTTCAAGCAGCAAGTTTAAACTGATATTAAAGCGGTTCGGTCAAAAAAATTATTTTTCGTCAGAAAAAATGTGTTTTGATATTTCGTCCTGAAAGTCATTTCCAAACAATTTTCATTTTTTTTTGCTTTTTTTTAACGTTTTTGATCGACTTTCAGCTATTGTGCATTTTGGCCGTTTTGGTTGTTTCGCAGAATGTCTTGAATGATTTAAACCGTTTTGGACGAGTTCAGTCAAAAAACGTTTTTTATGATGAACAGTTTGTTTTAGCTGCTTGGTCATGACAATGCTTAGCTTTTCTTGAACGGCTAAAGCTAACTTTTAGCAGTTTTGGACGTTTTTGTCCGATTTTTGGTTTTTGTGCTGTTTGGCCGTATTTTTTGCTTCTGAGCAAGTTTGACTTAAGGCATTTTTGCACGACTTTGATCAAAAATCAGTTTTCTTCTAAAAGAGGTGTTTGCTGTGTATTGGGAACTTTTGTTATAAAATGAATTTTGTTATGACACGAATTTTGTGAACAAACTATTTGAAAACACATTCTTTTTGGTCTTTGGTCATGAAAACCATTTCTAAGCGGTTTTCAGTCTTTTTACCAGTTTTTGACATATATTTAGTTTTTCTTGCGATTTGGCCGTATTGCTTGTTTTTCGGCCGTTTTTAACTAATTTGAAGCGTTTTGGGTCAATATTTGACTAAATCAATTGTTTTTGATTGAAAGAAAATTGTTTTGCTGTTTGGTTACGACAATCACTTCTGAGCGAGTTTTAGTGGTTTGACAGTTTTCAATGTCCTTCGCCAACTTTCAGTTTTGTTGCTGTTTTGCTGAATTGCTCGTATTTTAGCAAGTTTTAAGTGGTTTTAGGCGTTTTGTACAAATTGGAAAAAAAATGTTTCGAAAAAAAATTGTTTTGCTTTTTGGTCATGAAAACTCTTTCCAAGTTGTTTTCAATGGGCTTTAACAGTTTTTGACGTTTTTGACCGATTTTTAGTTTTTGTGTTGTTTTGTCGTTTCTGAGCAAATGTTTGATGATTTAAGGCGTTTTTGCTCGACTTTGATCAAAAATCAGTTTTTTCTAAGAAAAGATTTTGATTTAGTATTTGGTCACAAAAATCATTTCTAAGCGGTTTTCAGCACTTTGTAGCAGTTTTTGACGTGTTTACCCGCGTTTCATTTTTTGTTCTGTTTGATCGTTTTGGTCGTTTGTGAGCAAGATTTGAATGATTAGCAGTGCTTTAACACAACTTTGTTTTCAGTGTTTTCGACTTTTGGACCGATTTTTGGTTTTTGTGTTGTTTGGCCGTATTGCTTGTTTTCTTGCAAAATTAGAGTAATTTGAAGCGTTTCTGGAAAACTTTGGGTGAAGTTTTTGTTGCAAAACATTTTTTTGCTTTTAATTTGCAGAAATCATTTTTGAGCAGTTTTGGGCGTTTTTGATGGGTTTTAGTTTTTGTGCGGTTTGGCCGTATTGGTCCATTTTGAGCAAGTTTTAAGTGATTTGAAAGGTTATAGGACAATTTTGGTAAAGAAACTTTTCCGTTTAAAAATGTTTACTTTATTGGAAACGAAAATCACTTCGAAGCGGTTTTCAGTACTTTTTGCGTTTTTTGAAGTTTTTGACCGCGTTTCGGTTTTGTGCTTTTTGGCCGTTTTGGTTATGTCAGCGATTTTTGCATGATTATTTCTAAGCGTTTTGGACAATTCTTGTAAAAAACAGTTTTTTTGTTGAACAAATTTTCTGTTGCAATTAGGTCATGAAATTGCAATTAGGTCAAAATGCAATTAGGTCACTCATGAGCGGTTTTCAGTGATTTTTATCAGTTTTTGAAGTTTTTGACCTAGTTTCAGTTTTAGTGTTGTTTGGCTGTATTTGATGTTTGTAAGCAAGTTTCAACTGACTTGAAGCGTTTTTGGACAAAATTGGTTTAAATAAAAAGTTTTTGATTGAAAGAAAATTGTTTTTCTGCTTGGTCACAAAGACTCTTTCCAAGATATTTTCAGTGTGTTTTAGCAGTTTTCGACCGATTTTTAGTTTTGGTTTTGTTTGGCCGTATTTGTTTTCAAGCAGCAAGTTTTAATTAATTTAAAGCGTTTTGAGCAGAAGTTGGTCAAAAAAACTATTTTTCGTCATAAACCTATTTTTTGGTATTTCGTCACGAAAATCATTCCCAAACAATTTTCAGTTGTTTTTAGCTGTTTTCAATGTTTTGGATCGATTTTCAGTTTTTGTGCATTTTGACCGTTTCGAGCGTTTCACAGCGTGTTTTTATTAATTTGAAGCGTTTTGGACGAGCTTGGTGAAAAAAGTTTTTTTGTTGAACTCTTTTTTTCGCTACCTGGTCACGACAAAAATTTTAAGCAGTTAGTGCTAAGTTTTAGCAGTTTTTTGCATTTTGACCGATTTTTGATTTCTGTGCTGCCTGGCCCGTATTCGTCTTTAAACAATAGGCCTTTCTGCACGACTATGATCAAAAATTAGTTTTTTTCCGAAAAAAATTTTGTTTTAGTATTGGTCACGAAAATCGCTTCTAAGCAATTTTCAGCATTTCGAAGAAGCGTTTGACGTTTTTAACCCCGTAACAGCTTTTGTGCAGTTCGGCCATTTTGGTCGTTTGTGAGCGAGTTTTGAATGATTGGAAGCATTTTGATACGATCTTTGTAAACAATTTTTTTTTTGTAAACACATTCTTTTTGTTATTTGGTCCTAAAATCCGATTTTAAGCGGTTTTCAGTGTTTTTTAATGGTTTTTGACCCTTTCTTAACTTTTGTGCTGTTTGGCCGTTTTAATTTTTGTCTAAGCAAACTTTGAACGAGTCGAAGCGTTTTGGGACGTTTTTGAATGCAAGTATAAAACAAGTTTTTGGGTATTTTGAGCAAATATATGAGAGTGTCCAGAAAATGACCTAAACTAACTGCAGAATTTGTTGTCAGCTAACTACAAAAACTACTTGGAAGTGTAATACAGATTCATTTGGATCACTGAGCAAACTTTGGTCCGTTACCCTTAAATGCATGCGTGACAGCAAGCCACAACGTTACGTTCAACAACTTAAAAGTTGAAAGGGACACGAAACGCGACAAATGGAGATAAACACAACTAAACAAAGTTTTACATGTAGTCTGTTCAAAATATTATGTAAATACACGCAAGGTATGCTTTCCAATCCGAAGATTTGTTTCAATGTTTTAAGTAAACAATTAATATTATAACGATGTTTTGTGTATTTTGAGCAAAGTCAATGAAAGTGTCCACAAAAATTACCTGTGATAACATTGAGGAACTAGCAAGCGTAGGATTGAACGTCAGAGGTGACTGAACCCAGCACCCAACCATCGCAGTCGCGTGGCGTCCAAGTGGTTTTGTTTTATGCCTAGCAATGTTGATGGCCAGCATTTGGTCTTAATGCACGTACCCGAATGTAGGCAAGAATTCCAAACGACGAGTTGTGCACAAGCGCAAGGTCAAGCGACCTAAAGGGTAACTCACTGACACAGAGCAAAAAGAAGGATGCCGAAAGCAGCTAGGGCCAAGAATGAAAAAGTGGTGAAGTTGTTGCGTTCCCATTGTCACCCAAAGAGGTAGCAACACGACATCGTTAGGCTTTTTGATATAGCAGGACCTTCACTGCAATGTAGTCCTATTGCACTTGCTTGGAGGAGAAGTAGGAGTGAAAAGGAAATGCTATTGTTGATTTTGTGCGAAATGACTTGCCATGGACAGCTTTAAAAAGGAGATGCATGAAAAGGAAGCTACACGTGACATGGCGACATAGGCACTTGCAGTTGACGATTTTGGTTTATCAAACCAAATTGAAACGTGTGGAATGGTTTGTCCTTGCGCTTTTGCCACGGTCACGGAATAGACTGGTCGAATTGGATAGTAGGTGTCGTTTTGTTGATTGGTTACTGGAAAGATGGCAATCAGTTAATGATTGCAACGAACAAAAAGAGTGTGATTTGAAAGGGAATGAACGACGCCGAGGTTTCCGTTAAAAAATCCACCAGCCTTGTCACGATTTTCGGTGATGATGACTCGCATTCCGAAATAAATTGGCATCGGTTGATGACTGTGGTGGTGGTACTACCCGACCCCTTCCGAGGGATGGGGGCGCGGAGGAACTCCGCGGAGACCCAACAGTCGGGCCACACCCCAAGGTCTGGACCATAGATCGAGAATAGAGAGAGAGGAGCCAAAGATAGATTTGCGAAGGGGTTCAGAAGCACGACAGTCGAGGAGGAGATGATTGAGGTGCTGTAGACGGTGTCCACAGGCACTACAATCAGAATTCTCTTTCCGACTGATCCTGTGAAGATATGAAGATAAAAGAAGACTGTGACCATGGCAGCGAAGACGGGAGAGCTCACTGCGTATTGAGCGAGAAAGAAGGAGCCTCCAAAGAGACTTTGGGGACTTGGAAGTTCAGATGGGAGTGTGAGATGTGACGTCTCCAATTGCGGTATTGGTAATAACGGACTTTGGCACTAACTGGTGGGAAAGGGCTTGGGATCGCATCAGTGGGCAGAAAGGCATCAGTTTTGGCAAGTAAATCCGCTTTTTCATTTCTGGGGAGACCTGCGTGTCCGGGGACCCATTGGAAGCTCAAACTGGTATTGTTGGAGAGGGAGGAGGCAAGGGACCAAACATACCAGAGGGACTCAGGCAGGAGATAAGAGGGGGCTGAAGAAAGGATACAGAGGGCTGATTGAGAGTCGGTTAGGAAAAGGACTGACTGGAGTTTGCTGGTCATCAAATGGCTAGTACACCAAGCAAGACCTTGCTTGAGGGCAAAGGTTTCAGCTGTGAAGCTGGAGGCAATTGGACCGGAGGAAAAGGATAAGGAATTCGATGTGTTGCATTTAGAGCATACACTCCAGCGCCACCGGGACCAAAAAGGGAAGGGGACAGATCCGTCAGTCAATACTTGGATATCAGACGGGGGGAGGGAGGATAGTCCGCTTGAAGCAATTTGGAGTCGAGATGTACTGTTGCCTGAGCAGTCGGGAATGAAGGGGGAAACACTGAAGTGGGTTGTGGACCATGGGGGAAAAGGTGGGCACGTGATCAGAGACTCGAGTGGGGATGGGAGTGGTTGTGTGGCTGAAGAACAGAATGATCTACAGGAGGGTTTCTTCTATAGTTGACAGGGAACGTTTCTAATTGCCAGGGCATAAAGGCTGGAGAAGTCGGGGGGAAGGCGCAGAGCACGTTCAAAGGAGTAGAGGGTCTGATGCTCTAGAGTCAGCTTTAGAGGAGGGAGTTGGGCCTCGAGAAGGAGTAGTGAGGAGGGGGTGGAAAAGAGGCAACCAGTAATGACTCTGAATGCAGCTCTGTGTAGAACTTCCAGGTGATTGGTTGTAGTGTTACAAAGGAATGGGAACCATCCAGGAGAGGCATATGTAAGCACCGAACGGACAAAGGCTTTGTAGAGTAGGGAGAGAGATTCTTTTGTGGGACCCCAAGAGGCAGTGGCAATTGAGCGAAGGGCTTTGTGGCGTGGATAGAATTTGGAACACAGGGATTGGACATGGGCCCTAAAGGATAGGGTCCGATCAAAGGTTACTCCAAGGAATTTAGGGGTGGGATTGAACAAAAGAGGGAAGCCCAAGAGGTTCAGTCGGGGTTCGAAAGTGGCTTGATGGGGATCTGTAGAGAAAAAGGACGACTCACACTTCTTTGGATTGAGTGGAAGTCTCCTTAAGTTGGACCATGTTTCTAAGCAAGGGAGGATTCGACAACAGAGGAGGCTTTGAGCGGGTCTGAGGAGGAGGACCAGATGGCCAGATCGTCAGCATACAGGGAGGCATGGGCACCCCGAAGTAAATCCTTAGTGATGTCATCAACAAACAGAATGAAGAGGACCGGACCAAGTACTGAGCCCTGGGAAACCCCACGTCTGATGCGGAAAGAGCGGCTGTGGGAACCAACAACGTGGACTTTAGCTCTATGTTCAGAAAGGAAGGAGCGCACCCAAAGAACGAAGCAAGGGGGGAGTTTGAGCGAGAGGAGTTTGTGAAAAAGAGCAGAGTGCCAGACCGAGTCGAAAGCCTTGGAGAAGTCAACAGAAGCCAAAATCGTTCGTTCGGTCTGGAGGTTTTTTCTTTTGGAAGCCGTCCCAGATTGATTGAGACAGAATTTGGTCAAGGGGTGACCTACCAGGACGAAAGCCGGCCTGGCAAGTCGAGAGGAGATGATTCGATTCAAGGTGAAAAGTTAGGTGAGAAAGAATCAAGCGCTCAAAAAGCTTGGAGATGCAGGAGGTGAGGGAAATGGGGCGAAAAAAAAACGGAGAGGAAGTGGGTTTTTCAGGTTTATGAATGGGGATGATAGTGGTAAGTTTCCAACAAGAGGGGAAGGTGTGAGAGTGCCAGGACCTGTTATAAAGAGAAAGAAGGAGGAGTTGTGCTGGTTCAGGCAGGTGGTTTAGTAAAGGGTAGGCAATCTGGTCAGGGCCAGACGCAGTGGAAGAGGAGAAATTGCTGATAGCAGTGGAGAGTTCAGTCAAGGACAAGGGGGAGCAGAAAGATCTATGGAGGAAAGAAGCATCCTCACAGCTAGCTTTCCGGAATTCATTCATGAACTGTCGTTCAGCTCTGCGCGAAGAACGGGGTGTCGCTTGAGATAGACGTGAGCGAAGATAAGAGGCAAAGTGGTTGGCAGTGTCAAGAGGGCAAGTGCAATCGGGAAAAGAAGAGTCTTGGGAGGTGTTGTTTTTTTGCCCGAGATTGCATTGAGAAGCCTGAAGACAGCACGAGGATCAGAACGGGGAGACAGGTTAGAACAGGTGGCTTGCCAGGCTGCAGATTTGGCTCTAGAAATGACTGAGGAAGCCCTACGAGAAGCATCTATGAATCTGAGGTGGTGCGACTCAGATCGATGTGCCACGGAGCGGGCCCTCCGTCGTTCCCGAACTGCAGATTCCGCTTCATGGGACCACCAGGCTTAGGGGGGGAACGACCAAGGCGGCCAAAAGGGATAGAGGCCAAAGGGGATAGAGGCCCTGGGATAAAGGCCGGCCCACTGCAGTGCCAGTTGCACAGATTGTGCGAAAGTCAGCACGGGTAAGAAAGGAGCAAAGCAAATGCACCCACTTGAGGCAAGCAGAGCATTGAAGAGAATCTCTGCCCACATCCAGATGGCAGATGGAGCAAGGGTGCCTGGGGTGAGGATGGTTGCTGATGGGGCCTGGGTAAGGGTGGACATTGCCACTAATAAGGAGCAATGTTGCAAGTTTCGCTAGATCCACCTTTATAAAGACAAAGCGGTTCACACATTGAATCGTTCTTTCGAAATCCTGAACAGTGCAATTGGTGATTATTTTTAGTTATAGCCATAAACATTCGAACAGGTATTAGTTTAAAAATAATAACATTTTGGTTACAATAACTAACAGCACAGAACAAAACCAATTTTTATTTAGTTGCTCACTAAGTATACGCGACAGTCATAAAGATCAATTAGAATTGCCACAGGCAAGTTGCAAAAGGACCTTTCGCGGTCAAATCAAGCAATCAACTAATTGTCAAGAACACACTGATTTAGCCAGTAATATTGAAGTTTTAATACGTTTACACAAAATGCTCCGTTGTTAGATATCAGCGTTTAAATGCAGCAGGGTTTAGCCGGAGTCTGAAGGTTGTGACTAATTCAGCATTTAATTAGATTAAAATTTTAACTTCACCATCAAACTTTCAAAAAAAAAGCATAAATTTTAACCAGGGATATCTAGAACAACGGGATTGCTTACTTGCGTCACGTTCCGCATGACTGGTGACAACTGGAGGGTTAGTCATTGAGCTCATGAGCATTTAGCAGGGTGTTGCGTTTGTGTTAGTAGTACTAGTTGCTAGTCGGCAATGACGCAGAAAAAAATACACTTTGAAGTTTCTCGTAGTTAGTTATAGTTGAGGTCAAACGTTAAGTTACAATCGAGCATGATGAAACATTAAAATAGGCGTAAGATTAATTACGGTAGGCCTACTTCAGTGGACAGTGCCTCCAATTCGAATATGAGACCTTTATTTTTACTTCAAAAAACAGCAATGCGAATCATCACTTATAGCAATAAAACAACACGAGCAACACCATTATTCTCAAGGCTACAAATACTAAAGCTGCACGATATTTTTCAACTTGAATTAGCTAAATTAATGCACAAAGTACACAACAAAGCCTTAAACATCTGCAGTGCATCAGCTAATAATTATGCTATCGGCTACAATGTTAGATAACATCCATTCACACAACACCAGAAAAAACATCAAAAAAAAAACTACTTCATTACTAGAGTTTCATCGAAACAAGCCCAAAAGTGTTTGCAGTGTAATGGACCAAAAATCTGGAACGAAACACCATTACAGATAAAACAGAAGATCTTCTGTAAATTCAAAATAGAATTCAAAACAAACTTAATTAGTGCCTATTATTATTTATCATTTGGGGGGTGATTTGAGGGAGATTCCTGTCAGGGACAAGACTCTGAGCGTAAGAAGTTTGTATACTGCTCTAAATAGTCTGATTTCTGCTTTTAATTTCAATTGTTACCGGTAATGATGTTTAACTGCTAATTTTGACAGTTGACTTTGATGACTGAACAGTCTTTCGCTGTCTTAATAAATTGAATTGAACCCACCTGTCATACGTACCGGTAAATAGCCTACTCAGTAGCCTACTGGTATGTGGCTATAACCCTCTAGAGCATTTCAAAAACTTAGTCTACCTAGTCTGGAGAGTGAGTCTGTTAGCAAATTACAACCTCTATTGCACTCCTAGGTAGACATATACCGGTAGCCAGTGGTCGACCGGTATTTCCTATTGGTTAGTCTGAAGTGGAGTGATGCTATACACACTATTGTAAAATTTTAGCTGATATTTTGCTGTAAATTTTTAAAATTTTATCTTTATTCTCGAATTGGATGATATACTGTAGGCTACCAAATGCAATGGTTAACTCTTGTTGTGTTCCTGAATGTAAATTTAGTTATAAATCTAGCAAGAAATCAGAACCAGTTGCACTATTCAGATTTCCACAAAAAGATATGCAGTACCAGTATTGAGGCAAAAATGAATTAAAGCAATTCCTCGTTGTGCTCATCATTTTACTGAGGATAATTTTAAAACTAGGTCAAGTGATCACACAGAATCACATAAACAGGCTTGTTTAAGCCAAAGTCTGGAGCGAATTTGCTTGAAGCCAACTGCGGTCCCTCATATTTTTCCTTTGTTGCCTCAATATTTGTCTTCAAATTCATCTGCACCCCAACCCACAACATCAAGCACATCCTCAGCTGTACTGATAAATGAAAACAGTCAAATCAATAAACATGTGAGCTACTATTTGAAAGAAAAAAATTTCTCGGGAGTTCAAAGAAATGTTAAAATCTGAATCTTTACCAAGCGGTTTTGTGTATGTGGAAAAAGGTAGCAGCATTTTTTACCATTATATCAAAAGTTCTAACCAGCCATTGGATTCACCGAAACTTCTCGGTACAATTATTATTACCCACAAGCTTGAAGTGCAAATGTTTATTTCTTCTGCTCTACTACCAAGATCTTCTTACAATCCTTAATTGTATTCAGCCAGCATTATAAAGACCACTACAGAGTTTTGAATTTGCTGTCCTGTTTGCAAATCTGCTTGTGATTGGTCATCTGATTTCACTGCAAGCACTTGCATTGCATTGGTGATATCGCTTCCGGTACATTACGTAACAGCATGCACACTTGATGGACAACCAGATGAGAATATGGAGTGATGGAAGGAATCAAACATTGTTTTGATGTTCTTGCTTTGAAAACCGACAACCGCATATGCAACCTGTAAGATGTTTTCGTTGTTTGGTTTTTACTGTACATACAATATAAGTATGAAATAGAAATTGCCTGCAACTAAGTGTATTAGGCGCATATTACTTCGTTATACCTCGACATAGCATAATGAAGGAAGTACTGCCAACATTAACATCTGATTTCAAGAATACTCGTGTAGTCTGTCCGAGTGGAGTAGTCAGTTTTCTATATGGTGTATGTAAACTGTTATGGATGTTGCTATTCAATTTCATGAAAGAAGGATATCTTCCCTACTAACTTAAGCAGTAAAACCCATTTGGGTGTTGTGAGTTTATATTTTCATAGGTGACAGGTTTCAATGGCAAGTATGTGGTAAGCTTTGCTAAATTTTCTCATCCATTAAATGAGCTGAACAAACCGAGTGAATACAGATGGGATTGAATTTGAAATGACATGACTACATCCACAAACTTTAATACTAATACTGTACAAGAGAAGTAATGATAGCAGCTGTGTTAAGTAGCTGGTATGCAATTTGACCTTTTTTATATTTTAGGAAGCTTTTTGTGGATCTCTGCCATGGTGAGCCAGTATAGAGCCAGTATATATCCCCCAGTATAGAGCATCCATTTATCCCAAGAGAGCGTCTCTTTTTCACATTCGACTTCACGCACAACTTTAAGAATTTGTACAACAGTTTATGAATGAGTGACTGATGCTCTCACCAACACTTTGTCATAAGTACATCCTTGGCAACAAATGCATTGCTCAGTTTGCCTATTTGAAGCACCTTTATCGCATAGAAGAAGGAAAATCCCTAAAAGTTGCCCATGCATTGAAAAAAGTATCCCTCAACCCAAATAGCATTGCCCAAACATCACTTCAACATATCCATAGTAAGTTGAAAGTTTTGCAATATATCTGGCTGTCAGGTTACCAGTGCAGTTACAGCAAAACAGCTGCTATAGCACGATGACTATAGACTACGGTACAAGATTTTTCAATTGATATGCATTAGTATATTTGATGAAAGGGAAGTGTCTGCTGATATACTCTCCTGTTTTTAATATTACTGCAACAACATCTATGTCCTTTTAGTTAGAATTAAGACAAACTATACAAAACATATTGAAATTTTAATTACAGCACAAGCATTGGTGTTGTTTCACAACTAGTTTTCCTAAATGAGGTAATGTGACCGAGACTAATGGTAGCCACAGTAATAGGTTTGCTTTTGAGTAAACTAAAAGTATTTGTCTTGGTCAAATGTTCAATTTTATAGGAGTTTTTCATGAATCAAGTGTTCGTGCTTCGAGTTTTATTTGGAGGGTCATCCTGAGTTTTCTGAAACTGCTCGTTACCTCGATTTTATCTCCACCAAATGGAAAATTTTATCAGTCGACGCACCTTACAAAGGTATGTCTAGCTTTCAGCTAGGTAAGGATAATAACAGGGTAGAAATGCTTCTGTACTTGAAGATTGGTATTGCCAAAGTGTGCAGTAAGTTCGATGGTGTCTACTATCTAATCATGAATGTGATTGCTGTATTTATGGAAAACATTCATTGTGGTGCAGTAAGTAGCGCACAATTCCATGCTAGCATGTGGCGACGAATGATATAAATAGTGTGAAATGTGTTGTAAACACCCTTACTGAGTAATTATATTTTGGCTTTAGATCAAAGATAGAAAGAAGAAATGTACATGTCAATTCAACACATGCAGCATGACCACCCTGGTTTGAAATATTTAGAAGCCATCCTAATATTTTGCAAGTAAAGCAATCCGGAAAGGCAGGGTTTACCGCACAAACTTTTATGGCCTGCATTCAGTCTATGACAGCAATACCCGAGTTGGCTAAGCACTTGCTCGAAAGACAATCATGGTTTTCAGTACTTCTTAACTGGAAAGCTGACGTCTGCTTCTTTAGAAGGACGCTTTGGATGGTACCATCACAGTAATGGTGGTAATTACTTAACCTCCGTGAAACATCTACCGCATTCAGAAAAAAGATCCACTGCTTAAGTCTGCTACAGCAAGATGCCTTGTTAACAACGATTCAACAGTGTGAACTGTGCAATGAGCTCTCAAATCATATTGATATGGAAGAGGACTACAATTGGCCGAAGGTAATTTTTTCCAATGTGACTTTGGAGGACATTTCCCAGGCAGATGTTGCAATATGTTACTATGTGAGCGGCTACATCACCCGGCGAATTGACAACCAAAGAAAATGCACGTCTTGCAAGAAATCATTGATTTCAAGCAATACCTCTTCAGAAGTTACTGAAAGTCTATTCGACGAGCATTAAAAGCTGTTCAAAATGGCAAACCGTGGCGAACTTGCAGAGCCAGTGCGTTTTGCTTTGCAACTACGGTATTTGCGATGCAATTTTTCAATGCTTTGGCATCGTATGCTAAAAATATGAAAAGGCTGTTGACATTGAACAATGCACGGGCTGTATTTACGAACCCTTCTACTGCAGTCGCGAATGCAAGCAGATTCTGTGATCTTACCGCTATCAAATGTAGCTCAGACCACACAAACTTTAAGTTCATTGTCCGGACGGTTTTAATCGCTTTGCAAAGAACCAGTTGAAGAAACTCAACAGCCGCCCTACTATAGAAGACCCCCAGGAAAAATGTTTAGGAAAAATCTCAAAATTGACTTTTAAAATGTCCAACTGAAGCATATTCGAAAGCTTATTGACTGAACTAGAAAAAACAATGTGCATGCAGTAGCGACTACATTCTAAGCTTGTTGTCAGCTATATGTTTATAAAGCAATACGTATTTATGGTATTGCTTGGTCCATTTTGAAATCAGCTGTACCGTGTTTGTTTACTATTTTCGGTTCTGTTTGCAAATGTTCTGTCAGACTAGGCCACCTCGACTGGTAAACTGTACGGCTCTGACGGAAATTAGCGTGGAGTGTCTTTCCCAAGGTCAATACAGCAATATGCCCTGTGCAAGTACCGAACCAGTGAACAACATCTCGATGATCATATAGCGCACTATCAACCGGACAGTTGATGGCTAGTCACCAGTCTGGCTGCAATGCCTTAGTTTTTCCTGGAAAGGTGGCGCCAGTTATTTGACTACCTTGGGAATCGAACCTGTACTCTGCATACTCCCTCACTAAGCCCAGAAGTTTTAGTAGGGATGACTATTAATGCCATATATGTTATCAAAAACCCATATACAGCGTATGTAATGTCTAATAAACATCTATTTGAAAAAATTGTTGTAACTCTCCAGTTGTCAGTAGCCAAATTGAGTTAGCAATCCCGATGTTCTAGATATCCCTGATTTTACCTTACCATCAAACTTTCAAAAACGACCGTAAGTTTTTCATACAAACTGCAGTTCATTAAGTAAATTTTTAACGGAAAAAGAAATCTCACCTTTTGATGGAAATTTGAAAACAAATCTCACCTTTTGATGGAAAAATTTGATGGAAACAAAACAAAAAAGCTCAGCTGGTTTAGCATGAAAGCTGTTGCATTCCACTAGATGTCAAATAGATGATTATGGGTTAGGGTTAACACTTTCCAACAATTGTAAAGAAAAGTCAAAAACACTTTCCAAAAACACTTTCCAACAATTGTAAATAAAAGTCACTACGTTTCCTGTTGCAAAAAAGCTTGGATAATTACCATTACGGTATAATGATTCTCAACATGGGCTGTGGGTTTTACTGAAGAAACCTGAAAATAAGCACATAAATGTACTATTAAACACGACAGTCATCCCTTGAACTACAAAGTTAATGTTTGTACATCAGTTAACATGATTTAGTAGTAAAATAATTTCAGCTAATTTCTAGGTAGATAAACTGCAACATTTCTTTTTTAAACATATAAAGATACAAATAAAAGAGATGTTACCCATTGTTACAATGATATTGCTGAATATATAAACTTTGCACTTTAGTTGAAATAATCAACAAGTAATGACAGGCTCTTCCTTGAAACTGCCAAATCTATGCATCGAAGCCACTACAAGGTAAACAATATAACCTCTGGTTCATTCAAGACAGCTGCTTCAAATCACAAACACAACACAAAATACAGTGATAAAGGTAGCTATTACATCCAAACAACCAATTTTTCCCTTGGAAGAAAAGCAATAAATGTAACTGGTCCTGTAATCCGGGCCAAAACTCCCCCATACCTCAAAAAATGTCCCCCAAAAACATTTTCAAGAAAACTTAAGGGCCATTTAATCTCAAAACAGCAAGGTACTATTACAACTTAATAATCTTATGATATAGTTGAAATGCAACGGTAAACGAAATTATTATGATGCCAATATGAAAAATGTTTTTATTCCTATTTTTGGGGTCACGCTAGTGTTTATTGATAATGCCAACTAGTCATTTTGCTGCTTTTCTGTAAATGTAAAATGTTACACACTAAGTTGATCAAAATGCTGTAAATATGTAAGTGCTGATGTTATGTTGCTTTTTTCTTTTGCTGTTTTTTACATTAGCATTGAACTTTGAAGACCGTATGGTCATTTTTGCTGCTTCCATGCCAGACATGGCAAAAATAAACTGAATTGAATTGAACTTAGAAACTTGAAAAGAATGCCAGCGACAAACAAGCAAATTTAATAATTTCGTTCACCAGAATGAGAAAAAACAATTACAATACATATAACTTACAGATGGCAGGTTGGGGAGACGTTTTGGCTACAATGATTGGGTTTAATGACGACTTCTTTAAAGTTCGAGCAACTTTTATGCTCTTCCAAAGCATAAAGCTGTTTCATATCTCCGAATAGTTCCAAGCAAGGATAGTCTCATAAGTAACTAAACCGCAAGCACAGTATTGTTGAGTTAAATTTACTGCACTTGATCTTAACAACTACAATTTCGAAAAGTAGCTAATACATTCGCATTTACCAAGCCAATCACTGAAAAAATTGCATAGATTACTGTCTAGTAGACTACTATAGTACAGTACAAGATTACAGATTATAAACCATAGCACTGTTGACTAGTCTTGTAAACTGCGCTTTTATAATCTACACCTAATCTTATTATCATGAACGTTTTCCCGAACTTTCAACATAGATTGCAATAACTGAACATATTAAAGTAACTAGACTTCTAAATGTCAACCACTGCTCACTACCCAACACGTGCTAGTGATTTTACCAAAGTGCATTGCACAGAACAAGCAGTTTCGCTTTGTGATCATTCAAGCGTCCGAGAATCTAAAAGCGCTGCATAGCACCACTGTTGTCACATGAAACGTGCGAAAAAAGCAAAGTAAGCGATTCCGATCTTCTAGATATCCCTGATTAAAACGCAATGTGATTGAAATAAATCAAATTAAAGCCTCAGGAGATTATTAGCTGATAAGAAATCAGCATTTGCCTATGCTGATTTTGTTTTCGGAATGACTTTCAAACTAACCTAGCTAAAGCACTTGGGGTATAAAAACAAAGTTAATAAAGGAGCGAATTTCGCTAGAATATTAAACTTGTGTCATAAATTTTCCCCAAACTTTGCCTGGTGTGCGTTATGAAACGCATTAGGCTTATAGAATATTGCGTAGTAATAACTTGTAGTACCGAAACACTATAAATTATGACATACCGGTCATACCGGTAGCCTACCAGTAACTGATTAAAATTTTTTAAGCTATCGAACTTCTGAACTTTGAAAATGTAAACTACATTTATTTGAATTATTTTAGGCTAGGTCAAGACCATTTTAGAACCATTACCTGTAGGTGTTTGTTGAAAGCCAATTGAAACAGCAGTTTATTAAAAGCCTTTGCTTGTGCAAATTGAAATAATCCTGGGCCTACCAGTATGATCAAAACAGAGATCTTTAACCATCAACCACAGGTAATGTAACTGGTAGAGGAACTATCCCCTTATGGTAGCTCAAATGTTGCTCCGCTACAGTCAGAGCCCCCAAGTGCATGCCGCACCAACTGAAAAATGTAATGAATATTTGGCAGAAGCCAATTTTGCGGAAAGCATTAACAAGCTTCTGTATTTCAAGTGAAAATTGTCCTTCCTCTGTTTTTAGCTCAAATCACAAGTGATGCCACTGTCTTTGACCTTCAATTACTATAGTTTTTGAATTATTGCTAGCTACATATCAGTGATTATTTGGAAACAATGGTTTACTTCTGTTAGTGATACAGGCATGGAAGTATATTTCAAGTTAGCCTACTTCAATGAGTGGTCACACTCAGCAGTGGGCCAAAGTGCTTATGTAATAATGCCTAATTTGCTAAATAAAGCCATACCATTTCCTTTTAAAAAATAATAGCCAAGACTGTTTTAACAATTTTTTAATATCTATTCTGTATTTTATTACTTGTCAGTATAAGCATCACTTGTCAACTGATCAGATTGATCTTGAATTAGGGTCACATCACTCCAGAACATATTTGATTACACTTGCTACTGTAGATTAATTACTGTTAGCTAGGCTAGGCTACTCTTATTAGCTTGTTAACAAAAACACATTAGGCTTAATCAGTCAAATCTGTTTGCCTTTTTCTTTCCAAATCATTACTGGTATAGATTTCAATTGCCTAAAGTCTCTTGTTTAAAAAGTTGCTTCTAAAGACCAAAACCCTGGGAAGCCTCAAATGATCAGACACCATTAAATTTTGCAGTATTTTTTTTTGACTTAAGTGCAAGTCAGATAACTTCAGAACATATTGGATTACACTTGTTAGGTTAATTAAGCTACCCTTATCTGCTGTTACCAAAAGATTTTTTAGCACGCAAGTATAAAATTGACATTTTGTTTTTGCATCATTGCAGATTTCACTCATCTAGTCTCATGTTTAATAAGTTGCTTGTAAAGACCAAAATCCTGAAAAGCCTCTTATGGTAGGACACTTTTAAAATACTGCAATATTTTGTGTTGATTTAAGTACCAGGTTTTGGTTGAAAAATACACAGTATCTTTCTTGATATGCAAATTTCTTCCAAATGACCTTGCCAATTTCATCTTGATCTTGTTGGTCAAACCTAGAGAAACAACTTCATGTTAAAATTTTAATTAAATATTTGTTTTTCAGAAATAATAAGCTATCATTACCAATTTAATAGTAGCATAAAATATTACTGCTGAAACTTCATTTTGTGTTAGTGGAAAGACATCAAACATGTTGGATAATGGTATAGCAAGAAAAACCAGTTTAGGCTATGTAAATACAGAAAGTCAGAATTAGTTGCAGTAGTAATTAACACACAAAGTTGCTCTACAAGTCAGTACGTGAGAAGTTGTGGAATTTCCAACTCTCAATATCTGATACGTATAGAGCTGCTTTCGACTTTCATCGATGTAAGAGTCAGCAGTCAGGATAGAAACGCTTGTTCATATGATGCTCTTTATCAAAAATCAACATCACATTTGATGTTTTCTCTCGTAAATCGACATCGCATTACCGAAACAGTGTTTGCAAACAAATTGATATCGCGTAATCGTAATCAACTTTATTATCGAAATTTAAAATCAAAAGTTACATAGCAGACTTGAAACATAAGTTTTTTTTCACGGCTGTGAGGTAGCACTTACCTCACATATCTGCTGTCCCATTAGGCTAGTGTTTCATCAGCATCTGAATTCACACGTAGCCTATCCTGGCATCCCACCCGAACCTTCAAACCACACACGAGGGCAATTTCTACACTTGCCATCGTACCCTCTTCTCAGACTACTCTGATCTAAGTCTGACAACAAGGTCACCAGAAAGAAGATTCTCGACCAGTATCACACTGGCACTTCACTTAGCTCAACCGCATTGCGCTAGCATCACTAAGCATGGACACCATATATGACATCACATTAGCAATTTACCACAATAGTACGCTATATGCATATTTCAAACTTGTTTGTTATCATCAGGCGTACATAACTGTGTAAACGCCTACTAAAATTTTTGATTCCCAAAAGCCAATATTAACCTACTTGTCGGTAACCGGTAAAGTAAATTGCTATATACAACGCCAGTCAACGCCCATACGAAAATTTTCATTTACCCGTATGTGCTTATATATTTTCATTTACTCGTATTTTGGGGTTCAAAATTTTTGATAGGCATTTACACAGTTATGTACGCCTGATGATTACAAACAAGTTTGAAGTATGCATATAGCGTACTATTGTGGTAAATTGTTAATGTGATGTCATATATGGTGTCCATGCTTAGTGATGCTAGCGCAATGCGGTTGAGCTAAGTGAAGTGCCAGTGTGATACTTGTCGAGAATCTTCTTTCTGGTGACCTTGTTGTCAGACTTAGATCAGAGTAATCTGAGAAGAGGGTACGATGGCAAGTGTAGAAATTGCGCTCGTGTGTGGTTTGAAGGTTCGGGTGGGATGCCAGGATAGGCTACGTGTGAATTCAGATGCTGATGAAACACTAGCCTAATGAGATAGCAGATGTGTGAGGTAAATGCTACCTCACAGCCGTGAAAAACAACTTTATGTTTCAAGTCTGCTATGTAACTTCTGAATTTTCAAAGCACATACGGGTAAATGAAAATTTATTCGTATGGGCGTTGACTGGCGTTGTATATAGCAATTTACTTTACCGGTTACCGACAAGTAGGTTAATTTTGGCTTTTGGGAATCAAAAATTTTAGTAGGCATTTACACAGTTATGTACGCCTGATGATAACAAACAAGTTTGAAATATGCATATAGCGTACTATTGTGGTAAATTGCTAATGAGATGTCATATATGGTGTCCATGCTTAGTGATGCTAGCGCAATGCGGTTGAGCTAAGTGAAGTGCCAGTGTGATACTGGTCGAGAATCTTCTTTCTGGTGACCTTGTTGTCAGACTTAGATCAGAGTAATCTGAGAAGAGGGTACGATGGCAAGTGTAGAAATTGCCCTCGTGTGTGGTTTGAAGGTTCGAGTGGGATGCCAGGATAGGCTACGTGTGAATTCAGATGCTGATGAAACACTAGCCTAATGGGACAGCAGATATGTGAGGTAAGTGCTACCTCACAGACGTGAAAAAAAAGAAAAAAAAATTAATATCGCATGATCCTAATCGCAATTGCTATCGAAAACCAATGCCCACAATCTAGAGGCAGATGATAAAAGTTAAACTTACAATTTTATCCCTTTGTGACAATATTCCACCACTACCTTCTTTTCCCACTGTTGTCTTGCTTAAATTATTGCAATACATGCCACCAGATCTCAGATGAGCTACTATTGTTGTAGTCATGCAAATAGCTGTTGTTAAAGCCAAAAGTGAGCTACAACAATATTTTGCATGCTACCAACTTGCCCATTACCTCGTCGCAAACTACTAACTGTACTAAAATTGGTTTTGTACATAGGTTTTGTTTTGCATCTCAATTCTTCTTCATTGCATGTTGACTTTTCAAAGTAGCTGCGAATCCAAATTACACTGAGCTCAGTAGAAATGAAACTCAATGCAATTCAAAATCACAGCCACTTAGCACATTTCTAACTCGAAAATGTACCATACACCGTCCGCAGTATTGAGTACCGAAAGCGTCGCAATAAATCTAGTCACTTACTTACCGTTTACTGAGTTGCGACTGACTGTTCACTCATAGATTGTCTTTTGCCAAATAGCTTCTTGATTTACGATTATTCAGTTTTTTATCAAATTAAAGTTAACAATTTTTTCTAATTATCAACATATCAAGTACAAACTGTACAGCAACAACTGCAATACATCACAGCAGGCAGGTTTTCCAAGTAGGCTTCTGAAACAAGTCAAACAACATAAAATTTTTAAGCTGCAATTTTGCATTAGGCCAATACAATTAGTAATGCTTCATACAAATAATGTATTTACAGCATTGGCTATCTAAACAATGAGTTTTTAAATGAAATTGCGGCATGAAGCATGACAGCCATGGGAAGTTGTCTAGGCTATTATAGACAAGATAGACACTGAACTCTCAAGGAAATAAGCTTTTCATTTCTAACTGGCCTATGGCATAATTAAAACGTTTTGTCATGATAATTCTAGTTGCAGCCTTACAGCAGAAAGTTTTGGTCATCTTTGCATTTGATTTACACTAATAAATAAACTTGTTCCTACTCTAGAACTGTACTGGTAAGTTCTTACTTCAACAGCTTAAAACGCTTAATTCTGGCCTTCATAGAAGTACAAAAGATTGTCAGTTGTCACAACTTTATATGACCTAAAATTACCCATAGACATCGGAAGTTTCATCAGAACATTATGAAGCTAAGCACATGAACAATTAAACCAGAAAACCGCAGTTTGTACCGGCCTATATTGCAAGCGAAGGCCTGATACTGCGAAGTCCTGCCTTCTAATTTCCGACCCCTGACTCTAAGGCCAACAGGAGTTGCGGGCTAATATGGAACCGATGGCAATGTACCAATATTGCGGCGGAATGTCAATGCGAGTATAGGGTACAGCGGAAAAAACGCGCTGCCGTGTCGCGGCCACAAGATAGAAAGGATGCTGGTCCTAGTCTAGCCAACATAGGACTTCATGTCCATCAGCTTGTGAAAATCCCCTTGCACCTGTAGTTCCAGATGGCACCTGGGTAGGGGACTGCAGCTGTATTGGGGGGCTCCGCCAAGACCAGTACTCCAGAGAAAATTTCATTATTTGCAGTGTTGGTATTTTGCCATCGATAGAAATGGTAGTTCGTAGCTTTCTGTTTGTTTGAATAATCCGGTCTTTGGAAATTTTCCCAGTTTAAAGAAAACCAACCATATGAATTATGTCAGTGAACAGAAAAAAAAGTAATACGAATGACACCCCTAAATTCAGAAGAAGTGGCACTGTCACAACCAAGAATCAGTGAGTTCTTGAGTGACAATGCCAACAAAGATAGCATTCGGCCAACTGCGCCCTCTAGCCCAGATGTCGAAAAAACATCACACCTGAGCCCTCAAGTTGAGAACGTTCCTTTGCTAAAGGAATCCGTCTCAGAAGCTGAGGGTACAGCAAAAGTGGCATAGTCAGTTGTGAAACCGAGTACCACTTCAACTTCCCTTGTGGAGCCTCAGAATCCAAGCAATTCCTCGGATATTGCTTGCACGTCTAAGGTGAAGCGGGGAAAAAACTACGAAAAAAAAAGAAAGAGAAAAGAAGCGAGTGATGAAGGGTTTGGCTGGTATGTCACTGGCCGACCTTGATCAGGAGTCTTCTGATCACTCCTTCGGTCAAACCAAACAGGCTAGAGAATCTTTCGATTCTCTATCCTCTACAACAAACCTCCCACAGAAACGTGGACAACATGAAGTCGCTCATGATATGCAAGGAGGCAAAGCCAAGAAAACGACGGTTGGCACAAGCACCCCAACTAGTTATGCTGGGGCTGTGAAGGCCAGCAATCAAAAGTTAACCATCACGAGAAAAGAGTCACAAGGGGATGGTGGTATGGACAACATGGATCTACGTGAAATTCAAAATGCCATCACCAAAATGATTCTTTGTACCGATCCGTGTTTTCTTGTTCACATCGAACGCACTTTTATCTTTGAAGGTAAAGTGCTGATGATATGCAAGGATGAGAAAACCTTGGAGTGGGCAAAACATGTGGTTGAGGCTATTGTACCATCCTTGGTAGTTCATCAAGGCTACGATGCAAAAGGCCCTAAAGACTTGCCTCTAGCAAAAACCTTTGGAATCTGGTTGCCAGAGGATGACGGTTTAAGCATTTCCGATAACCTTACGCTGGTTTCCCGTTGTAATGCAAAAATCAGTTGTACGGATTTGGAAACAAAGCATTCAGCGAAGTGGAACAAAGGGGTGCTACGTTTAGTATCCGTTCAGGAACCTTCGCTAACCACACTGAAGGAACTGAACTACAACCCATACGCTGGTTATCGTCGGGTTCAGTTCCAAAAGAAGAAAAGTGCCAAGCAGTTTCAGAATCTGGAGACGTCATCGCGTTCGCCAAAAGGTGATGAGAACCTGTGAGGCAATAATGGATACTGCTGAGCCTGGCACTTCAGCAGATGCAGAGAAGCCGACGACTTCTAGTTCGTAGAAGTCAGAGATTTTCTCTGTAGTATTGAAGTAGCCATATCAGCTCTTCTAAGAATAAAGTGCTATACTTGAGTACATCTATCATATAGATAAGAATGGCTCAGGATTACAGCAGACAACTTGACAAATCAAATAACGCCATAACGGCACCTAAGTTATCCTTACATAAATTAGAGTGTTGGCAAATCAACCTACACAGATGTAAAACAGCAAGCTATAACATGTGTGAAGTTACAAAAAGCATACGTTCCGGGTTAGTGTTAGCTCAACAACCATGGACATATGCCACAAAAATCAAAAGCAAGCTATGAGGATGGAACCTCTTTCAAGGAATTGAAAACGGTAATCGTCCTCAGGCGTGCATTTATGTTACTCCTGATCTTTGTTGTTCTCTAATCCCAATGTTTTCAAATGAGGATATCGTGGCAATTAGAGTTAACAATGTGTGCTAAAAGGGAGACAGTTTTGTTTTCGTATCAGCATACATGGCAGCCGAAGAACCAGCTCCGCCCAATTTACTAGGGGATCTGTTGGTATTCACAGAAATTGAACAAATTCCTACTATTCTAGGAACTGATGCAAATGCACATCACACCATATGGGGATCCTTTGATATAAACTCTCGAGGAAAGGATCTGTTAGCATATTGTGCTAGTGCAGAAGCAGATATTAACGAATTTCAACCATTCAAAGCATCAGGGCCAGACGGGCTCTATCCTGTACTGCTACAGAAAGGTTGGAATCAACTGAAAGGATATTACCATGTCATTTTTCAAGCATGCCTGAGACACAGCAATGTGCCTTTGGCATGGAAAGAAGGCACAGGTATATTTCTCCCCAAACTGGGAAAGGAAAGCCCATATGATCACTTTAACTTCTTTTCAACTGAAATGGTTGGAAAAGCTAGTTCTGTATCATATTAATGAAGATAATAACGTGCAGGCAAAGCTTTCTGCGTCGCAGCATGGTTTTCGTGCTGGAGTTGCTACGGAAACTGCTTTGCATGAATTTGTGCGCCGTGTGGAGCATTGCCTTGTTTGAAAAAAACCACCTTTGGGTATTTTCCTGGATATTGTCGGCGCCTTCGACAATGTCACCTTCCGTAGGTTTGTTGCGGCTCTGCGAGGGCTGGGCATGTCTAAGATTTTCACCTCATGGATAGAGACTCTACTAAGACATCGCACAGTCCAAGTAGAATTATGTGGTGATAAAGTTAAAAGGGAAGTAGTGAAGAGGAACCCACAAGGTGGTATCCTGTCCTCTTTTCTGTGGAACTGTGTTTTAAACAGCGTGTTGCTAGAGTTACGTAGCCGAGGCTTTTATGTTCAAGCCTACGCCGATGATCTAGCAGTGTTGGTCACTGGTGCTGATATGCTTTGGATCAGAGGGATGGCCCAAAAAGCAATAAATATTGCTGAAAATTGTGCTTTGGAACAAGAGCTACAGTTTAGCTGCAACAAAACCGAGATTGTGCTGTTCACTCACAAACGGAATCCAGACTTGGGTTCCTTGTCAATGAATGGTACAAAACTTGAACTTTCCAAGGAAGCAAGGCTGTTGGGTGTTACTCTAGACAGCAAGCTAACTTGGAAACCTCATATTACCCGAATTACCCGCAAAGCAACTACAGCATTAATGCAATGAAGACAAATTGTGGGTAAAACGTGGGGAACAACACCATCTATGATAAAATGGATATACACAGCTGTGATATGCCAACCATGTCGAATGCATGTGTGTCCTGGGCTGGCGGCCTCAACAAAAAGTATCTAGTGAGGAAACTCACAAAGGTGCAGAGACTTGCTTGCCTGATGATTTGATGAGCTTTTCCTGGCACCTCTACTGGTGCTCCAGAAATTTTGCTCAACATAACTCCCATCTTGAGGAATTTCTATTGGCTGAGGCAGTGCGAGGGTCATACAGAATCACTGTTAGTGGGCTCTGGCATGTCAACCCAATTGGTTCCTTTGGGAAAACAAAAAGCCATGTTGATGTTTGCAATGAGGCAAGGAAATTCTTACCTCTACTGCAAATGCCAGCTGACCGAATAAAGAAAACAAAGCTATTTGAGAGAAACTTTGAATGTCAAATTATTGACAAAAAAAAATGCTATCAAATTTGAAAGCATTCTAAACCAGGGCACTGCCAAGGTTTACACTGATGGTTCAAAACTAAATGGGAGAGTAGGAGCGGCTTTTTATGCCGAATACCCAAACAACTCCCCAAAACAAGCACTTTTCCACCTTGGAATTTACAGCACTGTGTTCCAGGCAGAAGTCTTAGCTATTTCACAAGTGGCTAAGAACCTGCTTTTGGATAAAATGCACAATCAAAGTATTGTTGCGCTGGTTGATAGTCAAGCAGCTATCAAAGCACTCATAAAGTGCACTGTAACATCAATTACAGTGCTCAACTGCATTAGAAACCTAAATCAGTTAGGTAAACAAAACCACGTCAGTATTGAAGGATTTCCGGGACATGCAGGGGTTCATGGTAACGAAGTGGCCGATTATGTAGCCAAATCAGGATCTAAATCAAAAATGCATGGTCCTGAACCTTTTATTACAGTCCCGTATGCCAGTTGTGTTAGCAAGGTTAAGGACTGATCCACAGATAGATGGAAATCTAGGTGGAATAAACAGAAAAACTGCTTGAGGATGAAGGAGTCTGTAGGTAGGACGTCTTCACGACTAACAATACGAGTCCTTAACATTAAGAGCAGGGTGTCAAACCGTTTTAAATAACGATTCGGGTTCAGGTTTACCTCCGGCTCAAAATATTTTAGCGGTTCAGGTTTGGTTTGGGTTCACTTGAGCACCATTTTTGAGGTTCAGGTTTGGTTCAGGTTCACTCAAGAAAAACATTACTGGTTCAGGTTCGGTTCGGATTCATTGACTTAAAATTTAACTGTCGTTACTCGTTTCGTCCAGAAAAAAAGGAGAAATTGCTGATCCTGTTGAAGTTAGACCGGCTTAGTGATGACATCACAATGCATATTGTCTGGTTCTTACTGCAGATCGTAGTAAAATTCGCCCATTTAAATCAATGGTAAAATACACGCAACTTCAAACAACCACTGTAGGTTAGTGGGTGGCGTTTTTGTTTGATTTTACTTTTATTTGAAGGGCCAAAGCTTCGTAATTCCATTTCAGGTTATTTCCAGGGTTAAAAGTCTTTATAAATGCGTATTAAACTCATTTTAAAAAGAGCACTTTTGCATCGAAAAATAGCGTTTTAACACTTATTCAATGACATGTGATAGTTCTGAGCAGAGTTGCGATTGGCATATAGGATAAAAGAGTAAAAAGATATTGTGCTTTGCACTAGGATGCGATCATACAAGCCAAAAGAGTAGTTGCAAATTCTACCGACTTCCTAAGAATAGCAATTTGGCTTTAAAATGGGAATCACGCTGCAGGTAAGCTTGTTTTATAATAAAAACTAATCACTATATGAAGTCAAGTTTTTCAATAGAAGATTAGGAGAATTTCACGCAATTTTATTTATGTTCACTTTTTTTGGTCCTCTGCAGGAACAATGGTCTAAAGTACTGTGGCTAGCTAACAGCCAGGTTCTTCGATGGAGGAGGAGTTGGGCAAGTTGACCCTAACCCTGACGAAAAGGAAAACTGTTTTCTAATTTTATTTACTGGGCACACTTTTTGCAGGTTTTTCGACTAGTCTCAATTTCTGCCAAAAGCCCTGCACAAAGGACGTGTACGGAGCGCCAGAAGTCCAGTTCCAAAGCTGGAGCGCCAGAAGTCCAGGTCCGAAACTGGAGCGCCTTGCTACCCTAGTAATAATCTTTTTTGTTTAAGTTTTAGTCCCTTTTTTGGCAAAGGCACTTTTGCTTTAAGAAGTGGTTTTTAAAAACCTTTAAATACTTTCTCAGTGATGACCTGTAACCATCATATCTGAAGTACGATTTAGGTATTCTACAGTAGAGGTAGATCCCTGCCGGTAATATTTTCATTTTTGAGAATAGGGCAACTAGGTTGGGTTGTTCGTGGAGTGCCCGCTAAAACATCAATCCTGCCCAGTGGTGCACCCAGAATTTTCAAACAGGGGAGAAAATTTTTCAAAAAAGCAATACTTTTGCTGCCAAATTTTGGGCTTTTTTTACTGAAAATTGGGGTTTTCACGCTATTTTCAGACAAAAATTAGCTAACTTTGTTCTCGTTTGGTAATATATTGTCAAATAAACCGATCTAATGGCTTCTTTGGCGTCGCATTCGTCCCACTTTCACAAATTTTGGATACATTTGTTTAAAAATGGTGACTTTAATTGACATCTTCGTCCAAAATTTCACAATATTTTTTTTCGGTTTTACTTAGGCATCTTTTGGTTTTACTAAGGAGTTTTGCGCTGCCTCGTGGCAGAGTGTAATTTAAGGAAGAAATAATTATTATAATAGCAATTTTTTGTCTAAAAAGCCCTTTGCTCTACCGAATATCGTAAGTGACATTACTATGGGACTGGATGTAGGGGGAGTTAGCTCTCCTAGACCTTACCCCAGCAAGCCCTGCCGCGCTTACCGTATACGCCTGTATATCCGATACTACAAAATCATTTACTTTGCTTTGACCTTTCTACACTATGAGCTGTTAATTAAGAGCTGTAGCCTTCATTCATTTCTAAAATTGTGGTTGACCTTTTTTTGGTCTAAGATTGTTCTTGACTTCACATTTCACTATGTTTATGATTGCTTAGCAATTGATTTTCTGTACAGTATATCCTCTGAAGTTGTCTAGAAACGCTATTCTGTGTCATAATAGTATCCTTTTTAAAATGAGTTTAATACGCACTTATAAAGACTTTTAACCCCGGAATTAACCTGAAATGGAATTACGAAGCTTTGGCCCTTCATACAAAAGTAAAATCAGACAAAAAACGCCGCCCACTAACCTACAGTGGTTGTTTGAAGTTGCATGTATGTAATAATTTTACCATTGATTTAAATGGGCGAATTTTACTACGATCTGCAGTAAGAACCAGACAATGGGCATTGTGACGCGCCACTAAACCGGCGTGTACCAGCACCAGCGGTATCTGGATATGGAAAAATACATTCTTACTTTTGTTAGGGGTTCAGGTTCGGTTTGGGTTCACTTGAGCACAATTTTGAAGGTTCAGGTTTGGTTCAGGTTCACTGAAGTAAAATTTTGCTGGTTCAGGTTCGGTTTGGGTTCACCAAAATAAAACGGTTCATTCGGGTTTACGGTTCGAGTTCAGGTTTGGTTTGACACCCTGCTTAAGAGGCCTCTTTAAATATAGCGCAAGTTTTAACTGGGCACTGCAATCTACAACGACACAAGAAAACTACAGGTCGTGCTGAGTCTTCTCTGTGTCCAAAATGTTGCCTAGAGGATGAAACACCAAATCATCATGTAGGCAATTGCAAGCTTTACCAAGATATTCGTGTTAAATATTTTGGAATCACCAAAACTATTGTTCACAATGTGGTAACGAAATGTAATATTAACAAACTGGCCACATACACATAGGAAGCTGGAAGGCTTTCTGAGTTCAACCAGTAACCAAACAAAATAACAATAACAGCAGCTACAGTTGCAATGGGCCTAAACGAGGCCTACACAACGTGTAGGTGGACTCTACCCAACGGTAGCACATTCGCTTGCACTGCTGCCCAGTAATAACAATAATAATGTATTTGCAAATTCGGCGGTTTATTTTTCAGTTTAGTTAAAAAAAAACAAACTAAAATGTTTATCAGCAATTAGTACGATGGTAGTGGAACGGAACCCAGCGAAAACGTGCTTTTTTCAATTCCTTAATATTAACTGGGCTTTTGACCTAAAAAGAATAATCGCAAAAAACTTTGCATTCGAAAGGAATATAATTTGAAGCTTCTTCATGACCTTTGTTTCCCGCCGGAGCATGCACTTCCAGTTGCAATTCGTACCAGTTGGTATCACATGTATATATGAGACATCATCGTTTACTATTTCCATTTTGAGAAATGAACTTTTGACAAAATAATACAAATCAATAAAGAGTTTACTCATGGCCGTATGGGAGAAAACATTTTTAGGAATGCAAACTAATTTTGCCCAAAGATTATGAATATTCAAACTTTGACTGAGGAAAGTCGATCACATAAACTGGAATTCATAAACTTATACTGTAAACATGTAGCTAAATTTACCAAGATGTTTGGTTTAAATCGATACAAAGCGCACAAATTTGAAATGATCATGGATTAATGCAGACACATAGCCAGAAATATTCAATCCGGGGGCGGGCGGCGATCTCAAAGGTCTGGAGCCAGAGTGCTGAAAATTTTGCAATCTATTTTGGCAAAGATAACTTAATTTTAGGCTTATTCAGGTAATAATTAATGCTTTTGAAATGTCCTGACATAACAATTAGCAGTGTAAAAGCATGATCAAACTGGCTATGTAAACAGGCTATGAGGGCGGTGGCTAACGGCAAAATTTCAGCCTTTTTTTTTTACAAGCCGGTAAATCTGGAAAAAATACATAGGTTTTAACTTAATTCGTCTGCATTAAAAATAATTGGGGGAAGGGGCTGAGAGAACATTAATTTAAAGAAGTGATAAGTAATTAGCTGAATTCACTACTGAATAGACCCTTCCCCCATTCTACACAACGTTTTTGAAGTCTACGTTAAGCATTTTGCAGGAGAGATCAAATGTGATTGCTTATTTTTTGCCATTTTTTAAAGTTTTTACTGGTTTGCAAGCTTTGTATTTGACAAATATTACCTTCCCTTAGTAAATGCTTCGAAAGCGACTTTAAATTACTTTAGAGTTCATATCACAGAAATGATAGCCTTGGAAGTGAAAAAAACTTGATATTTTTTCTACATTTTGGTCGACAGATTAATGGGGGAGGGGGCTATAGCTCCTCCCCGCCCCCTTCTGGCTACGCTATACTGGATTAATTATTTTTGTTTTTTGCTGTTAGGCTTTTGATGTGATTTTTCTAAAAAAAATACGTAGTCATTTAAAGGCCATTTGGGTCGCATTTTGCATGTTTTTAAAGCTATTTGAAATAATTTAATTGCTAAGATTAGGAAGCTATTTGAAAGAATTAAGCTCTGATACTTCTTTAGGTCCTTACTCTCTACTACAGGTCAAGTTCAAAGCCCTCTTGACTGGAAGACCGTGAGGTCCATTCGAAGCTTCTTACTAAAGCTCAGATAAATGTTATGTGACAATGAGTTTACAGCGCTTTTCATGCTACAACTTTCTTACAAAACTTTGCAATGCTTTTTTATTCTAAATTACATGAAAACATAAATTGTATTGACCCGCATGCTAAATATACCTCCCTGTCAAAGTGTAAACAACAGTGGTTGTGTTAAAGTAGCTACAAGTTTTATATCTTAGATTTTTGTAGTAGCATTATATTTGATGTAACCAGTGTGCAACTGGTGAGTGGCTAAGGGGACTTTACCCCCTAAGCCAAGTCACTTATAAACTTGGCCCCCAAATACAAAAAGCCTTTAAGCGTGTTATTGGACTTGACCTATAAGTAAGGGGGCTGAAGAATCTTGGCGATTCGATTGCTTGAAATGACTTCAAAATTTTAGCAATTTAATGCTTTTAAATGGCCTTAAAAACATACAAAGTTGAATCAACTAGCGTTAAAACGACTATTTTTGCCAAAAAATTATAAAAATTGCCCCAGACTTTTGTATGCTTAAAGTTGCACCAGTTTGCGCAGCTTCTCCATCTAACTAAAGCATGTTTAAAACAAAATATTTTAAGATTTGCTTCAGCCATTCCTTACCAAAATCTTGGTTGCAAAAAAAAATCCTTTTTTTTTTTTCGCAACCAAGATTTTGGAAAAGAATTTTGAACTTTTAAACCCTTCAAGCTGTAGATGGCCTAAATGCTCGAAATAGATGGGAATTAAAACTATGTAGAACAAGGAAAAAACTGGGCTTGCCGCGATGCGGGGTTTCTCTCAAGCGAGTCCTCCAAAATTCAAAAATTCTAATCACTCAATAGGAACAGAAGATGAAGTTTCAGAATAGAAAATCATAAAGACAAAGTAAAATTTTCAAAATTTGGGGTTATGCCACTATTAGGGTGGAGTGAATAATAAAAACTTTTGAATTTAAAAAAGTGGTCTTGATATACGGCCCCAAATACCATATGAAATACTTCTATCGCAATTTTGAGTTTTTTCAACCTTTTAGTGGTTGTGCAATTTGATCGAACGGGCTTAAAATAGTCAATTTTGCCATATCTCACCAAGCACATATGCTAGAAAGCTAGTTTTTAGCTTAGAAGTTGCAGAAACAGCACATTTATATTTCCATTAAAAAAAACTTTGCCATAAAAACGTACTAGAAAAAAGTTACAGGCAAGTTATTGATTACAGATTTACTGATTATTGTGCTCAAGTTTTTCGTGCTCAACTTTAAAGGCATTGCAAATTGGGATCACGTCTTTTCGGTGCGACCATTTCGGCGCCACCTATTTCGTTGCCGTACGTCTTCTGCACAAATCGTTTCGGCGCCAATTCGGTGCTGTTGGACAGTTCACTTATTTAGAGTTTGGGTTAGGGTTAGGGCTTTGGGTTGGTGTTGGTAAAAAGCACAGAATACTGGCGCCGAAAAAGGCCGCGCCGAAATGGGCGTGCCGAAAAGTCATAGACCCTTGCAATTTACGTTGGCATTGAAAATAAGCCATATGAAGTTTAAATTCATGTATATTTGCACTTTTAGTGTGCCATGCTGCTCTATCAGCTTAAAATAGTTTCTTGAATGGCAATTAGCCTTACACAACTGGGCAATGTCCAGCATAGTATAGTGAACAAGTATTGAAAGTTTCATGTCATAGCATCATCCAATATTGGTTCGCTTTTGCATCATCATTTTATTTATGCTGAACTTGAGGAATTATATCTAGTGAATCCAAAAAAAGTTTTGATTCTACAGTTTAATTCAAAAACACTGAAAGATACAAAATTACAAAATTAGAAAAATAGGAATTAAAAAAGCAATTAGTAATTCGAATAGCTACAGTTCTAAAAGGAAGAAAATTTGGCAATATATTGACGAGCAATTTGATACCATTGTTTATTGTATTGCAGATACAATATATACTGCAATCGAGTGCATAAATTTCGTTGTTTTTGAAGCAGCATGCTAACTAAAAAAAAATCCAAATCTAACATTGCAAAAAGTTGTGAGATGGAGAAATTTTTCAAAGTTCTGATAATTTTCCTCCAAGGTTGATGCCAACCAAGAGACAAGTGATTTGAGGGCTTGCTTAACTTTAATCACTTCAGGAAGTTGGATACAGCTTGAATTGTTGCAAAAGAACAGATGGATTTGGTGCAAAGTTTCGTTCATAAGCTGAGTATTGCACAAAGAATCCATTAACTAATGCAAAACTTCAGTGGTTTAACTAGATATCCGAAAAAATCTTAAACATCACATCAACAAAAAGAGCTTGAAACGAATTTTTTGCACGATGCTGATAAGCTCTTTGATATTTTTTGCTACGATAATAAACAAAGAAAGCCATATGGAAGTATTATGGCTTGAGAATAACATTTAATGATCATGCTTTTTTTGAAGATCAAAAAGCAGAGCCCAAGGCTACAAGCTTGGCAGAAACATCAGAACTTTGAAAAATTTCTCCACCATACAACCTTTCACAAGTAGCATTAAACTTGAATCTCTTTCTAGTTAGCATGCTGCTTCAGAAACAATGAAATTTATGCCATCGAGTACAGTATATATTGAATCTACAATACAATAAACATTGGTATCATATTGTTCATTAAATAAATTGCCAAATTTTCTTCCTTTTAGAACTGTAGCTTTTCGAATTACTAATTGCTTTTTTAATTCCTATTTTTCTAATTTTGTACTTTTGTATCTTTCAGTGTTTTTGAATTAAACTGTACAATCAAAACTTTTTTTGAATTAACCAGATATAATTCCTCAAGTTTAGCATAAATAAAATGATGATGCAAAAGCGAACCAATACTGGATCATGCTTTAACATGAAACTTCTAATATTTGTTCACTATACTATGCTGGACATTGCCCAGTTGTGTAAGACTAATTGCCATTCAAGAAACTATTTTAGGCTGATAGAGCAGCATGGCACACTAAAAGTGCAAATATACATGAATTTAAACTTCATCTGGCTTATTTTCAATGCCAACGTCAATTGTAATGCATTTGAAGTTGAGCACGAAAAACTTGAGCACAATAATCACTAAATCTGTAGTCAATAATTTGGCTGTAACTTTTTTCCTGTACATTTTTATGGCAAAGTTCTTTTTAATGGAAACATAAATGTGCTGTTTCTGCAACTTTTAAGCTAAATGCTAGCTTTCTAGCATATGTGCTTAGTGAGATATGGCAAAATTGACTATTTTAAGCTCGTTCGATCAAATTGCACAACCCCTAGAGGATGCAAGAACTCAAAATTAAGATAGAAGTATTTCATATGGTTTTTGGGGCCATATATCAAGACCACTTTTTTAAACTCAAAAACTTTTATTTTTCACTCCACCCTAGCCACTATGAAAATGATTCTTTTTAAATGGGTTCCACAATATTCAAAAATTTTTAAACTCCTAAGCTAGACAGACAAAACGTTTAGAATAGGTAAATAATCAAAACATAAAACATGAAAAAAATTGTCAATGCCACGTTAATGGGGATTCTCAAGATGTCTTCCTTCTAAACTTAAGACATTTTTACCCGCTTGAGCTAAAAAGATAAAATTTTTGGGATATATAGTGAGTTGGCTATACATGAAAATTTTTAGTGAATCCACGTTGGTAGGTTTCCCACCAAAAATGCCTCTAAGATTGAAAAAATTAATTACTCAATTTAAACAAGTTAAATTTCTAAGATAAAATCAATATAAAAACCATGAAACTTGGCAAAGTTTTTCCGTTGAGAGGCTCCTCCTTGTTTAGGAGGAGCCTCTCAAAATTTTTACCTACTTCTGGTAAACAAATAAATTTCTATGATAGTTCAGCATAAAACAAATATGAAAGAAGTCAAAATTTGATGCTGTGCTACGTTGGGACTGATTTCAGCTAGGCAAATTGAAGTATTGTAGGCTAATATACTGTACAAGAAAAATAAATTTTGACAAAGCTTGGGAATATCAGGTTGAAAGATCTTAAATAGACCTACTCGAAAGTAAAAGATTTTTAACTGCCGTAAGCTAGATGGTTAAAATAGTCATAATGAGTTGATACCAACGGACTTGCGGATTTGAAGATGGGAGATTTTCTCCCAGATGGACTTCCAACATTTAAGGTAGTGAATGAAGTACTTGAGCTCACTGGCTTTAACAGATTTGAGCTATGGATTGCAGAGCTTTTCAATAAACTGCCATCTATTACGTTGAAAAAACTTCTTCTAGCGCCTCGAGGTTTTTTAATTAGAAAAGTTTTAGTACTAAATAATCAACTTAATTTGTAAGTTCCAAGATGTTGGTTGCAATACTACAGAGTGCAACTCTAATAAAAAATGGCTGCATAAATTGTCGCTTATTTCTGATTGTGATAAGTAATGAACTTGCTTCATGTAGTAAAGATTTCATCACAAACTGCTGGCATTTTAAAGACTACTCTATGTTCTTTCATAATAAATTGAAAATTGGTAGAAGTTGTGAAAAGTGAGTTTGGCGTTGTAAACTGATATTTGCGCTTTTTGATTGAGGTTACTTAATTGTTTTGATAACTTTTCTAGATATTTAAAAAGCGAATAACCACAAAGCTGTTAAAGATTGTGAAACAAAATTTGAAAAGGGCGCATTGAAGTTTTTTATCTGACTTTCAGCAACCATAATTTGCTTAATGCAATTGCGTCACTACTTTAAAAATTAATAAAGCTCAGTAAAAGTTGGATACTGCCGCAAAGTTCGTCAAAATCCACGAAGTATCTCTTGCGATGTCACGTTTTATTATATGGTTTCTTTTTATAAATGCCACTTTATTAACAACAGTTTAAATGGGTGGCAGTGACGGCCCCTTTACAAACCCCTTACAAGGTTTGAGAATTTTTAGGATGCAGTGAGATTTCAAAGAAGAAATATCATGATAGACTGCAAACTTATCACAACTAGAAAACACCAAACAAATTAGTCGCTAGAAAATTTTTGAAAGGAAAATCTGGGTACTTATAAACATCGCGTCAATCTACTCGAACTCTCGTTAGTTGGTTAGATTTTAAGTCAATCGGACTTGAGATGCTATAAATAAAAAGTGCCCAAAGCCCCGAAATTTCAGCGCAACATTTTGTAATTTAAAAGATTAGTTGTTTACAGTTTCTGCCAAAAATTTTGCACGCATTCCTCCAAAAAACGTCTTATTTTGTTGCACTCTCCACAAAACAAAAAACATAACAAAAATGCACTCTCAGAAAAACAAAACCAACTAGAAGTACTTTTTAGATTGAAATAATTGCTCTTTTCTTGAAACTTAATTGACTAGTTTTTAATTTCTTATGGCAAAAGCCAAAAGAAACAACTAAAACGCAAATGCGTAGTATCTTGCAAAAAAGCTTAAAAAGCATTTTCCTTTGATTTTATTTTGTGATGTTAAATTTCAGTTTTATTTCAACCGAAGTTGAAAATTTGAGCTTTGTACGATTAATACTTTCAGCGATGTTAACGTTTCAACATAAAAAAAAAGCAACTTTGCATTTTATAGAAGAGCTGCAAAATAAAAATGCGATTTCAGTAAATTCTTTCCCATTGTTGAAAAACAATGAAAAAATTTGTTAAAAAATTTACTTATTGCATCACATTAAGCTAACAATCGCTCACAAAAACTTGATTTTCTCGAAACAAGAATTTTGCCATGTTTTTTTTTTGCAGCACATGGTAGCATTGCAAAACACTGCACAAAACAGGCATTTGCCTATCACCACAAAAACAACAACTTTGCAGTAGACCTGTTCATACTTTAACTTTTTTTGATTTTGTTATGGCTTCGCAGTGTTTTTGAAGCAGATTTTCATACTGGTCCCAAAACTAAACAATTTTTTTTAATTGGTTGAACGGTTTCCATGTTACACAATGATTTCCGACCCCCACTTTTGAAAAAAAATGAGTTTTTTGACACTAGAGGGCGCTGTGTGTAAAATATACTTAAAACAGTAATTCAACTAAATGCCCTTCTGCATTTTACATCTTTAAAAAAAAAACTAAGCGAATTGGACTTCTGGATCAGTAGTTATGACCATTTTAGTGATAGTATTTCCAAACTCCCTCTAGTGGCCAAAATGTAATTTCTTTATTTTTTGATAATTTTTTTATACATTTGCGTCTATTTAGTAAAAGAGACTTCAATTTTGAAGTTGACAATTTGCAGCAGTGCCACTAGAGAGCGTAATTTGCTATTTATTTCAAAATTGCGTTTTAATTACAGTTATATACGCCACTTAAGTTAACGCCACTGCAAAATTTGAATCAATTATGACACGACGCGATTTTTTATAGTTTGTTTTTAAATATCGACCTAGATCATGTGACAAACCTAACAATTAATGCAAAAATGCAGAAGCAACAGACTGTTTGCAGCATTAATTTGACTTAATTTACAATGACTGCTCCAGCAATTTTAATAAAGTTGAAAAGCTCCTTTGATTAGCAAAGAATTCAATTCAAACCAATATTTGCAGATTGTTATATTAGAACAAACACAGAGTTACCAAACTTCAGCAAACTTCAAAAGCTTTCAAACTAATTAAAAACACAAAAATTCAGATATTTTTTGAAAAGGTTTGTTGTGTTAGTAAAAGTCCTGCGTGTTTGTTATACGACCTAGTATATGCTTTATCGTTGTTGTTAAAATTTCATTACAGTCACTGTCAAATTGTACTGAATGCTCCGCTGCATCATTGATAACTTCCAATCCTGAAACAATCTGGCTGATTTGTTAAAAAAGAAGAATCTTCTTTCCAGTATTCTACTGAACCCATACTTAAAGAGATAACTGCTCGATATCGGTTTTATTGAAGAAATGAGAACTAATTGAGGTAATACAAAGGCGCCCAAACCTTTTTCCATGATTTCCCTTATTTGCAAAAAATGTTTTAATCTGTTTGACTCTGTACCATTGGCAACCCTAAATTTTTCAATTTTGTGGCATCGCAAAAGACCTTCTGTAGAGGAGTAATGGTAGCCTAGGTCTCCATGTTTTTGGAGTAGTAGCCAAGTTTTCAGATTTGACAATAGGCTACTCACTGCTGCCCATTGGCAATCGTGTTTCTTAATTTTTGCAAAATTATGCCTTTTGTAATGTCACAAAACTGCAAAATGCTGGGTTACCAATGGTGCGAAGTCAAACGGATTAAATTGCATTTTTGTGAATAAAGAAAATTGGAAAAAATAGTTTGAAGCACCTATTTATTAGCTCAAGAAGTTCTCAATTCTTCTATTAAATCGATTTCGAGCAATATCTATTTAACGTTGGTTCAATTTTAATTAAATCAAAAAATTATATATTCATGAATCATTATTGATGAACTCATGCAGAGTACTGTCTCTATATACTTTTGGTAGTTCTGGCTTATCTACATCTGTTTTCAGATATTTCAACAAGGTAGTAGCAATGGCTTTCTTGATTTTGTCACTAATTAAATTTGGAGATAGTGCAAGTGGTATGTGCTTTGGTGATTGATGCATGATACTGGTGTGCCTCACCGGTTGCTGCAGATGGTTTTTATTTGACACTAATGCTTTAGAAAGTTGTAAATGAGTGGTCGGTGAGAGATAAAGCTCTATGTTCAGCTTGCAATTGCAAAGTCGACTTGCATACTTGGAATCTGCTGCCAAGGTACATACCACTAGCAGTATTTTCAAATTTAGTTGATAATGAAACCAAGAAAGCCACCACTACTACCATGTTGAAATATCCCGAAGCAGATTTCCGAATAGGTGAGCCAGAACTACAAAAGTATATGAAGGTAGAACTCTGCAAAGACTCATCAATATAATAAATCATGGCTATTTTTTGATCAACCAGTGATTGGAACTGAACTAACGCTTTCAAGAATGGATTCAGTAGAATACTGGAAAGAAGATTCTTCTTTTTTAACAAATCAGCCAGATTGTTTCAGGATTGGAAGTTATCAATGATGCAGCGGAGCATTCAGTACAATTTGACAGTGACTGTAATGAAATTTTAACAACAACGATAAAGCATATACTAGGTCGTATAACAAACACGCAGGACTTTTACTAACACAACAAACCTTTTCAAAAAATATCTGAATTTTTGTGTTTTTAATTAGTTTGAAAGCTTTTGAAGTTTGCTGAAGTTTGGTAACTCTGTGTTTGTTCTAATATAACAATCTGCAAATATTGGTTTGAATTGAATTCTTTGCTAATCAAAGGAGCTTCTCAACTTTATTAAAATTGCTGGAGCAGTTATAGTCAACTAAGCCAAACTAATGCTGCAAACAGTCTGTTGCTTCTGCATTTTTGCATTAATTGTTAGGTTTGTCACATGATCTAGGTCGATATTTAAAAACAAACTATAAAAAATTGCGTCGTGTCATAATTGATTCAAATTTTGCAGTGGCGTTAACTTAAGTGGCGTATATAACTGTAATTAAAACGCAATTTTGAAATAAATAGCAAATTACGCTCTCTAGTGGCACTGCTGCAAATTGTCAACTTCAAAATTGAAGTCTCTTTTACTAAATAGATGCAAATGTATAAAAAACTTATCAAAAAATAAAGAAATTACATTTTGGCCACTAGAGGGAGTTTGGAAATACTATCACTAAAATGGTCATAACTACTGATCCAGAAGTCCAATTCGCTTAGTTTTTTTTTTAAAGATGTAAAATGCAGAGGGGCATTTAGTTGAATTACTGTTTTAAGTATATTTTACACACAGCGCCCTCTAGTGTCAAAAAACTCATTTTTTTTCAAAAGTGGGGGTCGGAAATCATTGTGTAACATGGAAACCGTTCAACCGTTTTTTAGTTTTGGGACCAGTATGAAAATCTGCTTCAACAACACTGCGAAGCCATAACAAAATCAAAAAAAGTTAAAATATGAACAGGTCTACTTTGCACGCCTAACTGTGATATCACCGTGGCACTGGGAAAGGGTGCATTGCATTTTCTGAAAGTACACTTTACAATGCAAGTACTGCACTGGGTTGGGGAAGCATATTTTAAAAAATCAAAAAATGGAGTTTAATCATGATATGCTCTTAACAAAAAATGCCTAAAATCATGTATTTGCGTCGGTCTGTGACGTCATGGTGGATTGGCCGTCCCCCCCAACCCATTCAAAAGTTGAACATGCTGTTGGAGCAACTTTGCATAATTGATTGAACACCCAGTAAATGTCGGTTGAACAAGGGCCATTGCAAAACACTGCACAAATCAGGCATTTGCCTAATACAATAAAACAAAAACTTTGGGTGCCCAACTATGATGTCATAGTGGCAATGGGGAGGGCTGCAATGCATTTTCTGAGACTACAGCTTATAGTGCAAGTACTACACTAGGTTGAGGAAGCATATTAAAAAAGACCAAGAAATGGAGTTTAATCATGATATCATGGATTAGGCGTGTTTTATCCAAGTTCATCTATTAGGCCTATTTTATCTAAATGTTGACATACAAATATCATATCGCTTCAAATTTTGTTTGGAAAAAATTCTGCAACATCAAGGTAAGTTTGTAGGTATTGAAGTATGTGGGACGACTTAAAAGAAAGTTCCTTACATACCTTGAAAACTTGGTTTAGAAACAAAACGTAAACGATCTAATCCAAAAAACCTCAAACTGCAATGGGCGTGGTATGTACCTTGCATAACCTGCTTTTACTGCAAATTTAATTCAAGTTTTGCCTCAACTAAACTTAACTGCTTCTTCCACACACTATTTGTTGGTTTAGAAACGTATCTTTGTGCTTTTTTTTTTCGTTTGAAAATAAATTACCAGTAGGCTTTGGAAATATTTTTGAACTGAGCTCTGAAACACTTTAGGCCTTGTTACGCTAGCAGAAAAACGTATAGAAAAGCGATCTCATGATACCCATCGAGGTGCCTCTTGAAACATTTTTCACAAATAGATTTTTAGTGCCTGATTAATGATTGAAACGTCTTAGGTTGCAACCAGGTGCCGTTTTTTAGATATACCGCTTTTACTCGAACGCAGATGAATATTTTGAAATCATAGCTTAAATAATTTTTTTTACTATTGGTGTTGCCGTTAAATAATCCACAAACTACAATCAGGATATTTTTTATCTTTCTTTAAATGTGAAAATTCAAAATATTATAATTTTAAATTGAACTAAATAAATGATCATGGGTAAGTATTTTGTTAAAAAGTTTGCATATTTAGTGTTTTAGCTTGAATTGTTTGGTATTGAATTTTAAAACATGGAAAGTTGCTTCGAAGTCACGTGACCGTCGTCGCTTGGCAGCTGATCGTTACCAATACAAAACTTTACAATAAATTTTCAAGATTAAGTACCAATATCCTTACGAATAAATCAGGAAATTATTTCGTGTTAAAAGTCGAAAAACAAATGAAGTACCTCATGAATGTTATGATGATAGTCTACCGACAAAAATAGTTTAATGCTATAACTGCTTTAAAAGTTACTGATAGGCTTTCACTCCTCAAAACTAACTAGCCTAGCCCTAGCAGGTTGGCTTATCAACTCTCGAATGTCTGTTCAGCCACACTTAAGCACTTGAAACAATCTTAAACCGGTATACCCATAGTATACCCATAGCTACCGACTGTCGTAGCCTATCGATATTCCTCGAAGCTTATCGGTATTCTTCGAAGCGTTCATTGTATCAGGCTGCTTTTTTGTGGGTAGGCAATCATCATAACAAACACGTGATGTAATTCATAAGGTAGTTCGATTATTTTTCGACCTTTTGCAAGAAACAATTTCTTCATTAATGGTAACCGGTATTTTATCTTGAAAAATTGTTTTGAAGTTTTGCATTCATAACAATCAGCTGCCAAGTGACGACCGTCACGTGACTTCAAAGCAAGTTTCCATGTTTTAGGCCCGTATTCTAAGAGAGGACTTGAGCAGCAGGTATTGCTCAAGCTCTGCTTGGGCTCAAAATTGGTATTGTAAGAAAAATTTTAAGAAGCACTTTCAAGCTCAGCTTGGGACCTACTTGGGAGCTTTGAAGTTCAGTTTGAACCACTGTGGTATTTTAAAAGCGAACTTGAAATGAAAATTTGTCAAGCTGGACTTGGAAATTGCCAAAATCTCGCGCCACTTCAGAGGTAGGCTTGAGCTGACGCTTCACTGAAAAAATAATGCTAAATATTTTGGTTTGGAGTGAAATTTTTATAACATAGACCTAGAAGGTTTCAGAATGGTAGTGGCTAAGGTTACGTGACCGTAATTTTCGTTTTTAGGAATTAAAAGTTTCGTGAGAATTGTTTGCATTGATTTGATTTAAATACAGCACTTTGACGAACTGAAGTCGAAATGCTGATGGCGTAGCGGTTAGTGCGCTTGGCTGCAATGCAGAGGGTTGGAATATCGATACCCGTTGGACACGCTCCTTAAAAAATATTGTTTATGAGCTTTTTTACTACATAATTGTTTTTTCTCTAAAATCTTATTATTTGAGTTAGGGGTCGGGCAGCGATGCCAGGGTTAGGGTTAGGGCAGCGATGCCAGCTTGAGAGATAGTAAATTGAACAGCAAAAGTGATCACTTAACTTTTAATTCCGAAAAACAAAAATTACGGTCACGTAACCTTAGCAACTGCCTTTCAGAATAGTACTTATGTTTTGGCCAGGCCGAAAATACTCTATGATGGTTTTAAGACCTTAACGGCATGTAGGCTACCGGTAACCTAATTCAATCAGTTGCGGTAAAAGTTTGCAGTGAATCGGTACGGTAGCCTAACTTTTTAAGCTAGCATTTAATAGGAGAGAAAAATAACTAGTAGATTGTTAAGCTTAACAATAAATATAAATCAATTTGGCTGCAAACAATAACTTTGCTTGAGTTGCACGTCAGGTGTGTGATCCGTTGCATTTGGTACGTTAGTGGAATTCGGCACCGGTACCCTAGGCCTATTTGAAGAGAATTCGAGAAACGCATTAATCATGTTACTGTTGCTCACTTACCGGTCTCCCGATAACTACGGTAGTTCAAGAATAGATTTAAGTATGAAATAGCTTAGTAGTTGTTTTTTTTAACTGTAGTACCGTACCGGCAGCTAACCTATCGATATGGTTTATTATTTGGTGACATGATTTAGATTTTGTTTAACAGGCTTACTGAAAGTAAAATTAGAGGTCTGTAAGCAAGAACCCTACGATCTTCAGCTTGTTTTTTTTTGTTGTTCGCTAAACAGCGTTTCCTACTAAGCCTATTCAGTGTAAATTTAGAGGGCATGTATATGCTACTCAGTTAGTGGGCTAATGTACTAATCAAGTGACATTTTAGTAACCATTTAGCAAATTCCTGGTGCATTGTCGAACCTGCTAACTTATTGCAACATCTAACCTAAATAAGATCTTAAGTAAATGCCAATTATTCAGCTTTATGATATAAATTATTCAGCTTTATGATAAATGAGCATTCAGAATAAGAAATATAAAAAAGTGTAAACGAAAATTGATCCTACTACCCTTATTTTTTTGTCAAGTCATCCAATTCGACTATTTTTGACCATATCAAAATGACATTTGATTTTTAGGTAAATGCAGTACAGAGTATAATGCAATATCTGAACAAAGAAAACAGTACAAGCGTTTTGATATCTAACACTACTCGATTTTTTGTTGTTTCAGGAATTAAAGATTTTGATTAAAGTTATTTAGTATGGTAGTTGTTGCATAGTTGAAGAAGAAATTTTCTGCATGCTGGTTCAAACGATTAAATGATAGATGTAATTCAAACTCTAAAAAATCCATTAAAGACATTGCTGTAGCATGTAATTGTGCAGCACAGGTAGACCAAGTTCTAATTCATTTCTCAAGTTACTTACTGTACAATATATAAAAATGCCATCATTTGTAAATCACGTAAGAATTATGACTGTTAATAAATGCTGTTTTTGTGCTTTTTCGGTTTAATAGTAGTGACACTCATCAACAGTAGGTAGTTATGTAGTATTATGCTTTGTATCGCTAAACACATGCTTTTTAGAAACATGCATATTTGAAACAACTGTTTACCGGTAGAGCTAATCAATGCTTTCCCCAATGTTTATTGTGCAATTTGCATTGTAGAACTTCTTGTTTGTAATTTATAATGTTTTTTGAGTTGCGCTACGAGAAGTATCTTTGCTGTACCTTTGGCCTAGGCAGCTTGGCGAATAAAGATGCAATTGCCAGAACGTACAGAAAGAAGCGTCTCGTATACGCGGTATCAGCTCCTGGTCGCCTGCGTGGTAAATCTGGTGAAGGTGAATTTATTCTTTACTCAATATTGCAGAAACATTTGTTTAAGGAACATCTGTCTTGATGTATACCGGCACAATCAACTCATGCCTTGGCAGCGGATAAATAAACTGACACCCGAACGGTCAACAAAAAGCGAACGATGAAAGTTGCGCTGAAGAAAATGCATCTCAAGCCTAATAGCAAACTGAAAGCAATAAGCAGTAAAACAGGTTAATAATTAAAACTTAGGGTGGTGACTTAAGTCCTTTTTTCAACTGATTCTACAGTACTGGAAAAAAGTTTAGAAAGATTTTTTGAAAAGCCGAAAAAACGCAAAATCGACATCTTTTTATTTCTTTATTGGATGTAACAAAACGGAAAACAAACATCATGTTCCTCCAACATGGTGCAAATTACAGCAGTTACACTAGTATTTAGTGTGGTAACCCTTGTTTATCTTTTGAATGCGGCTAGGCATGGAATCTGTTAGGTGTTTGCAGACATTTTGGTCATTATCTGTGCACCAAATCTCTTTAATGATCTGTTTTAGCTCATCCAAAGTTGACGGATTTGATGTAGAAACTTTTTTTTGATCAGTGTCCGTAAATTTTCAATAGGATTAATGTCAGGAGAATTTCCTGCCCATTTGAGCATTGTGACATTTTTGGTGTGAAACCAATTCATGACTGATTTGGCTTTGTGGCATGGTGCCGAGTCTTTTTGGAATGTTATGCATCCATGAATGCTCATGAAATTCAGTACAGTCAAACTTCGATACTATGCCACCTCGCTACTATGCCACCCTCGCTACTATACCACTTTTGATCGTCACCAACTAAATTCAATAGAAAATATATTTACTATGCCACCACTTACCCTCGCTACTATGCCACATGAGGTACAGTATTGCAGTGTATTAACGAAACAATAAACGCTACGAACGAAACAATTAAACGGCTGTGAAACGGCAAAAGTATACAGTATGTGCATGTAATATGTTCTTTCAAGTTATCTACTGTAGGTCAGCCCAAAACTCTGAGGAATCGTCAGCTGGCGCATGTTCTTTCTGCGGATTTCGTGCACTTCGTCGTCTATCCGATCGCATGCTTGCATCACACTGGCCTTCACACTGGACTTCCCGAAACTACTGCACTGTACTGTACATTATATTGAAATACATGTAAATTATAATCGTACAATACAACGTGGAATTGCATTGTTACATCACAAGGCTGTTTTTACAAATCCTTGTTATAATGCCACCCTCGCTACTATGCCACTTTCTCTCGGTCCCAAAGGGTGGCATAGTATCGAAGTTTGACTGTAGATGATCATCTAGGACGCTAATATACCGTGAGGCATTCATTGTTTGTCCTTTTGGCAAGAAATAAAGACCACCTCGGCCTTGGCTGGAAAAGCACCCCCACACCATGACCGATGGGGGGTGCTTAACGGTTGGTTGGAGGTACCGTGAGTCCGCTGGTGAAGATCCATGTGGTCTGCGAACGAAGGGTTTGTAGGAAGCAAAGTGTAAGAAGGTGGATTGGTCAGAAGACATCACTTTCTGCCAGTCTTCTTTTGTCCAGTCTTTGTAGTGGCAGCAAAATTCAAGCCTTTGCTGGGCCATTCTTGGTGTAATCAGGGGTTTCTTCAGAGGTTTGCGGGCAGGAAGTTTAAAATCTTTGTGCATACGATTTCTAATTGTTCTTGTCGTCACACTGATCAGCTCTTGCATAGATCTTTTTATTTCTGATGAAGAAATGAATGGTTGCTTTTGGCAAAGTTGTTTGATTTTGCAATCCGTCCTGGGAGTGGTGGTACGGGGTCTGCCACTTCTTTTCAAGGGAGAAAGACTAAGATTTTGCTTGTTTCTTTGTAATATTCGACTAACGGATGCTTCAGAGAGTTTCAATCGTTTTGAAATTTCAACATTTTTGTAGCCTTCTTGTTTTAAAAGGATGACGTTGCTTTTTGAAGCTTTTGAAATTTGAGGCAATTTTCCCATTTTCACAACAAAATTAAAAATCAAGCCTATACTATCAAAAACCGTTATGAAATGTAAAAGATATCATTACTATTTGCTGAAAAATACAAAGAATAATGGTAAAATCAACACAAGACACAGTAAAAAATCAGCACTTTTTTGTAAAATTGTTGCAAAGCGACTTTATCAAAAAAAGTTCATCAAAATAAAAATCTTCCTAAACTTTTTTCCGGTACTGTAGAAATTAATCCACCGCTAAATGCCAAAGCGTGTATCAGACTACATCAGTTATATCCCACAGTAGTTGAGCTAAGTTATAGTTTTCAAACCCAATACGTGTTTTTTTTCTGAAGTTGTGTGACTAAGTGAAATGCCATTGCAATATTTCCATATTTTTATTTTTGATTTTTTTTTATTTGGGCCAAAATGCGACTTCAAAAAATAAATAAACGCAATCCACGTAATGAACAATGCAATAGTACCGGGTAGCTCTAATATTATCTGAGAAAGAGCTACGTACAGGACGTTGTTAAAAAAACAAAAAATAACGTTTTAATCCATTGTGCTGCACTTTCTTGAGTACCGGTATAGGAACAACTGTAACAAAGCTAAAATAATCATTTATAGGAACATTTTTCTGAACTTGATGAAGCCTATTTTGTTGCAGAAAAAGCTGTAAAATTTTTACAAGACGACTGAAGCAGCTCGCTGAAAGAAGCAACAGGTTCAATCACTTTTCGAATTTTGTGGCTGCTTGATTGTGACATGATAAGCAAAATCTTCACAGTATGGCGTGGATTGTGAAAGCGATAACAAAACAGTGCCAGTGATGCAATGTTTTTTTGAGAGGCTGACTGAAGTTGCAATATCTGCAGAACGTATCACGTGAATGTAAACAATGAAACAAGATTAGACTTTTTTCCGTTTGGCTATGCCGTTTTTGTTGCTTTTGCTTATCAATTAACTACGAGACCAGGCACTTAACCAAATTTTGCTAGGTAGGGATGCAAGCTTGAACTACAAAAAGTCATATTTTTCTGGACGATTTTTGTGATTTTTCGAAAAATATAGCTATTTGTGTGCCATTTTGTCCGTTTTCAGAGCCATTTGAGAGAATTAAATTACTCATAAAATTTGTAAGCTGTTGGAGTTTTTCTAAACAATAATTGGCTCAAATCCTCTCTTTATTCACTAGTTAAATCCAAGTTTGTTCTAAAACTTACACAATAAATTTAGGCTAAATCTTCCTACGTGAGTTTGCTGGTGAAAAGGAGCTGTAATAATCTATTGTGTATATTAACAGGAAGCATCTCGACTGAAAAACCTTAGGGTTGTTTGGTGCTCCTTGTCTTTCAAATGTGACTTTTGTGTGTTTACCTAGATACTATAGAACTACTACTTCATAATTGCTTTTTGAGCCCCTCTTTACGATTACGCCATTGTCAACTGTATTTTAGGCCAAAAAATAAAGGAACCACCCCATGTCTATCATTAGTTTATGATTACATCTGAACTGAATCTTTTTCACCTAACTTTTGTGGATTTCTCTTGTTGTGCACTTGATTTTCTTTTTTTAATAAAGCTCAAGTTGATAAAAAAAACTCCTCAAGTTTGAGCAAATTGGAAAGATAAAAGGCCTTATAACTGATTGGAGAAGACATGTCTGCAAACGGTGCTGAAGGCATCGCTATAAGCATGAAACAGTACGACTATTTTTTTCATCGCTCAGTATAGTGTTTAACAGTCCAAAGTAGAAATTATTTCGCATTCATTGAAAGCGAAATTTGTCTAAATAATTAGAAACGCTGTAATACCAATTGTTGTAGTCTGTTGGATTTCTGAGTTAAGATCGGAATTTTGAGTGTACTATTTCAGTAGTATACGCTACATCCATCCAATGCAGAGATGAAATCGGTCGGGATTTTCTCAACCCGCCCCGACCGGTAAATTTGAAAATCTACGCCGGTCGACCGTTTTTTTTACAGAAGGTTTTGTTCACTGTCCACTGCATTTAATGAAAAATTTTCAGAAAGGGGGGCATGGGTGATGTATTAAAATTTGTGACTCCGGACGGACGCAGAGTTGCAAACGGGCCGACTAGTTCGGGCCCAAAACCGGCCCAAGCCTGGAAATATAAGCTCGAACCCGAAAACTAATTTGAAGCCCAAATCATGTCGGAAAAAAAAACGAAACTTAAATTAGGTCTGAAAAATTAAGCAATGTTTCCAAGTAATGTTGATTATATTTTTGTGCTCCCAAGTAAAAAAGTACGTCTCAAGCCCGAATTAAGCCAAAACTTTTGTCAACTTTAGGCTCGAACCCGATCCGACAAGCCTGGCCCGACTTACAACTCTGGACGGGGGTCTCAGAAAAAAAAGAGTTTGTTGCGTTTTTTGCAAAAAATAACGAAGGAGAAATTTAATCTGTTATATTTCAGGAACGGATGGTCCTAGAAAGCTCAAAGTTGGTCTTTAGATCTGTCAAAAGTTTTTGAAAAAAACTCGAGCAAAAAAATTTCCGACCTGAATGCCATTTTAAGTTCTGAGTGTAGCTATGAGCCTGTAGTGGTTACTGTAGGCTGCATTTGTCTGTATAACGTGTTTTGTTCCGGAATAATTCAAGTTAATACGTAGGCTATCATCTTTTGGAACAAGGCAACATTTATTTAATCCAAGCAAATTAAAAAAATGCAGAAGACTACTAATATTGCATTAATCCCTTTTGTAAAAATGTTTATATTTTCACACCAACAGTCGCTAAAGAGCGCGTTGCCACACAACGTTGCAAACTAAATGCATTTTTCATTTTCCTTGCTTTCACTGCAACATATTTTTCAAAAATGGCCAATCAGGTGGTTGAAATAAATCACATGATAATTCCATAATTCAAGTTGAACTTGAACTTTGGTCAATCTGAAGTTTCTGGCAAGTTTGCTCTTAGAATAGCATTTTTAGCGGGGACTTGAGTAAATCCCGAGCAGATGCTTGAAGTAGATGCCTAAGCAGCTGCTCAAACCCTCTCTTAGAATACGGCCATTAGAATTCATCACAAAAAAATTCAAGCTGAAACTTTAATTCTGCAAACTTTTTAGCAAAAAACTTTCCATGATTAATTAGTTATTTTAAATTTATCATGTTTTGAATTTTTATATTCAAAGAAAAATAAAAATATCCTTGTTGAAATTTGTGAAATATTTCACGGCAACACTAATAGCAAACAAATTATTCAAGCGTATGATTTTAAAATATTCATTCGCGTTTGAGTAAAAGCGGTATATCTCAAAAACGGCACCTGGTTGCAACCAAAGACATTTCAATCATTAATCAGGCATTAAAAATCTATTTGCAAAAAATTTTTCAAGAGGCACCTCCATGGGTATCACGAGACTACACAATTTTGAACATCGTAACAAGGCCTACTTCAAAGTTTTCAAAGTTAAATATGTAAAATTATTTGTGTTGGGAAAATCCCATGAACAGATGTTTTTTTGTTTTGTTGATTGAGATTGAAAAGCTGTTATCACATAATTGTTCAGAGCATGACTGATCTATGTAATTGTTTAAATATGTGTGGTATGTGTTTCAAAAACTCCTCGCATCCCTCCACAATGTTGCTGTGACAGCACATTAGGGTGTGCAAGCTTCTCCCTTTCGACCTATAAGCAAATGCCTGATTATGTGCAGTGTTTTGTAATGGCCCTTGTTCAAACGACGTTTACTGAGTGTTAAATCGGTTATACAAACCTGCTCCAACAGCATGTGCAACTTTCGAATGGGTTGGGGGGGCGGCCAACTTGCCATGACGTCACAGACCAACGCAAACACACCTTGAATCAGTGTTTTTAGGCATTTTTTGTTACAGACATATCATGATTGAACTCCATTTATATATGATTGAACGCTGGGGAGGACTGCAATGCATTTTCTGAAACTACAGATGCATTTACGCTGGGGAGTACTGCACTAGGTTTGGAATGGATATTTGCAAAGACCAAGAAATGGAGTTCAATCATGATATGCTCGTAACAGAAAATACCTAAAAACATTGATTCAAGGTGTACTTGTGTTGGTCTGTGACGTCATGGCGGGCTGGCCGCCCCCCCCCCAACCCATTGAAAGGGTGATCATGGTGTTGGGGCAGCTTTTTATAACCGATTTAACACTCAGTAAACGTCGGTCAAATGAGGGCATTTACAAAACACTGCACAATCGGGCATTTGCATATTACCATAAAAGAACAATATTACCATAAAAGAACAATTTGCATGACATCACAGTAGCGCTGGGGAGAGGTGCATTGCATTTTTTGAAACTACAGATTACAGTGCAAGTACTGCACTAAGTTTGGAATGGATATTTGCAAATACAAAGAAGTGAAGTTCAATCATGATACGCCCGTAACAGAAAATGCCTAAAAACACTCATTCAAGGTATCTTTGCGTTGGTCTGTGACGTAATGGCGGGTTGGCCACTACCCCCAACCCATTCAAAAGTTGTGCATGCTGTTGCAGCAGCTTTGTATAACCGATTTAACACTACATTAACGTCGATTAAACAAGAGCATTTAGAAACTCTGCACAAATCAAGCATTTGCCCATTACCATAAAACAATAACTGTAACTTTGCACGCCAAGCTATGACATCACAGTGGCGCTGGGGAGGAGTGCATTGCATTTTCTGAAACTACATCTTACAGTGTAATTACTGCACTAGGTTTGGGATGGATATTTGCAAAGACCAAGGAATGAAGTTTAATCATGATATGCCAGTAACAGAAAATGCCTAAAATCACTGATTCAAGGTGTGATTGAAGGTGCTATGATGTCATAGTTAGGCGTGTAAAGTTGTTGTTTTATGGTAATAGGCAAATGCTTGATTTGTGCAGTGTTTTGCAATGACCCTCGTTCAACCGACGTTTACTGAGTGTTAAATCGCTTTAACAAAGCTGCTCCCACAGCATGAGCAACCTTTTAATTGAGTGGGGGGCGGCCAACCCGCCATGACGTTATAGACCAACGCAAATGCACCTTGAATGAGTGATTTTAGGCATTTTTTGTTACGGGCATATCATGATTGAGCTCCATTTCTTGGTCGATTTAGAAGCTTAGAGCTACTGTTTTGGTTGCTGTTGAGAGTTAAAAACAGTTGCAGTTTATCAGAAAACGTAAAAAGTCATAAATTTTGAACCATTTATGATGTCACAGCATCCGATTGGGGGGTTGTACCAAGGATATACTTAACAGGGATGGCCGACTAGCATTGTTAATTGTTCTCGTCACGCATGAGTTGTGTTCAAGTTTTTGGTCAAATTTCTGATCAAAATGCATTGTTTCTAATGGAGCGAGGTGGGTTAGGTTGAAATATTTTTGTTGTATTTTTGCTGGTGGATAACCTAGGACTCGAACGAACTCGAAAATGGTTTGTTAATGATATGATGTATTGGAAAATGCGTAAAGCGGAATCTTGGAGTGAAAATGATAGCATTGGCAAATAGGCTAGCCTACCATCTTGCCATAGCCTAGTTTGGGTTATGAATGAAGGCAGCTAAGAACGTTGAAATACTGTCAAAAAAAGGCAAGGGTCAAAATATTTCAACCATTCCTACCCCGCTCAATCGCAAAATCGGTAAGAAAATGAAGTGGAGGCCTAATTCAGTGCCGTTCGAGCCTAAAAACTGGCTAAAGGCGGTAGACGAATGAGAGAGTATAACAGAGGCAGTTAATGAGAGGTTATTGCAGTATCTCGGTCTGTACTTGGAACCTTAAAGTTGGCTGTACACTTAGTTGCAGTGAACGCTTCTGTTTGAAGGCAAAGCTCGCTGCAATGCCGTGTTTACAGCTACTTTGAAATGTCATCAACCAGGTACCGGATACAACAGAATCAAGACAAGAGAAAAAAAGTTTAAAACAAGCTAGTTTCAGAAGAATTATGCGCCTACCGTTTGCATTCGATTAATTACTCTTGACTGCAACCTGATTTAACAAAATCACATTTGCATGCAAGTTACTAACAATGCACTCGACTTCAGTGTTCCTATCAAAAGGCCGTACACAGAGGAGAGGGCCAAGCTGGAAAACTTGAGCTCGGTCTGAAAAGTTTCATGCAATAGTGGTGCTGTCTAGTGACAAGCCATATTACCTATAAACAACGTCTAGGATTATCCTAGAACCAAAGTGTATCCTACTTTGGCCTTGAACTAGTTTTTTAGTCTCCAACTCATGTTTGAAAATTGGCTCCAAATTAAAGCGACATTTTAACGTTGTTTTTGTAGCCAGCTGACATGAAACTGGGAAGTTAGTGTAAGTCACTTTCTGGACAGTTTTATTAATTTTGCTCAAAATACACACAAACTCGTCATAATTTCGTATATTGAAAGCATTGCCACAAATGTTCCGATTGAAAACCATACCTTGCGTGTATTTACATAATATTTAGAACAGATTGTTGGCAAAAGTTTGTTTAGATGCTTCATTTATGTGTTTATTTACATTTGTTGCATTTTGTGTTACTTTTAACAATTTAAGCAGTTGAACAAAACGTTGTGGCTTAATGTCGCGCATACACAAACGACAACGGACAAAAGTTGGCACACTGGTCCAAATGAATCTGCATTACACAACTAAAATGTTTTTGTAGTTAGCTGACGTCAAATTGGGAAGTTAGTATAGGTCATTGTCTGGAAAGTTTCCTTAATTTGTCTCAAAATATACAAAAATTTTCTTATTTTCGTAGGTTGAAAACATTGAAACAAATCTTCCAATGGGAAAGCATACCATGCGTGTATTTGTTGGATATTTGGAACAGATTGTTGGCAAAAGTTTGTTTGGATGCTTTATTTATATGTTTATTTTCATTTGTTGCATGTCGTGTCACTTTTGACGGTTTATGCTGTTGAATGCAGCTTTGTGGCTTGCTGTCACTCTTACCTTTAAAGGTAGCGAACCAAAGTTGGTACACTGGCCCAAATGAAACTGTATTACACTTCCAAGTTGTTTTTGTAATTAGCTGACATCAAATCGGGGAGTTAGTATTAGTCATTTTCTGGACAGTTTCACTAATTTTGCATAAAATACGAAATACTTGGTCAAAAGTTCGTTATGTGAATACATTGAAACAAACATTCCAGTTGAAAGGCTTACCTTGCATGTTTTTGTATGATATTTTCACCAGATTGTTGGCAAAAATTTGTTTGAATGCTTCATTTATATGTTTGTCTCGATTTATTGCATTTTGTGTCACTTTCAACGATTTATGGTGTTGAACGCAACGTTGTGGCTTACTGTCAGGCATACATTTAAAGGTAATGGACCAAAGTTGGCACACTGGTCCAAATGAATTTGTATTACAGTTGGAAGTTGTTTTTGTAGTTTGCTGACTTGAAACTGGGAAGTTAGTACTGGTCGCTCTTTGTGCAGTGTCACTAATTTTGCTCAAATTACACAAAACTTCATCCTAAGTTCGTATATTGAAGACATTGAAACAAATCTTCCAATTGGAAAGCATACCATGCGTGTATTATATGAGATTTTGAAGAGACTGTTTCAAAAATTTCTCTCGACGTCTAATTTATGTGTTTGTCTCGATTTGTTGCATTTCGTGTCACTTTTTAACAATTTATGCTGTGGCTCACTGTCACACAAACATTTAAGGGTAACGGACCAAACTCAGCAAACTGGTCCAAATGAGTTTGCATTACATTTTGAAGTACTTTTTGTAGTTTGCTAACCACAAATTGGAAAGTTAATGCAAGTCTTTCTCCCAACAGTTTCCTTATAGTTTTTCCAATTGCACAACAGTTCGTCATAAGTTCGTATACTGAAGACATTGAAACAAATCTTCGAATTGGAAAGCATACCTAGCGTGTTTTTATATGATATTTTAAAAAAATTGTCGGCAAAACTTTGTTTGGATGTTTCAGGATTTGGTTTTTGTCTGGATTTGTTGCATTTCGTGTCACTTTTAACGAGTTATGCTGTGGCTTACTTTCATACATACTTACTTTGATGGCTTATACATGGCTTACTTTTATGGGTAATCGACCAAAGTTGGCAGACTGGTCCAAATTAGATTGTATTACACCTCGAAGTTGTTTATGCAGTTTCCTAACATCAAATTGGGAAGTTAATGCAGATCTTTTTCTAAACAGGTTCCTTATAATTTCTCAAATTGTACAACTATTCGTCATAAGTTCGTATATTGAAGGCATTGAAACAAATCTTCGCATTCAAAAACATACCTTGGGTGTATTCACATGATATTTTGAACAGATTGTTGGTAAGAAATTGATTCGATGCTTCATTTATGTGTTTGTGTCGATTTGTTGCAATTCGTGTCACTTTTCGCGATTTATGCTGTTGAACGGAACGTTGTGGCTTACTCTCACGCATGCATTTAAGGGTAAGGAACCAAAGTTGGCAGACTGGTCCAAATGAATCTGCATTACACTTCAAAGTTGTTTTTTTAGTTTGCTGAAATCAAATTGGGAGGTTAGTACAGGTCGTTCTCTGAACAGTTTCCTTATAATTTCTGAAATTACAAAACATATCGTCATAATTTCGTTTATTGAAGACAGTGAAACAAGTCTTCTCATTGAAAAGCATACCTTGCGTGTATTATATAATAATTTGAAGAAAATATTCGCAAAATTTGGTTTCGATGGTTCATTTATGTAATTGTTTTCAATTTGTTGCATTTCTTGTCACTTTTAACGACTTATGCTGTGGCTTACTGTCACACGCATTTGTGGATAACGGACCAAAGTTGGCAGACTGGTCCAAATGAGTTTGTATTACACTTCGAAGCTGTTTTTGTAGTTTGTTGACATCAAATTGTGGAGTTAATGCAGGTCGTTTCTTGTACAATGTCATTATTTTGATCAAATTACGCAAATTTTCGTCATAGGTTCGTATTTTGAAGATATTGAAACAAATCTTCCAATCAAAAAACATACAACGTGTGTGTTTACACGATTATTGGAAGCGATTGTCATCAAAAGTTTGCTTCGATGCTTCATTTACGAGTTTGTCTCGTTTTGTTTCATTTCGTGTCAGTTTTAACTATTAATGCTGCTGAACACAACGTTGTGGCTTATTCTCACGCATACGTTTATGGTTAACGGACCAAAATTGGCACACTGGTTCAAATGAATCTGCATTACTCTTCGAACTTGTTTTTATAGTTTGGTGACATCAAATTAGAAAGTTAGTACGGTTGTTCTCTAAACAGTTTTATGATTTATTTTAAATGCACTACAAATCGTCATAAGTTCGTATTATGAAGACATTGAAACAAATCTTCCAATTGGAAAGCATACCTTGCGTGTATTTACATGATATTTTGAAGAGATTGCCGGCAAAACTTTGTTTGGATGTTTCATTTAGGTGTTTGTCTCAATTTGTTGCATTTTGTGTCACATTAACCAGTTATGATGTTGCTTACTGTCATGCATACATTTCTGGGTAACGGACCAAAGTTGACTGACTGGTCCAAATGATTCCGTATCACACTTCAAAGCTGTTTTTCTAATTTGCTGACATTAAATTGGGAAGTTAGTGCTGGTCGTTCTTCAAACATTTTTGTTAATTTTACTCAAATTGCACCAAAATTCGTCATAACTTACTAAATTGAAAACATTAAAACAAATTTTCCAGTTGGAAAGCAGACCTTGGTGCATTTACATGATATTTTAAAAAAATTGTCGGCAAAAACTTATTTCGATGCTTCATTTATGTGTTTTCTCGATTTGTTGCATTTTGTGTCACTTTTAACTGTTTATGTTGTTGAACGCAAGTTTGTGGTTTACTGTCACGCATACGTTTATGGGTAACGGACCAAAGTTGGCAGACTGGTCGGAATGACCCTGTATTACACTTCGAAGTTGTTTTTGTAGTTTGCTGACATCAAATTAGGAAGTTAGTGCTGGTCGTTCTTTAAACAGTTTTGTTAATTTTACTCAAATTACACAAGAAATCGTCGTAACATCGTGCATGGAAGACATTGAAACAAATCTTCCAATTGGAAAACATACCTAGCGTGTAATTGCATGATATTTTGAAAAGATTGTTGGCAAAAATTTGTTTGGATGTTTCATTTACGTGTTTGTCTGGCTTTGTTTCATTTCGTGTCATTTTTACTATTAATGCTGTTGAACGCAACGTTGTGGCTTACTGTCACGCATACATTTATGGCTAACTGACCAAAGTTGCCAAACTGGTCCAAATGAATCTGCATTACATTTCAAAACTGTTTTTATAGTTTGCTGACGTCAAATTGGGAAGTTAGTACAGATCGTTTTTTATACACTTTGATTCTTTTACCCAAAATTCACAAACAATCGTCATAAGGTTTTATATTGAATACATTAAAACAAATTTTTCAACTCGAAAGCATACCTTGCGTGTATTTACATGATAATTTGAAAAGATTGCAGACGAAAACTTGTTTTGATGCTTCATTTATGTGTTTGTCTCGAATTGTTGCATTTCGTGTCACCTTTAACGATTTTTGCTGTGGCTTCCTTTAATGCATACATTTAAAAGTAACGGACCAAAGTTGGCAGATTAGCCCAAATGATTTCGTATTACACTTCGAAGTTGTTTTTGTAGTTTGCTGACATCAAATTGGGAAGTTAGTGCTAGTCGTTCTCTATACAGTTTCATTAGTTTCATTCAAATTACACAAAAAGTCGTCGTAAGTTGGTATATTGAAAACATTGAAACGATTCTTCGCACTGGAAAGCATACCTTGAGTGTATTTACATGATATTTTGAAGAGATTGTCGGCAAAAATTTGTTTCGATGCTTCATTTATGTGTTTGTGTCGATTTGTTGCATTTCGTGTCACATTAACCACTTATGCTGTGACTTACTGTCACGCACGTTTAGAGATAACGGACCAAAGCTGGCACACTGGTCCAAATGAATCTGTATTACGCTTCAAAGTTGTTTTGGTAGTTTGCTATAATCAAATTTGGAAGTTAGTAAAAATCGTTCTCTAAACAGTTTTAAATAATTTTTTAAAATACACAACAATTCGTCATAAGTTCGCAATTTGAAAACATGGAAACAAATTCTCCAATTCGAAAGCATACCTTGCGTGTATTTACATGATGTTTTGAAGAGATTGTAGGCGAAATAAAACAAAGCCAGACAAACACGTAAATGAAACATCCAAACAAATTTTTGCCAACAATCTTTTCAAAATATCATTCAATTACACGCTAGGTATGTTTTCCAATTGGAAGATTTGTTTCAATGTCTTCCATGTACGATGTTACGACGATTTCTTGTGTAATTTAAGTAAAATTAACAAAACTGTTTAAAGAACGACCAGCACTAACTTCCTAATTTGATGTCAGCAAACTACAAAAACAACTTCGAAGTGTAATACAGGGTCATTCCGACCAGTCTGCCAACTTTGGTCCGTTAACCATAAACGTATGCGTGACAGTAAACCACAAACTTGCGTTCAACAACATAAACAGTTAAAAGTGACACAAAATGCAACAAATCGAGAAAACACATAAATGAAGCATCGAAATAAGTTTTTGCCGACAATTTTTTTAAAATATCATGTAAATGCACCAAGGTCTGCTTTCCAACTGGAAAATTTGTTTTAATGTTTTCAATTTAGCAAGTTATGACGAATTTTGGTGCAATTTGAGTAAAATTAACAAAAATGTTTGAAGAACGACCAGCACTAACTTCCCAATTTAATGTCAGCAAATTAGAAAAACAGCTTTGAAGTGTGATACGGAATCATTTGGACCAGTCAGTCAACTTTGGTCCATTACCCAGAAATGTATGCATGACAGTAAGCAACATCATAACTGGTTAATGTGACACAAAATGCAACAAATCGAGACAAACACATAAATGAAACATCCAAACAAAGTTTTGCCGGCAATCTCTTCAAAATATCATGTAAATACACGCAAGGTATGCTTTCCAATTGGAAGATTTGTTTCAATGTCTTCATAATACGAACTTATGACGATTTGTAGTGCATTTTAAAAAAAATCATAAAACTGTTTAGAGAACAACCACTACTAACTTCCCAATTTGATGTGAGCAATATACAAAAACAAATTCGAAGTGTAATACGGAATCATTTGGACCTTGGACCAGTGTGCCAATTTTGGTCCGTTACCCATGAATGTATGCGTGACAGTAAACCACAACGTTGTGTTCTACAGCATAAATCGTTAAAAGTGACACAAATTGCAACAAACCGAGGCAAACACATAAATGAAGCATGGAAAAAAGGTTTTGCTCACAATCTTTTCCTAATATCATGTCTTTAATAAACGAACTTATGCTTTATACACGCAAATTATGCTTTCCAATTGGAAGATTTGTTTCAATGTCTTCAATATACAAACTGAAGACGAAAATTTTATTGATTAGAATGCAACTACTAAAACTGTATAAAGAGCGACCAGAATTAACTCCACAATTTGATGTTAGCAAAGTGAAAAAACAACCTTCAAGTGTAATACAGGTTCATTTGGACCAGTCTGCCAACTTTGGTCCGTTAAAATTGAATGTATGCGTGACAGTAAGCAGCAGCATAAATTGTTAAAAGTGACACGAAATACAACAAATCGAGACAAACACATAAATGAAGCATCCAAACAAGCTTTTGCCAACAATCTTTTCAAATTATCATGTAAATACACCCAAGATATGCTTTTCAATTGGAAGATTTGTTTCAATGTCTTCAATATACGAACTTAGGATGAAGTTTTGTGTAATTTGAGCAAAATTAGTGACACTGCACAAAGAGCGACCAGTACTAACTTCCCAGTTTCAAGTCAGCAAACTACAAAAACAACTTCCAACTGTAATACAAATTCATTTGGACCAGTGTGCCAACTTTGGTCCATTACCTTTAAATGTATGCGTGACAGTAAGCCACAACGTTGCGTTCAACACCATAAATCGTTGAAAGTGACACAAAATGCAATAAATCGAGACAAACATATAAATGAAGCATTCAAACAAATTTTTGCCAACAATCTGGTGAAAATATCATACAAAAACATGCAAGGTAAGCCTTTCAACTGGAATGTTTGTTTCAATGTATTCACATAACGAACTTTTGACCAAGTATTTCGTATTTTATGCAAAATTAGTGAAACTGTCCAGAAAATGACTAATACTAACTCCCCGATTTGATGTCAGCTAATTACAAAAACAACTTGGAAGTGTAATACAGTTTCATTTGGGCCAGTGTGCCAACTTTGGTTCGCTACCATTAAAGGTAAGAGTGACAGCAAGCCACAAAGCTGCATTCAACAGCATAAACCGTCAAAAGTGACACGACATGCAACAAATGAAAATAAACATATAAATAAAGCATCCAAACAAACTTTTGCCAACAATCTGTTCCAAATATCCAACAAATACACGCATGGTATGCTTTCCCATTGGAAGATTTGTTTCAATGTTTTCAACCTACGAAAATAAGAAAATTTTTGTATATTTTGAGACAAATTAAGGAAACTTTCCAGACAATGACCTATACTAACTTCCCAATTTGACGTCAGCTAACTACAAAAACATTTTAGTTGAGTAATGCAGATTCATTTGGACCAGTGTGCCAACTTTTGTCCGTTGTCGTTTGTGTATGCGTGACATTAAGCCACAACGTTTTGTTCAACTGCTTAAATTGTTAAAAGTAACACAAAATGCAACAAATGTAAATAAACACATAAATGAAGCATCTAAACAAACTTTTGCCAACAATCTGTTCTAAATATTATGTAAATACACGCAAGGTATGGTTTTCAATCGGAACATTTGTGGCAATGCTTTCAATATACGAAATTATGACGAGTTTGTGTGTATTTTGAGCAAAATTAATAAAACTGTCCAGAAAGTGACTTACACTAACTTCCCAGTTTCATGTCAGCTGGCTACAAAAACAACGTTAAAATGTCGCTTTAATTTGGGGCCAATTTTCAAACATGAGTTGGAGACTAAAAAACTAGTTCAAGGCCAAAGTAGGATACACTTTGGTTCTAGGATAATCCTAGACGTTGTTTATAGGTAATATGGCTTGTCACTAGACAGCACCACTATTGCATGAAACTTTTCAGACCGAGCTCAAGTTTTCCAGCTTGGCCCTCTCCTCTGTGTACGGCCTTTTGATAGGAACACTGAAGTCGAGTGCATTGTTAGTAACTTGCATGCAAATGTGATTTTGTTAAATCAGGTTGCAGTCAAGAGTAATTAATCAAATGCAAACGGTAGGCGCATAATTCTTCTGAAACTAGCTTGTTCTAAACTTTTTTTCTCTTGTCTTGATTCTGTTGTATCCGGTACCTGGTTGATGACATTTCAAAGTAGCTGTAAACACGGCATTGCAGCGAGCTTCGCCTTCAAACAGAAGCGTTCACTGCAACTAAGTGTACAGCCAACTTTAAGGTTCCAAGTACAGACCGAGATACTGCAATAACCTCTCATTAACTGCCTCTGTTATACTCTCTCATTCGTCTACCGCCTTTAGCCAGTTTTTAGGCTCGAACGGCACTGAATTAGGCCTCCACTTCATTTTCTTACCGATTTTGCGATTGAGCGGGGTAGGAATGGTTGAAATATTTTGACCCTTGCCTTTTTTTGACAGTATTTCAACGTTCTTAGCTGCCTTCATTTATAACCCAAACTAGGCTATGGCAAGATGGTAGGCTAGCCTATTTGCCAATGCTATCATTTTCACTCCAAGATTCCGCTTTACGCATTTTCCAATACATCATATCATTAACAAACCATTTTCGAGTTCGTTCGAGTCCTAGGTTATCCACCAGCAAAAATACAACAAAAATATTTCAACCTAACCCACCTCGCTCCATTAGAAACAATGCATTTTGATCAGAAATTTGACCAAAAACTTGAACACAACTCATGCGTGACGAGAACAATTAACAATGCTAGTCGGCCATCCCTGTTAAGTATATCCTTGGTACAACCCCCCAATCGGATGCTGTGACATCATAAATGGTTCAAAATTTATGACTTTTTACGTTTTCTGATAAACTGCAACTGTTTTTAACTCTCAACAGCAACCAAAACAGTAGCTCTAAGCTTCTAAATCGACCAAGAAATGGAGCTCAATCATGATATGCCCGTAACAAAAAATGCCTAAAATCACTCATTCAAGGTGCATTTGCGTTGGTCTATAACGTCATGGCGGGTTGGCCGCCCCCCACTCAATTAAAAGGTTGCTCATGCTGTGGGAGCAGCTTTGTTAAAGCGATTTAACACTCAGTAAACGTCGGTTGAACGAGGGTCATTGCAAAACACTGCACAAATCAAGCATTTGCCTATTACCATAAAACAACAACTTTACACGCCTAACTATGACATCATAGCACCTTCAATCACACCTTGAATCAGTGATTTTAGGCATTTTCTGTTACTGGCATATCATGATTAAACTTCATTCCTTGGTCTTTGCAAATATCCATCCCAAACCTAGTGCAGTAATTACACTGTAAGATGTAGTTTCAGAAAATGCAATGCACTCCTCCCCAGCGCCACTGTGATGTCATAGCTTGGCGTGCAAAGTTATAGTTATTGTTTTATGGTAATAGGCAAATGCTTGATTTGTGCAGAGTTTCTAAATGCTCTTGTTTAATCGACGTTAATGTAGTGTTAAATCGGTTATACAAAGCTGCTGCAACAGCATGCACAACTTTTGAATGGGTTGGGGGTAGTGGCCAACCCGCCATTACGTCACAGACCAACGCAAAGATACCTTGAATGAGTGTTTTTAGGCATTTTCTGTTACGGGCGTATCATGATTGAACTTCACTTCTTTGTATTTGCAAATATCCATTCCAAACTTAGTGCAGTACTTGCACTGTAATCTGTAGTTTCAAAAAATGCAATGCACCTCTCCCCAGCGCTACTGTGATGTCATGCAAATTGTTCTTTTATGGTAATATTGTTCTTTTATGGTAATATGCAAATGCCCGATTGTGCAGTGTTTTGTAAATGCCCTCATTTGACCGACGTTTACTGAGTGTTAAATCGGTTATAAAAAGCTGCCCCAACACCATGATCACCCTTTCAATGGGTTGGGGGGAGGGCGGCTAGCCCGCCATGACGTCACAGACCAACACAAGTACACCTTGAATCAATGTTTTTAGGTATTTTCTGTTACGGGCATATCATGATTGAACTCCATTTCTTGGTCTTTGCAAATATCCATTCCAAACCTAGTGCAGTACTCCCCAGCGTAAATGCATCTGTAGTTTCAGAAAATGCATTGCAGTCCTCCCCAGCGTTCAATCATATATAAATGGAGTTCAATCATGATATGTCTGTAACAAAAAATGCCTAAAAACACTGATTCAAGGTGTGTTTGCGTTGGTCTGTGACGTCATGGCAAGTTGGCCGCCCCCCCAACCCATTCGAAAGTTGCACATGCTGTTGGAGCAGGTTTGTATAACCGATTTAACACTCAGTAAACGTCGTTTGAACAAGGGCCATTACAAAACACTGCACATAATCAGGCATTTGCTTATAGGTCGAAAGGGAGAAGCTTGCACACCCTAATGTGCTGTCACAGCAACATTGTGGAGGGATGCGAGGAGTTTTTGAAACACATACCACACATATTTAAACAATTACATAGATCAGTCATGCTCTGAACAATTATGTGATAACAGCTTTTCAATCTCAATCAACAAAACAAAAAAACATCTGTTCATGGGATTTTCCCAACACAAATAATTTTACATATTTAACTTTGAAAACTTTGAAGTAGGCCTTGTTACGATGTTCAAAATTGTGTAGTCTCGTGATACCCATGGAGGTGCCTCTTGAAAAATTTTTTGCAAATAGATTTTTAATGCCTGATTAATGATTGAAATGTCTTTGGTTGCAACCAGGTGCCGTTTTTGAGATATACCGCTTTTACTCAAACGCGGATGAATATTTTAAAATCATACGCTTGAATAATTTGTTTGCTATTAGTGTTGCCGTGAAATATTTCACAAATTTCAACAAGGATTGTTTTATTTTTCTTTGAATATAAAAATTCAAAACATGATAAATTTAAAATAACTAATTAATCATGGAAAGTTTTTTGCTAAAAAGTTTGCAGAATTAAAGTTTCAGCTTGAATTTTTTTGTGATGAATTCTAAAAGCCGTATTCTAAGAGAGGGTTTGAGCAGCTGCTTAGGCATCTACTTCAAGCATCTGCTCGGGATTTACTCAAGTCCCCGCTAAAAATGCTATTCTAAGAGCAAACTTGCCAGGAACTTCAGATTGACCAAAGTTCAAGTTCAACTTGAATTATGCAATCATCATGTGATTTATTTCAACCACCTGATTGGCCATTTTTGAAAAATATGTTGCAGTGAAAGCAAGGAAAATGAAAAATGCATTTAGTTTGCAAGGTTGTGTGGCAACGCGCTCTTTAGCGACTGTTGGTGTGAAAATATAGACAGACAGACAGACAGAGATATTTATTTTGCCACAAAAGTGCAACTCCAAACAATAAATTTACATAATCAACAAATGAAAATAAAATAAACACTTAGCGACCAGGAGTCTGGAAGGGACTTTTTAGTCTTCGGGTGAACAAACTCCTGTAGGCATATGCAATTGGCTAAATTAAGAGTTGTGGTTTGCGAAGTCATTGTTTTACACCCGATTAGATTACAAGTTATGCAAAGTTTTGCAAGCATTACTTATTCGATGTTGTTTTTCACGTATTGACGGCAGCTCTTTTTGAATTTTGCTAAAGAAAGAGTTCTAATGTTTTTTGGTAAGGAATTCCAGATTTTAACCCCTTTAAATTTTATTGAATTTTGACCAGATTTGTTTTTGAAAAAGGGTAGACAGAGTTTGTCGTCATTTACGCTCCTCAAGCGATGTCTACTAACACTAGTCACAAATTTGAAGTAATCATCAAATATCGCAGGCTGTAGGCGATACACATTGTAATACATAAATTTGGCTACTTCGAAGAAATGAATTTGGTTAATATTGAGAAAATCATACTTTTCATACAATGGTTTAGTTTTTTGTTCAAATTGCCAACCTTCAATAACTCGAAGACATTTGTTTTGCAGTACTTGAAGTCTGTTGAGAAGATAGTTAGATGTAGAACCCCAAACAGTTATTCCATAGCATAAATGAGGGTAGACTAAAGAGTAATCAACCAAGATCAATATTTGTTTAGGGGCAAAATGTTGAAGCCGAAACAAAATACCCAATGCTGTTGATATTTTGGCCTCAATTTTGTTAATTTGATTTGTAAATGACAAACTTGAATCGAAATTTTTGTGAAAATATAAACATTTTTACAGAAGGGATTAATGCAATATTAGTAGTCTTCTGCATTTTTTTAATTTGCTTGGATTAAATAAATGTTGCCTTGTTCCAAAAGATGATAGCCTACGTATTAACTTGAATTATTCCGGAACAAAACACGTTATACAGACAAATGCAGCCTACAGTAACCACTACAGGCTCATAGCTACACTCAGAACTTAAAATGGCATTCAGGTCGGAAATTTTTTTGCTCGAGTTTTTTTCAAAAACTTTTGACAGATCTAAAGACCAACTTTGAGCTTTCTAGGACCATCCGTTCCTGAAATATAACAGATTAAATTTCTCCTTCGTTATTTTTGCAAAAACGCAAAAAACTCTTTTTTTTCTGAGACCCCCGTCCAGAGTTGTAAGTCGGGCCAGGCTTGTCGGATCGGGTTCGGGTCTAAAGTTGACAAAAGTTTCGGCTTAATTCGGGCTTGAGACGTACTTTTTTACTTGGGAGCACCAAAATATAATCAACATTACTTGGAAACATTGCTTAATTTTTCAGACCTAATTTAAGTTTCGTTTTTCTTTCCGACATGATTTGGGCTTCAAATTAGTTTTCGGGTTCGGGCTTATATTTCCAGGCTTGGGCCGGTTTTGGGCCCGAACTAGTCGGCCCGTTTGCAACTCTGCGTCCGTCCGGAGTCACAAATTTTAATACATCACCCATGCCCCCCTTTCTGAAAATTTTTCATTAAATGCAGTGGACAGTGAACAAAACCTTCTGTAAAAAAAACGGTCGACCGGCGTAGATTTTCAAATTTACCGGTCGGGGCGGGTTGAGAAAATCCCGACCGATTTCATCTCTGCATTGGATGGATGTAGCGTATAATACTGAAATAGTACACTCAGAATTCCGATCTTAACTCAGAAATTCAACAGACTATAACAATTGGTATTACAGCGTTTCTAATTATTTAGACAAACTTCGCTTTCAATGAATGCGAAATAATTTCTACTTTGGACTGTTAAACACTATACTGAGCGATGAAAAAAATAGTCGTACTGTTTCATGCTTATAGCGATGCCTTCAGCACCGTTTGCAGACATGTCTTCTCCAATCAGTTATAAGGCCTTTTATCTTTCCAATTTGCTCAAACTTGAGGAGTTTTTTTTATCAACTTGAGCTTTATTAAATAAAGAAAATCAAGTGCACAACAAGAGAAATCCACAAAATGTAGTTTTACAATCTTTTCCGCATTTTCCACGTCGAAACTGCTCCTTGGCCCATCTGGTATTACAACGACTCGTTGTGTGAAAGTGGCATAACGCAATACTAACATTCCAAGCACAGCAAAAAGAGACAGTGCATGTGGAAGTGCTTGTCGCCCGTCCTTGACTATTCTCTCAATTTCAGTTTGCTGCAATTTCAATATGAGCGATGGCTCTATCAAATTGTTTTGGGCAGCATCGACAGTGAAAAGAAATATAACTTGTGTCTGGCAAGCGTTCTATCTCAAAAGCCGTTTTGCCATTCTTTTTGGCGCTGGCTACATGCTTTGCTCGTAGACACTGTCGAGCGTTTGGGCTATCCCGATTTCTTCTCCACCATGAGTGCCAGCGAATGGGACTTGCATAAGCCGTGGTGGAATGCATCTCGCTTTCAGCGACATGGCTTGCCACCAATGCAAGACTCTTTTGCTGAAACCATCAGCATTCTTTGCAGCAGTTTGTGTCTGCTTACTTGTGCGGTGAGGGTCGCGTAAAATGGACTGATCACCTGTTTGCCGATGCAAAGCATCCCAGAAAGAAGAATATTAAGGCCTACTTCAGGAGGTTGGAATTTCAGAGGCGTGGCACACCGCACTTGCACTGTTTAGTGTGAATTGATCAAGGCGACGCCCTTGACATGAAGCGTTTCTCTGCATCCGTGCCTCAGCACCATCCGGTCGTGGCACACAATGTGTTGTGCCACCAACGAAGCAGCAAACCACCTCATGACATACAAATTTCGTCTGTTCCGACGCAAGGCAAAAATGGAAAGATAGTACATCAACGCAACGAGTTTGATGACCAAAACAATATACATCCTGACGTCGACACCGTCGTTATGTCTTTGCGCAGTCACATGGACGTGCAGTGCACAGACCGATACAGCATGCTGTTGCAGTACGTTTCTTCGTATGTCACAAAAATGCACGACGACTTCATTTGCGATGACTTGTACAACATCGACATAGATGCGCGTATTGCTGCCTACCGTTACGTGATGAAAACGCCTCCAACTGAGCCCGAAATGTGGCTTTTACTGAGCGACATGAAATTTGTCCATCATTCCGGCAAGACCAAGCGTTTCACCGTATCGCGTTTTGCAGATGTGCTGAGCAACAGGTGGGCGCAACAATACATGAAACGATCCCCAGACAAACACTATCTTTCTATGCTGCAGTTGCATCGTCTTTGCGTTACGTCAGTCGAGGACTGTCACTTGTACACGAAAAACGAGCAAGCGAGCGTGGCGTGCAAAATGGTGTCGCGTTGGAACACTGAATTTCTCTGGCAACACACTCTCATCAACGTGCCCTTTCGCTCATACCAAGATCAATTGCCTCCCGATTTCGAGCGAGTGCCAGATTTGCTGCTGCGTTACGCTGTTGCTCTGCATGCCAAACCTCAGCTGTGGACTTGCAACGATGCCATCGAGCAAGTTTTGCACAGGCGTTCCCTCAAAAAACACCAGATTGCAACATACCTGTCTTTTGTCCAAAACGTTGCACGACGCCTACAACTGTTGGTCAAAGAAACTTTTGTCGAACGAAGATTTTCTTGTTTGGGACGAAACACGAACTGACAGTGATTGCTGTGTGCTAACTGCGATGCAAAAGCTTCTCCTCGCCATCATAATGCAACGCGATCGACTGCAACACTATGTGCCTGATTTACCGTAGGATCAAGAGTGTCGTGGAAAGCCGTTGTTTCTCGTCAAAGGTAAAAATAGATTAACAGCAATCTACAGACAAAATCAGTCAGAAGTTATGGACAGTATGCAGAGTGTTAAAAGCGAAGTTTATTTAACCTTTGGTTAACTGCCCAACACACACTGCAATAAAAACGCAATTTTTGCTTGCTCATGATTTTCGAAAATATGATTCAAGATCATAAGCTGCTGATTCGTCATTATTACTCTTTATTTTGCAGGCATGCACGGTACAGCAGCTCATAAAACGTAAAAGAAATGTACTGATTGCATGCCCGACAGGCCACCTTGCACTCACCTACAAGGTTAGTTTGCGTTGTTTCAAATTGTAATGCGCACTACTTTACTGGCTCCCTTTATGTTTTGCACCCAATATTCGGTGATGATGCCACGTGCGAAACAGTACACTCGGCATTTTACATTCAATTTGACGGCAAAGACGATGACGACGATAACAGCCAGCAACTTACCAACTGGTCTCTTTCGAAATTTGATTGCATCATTTTAGACGAGGTCAGCATGGTAAGTTTTCGCCATAGCTGCCACATTCTCGACATGCTCAATTCACTTCCAATCTTTCCCCTAACCATTTTGTGCGGCAATAATCGTCAGCTCAAAGCTTTCCCAAAGCAAGACAGCCATATGAGGACCGTGAGAAATCTCTTCGATAATCACTTGCTGCTCTCTTTTTGCCGCACCGCAGTTCTCACAGAGCAGATGCGATGCACCGATATGCAATACAGTCGCTTGCTCCAGACAGTACACCATCTTACGTTGTCCGATCGCGACGTCTGTCGCCACTTCTTGAAACTATCTACAATTCGCGATCTTCACACGCAAGTCACACCGGCTGACATTGTACGGTGCTTTCGGCAATGTCAGCAAACCACTTTCGTGACTTTTTCCAACTATGCTTCTGACATTGTCAATCAAGCCATTTTGAGGCATCTCTTTTGCGATTGCGAACCTATCATTTTTTTTCCTACTTCGCAAAGCACTGATCAACCGATGCCAATTTATTTCGGAATGCGAGTCATTATCACCGAAAATCGTGACAAGGCTGGTGGATTTGTTAACGGAAACATCGGCGTCGTTCATTCCCATTCAAATCACACTTCTTTTGTTTGTTGCAATCATCAACTGGTTGCCATCTTTCCAGTAACCAATCAACAAAACGACACCTACTATCCTATTCAACCAGTTTATTCCATGACCGTGGCAAAAGCGTAAGGACAAACCATTCCACACGTTACAATTTGGTTTGATAAACCAAAATCGTCAACTGCAAGTGCCTATGTCGCCATGTCACGAGTGACTTCCTTTTCATGCATCTCCTTTTTAAAGCTGCTCATGGGAAGTCATTTCGCACAAAATCAACAGTAGCATTTCCTTTTCACTCCTACTTCTTCTCCGAGCAGATGCAATAGGACTACATTGTAGTGAAGGCCCTGCTATATCAAAAAGCCTAACGATGTCGTGTTGCTACCTCTTTTGGTGACAATGAAAACGCAACAACTTCACCACTTTTTCATTCTTGGCCCAAGCTGCTTTCGGCATCCTTCTTTTTGCTCTGTGTCAGTGACTTACCCTTTAGGTCGCTTGACCTTGTGCTTGTGCACAACTCGTCGTTTGGAATCCTTGCCTACATTCGTGTACGCACATTAAGACCAAATGTTGGCCATTAACATTCCTAGGCATAAAACTAAACCACTCCGACGCCACGCGATTGCGATGGGTGGGTGCTGGGTTCAGTCACCTCTGACGTTCAATTCTACGCTTGCTAGTTCCTCAATGTTATCATAGATAATTTTTGTAGATACTTTCATTGATTTTGCTCAAAATACACAAAACATTGTTATAATATTGTTTACTTAAAACATTGAAACAAATCTTTCGATTAGAAAGCATACCTTGCGTGTATTTACATAATATTTTGAACAGACTAGTGTTTAGTTGTTTAGTTTGTTTAGTTGTGTTTCGTGTCCCTTTCAACCTTTAAGTTGTTGAACGTAACGTTGTGGCTTGCTGTCACGCATACATTTATGGGTAACGGACCAAAATTGGCTGACTGGTCGAAATGATTCTGTATTACACTTCCAAGTAGTTTTTGTAGTTAGCTGACAACAAACTCTGCAGTTAGTTTAAGTCATTTTCTGGACACTGATGGCCATGACACTGATGGCCATGAAGTCCTATGTTGGCTGCCTGGTTGCTAGTTCCTGCACTTCTTAATCTCGCCCATCCTCATCAGCCAGTTGCTATTGCCTCAATTAGCCAGTGATTCTACCAGAGTTCTCTATTAGGGGTTGGTAAACTCTTTCTCTTTTTTCTTTCTTTATTATCTTCGTCACGCATGAGAGATAATGCACAAAATTGTGATTTTGTCGAAAAATCAGTTCTGATGGTTAGCAAAGGCTGGTAGGAAAAAAGGACAATATTGGCGTTCAAAGTCATCGAATTTCAGCAGCTGAGCTTTTGCAGGCTAGAAAAAGCACTGATAGTTAATCAACTAGAAGAACTATCAGCGAAGTTCTTCAAATTTTGAAATTACGAATAGCTTAAAAAACCTGAAACGCTAAGCCCCAAGCTGCCAAGCAAGGTAACAAGAAATGATGGTATCAAACTGTTAAACTTGCTTTGAAGCTGGTGTTTTCTGTCATAATGTCTTAGGCTGTGCTTTAAAATTAGCGTAAAGTCGTCAGTTTTTTGTAAGTTAGCATAAACCTTGGGTTAGGTCGCATGGGCCTATCAGTTAATGCTGAATAGCATTCTGATTCTGATAGGCCTATTGGTTACTGGTTAGTCGGGTTTGACTGCTACGTAGTGTGAGTTAGATAACAGTAAAGTTGAAATAGTCTAAATGTAAAGTGTTACAATCACAAACCATACAAATGGAGATAAAAACTAGGCTTGGTCCAAACATAGGCCTACGGTGTGGTGAATAGCAAGATTATGAACTACCTGTAGCTGACTAGGCCTTCATGCTGGCTGGCCCAAATAAGGGGAACATTAAAATTAAATAATGAACAAATTAGCACAATTTTTTCGTAGTCTGAAGTTATAGCGCTGATTTTGCCACTATACATACTGTATGAATTGACATATAGCCTATGCAGTATATATATCTTTTGTGTAAGCTACTGTGCTAAAGTAGCCTAGACAAGTTTTTGTATCTAATTGCTCAAAAGTTTTAGTTTTAAAAAAGGTTGTTGGTTCCTAAGCTAGGCAGCATTGGATCAAATGATAGGCGTGTACGAGGTATGTTACATTTATTTAGATTACATTTCATAAAACATTTGTTTTTTAGAATTAAGTAGTCTAAATTGATAATTTGTAAATTTTTTGGAGTTCAATTAACATGTTTAGAAATATTCAAGCATCTTTTTTCAACCAACAAAGTATTCCTGAAAGAGTAACTGAAGGTTTGTTTATGATAGAAATTGGTATCAATGATTCATGTTGCAGTACAACTTCATTTAAAGAATTGCACGAAACATCTTCAACTGATTTGGCGAAACGCAAGTGTGAAGAAATTTGGCTTTGCATTACTCGAAAATATGTTTTAGCCTTACAAAAACAGAGATTTCAAAAAATTTGGTTCAATATTTTTCTGAAAATTTCAATAAAGATGATGTTGTTAAATTTTTTGCAAGAAATTGTCATCTTTCTGAAACTTTCTTTGAACATAACATCACAACTGAAGTAGTAAACAGCCATTTGTTGAATATAATTGGTATAATTTGCTATTGGAATTCAAAAAATTGGATCAAGATCAAGCAGTGTAGATAAATCAATTTAAAAGCGACGCGATGGAATATTTGAGAAAGTTTCTTATCTACAAAGCAAAATTTAAATTTTGTTCATCAAATTCAAATTTAGATCTTATGACACCGCCAACATCTATTGGGAAGTTAATTAGAGCAGTTTCAAAAAGTATAAGTTCATTGTATCATCCAGATCAAAAGAATGTATCTTTATTGCACACCATATATATCAAGTGCAGTCATGAAACATCCAAGCCATTTAATCAAATCAATTTCAACAGAGTAAGCTCATCAATCCTTTCCCATCCTCACTATCAGTCATATTTGGAAGAAATTTTGTATGATGAAAATAATACCATTGCTGAAAATGAAGAGCAAGTTTATAAAACTCTGGAATATGTTGTTAGATTATTTGCAAGGATGCCTTCTTACACTTTTGCAAAACGACTTTTTCATAATTTGTTTCATAAATCCCCCAAAAATGCTAAGAGTCTTTGTGCTTTACTCCAAGCTTCCACTTCTCATTAAAAATTTTTATCATAAATTTTACACGTGTTGAACTTGTAATGGTTTTATTCAAATTGTTCAGGGAGAGACTAATTCACTGGCAATTTTAAGGTAAAGAGAGTTTCTGATTCAAGAATGGGGAAATATTTATCGGCGCATTTTTAATTTATTTTTTTTAGGGGTCAAGAGTAGGTTAGATTTGGTGTTAATGATAGAGTAAGGATTTAAGTTTGGGTTAAATTTGAGTCATAATTACCAAGAAACTAAATAGAGTATGCCAGCGAAATAGAACCTTCCAACAGTTTATATGTTGTAAAGAATAAACTTAAAAACAAAAAAATTCTAGCTATTGTGTTTCTTTGCCTAGTAGAACTAGCTTTGCATACTATTTATTTTTTTAGCTATAAGAGGTAGCTAATATGTTCTTTTGCCTAGTAAACCTATCTGTAGCCTCTTGTTATTTATTGTTATGCCTAATTATGTTAGTTGGTTACCTTGCTTGTTTTTGCTAGCGTGCAAGCTTCCACTTCTCATTAAAAATTTCAGCATAAATTTCACATTTATTGGTCTTTTAATGGTTTTACTCAAACGGTTTAGTGAGAGACTAATTCACTGGCATTTTAGGTTGAAGAGAGTTCCTAAAACAAAAATGAGGAAATATTCATCTGCGTATTTTTGATTTGCTCTTTTTTAAGGGTCAAGAGTAGAGTTAGATTTGGGGTTCATTTTAGAGTAAGAATTTGAGTTTGGGTTAGATTTGAGTCATAATTACCAAAAAAGTAGATACAATATGCCAGTGAAATAGACAGAGGTGGAGTCCTCGAGGACACATTTTGAAGTCGTTGGCCTTGGCCTCGAAGCCTCAAGTCCTTGGCCTCGAAGCCTTGGGTCCTCGAAAATTGCCCTGTCCTCGGCTCGAGGACAGCACTATTTTTTAAACCGTTGAAATTTTGTTGCAAAGCGCCAGAAACCTTGTGGAAAGTTTGCAAATACCTTTTTCGTTTTCCACAATTGGAGCATAGATTTAGCCAAGCGGGCCTCCCCCCTATTGAAATTTTACCAATGGCAAAAATGTGACAAAAAAGCCTATTGTTTCTTCAGTTTCAGTTTTTTTTTAGCATTTTTCGCTTACACCAGTAGCGAACAACAATATTAAATACCAGGGGCCCCGGAGTCCCTCAAATCAATTTTTGCCAGCCAATTTAAACGTAAACCGGGAAAAAATGGATAGTTTTCGTCCTAAAAGTTGCTATCTCAGAATCACATCTAGCCTTTTTATGAACGTAATGCATTAACCAAGGCCGTATTTACCACAATATGGCACAGTACCAGCTAAGGTCCCTGAGCTCAAATTTTAAGACTTTTTATGTTCTTCACCTACATTTGGCAGAAAGATGTTGCCAAGTGCCAGGGCCCAGCGCAATGTAAATCCGCGCAGGCAATAACATGGTTAGTAGGCGTAACCATCTATTGTACTATTTTTCAATAACAATTCATTATTTCACCTCCACCTCGCCAGTTTTTACGCACAAAAAACTTTAAAAAAGATTAACCATGGAAAATGCTGATTGAACAAATCGTTGAATTTCAATTGAGGGGGCCTAGGCCCCCTGGCCGGACAAATATTCCTATAACCGGTTATTTTCATGACAAAACAAAAATCTCTAAGGAAAATCCTTGAGTGGGTTTTCGGTTACTGCAAAAATGTTGCACGATGGTGACAACCGGGGCAGGAGTGCGTGGTGTCACCCTGTATGCGTGATGCACCCTTCTGTTAGTGAAGACCAAACAAAAAAAGGTCTTCGCCGAAAATTTAGTGATTTTTTGGTCCATAGTAAGCGATGACCAAAAAAAAAAAAAAAAAAAAAAAAGGTCGTATGTGGATGAATTGAAAGAAAGTCTTCATCACAAATTACGGGAGTTATGGTTTCGCATGATACCATGGTGTCACCCCAAAATGATGACACCCAGGGCGGGCCGCCACCCCCCTCCCCCCCAAGCGACGCCACTGTGTTTTGGGTAACACAGGAATAGAAGTTTTAAAAAATTCGGTCCAAAATTTTATGAAACTTTTAACTTTTTTTGTCTCAAACAATTGTTGTTATTTTCAATATTGCAACTCATTACCGGTACCAGTAAAGTGGCTAGCAGAATAATTTTTTATTGGAATTTTAAAAATTAAGATTTAACAGCATCATTGTGAAAACGACGCAATTGAGCATTTGGGAGGGAATTTATTAAATCGTATCATAAAACTACCTTGGGAAACTCAGTAAAAGCTATCCTTAGAGAAAAAGATTATTAGATTATCGGTACCAAAACTTTGTATGTTTATTACGTACTCACTGTGTATTTAAACCTATGAACCATTGTGGTACGTTTTTTCTATTCCACAAATTTTGTAGTGACATATCGCTGGAACAATTTGTTGAGAGTAAATAGAGATGGGTAGCGCAAGTCGCAATAGTTGCCCCGCAAGTGCAGGTGCAACTACAGTGCTCAATTTTTTTTGCGGCGCAAGTGTTTCCACAATCCCCAAAATATAGCCGCAAGGGTGGCGTTTTAAAAAATTTAATTTTGATTAACTTACTGCTTAAACTTTACCATGCTACGATACGAAACCACTGTATAAAACAAATCATATACTTCCAACGCTGAGTTTGTTACAGCACTAACGCAAAGCGTTCCTTATATTAGTTTGTTTGCAAGTATTTGGTTAGGCTCCCTCGGAAAATGAACATTAATTGTTTTTCACAACAATTAGTTAAGATCAACCAGCTTCAATGAGCACTTCAGAGTATTTTAATTTTTTTGTTTAAATAGTTTCAGTTGTGCCAGTACTGTACATAAATTTATACTGTATTTTTGATCACTGCTGCAATAGGACTTAGTTTGGGAGCGCTGCCCTTCTTTTCGCATTCAAGTAACTTGAAAAGCACCTAGCCCAAATATGCAAGCCTTGCGAAATTTAATCTGTATTTTTGTTTGATGTAGATTAAAGGTTTAATGTTTGTGTTGTTGTTGTTAGTTTGGTACTGGGCCTAATCTGGTCAAAAAAGTTGATAATTTGTGTTCGTTACGAAACTTGAAAATTAAAGTGGAAAATTTCAAGACCTCTATTCGAGTTACTTTTTTCACGAAGTTGCAGTTATACTAATATCGAAGTAATTTCCATCGATATGTGGTCGAGCGGATAGCGCGTGAGTTACTGAAATGATAACTTAGACCGTGATTAGATTCTTAATTAAGTTAAACCAAAAACTATACTAATAGGTACTGTTCAGTTCATATTACCTTGAAACCAAAAGTTTGCAGCAGACTGAGTTTGTCTTCAATTATATTAAATAAAAATAGACGTTTATCAAGGTAATAGCGTTATACATAATACAATACACAAAGTACCAACCTCTCGTCCAAATAAAGAAAACCATCTAAAACAGAAAATATAGCAGACTAATATAAAAATTAAATGCTGTATAATGTATATAAACAACAGAGGTAAAGTTAAGGACACAAGGTTCGAGGCCAAAGACAGACCCTCTCAAGCCCATGGACCCAGACGCAAGTGCTCTCCGAAAAAACAAAAAAAAAGGTCTTCAAAAATTTATTTGAGACGATTTTAAAAAAAAAGGTCTTCAAAAATTTATTTCAGGCGATCTTTACAAAACTGCCTTCAAAATTTTTTTTCAGGCGAAAAAGATCTTCAAAATTTTTTTTTCAGGCGATCTCTTCTTGAGAAAACCAAAAAAAAGGTCTGCAGATGTTCCACAAAGCTTCTAGCGCTTTCCAACGAATTTTCAACAGATCAAAAATAGTGCTGTTCTCGAGCCGAGGACAGGGCAATTTTCGAGGACTTGAGGCTTCGAGGCCAAGGACTTCAAAATGTGTCCTCCACCTCTGATAAACAATCTATTTTATTGAAATAAAAATTCTATAAAACGTATTGAAATAAAATACAATCGATTAAAATTTGATTAAACAGTAAAATACGGAATCTTTCATAAAAAGAGTACTGTATTAATGAAGGTATTTCGTGACATTTCAATTCCTATATCTTGGTATCAAACCTTAAGTATACAATCCTATAAAATGGACTGCATGCAATAATCAGAAAAATGAGTTAAGGTCTGACGTAAATTAGGCAAAAAAGTTAATATTGTAATGCCATTCGATATGATAAAGTGTGTTACAAGGCGACAACCCAAGGTTATTTTTGCTACGACGAAGTTTGTGCTCTTTACAAAATTTTTGCTACAAGTACAAAAAAATTGGTTAATGATTTCAACAACGAATTCGCTTGGATAAGGACTCATCACAAACATCAGTCCATGGATTAATTCTTCTGTGGGTCGTGTTTCCACCTTTGATTTTTTTTTTATTATATTGCTCTTCGTGATGTGTTCAATAGCATCTGCAGTCAGTGAAACGTCTGGGTTCGTCGATCCTCTTCCACTACTTCTCTGCAGAAATAACGCACATTCAGACCTTTCAACGTAAAAAAGTATGATGTGGCTCAACAGTGGCGTTGCTAGGGTTGGTGGCACCCGGGGCGGGATTTCGTGGTGTCAACCCCTTTTCGGTCCAAAAATAGGTGAAGAAAAAAAAAAAGTCATTGCCGTCAAATTAGTGGGTTTTCAGCGCAGAAATATGTGAAGTCTAAAGCAAAAAAAAAATGTCTTCGCCGCTAAATTGGTTAGTTTTCGATCCAAATGATGACGGAAAAAAGATCTTCACCATAAATCAGTGGCGTTATGGTTTCACTTCAAAATATGTGTCACCTCAAACTGCTAGTGAAACCTCGGGCGGGCCGCCCGCCTTCCGGCGACGCCACTGTGGCTCAATATTCCGTTGTTTACTGGCAACGCTGAAAATTACGCGCTGGCAATGTATAAATCAAGTTTTGAAAACGAAATGCATTTCTGCGTTAGAGGACTACCGTACTTGAATTCCAGATATACGCTATGAGTGACATTGGCAGTAAACGAGAAGACTGGATTGAAATCCTATTCTTCATTAACGACTTATGGCACTTTCATCTTTGTATAACGAGCGAGATAATTTCTATAATGAAGCAGTCTTTGTTCAAGCTATCTTTAAAATTAATGCAACTTAAAATATCGGTAACAAACTAAAGTTTCTTGATAGAACCCAAACTTAAAACATAATAGTGTACGAATGATTTGACTTACCGAATTTCCCAAAAATCTGATTTACCACGCTTAATCGGCAGCGCGGCCGAGAGAGCAAAGACGTCGTTTTTACAACGACTCTGGTCGTACGATCTGGGTTTAATTCGCACCCTGGTCACGTTGATGCGTCCTCAGACAATGCGCTTTACGATGATTATCTCTGCTTGGTGGCTTTGAACAAGTAGCAGATTCAGAATTCACAGGAATTCTGAATTTATTTCCGATTTTCTAAAAAGTTCACTGGAACATTGGGTCACTGGAAACTCCTAAAAAAGTGCGGATTTCTCCCAGCACAAAGTAGTCATTGAAATAAAGTGTTTGGATCGTCCAATAGCAGTTAGCGTCTGACGCTGTTCATGACAGGAGAATAAATATGCGGTAAAAACAAAATAGCTTCCAGTATAAGTTGGCTAAAAGTTTTAGGCATACCTTAGAAGAACCGTTTTGCAGTACATGTTTAGCTAAAGAACGAAGATTCTTGTAAAAATAAGACGTTCAAACGTTGGCTTGGCGATGATTTGTTTATTTTCCTCTTAGCGTTGGCTGTCAGCTAAAGAATAATCCCAGTAATCATTAAAGATGTGTAGGCCTACTTCAAATTACACTTGAAACACGCATAGACTATAGACTTGTCTACTAAAAAAGGGCGTTCTTTATCTACAGATGTAAGATTATAGAAGACGCTAATGAGGTGAAGTGATAGATGCAATCGATAGTTTCCACGCTCGATTCTGAGCTGCAAATCCCGGGTTTGCATGTCCTTTGTTTGGCCAGGGATATCTAGAACATCGGGATCGCTTACTTTGCCTTTTTCGCACGTTTTGTCTGACAACAGTGGTGCTACGCAGCGCTTTTAGATTCTCGGTCGCTTGAATGATCTATCACATTGCGAAACTGCTCGATTTGCTCAATGCGCTTTGACAAAATCACGACCACGTGTTGAGTTGTGAGCAGTTGTAACAAGTTTAGTTACTTTTACTTGTAACAAGTTTAGATTGCGACTATGGTTAAAAATGTACATGATATTAAGATATGCTGTAGATTAGAAGAGCGCAGTTTACAGGACTAGTCAACAGTGCTATAGTTGCTACTTACCAATCTGCAGTCCTGTTCTACAGATGCATTCTGTAATTTTTGCAGTTTTTTCAGCGTCTTGGTAAATGCAAATGTATTAGTTACTTTTCGAAATTTTAGTTGAGATGAAGTACAGTAAATTTAACTCAACAATATGTTGCTATTTTGCGCCTACGTTAGTTATGAAACTATTCTTGGATACCCTTGCTTTGGGACTATTTGGAGATATCAAACAGATTTATACTTTGAAGAAGAGCATAAAAGCTTGAAAATTGCTCGCATTGTAGCCAAGACGTCACCCAACATGCTCTCTGTAAGTTATACCTTGTATTTGTTCCTATACGTACTGGTAAATGAGATTAGGCATCTTAAATTAGCTTGATTATTGCAGGCATTCTTTTTAAGTTTCTAACTATAGCCTGCATTACTTAAGTTACTTCTGTACTTAGGCGTAGCCAGGATTTTTGATTGGGCAGCCCAAACTACAAATCACATGCAATGTCGTGATCAGAAATTTTCGAGAGAGGGACTTTTTGTGGGACAAATTTCAGCCATGGCCTGAGTTTGGCATTTAGCTGGGTGTTTGATAAATGGAAAGTTGGGTTTAAACCAATGGTTAAAAAACGAAAATGTCTAAAGTAGAAGACGTGTGTGAGCAATCTAGTGTAAGTTGAACGTATCACAGACGGGGGTCTGAGCAGTAACGTAGCCAGGGGGGGGCTATAGCCCCCCCATTGGCCTGCCGACCAAAATGCAGAATAAGGAAAATACCACGTTTTTAGCACTTCTAAGACTCTCTTTTGCACTGGATTAGACTAAAAAATGATTTAAAGCGTAGTTTGAAACGTTTATTTGGGGGGGGGGGGGGAGGCTAATGGACTGCGGACCAAAATGCAGAATAAGGAAAATACCACGTTTTTAGCACTTCTAAGACTCTCTTTTGCACTGGATTAGACTATTTTGAAACGTTTATTTAAGGGGGGGGGGGGGGGGGGGGTAATGAATTGCTGACCAAAATGCAGAATAAGAAAAATATCATGTTTTTAGCACTTCTAAGGCTTTCTTTTGCACTGGATTAGACTAAAAAATGATTTAAAGCATAGTTTGAAAGGTTTATTTAGGGGGGGGGGAGGGGGGGGCGAATAGACTGCCGACCAAAATGCAGAATAAGAAAAATACCAAGTTTTTAGCACTTCTAAGACTCTCTTTTGCACTGGATTAGACTAAAAAATGCTTTAAAGCATAGTTTGAAACGTTTATTTAGGGGGGGGGGCTAATGAACTGCCGACCAAAATGCAGAATTAGGAAAATACCACGTTTTTAGCCAGTAGCGTAGCCAGGTGGGGGGGCGGGGGGGCTATAGCCCCCCCCCCCCCCCCATTGACATGTCGACCAAAATGCAGAATGGAAAAAACACAATATTTTTAGCACTTTGAGACTGTTTTATGCACTGGAGTTGACTAGATAGTGATTTAAAACATCTTTTGAAACATATGTCTACGAGGGGGGGGGCTAATTTGACAAAAATAAAACCAACAAATAAATGAAACCTTTGATAAATGGTAAGAAATAAGCAATCAAATTTGATCGCAAGTGTAAAAATGCTGAAAATAGATGTCATCTGCAAATATACTATAAACTAAGGAATAAAGGGGGGCTATTCAGTATTTTTTTATTACCAATCATTTCTTTCAAATCTCTTTTTATTAGCCCCCCGAATTATTTTTCTCTATGAACTGTATACGAGATAGATTACTCTGTGTGAGTTTTATTGAAGTATTCGATTGTATAATTTACCAGCATCTAAACAAGAGAACTACATTTTACCATTAGCCACCTCCCAAATAGCCCATTTATGCTTCCAGTTGAATCTTGTTTGCACTGCCAATTTCTAAGCCACGTTTTAAAAGCATTATTTTTTAATCAAAATAGCCCTAAAATGAAGCTATTTTTGCAAAAAAATGCAAAATTTTTGAGCGCTGGGGCTCCGCCCCCAGACCCCCATGCCTCCGGCAGCTGGGGGCTTTGCCTCCAGACCCCCATTGGCCTCCGGTGGCTGGGGGCTCTGCCCCCAGACCCCCCAAACAAACCCCCCCCATTGCGAATTTCTGGCTACGCGCCTGGGTCTGAGTGCGAAGCTCCCAGCCACTGGGTGTTTTTTTGTAATTTTTTGAAAAAAAAGCTATTTTGATGCCATTGGATCACATTTTGCACATGTTCAGAGCAATTTGAAAGAACTAGATATTTAATTCGGAAGCCAATGGAAAAATTTTTTATGGTGTTAAATTTTGTAAGTGATTCTGCCCAGGTAGGGGGAAGTAAGATACCTTACCTTCTGCAATATAGTAGCAGTAAATAATGATCCACTTGAAGATTTTTTTTAGAACTTTTTGTTTTGTCATAAAACTAGCCAGTTATAGTAGTACATGAATGGCCAGGGGGCCGAGGCCCCCTTAAGCTGGCGAGGTGGAGGTGAGTTGTTATTGAAAAATTGTACAATATATAGTTGCACCTACTAACCATGTTATTGCCCGTGCCGGATTTACATTACGCAGGGCCCTTGGAATGGGGATTTTTGCAACATCTTCCTACCTAATATAGGTGAAAACCAAACAAAGTCTTATCACCTGAGCGTGGGGCCCCCGTCACTGTGCCATATGGTAAATCCGACCCAGGTTATTGTATTACATTCATGGAAAGGTTAGATGAGTACCTGAGGTAGCAACTTTTTAAGACAAAAACCTCTTAGTTTAACCCGGTGTATACATTTAAATTGGTTGAATTGAGGGAGCCCGGGCCTCCGAGTCGTCAATTTTATTGTTAATTACTGTTGCACACGTGTGCAGTTGTACGCGAAGATACTGAAAAAACAATAGGCTTTTTTGTCACATTTTTGTCATTGGTGGCAATTCAATTGGGGGGAGGGCGGACCCTTGTAGCTCCCCCTGGCTACGCCTACGCTTCTGTTCAAAAATAAACCTTGTAGTTTAGGGATGAATTTGTGTTTGACACATTTGTGTGCTTATTTTCAGGTTTCTTAAGTGAACCCACAACCCATGTTCTGATTCATTATAATGCTAATTATCCAAGCTTTGTTGCAACCGGAAACTTTGTGTCTTTTATTAACAATTTGTGGAAAGTAATATCTCTCAAATCTTCATCGAAAGGTAAAAACCTCTATTTTGTTCAAAAAATTCACTATACAATTTAAAAGAAAGGGACAACAAAGTTGTAGCATAAGGAAATTCATCCAAGCTAGGTGGGGTGCAGTAATCACGTATTAAAACAAAAATTGAAAAGGGAACACCGTTTAAAAGGTACATTACGAAAGCAATCGAATATTTCGATAAGGATTTCTTTATTCGGTAAGGATTTAGTTAGATTAATAGCCTGTAACTTAGTTTCATTTGGTAAATATTTCTGTGGGTTTAGCACTTTGAGACCCAGAGTTTCGTTCGGTAGCTATATCTCAGTTGGTAAGAATTAATTAATTTAGCATAATTTGCTGGGTAAAGATTGTTATGGGACAGAGTTTTATTACAAACAATTATTTATTTTCTTGAGTTTTTTTTTCGGAAGTTTTAACACTGTAATAATTGTCATTTTGGCCCTGCTAAGCCTAACTGATGAGCCTTAAAATTAGGCGAAACAGCTGTCTTAGGCATGCAACTGGTAATTTTTTGTTCTCTGCTTTTAGCATGGCCTTTTGTGAATTTTGATGTTTGTTCGATTGCTTTCGTAGTGTACCTTTTAAACGGTGTTCCCTTTTCAATTTTTGTTCTATACAATTTACTTAATAAACTGCACTTTGTATGTAAAATTGATGGCCTTTTTTTAAACTTTGATGGTGGAGTTAAAATTTTGATCTTATTTAAATGCTGAATTATTCGTAACTTTTTAATTCAGGCTAAATCCGCTGCATTTAAACGCTTGAATTTAACAACAGTGCATATCATAATCAAATATTGACCTCAATATTACTGACTAAATTAGAAAGTTTTGACAATTAGGGTGGTTGCTTGACTTGTCCGCCAGATTCTTTCGCAACTTTCTTGTCGCAATTCAAGTACGGTAACTAAATTACAATTTGCCTTGTCTTGAGTTGGCAGTTATTGCAACCAAAATGTTATTTTTCATACCAGTCCTGTTTATATGTTTATAGCCATGTAATTGAAAATAATTAATCATCAATCACACTTTTCAGGATTTCGAAAAAACAATTCAATGTATAAACCCCTTTTGTCTCGATGAAGATGGATCTAGCAACTACACTCTCCAGTTTTTGCTAAAAGCACTTGCAATCTTTATGTAATGGAAAGCATCTGGTCAATCAGGCTTAACAGCTGAAACGTTTACTGCCTGCACTCTTATTACTGGAGGCAATGGTGGCAATGACCTTCCACCTCATTTGCAAGCATGGATTTAAGTATTATATTACCTGGCAAATTTACCAATGATCCAGTTGAGGACGTTTTGACTGGTATAGGCGAATAAAATGGTGGCAACTTTTATGTCAATTCCGCAGTTATTTTGGCTGAAAAAAGATTCGTTGCCTGAGTCTACTGTACTTTGCCAAAATGCTTTGCATACCTTGGCTCACCTAAATACCACCTCAACTAACTCAACAGAGGATGACATGGAAGCTTTGGACTGTTTGGAGGAAATAAGATTTTTAAAAAATGCTTCAGAAATTGAAGTTGACGAAGTATTGATGCAACGAAAATACTTTGGCTGAAAAGAATTGTTGATTGATACTGAACATATCCCGGGTTTGGAGAGCAAAAAGCCTTTTAGTGGTATTAGCGAATCGTGGTGGCCTATATGCTCCCAAGTCCCAAGCAGTACTGCCATGCTAGCCTAGTTGTGTTTTGGGAGTTCAAATTTACAACTAAGTAGCTGTCCGTGAAAGCGCTCGACTGCAGTTTTTGTGTTAAAAAAGCCGAAGCGCTCTTTGCTGCACTCTTATAAAGGATATTGCTTAAATCCTCAACGCGAGTTTTTAGTGACTCAAACGTGCGCGGCAGAGCATTGCAATTTCAATCATATCTTGAAAGCTTTATTCAACTGTTTTGCTAAAAATGACCTAAAGTGAGATCGAGACTCTTGCAAATATGAACCGTAGCATAAGAAAACTTCCTTCCAAATTCACTCCCAAAATCTAATGTTACATGCTGTGCCAATTTGAACTTGACCATACTGTAGTTTTACTGAGATTTTGTTCGATTAATTATTTATTGTTTGAATTTGTGAATTCGCTTTTTGCTAGTTAACTTTTAAGTCGGGTGTTGTCATTTTATTTGAGTATTGCTACGGTTCAATTAAATTTTTTGCTGATTTTCAATCTGCATAATTTAGAAATGACTCTGGAAGTGAACCCAGGTCTATAATTTTCTCATGGAAATAGTACGGTTTTCAATGTAGTATGGTTTTCGTATTTTCGCAACTCTGTCTCTAGTTTATATCAACAATACGTAAAAAAATTTCTAGCACCACTGTTGTCAGCGCATAATTACAGTGAGCGATCCCGATGTTCTAGATATCCCTGTGTTTGGCTAACACATTTGGCAGTTTTACAAAATCTTTTGATTATTCATTTAGTAGGTTGTTAGGCTGAGCTGTTAGTAGGGCTTCAAAACTGGATGTTTCCAACAGCAGAGGCATAGGAAAATAGGGCCTTGAGTTTTGTGTGAAAATGTTTGTTTGCTTCAGACTTTCATTATACGGTGGTTCTAACTTCTCTAGCAAAGAATCAATTCAAAAATCACCTTTCAGTTCAAAAGACAAGATATGAATTCGTTCTCCAACCAGTCCAACCGAACATGATAAGTCGAGCATATTGCATTGCGCGGCCCGCAGTTCACGGTATCGAACCATTTGCAATTTTTGTTGTACTTGTTAAGCAAAGCGATAAAATTACACAGTAATGTCAAATTCCTAGATTGCGTATAAGGTAAAACAATTGAAAGCGGTTACACTTTTTTTAAAGAACAAAAAATAATAATGAACACCATGGGCTAGTACACGCATTTGTTAGTAATCAGCCAGTTTTTTTTTTTTTTTGGCCTTATATTTATAAGACGTCGTTGATTAGTCTAGAAGTAATCGTTATCTATTAACTAAAAACAATTTTTAAGAAAGCAACAACGAATTTGTGTCACTTGATTCTTTTATAAAACGAAGAACAAATGAGTCTGAAAGTTCGTGAAAATTTAGGAAAAGCCAGCCCCAACCAAAATTTATTGGTTCTTATAAAAAAGTGGACAACTTTTTCTCGATTTGAATTGCTAAAATACTGTACCTGCTAAGATAATCAAAAATCACAGACCTTTGTATTTTTTAAATAATGCCAAAACCTGTAACAAGCTAGCATAGTTCATGCTGTGTGGGTGAGCCTGAAGTCACTTTATGAATGTACAATTGCTTAATACTATTTCAACTGTAAACATGTGCGTTTAACTAAAACAATAACGATTTTTCGAACAAAAAATAACTTTTCATATCGATGAAAGCATACGAGGCATTACCTTTGAGATTTGTCATGCGCCAAACTGGAAACTGCACCTGCCAACCATACATTTCAAAACTAACAGCACTAATATCTTCTTTTAAACCAATTCTGAAAAACAAAAATTAATATTCATAGAAACTTGCTCAGCTGCTACAAAACAATAATAGATAGCCTACGTGTGCGAGCACTGAACTTCTTCTGAATAGTCTCAAGCTACATTACATCTCCTTGTCACATTATGTGTTCAATCAAAGGTTTTAATGGCTCCATGTTAAAAATGTTTACTTCAAAAAAATCCACGATTTTTTTGGCTCGAGTAGACTCATGGTGCCCAATCTAATCAAGAAATACTTTTTAAAGCTTATTACAGATATTGATTGTAATTGTGCCTCTATAGGCTATAATAGCGTAGTCAGGGTGGGAGGGGGGCTATAGCCTCTCCTTCATTGTCCTGTCAATCAAAATGTAGAATAAGCAAAAACATGTATTAGGACTTTTAACACTGTTTTTTGCACTGGAGTGAACTAAAAATTAAGGCATGACTAAAAAACATGGACTAAAAAAAAAGTGGACTAAAAAAATATGATTTAAGGTATATTTTGAAAAATATATTTAAAGGAGGGGGCTAATTTGTCAAAAATAAAACTCACAAATCAGTAAAAAACATTGAAGAGGCCAAAAATAACCAATCAAATTTGATCGCTTGTTTAAAAACGCTAAACATAGATTTATTCAAAAAATATACTACGAACTTAAAAATGGGCGAGGGAAACGATTCAGTATTAGTTAATCACCACGCACTTCTCCCAAATCTTGTTCCATTAGCTCTCCCACTTATCTTTATGTTTGCTATATAGACAAAATAGATAACTCTCGAGTGAGTTTTATTGAACTATAGGATTATATGATTTGCCAGCTTGTAAAAAGGAGAACTAAAATTTTATCATTAGTCACCTTCCACATAGCCCATTTACGCAACCAGTTTAATCATGTTAGCACTGCCAATTCCTTTGTCACATTTTAAACGCAATAATTTTATTACAACAAGCCTAAAATTAAATTATTTTTGCAAATAAATGCAAAATCGTACAATGCTGGGACTCTGCCCTAAGGCCTCTGAAACAGCCCCTATTGCGAACTTCTGGCTATGCGGTTGTCTCTATATACGAGTATTATTATCTACCAATAGTTTATCATTTAAAAACAAAATAGTTTTGCTGCATTAACAGCAAATAAAAAGTAGAAATCAAAAACTTTTTAAACAGAAGTATATTTTAAGAACATGTTAAACTTAGGAATGAGAATATTTTCCTCGAATCTTTTTAGCTGCATATTCTGATAATGATGTATTTTCGATAATTTTCCGTTTTTCTAAAAAAATATGCAAAACTTCTAAAAAAAAAATTTGACTAATGGCAGCGACAGCTCAAATGTATTTATTGTCCTTAAATCATGATTCATTTTGTGAAACAAAGTCCCAAATGCTCTTGTCCCAAACCCTCTTAACTGAATTTGATTTACACTCACCAAATTAGTGGTTTTAGCGCTCTCAGTTTGGGAATCTCTAAACTAGTATGACCCTTGTCTTAACCTCTCTCAAAATTTTTACTACTGGTATGTATCTGTACACAGTACAGTGTATATGAAATGCAAGATACAAAAACTCCAACTTGTCATACCATCTTCATACAGATTACACAATACAAGGTTATCTCAACAGATCAATTAACTTTGTTTTGGCATAGCTTCATGACTAAACTTGGTTAAAATTTCAATCAAATTCAAGCATTTCCACAAAAGTTTATCTCATCATACAGGGTATTTCCTAACAGTCAGCAAAAAAATTGAGGAAGGTAATAAACAGAGGTGAAGTCCTCGAGGACACATTTTGAAGTCCTTGGCCTCAAAGGTCAAGTCCTTGGCCTCGAAGCCTCAAGTCCTCGAAACTTACCCTGTCCTTGGATCGAGAACAGCACTATTTTTTAAATTGTTTAAATTACGTAAAACGTCTGAAAGATTTTTTGGAAGAGTTTTTTTTCAGGAGATCGCCAGTAAAACTTTTTTGAAGCCCTTTTTTTTAGAACACTTGCGTTTATGTCCTTGGTCCTTGACCTCAAGCCTTGTGTCCTTGATTCCACCTCTGGTAATAAAGTGTCTAGTAATGCTGCAACCATACCTTACACAGTTGGATTTAATCTTCAATAAGACTGTTTAACATCTTCGAATGTTTTGTGTTGCATTGTTTCAGATTGGTATCTAATTGCTGATGGTTTACGTTGAGGTATTTGAAAAAAACAAGGATGATGTTGGCAAATTATATGGTAACATGGTTTTGCTCCAAGCTTCAATCTTTTTCTTTTCTAAGTGACCTCCTCAATATTCTCTGTCAAAATGAATTTCACATATTCCAGCACTAAAAAAGTTAAAGATATGTTATAAAAATGAAAGTATGGTAAATAAAAAAGAAAGGAAGGTGGTATTTACCAGCAAATTCTATCTAGTTTTTTATTAATTCTCACCCAAAATCTTTCCCAAACTTAAATTCTTACTCTAAAACTAACCCCAAATCTGAAATCTAACTTTAATCCAAACACTTACTTAAACCCTCGTCTCTTGTAAGTCAAAATGAAACGCCAATGAAAAATGCGCAGATGAATATTCCTTAATCTCTTTTTACTCTCTTAAACTTAAAGTTTGCCAGTAAAATAGTTACTCTCAAAAAAAAGGACCATTAATATGTTACCAAAAAATTTTAGGAAGACCAGAGTAAAAAAAATGACAAATTTTATAGTTTTTTTTAAATTTTTCATTTGCTTTTTTGACTGTTTAAAGGACCAAGATTACGATAGGCCTATATTTGTAGTACGTTTACTATAGTGTGTTATGTCCTGTGTCTACTCGAGCAATTCTGCAGTAATTGAATATCATACTGAATTCCATAACGTATTGCAAAACAAAAATGGCCCATTTTTTAAAAATATACTGTAGAGCTATTTTCTAGCAGATAGAATTAGGTGAAGAGATGATCTGCCAAAGAACTTCATTACGTTGAGAAATTATAGACTACTGATACTCTTTCACTTACATTAAATACTAGTAAATTAAAATGATGGTTTTAGCACTTAGTGCTTTTGCACTAGTAGAAGGTTTGTCAACTACAAAAGATTGCTGTCAAACTACAGTAACTGCAAATGAGATTAGTAAACAGGTAGGCCTAAACATGAACATTGTTAAAACTTCAACTAAACCAGTAAGCATGTACATTAACTTACCTTTCTTTGAGCAATTGTGCTGTTATGTTACCTCAGGAGACTTTGCATCACGCATGGATAACATAAACCTTGTCAGTATTTCTCTACAAAATTTTCCATACCGTATTCATTTTTTGACAAATCTGGCCTATAAACTACAAATATTGCTCATTTTGCAAAATTGCTGTGGTGATGACAAGCACAAACTGGAATTGTGCAAAAAAAAAAAAACACCTACCAGTATATAACTGTGCTAATGAACAGCAAACAGTGAAAACCTATCCCAAAACAGGTTGCATTTTTAAATACTGGAATGGGCTAGCAGCATACAGTAGCTTACAGAGATGAAAGTATTTTGACTGGTTACATAGCATAAGCCTAAACCTTTTACTGGATGTGGTTCATAGGCATCACTGAGATTCTGCAGAACTAATCTATCAGTATTAGAACTTAGGTAGTAGTTTGTTGTTAGTTGATGACATAAACTCATCTACCGGACATAGAATAGGCCAAGGCCTAGTCGAAATCAGCGATTTCAATTGGTTTAAAAGTTCTTTTTTTCGTTTTAATTTTACTGCAATTTTGCACAAAAGCATTAAAGAGTTGCCCAATGCGTATAAGTTTTGGTTCCCAGTAACAAACACTCCAAGAGAAGCTTAACCTTTTTTTCCAGGCCAATTTATTTTAGACCAGGTGAAAATAGCCTATAAAACCTGAGCTCCCAAACTTCCACATACGTCAAATTCCTGGTGTCGTAGCGCATTACAAGCTATATTTCTAAACTTTTGTATTACAAGGGATTCCAATAGCGTTTATTTTCTGCATTTACTTTAGCAGAAAACTTAATTTTGTCCACACCTTAGTCAACCAAACCTGTTACTGAAGTACTGTAAACCTTCGAATTTGTGCATTATCTCTCAAGCGTGAAGGAGCAGTCACGTGACCGAGTTTTCCAACCCCTAATAGAGAACTCTGATTCCACTGTTTCCACTCGACACCACGTGGACGTCTGAGGTTGGAATTGGTTGGGCATTTGCAAATATAGGGTTAAACTTTGCACTTACCTATGCACATTTGCTTTTCTTGTTCAGTCTGCTTGAATAATGGATGGAAATATAATTTTTAAATTTTTGATTGTAAGAATTTCAATTATTTTGTTAACAATGCCTCTCACACGTTTCCTTTTTGCAGCACATTTTTGCAAAAAACAAGCAAAAAAGTTCAAGCGCGAATATCTCAAAAACTACACCAGTTAGAAAGCTAATTTTGTTTTGCAAAAAAAGGAGAAGGAAAAAGTCTCCCAAAAAAGACAATAAAAAAAGTGTAAAATTTTCGATGTTTCCTTGTTTGCAGCACACGGTAGAATGGCCCTCGTTCAACCGACGCTTACTGTGTGTTAAATCGGTTATACAAAGCTGCTGCAACAGCATGTGCAACTTTTGAAGGGATTGGGGGGGTGGCCAACCCGCCATGACGTCACAGACCAACGCAAATACATCTTGAGTCAGTGCTTTTAGGCACTTTCTGTTAAGCGCATATCATGATTGAACTCCATTTGTTGTTTTTTGTAAATATCCAATGGAAACCCAATACAGTACTTGCACTAGTATCATAGTCATTTTATATATAGTCTGGAAGGCATGTGAAAAAGGTTGTGTCATTGTGTGCTCTGAGCGCCTGTTAGCGGGAAAGTTTTAATTTGCGAATTGCAAAGTAAAGTTGGCAGATACCTACCACAGCAGTCGTTCGTAAAATACTACAAGACCGACTAAGAAGAAACTTTTTTAGCCGAAAGCATTTTAAATTATTGGTTTAGGAAGTTGACTAAACTGTATGAGTTTTATAATGTAAAAAATGTTGTCGTGAAACTGTAAGTTTTTATCTGAAGCAGGGTAGTTTTTTCATCAGTTTTTCAAAGCCTGGTTGCAAAATAGGCCGGTACAAACTGCGGTTTTTTGGTTTCATTAATCATGTGCTTAGCTTCATAATGTTCTGATGAAACTTCCAATGTCTATGGGTAATTTTAGGTCATATAAAGTTGTGACAACTGACAATCTTATGTACTTCTATGAAGGCCAAAATTGAGCGTTTTGAGCTGTTGAAGTAAGAATTTACCAGTACAGTTCTAGAGTAGGAACAAGTTTATTTATTAGTGTAAATCAAATGCAAAGATGACCAAAACTTTCTGCTGTAAGGCCACAACTAGAATTATCATGATAAAACGTTTTAAGTATACCATAGGCCAGTTAGAAATGAGAAGCTTATTTCCCTTGAGAGTTCAGTGTCTATCCTGTTTATAATAGCCTAGACAACTTCCCATGGCTGTCATGCTTTATGCCGCAATTTCATTTAAAAACTCATTCTTTAGATAGCCAATGCTGTAAATACATTATTAGTATGAAGCATTACTAATCGTATTGGCCTAATGCAAAATGGCAGCTTAAAAATTTTTATGTTGTTTGACTTGTTTCAGAAGCCTACTTGGAAAACCTGCCTGCTGTGATGTATTGCAGTTGTTGCTGTACAGTTTGTACTTGATATGTTGATAATTAGAAAAAACTGTTAACTTTAATTTGATGAAAAAATGAATAATCGTAAATCAAGAAGCTATTTGGCAAAAGACAATCTATGAGTGAACAGTCAGTCGCAACTCAGTAAACGGTAAGTAAGTGACTAGATTTATTGCGACGCTTTCGGTACTCAATACTGCGGACGGTGTATGGTACATTTTCCAGTAAGAAATGTGCTAAGAGGCTGTGATTTTGAATTGCATTGAGTTTCATTTCTACTGAGCTCAGTGTAATTTGGATTCGCAGCTACTTTGAAAAGTCAACATGCAATGAAGAAGAATTGAGATGCAAGACAAGCCTATGTACAAAACCCATTTTAGTACAGTACAAGTGCAGTTAGTAGTTTGCGACGAGGTAATGGGCAAGTTGGTAGCATGCAAAATATTGTTGTAGCTTACTTTTGGCTTTAACAACAGTTATTTGCATGACTACAACAATAGTAGCCCATCTGAGATCTGGTGGCCTGTATTGCAATAATTTAAGCAAGACAACAGTGGGAAAAGAAAGGTAGTGGTGGAATATTGCAACAAAGGGATACAATTATGTTTAACTTTCATCACCTGCCTCTAGATTGTGGGCATTGGTTTTCGATAGCAATTGCGATTAGAATCATGCGATATTAATTTTCGATAATAAAGTTGGTTACGATTACGCGATATCAATTTGTTTGCAAACACTGTTTCGGTAATGCGATGTCGATTTACGAGAGAAAACATCAAATGTGATGTTGATTTTTGATAGCGAGCATCTTACGAACAAGCGTTTCTATCCTGACTGCTGACTCTTACATCGATGAAAGTCGAAAGCAGCTCTATACGCATCAGATATTGAGAGTTGGAAATTCCACAACTTCTCACGTACTGACTTGCAGAGCAACTTTGTGTGGTAATTACTGCTGCAACTAATTCGACTTTCTGTATTTACATAGCCTAAACTGTTTTTTCTTGCAATACCATTATCCAACATGTTTGATGTCTTTCCACTAACACAAAATGAAGTTTCAGCAGTAATATTTCATGCTACTATTAAATTGGTAATGATAGCTTATTGTTTCTGAAAAACAAATATTTAATTAAAATTTTAACATAAAGTTGTTTTTCTAGGTTTGACCAACAAGATCAAGATGAAATTGGCAAGGTCATTTGGAAGAAATTTGCATATCAAGAAAGATACTGTGTATTTTTCAACCAAAACCTGGTACTTAAGTCAACACAAAATATTGCAGTATTTTAAAAGTGTCCTACCATAAGAGGCTTTTCAGGATTTTGGTCTTTACAAGCAACTTATTAAACATGAGACTAGATGAGTGAAATCTGCAATGATGCAAAAACAAAATGTCAATTTTACACTTGAGTGCTAAAAAATCTTTTGGTAACAGCAGATAAGGGTAGCTTAATTAACCTAACAAGTGTAATCCAATATGTTCTGAAGTTATCTGACTTGCACCTAAATCAAAACAAAATACTGCAAAATTTGATGGTGTCTGACCATTTGAGGCTTCCCAGGGTTTTGGTCTTTAGAAGCAACTTTTTAAACAAGAGACTTTAGGCAATTGAAATCTATACCAGTAATGATGTAGAAAGAAAAAGGCAAACAGATTTGATTGATTAAGCATAATATTTTTTTGTTAACAAGCTAATATGAGTAGCCTAGCCTAGCTAACAGTAATTAATCTACAGTAGCAAGTGTAATCAAATATGTTCTGGAGTGATGTGACCCTAATTCAAGATCAATCTGATCAGTTGACAAGTGATGCTTATACTGACAAGTAATAAAATACAGAATAGATATTAAAAAATTGTTAAAACAGTCTTGGCTATTATTTTTTAAAAGGAAATGGTATGGCTATTAATTTAGCAAAACTAGGCATTATTACATAAGCACTTTGGCCCATTGCTGAGTGTGACCACTCATTGAAGTAGGCTAACTTGAAATATACTTCCATGCCTGTATCACTAACAGAAGTAAACCATTGTTTCCAAATAATCACTGATATGTAGCCAGCAATAATTCAAAAACTATAGTATTTGAAGGTCAAAGACAATGGCATCACTTGTGATTTGAGCTAAAAACAGAGGAAGGACAATTTTCACTTGAAATACAGAAGCTTGTTAATGCTTTCTGCAAAATTGGCTTCTGCCAAATATTCATTACATTTTTCAGTTGGTGCGGCATGCACTTGGGGGCCTCTGACTGTAGCGGAGCAACATTTGAGCTGCCAGAAGGGGATAGTTCCTCCACCAGTTACATTACCAGTGGTTGATGGTTAAAGATCTCTGTTTTGATCATACTGGTTGGCCCAGGATTATTTCAATTTGGACGAGCAAAGGCTTTTAATAAACTGCTGTTTCAATTGGCTTTCAACAAACACCTACAGGTAATGGTTCTAAAATGGTCTTGACCTAGCCTATAAAAATTCAAATAACTATAATTTACATTTTCAAAGTTCAGAAGTTCGATAGCTTTAAAAAATTTTAATCAGTTACCGGTAGGCTACCGGTATGACCGGTATGTCATAATTTATAGTGTTTCGGTATTACAAGTTATTACTATACAATATTCTATAAGCCTAATGCGTTTCATAACGCACACCAGGCAAAGTTTAGAAAAAATTTATGACACAAGTTTAATATTCTAGCGAAATTCGCTCCTTTATTAACTTTATTTTTATACCCGAAGTGCTTTAGCTAGGTTAGTTTGAAAGTCAATCCGAAAACAAAATCAGCATAGGCAAATGCTGATTTCTTATCAGCTAATAATCTCCTGAGGCTTTAATTTGATTTATTTCAATCACATTGCGTTTTAATCAGGGATATCTAGAAGATCAGGATTGCTTATGTACTTTGCTTTTTTCGCACGTTTCATGTGACAACAGTGGTGCTATGCAGCGCTTTTAGATTCTCAGACGCTTGAATGATCACAAAGCGAAACTGCTTGTTCTGTGCAATGCGCGTTGGTAAAATCACTAGCACGTGTTGGGTAGTGAGCAGTTGTTGACACTTAGAAGTCTAGTTACTTTAATACTTTCAGTAAGTGCAATCAATGTTGAAAGTTCGGGAAAACGTTCATAATAATAAGATTAGGTGTAGATTATAAAAGCGCAGTTTACAAGACTAGTCAACAGTGCTATGGTTTATAATCTGTAATCCTGTACTACACTACAGTAGTCTACTAGACAGTAATCTATGCAATTTTTTCAGTGATCGGCTTGGTAAATGCGAATGTATTAGCTACTTTTCGAAATTGTAGTTGTTAAGATCAAGTGCAGTAAATTTAACTCAACAATACTGTGCTTGCAGTTTAGTTAGTTATGAGACTATTCTTGGATATCCTTGCTTGGAACTGTTCGGAGATATCAAGCAGCTTTATGCTTTGGAAGAGCATAAAAGTTTAAAAGTTGCTCGAACTTTAAAGAAGTCGTCATTAAACCCAATCATTGTAACCAAAACGTCTCCCCAACCTGCCATCTGTAAGTTATATGGATTGTATTTGTTTTTTCTCATTCTGGTAAATGAAATTATTAAATTTGCTTGTTTGTCGCTGGCATTCTTTTCAAGTTTCTAAGTTCAATTCAATTCAGTTTATTTTTGCCATGTCTGGCATGGAAGCAGCAAAAATGACCATACGGTCTTCAAAGTTCAATGCTACTGTAAAAAAACAGCAAAAGAAAAAAGCAACATAACATCAGCACTTACATATTTACAACATTTTGATCAACTTAGCGTGTAACATTTTACATTTTTTGGCACAGAAAAGCAGCAAAATGAGTAGTTGGCATTATCAATAAACACTACCGTGACCCCAAAAATAGGAATAAAAACGCTTTTCATATTGGCATCATAATAATTTCGTTTACCGGTGCATTTCAACTATATCATAACATTATTAAGTTGTAATAGTACCTTGCTGTTTTGAGACTAAATGGTCTGTTTCTTGAAAATGTTTTTGGGGGATATTTTTTGAGGTATGGGGTAATTTTGGCCCGGATTACAGGACCAGTTACATTTATTGCTTTTCTTTCGAGGGAAAGATTGGTTGTTTGGATGTAATAGTTACCTTTATCACTATCTTGTGTAGTGTTTGTGAATTGAAGCAGCTGTCTTGAATAAACTAGAGGTTATATTGTTTACCTTGTAGTGGATTCGATGCATAGATTGGCAGTTTTAAGGAAGAGCCTGTCATTACTTGTTATTTATTTCAACTAAAGTACAAAGTTTGTATATTCAGCAATATCATTGTAACAATGGGTAACATCTCTTTTGTATCTTTGTATGTTTAAAAAAGAAATGTTGCAGTATGTCTACCTAGAAATTAGATAAAAATATTTTACTGCTAAATCATGTAACTGATGTACAAAAATTAACTTTGCAGTTCAAGGGATGACTGTCGTGTTTAATAGTACATTTATGTGCTTATTTTCAGGTTTCTTCAGTAAAACCCACAGCCCATGTTGAGAATCATTATACCATAATGGTAATTATCCAAGCTTTTTTGCAACAGGAAACTTAGTGACTTTTATTTACAATTGTTGGAAAGTGATGTCTCTCAAATTTCCATAAATAGGTGAGATTTTTTTTCCGTTAAAAATTTACTTAATAAACTGCAGTTTGTGTGTAAAATTTACGGTCTTTTTTGAAAGTTTGATGGTAAGTTAAAATTTATGTTTGTTTTTGAAAGTTTGATGGTGAAGTTAAAATTTTAATCTAATTAAATGCTGAATTATTCACAACCTTCAGACTCCGGCTAAATCCTGCTGCATTTAAACGCTGATACCTAACAACAGAGCATTTTGTGTAAAAGTATTAAAACCTCAATATTACTGGCTAAATCAGTGTGTTTTTGACAATTAGTTGATTGCTTGATTTGACCGCGAAAGGTCCTTTCGCAACTTGCCTGTGGCAATTCTAATCGATCTTTATGACTGTCGCGTATACTTACTGAGCGACTAAATAAAATTTGTTTTGTTCTGTGCTGGTAGTTATTGTAACCAAAATGTTATTTTTTTAAACTAATACCTGTTCGAATGTTTACGGCTATAACTGAAAATAATCACCAATTGCACTGTTCAGGATTTCGAAAGAACGATTCAATGTGTGAACCGCTTTGTCTCTATGAACATGGATCTAGCAAATCTTGCAACTACACTTTCCATTTTTTGCTGAAAGCACTTGCAATTTTAATCAATGGAAAGCATCTGGTCAATTAGGCTTAACATCTGAAACTTTTTCTGCCTGCATATATCACTGGAGGCAATGTGGCAATGACCTGCCACCTCATTAACAAGTATATGGATTTATGTACGTATTATCTCGCAAATTTACCAGTGATCCAATTGAAGGACCATTTGGCTGGTATAGTCAAACAAAATGGTGGCAACTTGCATATGTCATCTCCGCCGCTCTTTTAAGCTAAAAAAAAGTTCGTAGCCTGAATCTACTTCGCCAAAATGCTTTGCATACCTTAGCCCAGCTAAATACCAGCCCGACTAACTCAACAGATGAACAGAGGATGACATGGATGCTTTGGACTGTATGGAGGAAATAAGTTTTTGTTAAAAATGGGCTTCAGAAACTGATCTTGACAAAGTTAGTGATGATGATGCCGCCGCTGTCACCTATTATGCTGCTGGGTACATTGGAAGATGCATTTCTCGGCAAAGAAAATACGTTAGCTGCAAAGAGTTGTTGACTGATACTGAATATGTTCCGGGTTTGGAGAACAAAAAACCTTCTTGCGGCATTAGCAAATCGTGTGGCCTAGCTGCTCTCAAGCAGTACTGCCAATGCTATTTTTGTGTTCTGATTGACAACAAATTAGCAGTCTATGAAAGCGCTCGACAGCAGTTTTTCTGTTTAAAGAACCAAATAGCAGCCTTCGTTGCTATGCTAAAAAGCTCATTGCTGAAAAAAATCTTAAGCACAAGTTTTTAGTGACTCCAACCTGTGTGGCAAAGCCAGGCCCGGCGCCACGGGGGGGGACATTCCGGGACTGTGCCCCCCCAAATGACTGCTTGTGCCCCCCGCAACCGAGGACTGTGCCCCGAAGAAATTAACAGGCTCGGAGCTAGTGGAGTGCAAATCGAGGCTTAAGACTCCCGAATTGGTGTTTACCGCTCGTATTCACACCGGATTTCATAAAACTTTTGGGACAAAGAACTTTTTTTTTTGGTCTTCATTTAAGAATTCCAAGAAAATCGCAAGATTTTTGAAACCATAACCAGAATTTGTGTAAATTTTTGTACTGAAAACCTTTTTTTTTGGTCTTCACCTTTTTCGTTTGATCCACACTCGAATAAATTTCTCGTGCCCCCCAAAATTTATTTATTTTCCCCCAGTCACGCTATCCTGGAGCCGGGCCTGGGCAAAGCATTGCAATTTCAATCGTATCCTGAAAGTTTTATTTAATTCAATTGCTTTGCCAAAATTGAACTATAGCGCCTCAATCAATGCAAGATTGAGCTTCTTGCAAAGTTGAGCCGTGGCATAAGAAAACTTGCCTTCAAATCCACTGCCAAGTGTTTGATTATTTACTGTTTGTATCGTTTAAATTTGTGAATTCGTTTTTTCCTTGTCAACTTTTTATCGTTTTTTCTTTTTTATTTGAGTATTGCTACGGTTTGATTAAATTTTTAGTTGAAGTTCAATCTGCATGATTTAGAAGCGACTCTGGAATCGAACCCAGGTCTATAATTTTATCATGGAAATAGTATGGATTTTAATGTAGTACGGTTTTCTCAACTCTGTCTTTACTTTATATCAACAAAACGTAAAAAAGTCCTAGCACCACTGTTGTCAGCGCATAATTACAGTGAGCGATCCCGATGTTCTAGATATCCCTGGTTTTAATAAACATAATCAATCAAATTCACATTCATTTTTTATCGCTAATGGCTGGTTTAGCTTAAATACTCAGCAGAAGTATACTAGCCTACCGATACTCAGCAGCAACCAAGAAAAAATTAAACTTTTCCGCTAACAGTCGCTAGAGTGCAAGCAGTGACACAAGCTCACACGCTAAACGCATGGACTTTCCAGACTATATATATAGAGACTATACTAGTACCGTTAGTTTTTGTATGGGTACTCGGCTAAAACTAGTTACGTGTCATGATACGTAAATAAATTAATCAGTGTTTGTGATCATTTTTTTTCAAGGGTTTACGCGTTTTTGTATTGTTTTTTCAATTTCAGGAGTCGAGTGTTGTTTCTAATTTTGTGTTGTATAACTTTCAATTGCGTTCAGCATGAATGGTTACCAAAATTTTAAAGCAAATAAAAAATAAAAAATTCAGTCGTTTGGATTCACTAAGCACTTTCCGAAGGATTTTATGCGTCCTTATGGTGAAACGGATCGCCCTCACATGGGCACTGCAGCAGACTTTAATCGCAAGCTCAAGCCATTCACTTGTGAATGGCTTGCAAGGCCTTCTGTTGCAGCGTCTGAGCTTGCTGATGTCAATAATCAGTAGCTGCCAACTTGGACAAATTAACTGATTTAGCGGCTTTGGCAGAAGAAACAAATCTTTTACAGTCTGCCGGCAAAAAACTGAAGAAAGTGGCAAAAGGTGTATTCGTTTTTGTTTTTTTTGATTTTCTTTTGTTTTCTTATCGGCTTTTTCTTTTTGCAGCTTGTTCATCAATCACCAGAAGCGGAAAAGTATCAGCAGACAAGATGTTTGTGACTTACAAAGAGAAGTATTGTTTGAACATGACAGTTCATACGTCATCGTTCTAAACAAGCTGTATGTGGTTGGCGCCTCCATCGCCATAATGGCGTTACAATTGAAGGTGTCCAATTTTGCACTACAAGATTTGGGCCGATTGGCAGGTTTGTGCACAACCACCAAATCTGCCAAGGACTTCAGGTCCAATCCAAAAGCAAAAACTTTTGCAAGCTGGTGGAACCAGTCCAGACTTGCTCGTGCACACGTAAGTCAAATGCAAATGTAAGTTGTTTTTTTTTCGCTTTTTCGTTAAACTTTCGTGTTCTGCTTTTCAGAATCCCGATTCGAAACCAAAGTCCTTGCTGAGATTAAGCAGCAGCTTAAAGACAAAATTAATTTTGTCTTCGTTCGAAGAAGATGAAGACAGTGCCATTTGCACTTCCAAACTTTAACAATCATCAAGTGACGACAGCGATCATGAAAGTAACAGAAAAATGGCTCGCCGTCAGCAAAAGCGACCTAAAACTAGCTTGACCACATACAGCAGTGACGAAAAACAGTCACCCCCAAAAAAAAAAAAAGGCAATGCTGGAAACTTTCGTGCTTTCGTCGGACGATGATGACGTCAGGTAAATCATTTCAAGCACCCCACTTAAACACCAAACTCCACAAAACCAAGTCCAAATAGAAGAAGACGTTCGAAGACTTGAAACAGCCAAAGCGACTTCAGCTCGGCGAAAATCGCTTCGCAGTCGCCTGGCTTCACGACGTCGATGACAATAAAAGTTCAATCAAATGTTGCATTTGCTTGGCATTTTGCAAAAAATTTCGTTTTAATGCTTTTTGGTTTTCGTTTTTTTGCATGTATGCATGCACATATGGATGTATGTAATTGCAGTATTTATTGATCTTCAAAGTGCCCGATAAAACCTTTTCGTTTTTCTTTGCAGTTTTTATTTCACTGCTGAGATTTTTTAATGTTTTATTTTTTTGTCCTTTCAGATAATCTTCTTGTTGCTTATGCTGTAGTTTTTCAAAAACGACTGGTTCTAGGTTTTATTATTTTTGCACTGCATTAATAGAAGCCTTTTGCAAAGTCCATCATTCAACTGTTGCATCAAATTCCGCAAGCACCAGGTAAGTAAATGCACGTTCAAGTGCTTTAACGCTCATTTGACTTCATCTTTTGACCAGATTATGTCCAACGTCCAGCTAACTGCGCTGCTAGACGTGCCCTGCAAGCGATCCTATTCTTGCGCCATGATATGTCCTCCATCTCAGGTAAGCACCTTGTGCATTTACTGCAAACTCAGCAAAAGTTCGATTGTTGCATTTATGCTTACTGAAATGCTTACGAATTAATTGTTGTTTTTTTTGCAGATCGATGACGGCAAGCAAAGGCATCAAAGAGAAATTGAAAAACGCAGCCTTTACAGCCAGAAAAAATGGCTCGAATATCTGCAAGGTTACGAGGGTGAGCAAGTCGAAACGCAACAATTGCAACAAAGAAAATGTTGGAAAGTGAGCAATCTCCTCACCAAATGGTTGGTCAACAACTCGTGGAGCAACTGTTCTGACTGCAACGGCCTGGTCAGAAATTATCTCTTGCCTAAGGCGCAGGAAAACGCCAGGTCTAACTGTGCGTGTGCTTGCCAGTCCACTACAGTTGACATTATCCGCCTCGACGAACTTCCACCTCCGCTTCGAGGCCTTACTTGCGAAGATCAACAACTTCTTGCCTTCTTCCACATTCCGCCGGGTGCAATGCGACAAGCCAACCATGGCTACCGCATCAAGACTTCGGGATTGATAGCCATCTTGTGCGATCGCAGTCCACTAGCATCCATTCAAGCTGTTCAAGACAAAAGCTTGCAAAGACGCCTCCTTAATGCGTATTCCTTTCTTGTTCAATTCCCTAACAGTCACTATTCCGATTTCGTCAAACGTTACGACCATGGGCTTTTCCATAGACGTTTGTAGTTTTACAATCTTTTCCGCATTTTCCACGTCGAAACTGCTCTTTGGCCTATCTGGTATTACAACGACTTGTTGCGTGAAAGTGGCATAACGCAATACTAACATTCCAAGCACAGCAAAAAGAGACAGTGCATGTGGAAGTGCTTGTCACCCGTTCTTGACTATTCTCTCAATTTCAATTTGCTGCAATTTCAATATGAGCGATGGCTCTATCAAATTGTTTCGGGCAGCATCGACAGTGAAAAGAAATATAACTTGTGTCTGGCAAGCATTCTATCTCAAAAGCCGTTTTGCCATTCTTTTTAGTATTGTCATGACCAAGCAGCTAAAAAAAAGTGTTTATCATAAAACACGTTTTTTGACTAAACTCGTCCAAAACAATTTAAATCATTCAAATTTGCTGCAAAACAACCGAAACGGCCAAAACGCACAAAAACTGAAAATCGATCAAAAACGTTAAAAAAAGCTAAAAAACTGAAAATATGTTAGGAATGAGTTTTAGGACGAAATATCAAAACACAATTTTTCTGACGAAAAATAATTTCTTTGACCAAAATTTTCCCAAAACGCTTTAATATCAATTAAAACTTGCTGCTTGAAATCGACAAATACGGCCCAACAACACAAAAACTGAAAATTGGTCAAAAACGTTAAAAACTGGTAAAGCACGCTGAAAACAGCTTGGAAAGAGTTTTCATGACCAAACAGCAAAACAAAATTTTTTGACAAAAAAATCCATTTTTTGACCAAAACTGTCCCAAAACGCTTATGTCATTGAAAACTTGCGTAGAAGTGACAAACCCGCCAAACAGTCAAAAAACTGAAAGTTGGTCAAAACAGTCAAAAACTGATAAAAAAAATGAAAACCGCTCGAAAGTGATTCTCATTACCAACAACCAATAAAAAAGTTTTAAACAAAAAAGTTTACCAAAATTAATCCTAAACGTTACAAATCACTCAAAACTAGCTCAAAAACGACCAAAACGGCCAAACAGCACAAAAACTAAAATTGGTCTAAAACGTCAAAACCTGCTAAAATTTGCTGAAAAGCGTTAAAAAACAATTTTTGTGACAATAGAAGCAAAAAAAGCAATAGAAAAAATGTTTTACAAAAAACACTTCTTTGACCAAAAAGTTCTAAACGATTTTCAGTGTTTTATTACAGTTTTTGACGTTTTTAACCGACTTTCAGTTTTTGCGCTGTTTCATCGTATTTGTCGTTTTCATGCAAACAATTCAAGCAATTGAAGCGTTTTGAGAAGATTTTGGTCAAAAAAGCTTGTTCTTGTCAAAAGGACTTTTTTTGGTATTTTGCCATAAAAATCATTCCTAAACAAATTTTAGTGTTTTTTAGCTTTTTTTGACGTTTTTGACCGTATTTCATTTTTTGTGCATTTTGGCTGTTTCGGTCGTTTTATAGCAAGTTTTGAATGATTTGAAGCGTTTTGTACGAGTTTGGTGAGTAAAGATTTTTTTTTGTTTCACGGCTGTGACGTAGCACTTACCTCACATATTCGCTTTCCCATTAGGCTAGTGTTTCATCAGCATCTGAATTCACACATAGCCTATCCTGGCATCCCACCCGAACCTTCAAACTACACACGAGGGCAATTTCTACACTTGCCATCGTACCCTCTTCTCAGATTACTCTGATCTAAGTCTGACAACAAGGTCACCAGAAAGAGGATTCTCGACCAGTATCACACTGGCACTTCACTTAGCTCAACCGCATTGCGCTAGCATCACTAAGCATGGACACCATATATGACATCTCATTAGCAATTTACCACAATAGTACGCTATATGCATATTTCAAACTTGTTTGTTATCATCAGGCGTACATAACTGTGTAAATGCCTATTACAAATTCGTATGGGCGTTGACTGGCATTGTATATAGCAATTTGCTTTACCGGTTACCGATAAGTAGGTTAATTTTGGCTTTTGGGGTTCAAAATTTGTAATAGGCATTTACACAGTTATGTACGCCTGATGATAACAAACAAGTTTGAAATATGCATATAGCGTACTATTGTGGTAAATTGCTATTGTGATGTCATATATGGTGTCCATGCTTAGTGATGCTAGCGCAATGCGGTTGAGCTAAGTGAAGTGCCAGTGTGATACTGGTCGAGAATCTTCTTTCTGGTGACCTTGTTGTCAGACTTAGATCAGAGTAATCTGAGAAGAGGGTACGATGGCAAGTGTAGAAATTGCCCTCGTGTGTGGTTTGAAGGTTCGGGTGGGATGCCAGGATAGGCTATGTGTGAATTCAGATGCTGATGAAACACTAGCCTAATGGGAAAGCAGATATGTGAGGTAAGTGCTACGTCACAGCCGTGAAAAAAAAAATTTATGTTTCAAGTCTGCTATGTAACTTCTGAAAGAGTTTTTTGTTGAACACTATTTTTTTTCCGCTACTTTGTCATGACAATCACTTTTAAGCGGCTAATGTTAACTTTCAATAGTTTTGGACGTTTTTAACCAGTTTTTAAATTTTGTGCTGTTTGACCGTATTTGTCGTTTCTGAGCGAGTTTTAAATGATTTAGGGCGTCTTTGCACGACTTTGATAAAAAATGAGTTTTTTTCTGAAAGAAGATCTTGTTTTGGTATTTGGTCACAAAAAAACATTTCCAAGCGATTTTCAGCACTCTGTAGCAATTTTTGACGCTTTTAAGCGCATTTCAATTTTGTGCTGTTTGACCGTTTTGGTCGTTTGTGAGCAAGTTTTGAATGATTGGAAGCGTTTTGACGCGAATTTGGTAAACAAACTATTTGTCACCACATTCTTTTCGGTCTTGACGGTTTTGAAAAGCAATTCTTAACGGTTTTCAGTGTTTTTCATTAGTTTTTGACCGTTTTCTATTTTTTTGATTTTTGACCGTATTGCTCGTTTGTTTCCAAAAAAGAAAAACTTGAAGAGTTTCTGGAAAACTTTAGTTGAAGTTCTTGTAGCAAAATACTTTTTTTTCCTTTTTCTTCCCAAAAATCATTTTTGAGTAGTGTTCAGTAATTTTTATCAGTTTTGGACGTTTTTGACCGCTTTCAATTTTTGCGCTGTTTGGCCGTGTTGGTGGTTTCTAAGCAAATTTCACCTGAGTTGAAGTGGTTTCGAATGAATTTGGTCGGACTGAAATGGTTTTGAATAAAAGAAACCTTGGTCAAACTTCTTAAAGTTCCTGTTTGGTCACAAAAAGACTTTCCCCAGCCGTTTTTAACGTGTTTTTTTGATTTTTGACGTTTTTGACCAACGTGCCAACTCTGTTCCGTTATCCTTAAAATTATGCATAACAGCTGGCCACAACGTTGTCTTATATGTCAAATGCGTTAAATGTCAAAGATCGTCAAAAGTGAAACGAAATGCTACAACTCGAAACAAATGATTAAATAAACTTTCGGCAAAAATTTTTGCCGACAACCTCTTCAAACTATCGTATAATACACACAAAGTACGCTTTCCAATTAAAAGATTTGTTTCATTGTCTTCAATATACGAACTCATGACGAATTGTAATTGATTTTGGGCAAAATCAACGAAAATGTATGAAGAACGACCCGGACTAACTTCTCAATTTGATGTCAGCCAACTACAAAAACAACTTCGAAATGGGAATGCAGATTCATTTGGACCAGTCTGCCATCTTTGGTTTGTTACCATTAAATGTAAGCGTGAAAACAGGCCACAGCAAAAATCGTTAAAAGTCACACGAAATGCAACAAATCGAAACAAACACATAAATGAAGCATCCAAACAAAGTTTTGCCAACAATCTCATCAAAAGATCATGTAAACACACGCAAGGTATGCTTTCCAATTGCAAGATTTGTTTCAATGTCTTCAACATATTATGACAAAATTTTAGGTAATTTGAATGAAACTAATGAAACTGTTTAGAGAACGTTCTGCGCTAACTTCCCAATTTGATGTCAGCAAACTACAAAAACAACTTCGAGGTGTAATACAAATTCATTTGGACCAGTCTGCCAACTTTGGTCCGTTATCCTTAAATGTATGCGTGACAGTAAACCACAACGTTGCGTTCAACAACATAAATCGTTGAAAGTGACACAAAACGCTACAAATCGAGACAAACACATAAATGAAGCATCCAAACGAAGTTTTGCCAACAATCTCATCAAAATATCACGTTAATGCACCCAAGGTATGTTTTCCAATTGGAATATTTGTTTCAATCTATTCATATAACAAAATCATGATGTATTTTTTTTGTATTTCGAATGAAACTAATAAAACTTTATAAAGAACCTCCTGAATTAACTTCCTAATATGATGTTAGTAAACTACAAAAACAACTTCGAAGTGTAACACAGATTCATTTTGACCAGTACACCAAGTTTGGCTCGTTACTTTTAAATGTATGCGTAACAGTAAGCCACAACTTTGTGTTCAAATGCATGAATTGTTAAGAGTGACACAAACTGCAACAAATTGAGTCAAACACAAAAATGAAGCAAGCAAACAAACTTTTGCCAACAATCTTTTCAAAATATCATGTAAACACACGCAAGGCAGTTTTTCCAAAAAGGAAAATTTCTTTTAAGACTTCAATATACGAACTTATGACTAAGTGTTGTGCAACTTGAGAAAAAACAAAGAAAATTTTTAAAGAATGACCTTGACTAACTTCATAATTCCATGCCAGCAACCTACAAAAACAACTTTGAAGTGTAATACAGATTCATCTGGACCTGTCTGCAAACTCTGTTTTGTTATCCTGAAATGTATGCGTGTCAGTAAACCACAACATTGCGTTCAACAGCATAACTCTTCAAAAGAGAAAGAAATAGCAACAAACGGAGATCAACACATAAATGAAGCATCGAAACAAACTTTTGCCAACAATCTGTTCCAAATATCACATAAATACACGCAAGGTGTGCTTTCCATTTTCAAGATTTGTTTCAATGCTTTGAAAATACGAAACTATGAAGACTTTTTTGTATTTCGAGCAAAACTAATTAAACTTTAAAGAGAATGATCTAAACTAACTTCCTAATTTGATGTCAGCTAACCACAATCACAACTTGGAAGTGGAATACAGTTTCAGTTGGACCAGTGTGCCAACTTTGGTTCGCTACCTTTAAAGGTAAGGGTGAGAGCAAGCCACAAAGTTGCGTTCAACATCATAACGGTCAAATGTGACACAAAATGCAACAAATGAAAATAAACGAAGAAATAAAGCATCCAATCAAACTTCAAATATCCAATAAAGACACACAAGGTATGCTTTCCCATAGGAAGATTTGTTTCAATGTTTTCAACATACAAAAATAGAAAAATTTTTGCATACTTTGAGTCAAACTAAGAAAAATCTCCAGAAAATGACCTAAATTAACTTCCCAATTTGACGTTAGCCAACTACAAAAACATTCTAGATGTGTAATGCAGATTCATTTGGACCAGTGTGCCAACTTTGGTCCATTACCATAAATGTATGCATGACAGTAAGCCACAGCATAACTCGTTAAAAGTGACAGAAAGTGCTAAAAATTGAGACAAATACATACATGAAGCATCGAAACAAAGTTTTGTCAACAATCTCTTCAAATAATCATGCAAATACACACAAGGTATGCTTTTCAATTGGAAGATTTGTTTCCATGTCTTTAATACACTAACTTATGACGAGTTTTTGTGTATTTTAAAAAAATATAATAGAACTGTTTAGAGAACGACCTTTACTAACTTCACAATTTGATGTCACCAAACTACACAAACAACTTGGAAGTGTAATACAGATTCATTTCGACCAATATGCCAACTTTGGTCGATTACCCTTAATTGTATGCGTGACAGTAAGCCACAGCACAAATTGTTAAGGGTGACACGAAGAGCTACAAATCGACACAAACACATCAATGAAACATCCAAACACTGTTTTGCAACAATCTCTTCAAATAATCATATAAATACACGCAAGGTAAGCTCCCCAAATGGAAGCTTTGTTTCAATATTTTCTTTGAACGAACTTAGGACGAATTTATTGTAATTGAACAAAATTAACGAAAATGTATATAGAACGAGCTGTACTAACTTTTCAATTTGCTGTCAGAGATTCACAAAAACAACTTCGAAGTGTAATGCAGACTCATTTGGACCAGTCTGCCAGCTTTGGTCCGCTACCCTTAAATGTATACGTGACAACAAGCCGAAACGTTTCGTTCAACAGCATAAATCCTTGAAAGTGACCCAACATGCAACAAATCGAGACAAACATATAAATGAAGATACCGAGCAAGTTTTTGCCGACAATCTCTTCAAAATATCATGTAAATACACACAAGATATGCTTTCCAATTGGAAGATTTGTTTCAATGTCTTCAATATACGAACTTATGGCGAATAATTGTGTAATTTAGCAAAACTAATGAAACTGCAAAAAGAACGACCTATAATAACTTCCCAATTTGACGTCAGCAAAACTATAAAATCACCTTTGATGTGTAATGCAGATTCATTTGGACCAGTCGGCCAACTTTGGTCTGCTACCCTTAAATGTATGCGTGACAGTAAGCCACAACGTTGCGTTCAACAGCAATAATCGTTGAAAGTGACACATCATGCAACAAATCGAGGCAAACGAAACATCAAAACAAATTCTTGCCAACAATCTCTTCAAAATATCATGCAATTACACAATAGGTATGCTTTCTATTTGAAGATTTGTTTCAATGTCCTCAATATTTGCAAATATAACGAATTTTTTTGCAATTTTGGCAAAATTAATGAAACTGTTCAGAGAACAATCTGTACTAACTTCCCAATTTGACGTCAGCAAACTACAAAAACAACTTCGAAGTGTAATACGGAATCATTTGGACCAGTCTGCCAGCTTTGGTCCGCTACCCTTAAATGTATACGTGATAGCAAGCCGAAACGTTTCGTTCAACAGCATAAATCCTTGAAAGTGACCCAACATGCAACAAATCGAGACAAACATATAAATGAAGAATCCAAGCAAGTTTTTGCCGACAATCTCTTCAAAATATCATGTAAATATATGCAAGATACGCTTTCCAATTGGAAGATTTGTTTCAATGTCTTCAATATACGAACTTATGACGATTTGTAGTGCATTTTAAAATAAATTATAAAACTGTTTAGAGAACGACCATAATAACTTTCTAATTTGATGTCAGCAAACTACAAAAACAACTTCAAAATGTAATGCAGATTCATTTGGACCAGTCCGCCAACTTTGGTCCGTTACCCATAAATGCATGCATGACAACAAATTACATCATAACTCGTTAAAAATGTCACAAAATGCAACAAATCGAGAAAAACACAAAAACGAAACATCCAAACAATTTTTATCCAACATTCTTTCAAAATATCATGTAAATACACGCAAGGCATGCCTTCCAATTGGAAGATTTGTTTTAATGTCTTTAATATAGGAAGTTATGACGAACTTTTGTGCAATTTGAGTAAAATTAACAAAAATGTTTAAACAACGACCAGCACTAACTTCCCAATTTGATGTCAGTAAACTACAAAAACAGCTTTGAAGTGCGATACGGAATCATTTGGACCAGTCAGTCATCTTTGCTCCGTTAACCATAACTGTACGCAATACAGTAAGCCACAGCATAACTTGTTTAAAAGTGACACAAAATGCAACAAATTGAAACAAACACCTAAATGAAGCATCGAAACAAACTTTTGCCAACAATCTCTTTAAATAATCATGTATATACATGCAAGGCATGCTTTCCAATTGGAGGATTTGTTTCAATGTTTTCAATTAACGAACTTATGACGAGTTTTTGTGTAATTTGAGCAAAATTTGTCAAATTGTATACACAACGACCTGTAGTAACTTCCCAAAATGATATCAGCAAACTACAAAAGCAACTTCGAAGTGTAATACCGAGTCATTTTGACCAGTTTGCAAATTTTGGTTCGTTACCCATAAATGTATCCATGACAGTAAGCCACAAGGTTGCGATCAACAGCATAAATTGTTAAAAGTGACATGAAATGCAACAAATCGATGCAAACACAAAAATCAAGCATCCAAACAAAGTTTTGCCAACAATCTTTCCAAAATATCATGTAAATACACGCAGGGTATGCTTTCCAATTGAAAACTTTGCTTCAATGGCTTCAATATACGAATTTATGACGAAATTTTGTGTAGTTTGAGTAAAATTAATGAAATTGTTTAGAGAACAACCAGTACTAACTTCCCAATTTGATGTCAGCAAACTACAAAAACAACTTCAAAGTGTAATAAGGAATCATTTGGACCAGTGTGCCAACTTTGGTCTGTTTCCCATAAATGTATGCGTGACAGTAAGCCACAACGTTTTGTTCAACAGCATAAATCGTTAAAAGTGACACAAAATGTAACAAATGGAAACAAACACATAAATGAAGCATCTAAACAAATGTTTGTCAACAATCTCTTTAAATAATCATGTATGTACGTGCAAGGTATGCTTTCCAATTAGAAGATTTGTTTCCATGTCTTCAATATACGAACTTATGACAAACTCTTGTGTATTTTAAAAGATATAATAAAACTTTTTAGAGAACGACCTTAACTAACTTCCCAATTTGATGTTAGCAAACTACACAAACAACTTGGAAGTGTAATACAGATTCATTTCGACCAGTATGCCAACTTTGATCGATTACCCTTAATTGTATGCGTGACAGTAAGCCACAGCATAAACGGTGAAGGGTGACACGAAGAGCTACAAATCGACACAAACACATCAATGAAACATCCAAACACTGTTTTGCCAACAATCTCTTCAAATAATCATATAAATACATGCAAGGTAAGCTGCCCAAATGGAAGCTTTGTTTCAATGTCTTCAATGAACAAACTTACGACGAAATTTTTGTAACTGAGCAAAATTAATGAAAATCTATAAAGAACGAGCGCTACTAACTTCCCAATTTGTTGTCAGAGAATTACAAAAACAACTTCGAAGTGTAATGCAGACTCATTTGGACCAGTCTGCCAACCTTGGTCTATTATCCTTAAATGTATGTGTGACAGTAAGCCACAGCATAACTCGTTAAAAAGTGACACGAAATTCAACGAACAAAAACAAACAAAAAAATTAAAGGTCGAAACAAACTTTTGGAACAGTCTCTTCAAAATCTCATATAATACACGCAAGGTATGCTTTCCAATTGGAAGATTTGTTTCAATGTCTTCAATATACAAAATTATGACAAAGTTTTGTGTCTTTTGAATGAAAATAAAGAAACTTTGTGTGGAACAACCAGTACTAACTTTCCAATTTGATGTCAGTACTGTACAAAAACAACTTGGAAGTGTAATACAGATTCACTTGGACCACTCTGCCAACTTTAGTTCATTTCTCTTAAATGTATGCGTGACAATAAGCCACAGCAATAAATTTTAAACGTTTCACGAAATGCAAAAAAGCGAGACAAACACCTAAATGAAGCATCAAAACAAACTTTTGCCAACAATCTTTACAAAATATTATGTATATTCATGCAAGGTATGCTTTCCAATTGGAGGATTTGTTTCAATGTTTTCAATTAGCGAACTTATGACGAGTTTTTGTGTAATTTGAGCAAAATTTGTCAAATTGTATACACAACGACCTGTAGTAACTTCCCAAAATGATATCAGCAAACTACAAAAGCAACTTCGAAGTGTAATACCGAGTCATTTTGACCAGTTTGCAAATTTTGGTTCGTTACCCATAAATGTATCCATGACAGTAAGCCACAAGGTTGCGATCAACAGCATAAATTGTTAAAAGTGACATGAAATGCAACAAATCAATGCAAACACAAAAATCAAGCATCCAAACAAAGTTTTGCCAACAATCTTTCCAAAATATCATGTAAATACACGCAGGGTATGCTTTCCAATTGAAAACTTTGCTTCAATGGCTTCAATATACGAATTTATGACGAAATTTTGTGTAGTTTGAGTAAAATTAATGAATTTGCTTAGAGAACAACCAGTACTAACTTCCCAATTTGATGTCAGCAAACTACAAAAACAACTTCGAAGTGTAATAAGGAATCATTTGGACCAGTGTGCCAACTTTGGTCTGTTTCCCATAAATGTATGCGTGACAGTAAGCCACAACGTTTTGCTCAACAGCATAAATCGTTAAAAGTGACAAGAATTGCAACCAATCGAGGCAAACACATAACTGAAGCATGGAAACCAAATTTTTGCTCACAATCTCTCCCTAATATCATGTAAATACACGCAAATTATGCTTTCCAGTTAGAAGATTTGTTTCAATGTCTTGAATTGACGAACTGAAGACGAAATTTGTTTTAATTTGAATAAAACTAATGAAACTGTATAAAGAACGACCAGTATAAACTTCCCAATTTGATGTTAGCAAACTACAAAAACAACCTTCAAGTGTAATACAAACACATTTGGACCAGTCAGCCAAATTTGGTCCGTTACCCTTCAATGTATGCGTGACAGTAAGCAGCAGCATAAATTGTTGAAAGTGACACGAAATACAACCAATCGAGACAAACCTATAAATGAAGCATCCAAACAAGCTTTTGCCAACACTCTCTTCAAATTATCATGTAAATACACCCAAGATATGCTTTCCAAATGGAAGATTTGTAGCAATGTCTTTAATAAACGAACTTAGGACAAAGTTTTGTGTAATTTGATCAAAACTAATGAAACTGCACAAAGAACGACCTGTACTAACTTCTTCGTTCCAAGTCAGCAAACTACAAAACAGCTTCCATCTGTAATACAAACTCATTTGGACCAGTCTGCCAACTTTGGTCGATTACCATTAAATGTATGCGTGACAGTAAGCCACAACGTTGCCTTCAACACCATAAATCGTTGAAAGTGACACAAAATGCATTAAATCGAGACAAACACATAAATGAAGCATCTAAACAAACTTTTGCCGACAATCTGTTTTAAATAATATGTAAATGCAAGCAAGGTATGGTTTTCAATCGGAACATTTGTGGCAATGCTTTCAATATACGAAATTATGACGAGTTTGTGTGTATTTTGAGCAAAATTAATGAAACTCTCCAGAAAGTGACTTACACTAACTTCCCAGTTTGATGTCAGCTGACTACAAAAACCACGTTTAAATGTCGCTTTAATTTGGAGCCAATTTTCAAACATGAGATCGAGATTAAAAAACTAGTTCAAGGCCAAAGTAGGATACACTTTGGTTCTAGGATAATCCTAGACGTTGTTTATAGGTAATATGGCTTGTCACTAGACAGCACCATTATTGCATGAAACTTTTCAGACCGAGCTCAAGTTTTCCAGCTTGGCCCTCTCCTCTGTGTGCGGCCTTGTGATAGGAACACTGAAGTCGTGTGCATTGTTAGCAAGTTGCATGCAAATGTGATTTTGTTAAATCAGCTTGCAGTCAAAAGTAATTAATCGAATGCAAACGGTAGGTGCATAATTATTCAGAAACTAGCTTGTTCTAAACTTTTTTTGTCTTGTCTTGATTCTGTTGTATCCGGTACCTGGTTGATGACATTTCAAAGTAGCTGTAAACACGGCATTGCAGCGAGCTTTGCCTTCAAACAGAAGTGTTCACTGCAACTAAGTGTACAGCCAACTTTAAGGTTCCAAGTACAGACCAAGATACTGCAGTAACCTCTCACTAACTGCCTCTGTTATACTCTCTCATTCATGTAATACAGTTTCATTTCGACCAGTGTGCCAACTTTGGTTCGCTACCTTTAAAGGTAAGAGTGACAGCAAGCCACAAAGTTGCGTTCAACATCATAAACCGTCAAAATTGGCACGAAATGCAACAAATGAAAATAAACGTATAAATGAAGCATCCAAACAAACTTTTGCCAACAATCTCAACAAAATATCATGTAAACACACGCAAGGTATGTTTTCCAATTGGAAAATTTGTTTTAATGCATTCAATATAAAAACTTATGATGAACTTTTGTGAAATTTGATCAAAAGAATCAAAGCGTATAGAAAACGACCTGTACTAACTTCTGAATTTGATGTCAGCAAAATACAAAAACAGCTTCGAAGTGTAATACAGACTCATTCCGACCAGTCTGCCAACTTTGGTCCGATACCCATGAATGCTAGCATGACAGTAAGCCACAGCATAACTTGTTAAAAGTGACAGGAAATGCGACAAATTGATTCAAACACATAAATGAAGCAATGAAACAAAATTTTGCCAACATTCTTTTCAAAACTTCTTGTAAATACACACAAGGTATGCTTTCCAACTAAAAGACTTGTCTCAATGTTTTTAATATACGAACTTATAGCGAATTGTTGTGTATTTAAAAAATAATAATAAAACTGTTTAGAGAACGACCTTTACCAACTTTCCCATTTGATGTCAGCAAACGACAAAAACAACTTCGAAATGTAATGCAGATTCATTTGGACCAAACAGCCAACTTTGGTCCGTTAACCATAAATGTACGCATGACAGTAAGCCACAGCATAATTCCTTAAAAGTGAAACGAAATGCCAAAAATCGAGACAAACACATAAATGAAGCATCGAAACAAACTTTTGCCAACAATTTCGTCAAAAATCATGTAAACACATGCAAGGTATGTTTTCCAATTGGAAAATTTGTTTCAATGTATTCAATATAAAAACTTATGACGAATTTTTGTGAAATTTGAGCAAAAGAATCAAAGTGTATAAAAAACGACCTGTACTAACTTCCTAATTTGATGTCAGCAAACTACAAAAAATCAACTTCGAGGTGTAATACGGATTTATTTGGATCAGTCTGCCAACTTTGGTCCGTTACCCATAAATGTATGCATGACAGTAAGCCACATCATAACTGGTTAATGTGACACAAAATGCATCAAATCGAGTCAAACACATAAATGAAAAATTCAAACAAAACCTTGCCAACAATCTTTTCAAAACTTCTTGTAAATACACGCAAGGTATGCTTTCCAATTAAAAGATTTGTCGCAATGTTTTTAATGTACGAACTTATAGCGAATTGTTGTGTATTTAAAAAATAATACAAAAACTGTTTAAAGAACGACCTTTACCAACTTCCCAATTTGATGTCAGCAAACTGCAAAAACAACTTCGAAGTGTAATGCAGATTCATTTGGACCAGTGTGCCAACTTTGGTCCATCAACCATAAATGTATGCGTGAGAATAAGCTACAACGTTGCGTTCAGCAGCATTAATAGTTAAAATTGACACAAAATGAAACAAATCGAGACAAACACATAACTGAAGCATCGAAACAAAGTTTTGCGAAGAACCTCTTTAAAATATCATATAATGCCCACAAGGTATGTTTTTCAATTGGAAGATTTGTTTCAATGTCTTCAATTCAACGAACTTACAACAATTTTTTGTGTAATTTGAGCAAAATAATGAAACTGTATAAAAAACAAGCTGTACTAACCTGCCAATTCGATGTCAGCAAACTGCAAAAACAACTTCGAAGTGTAATACAGATTCATTCTGACCAGTCAGACAATTTTGGTTCGTTACCCTTCAATGTATGCGTGACAGTAAGCCACAACGTTGCGTTCAACAGCATAAATTGTTGAAAGTGACACGAAATACAACAAATCGAGACAAACCTATAAATGAAGCATCCAAACAAGCTTTTGCCAACACTCTCTACAAATTATCATGTAAATACACCCAAGATATGCTTTCCAAATGGAAGATTTGTAGCAATGTCTTTAATAAACGAACTTAGGACAAAGTTTTGTGTAATTTGATCAAAACTAATGAAACTGCACAAAGAACGACCTGTACTAACTTCTTCGTTCCAAGTCAGCAAACTACAAAACAGCTTCCATCTGTAATACAAACTCATTTGGACCAGTCTGCCAACTTTGGTCGATTACCATTAAATGTATGCGTGACAGTAAGCCACAACGTTGCCTTCAACACCATAAATCGTTGAAAGTGACACAAAATGCATTAAATCGAGACAAACACATAAATGAAGCATCTAAACAAACTTTTGCCGACAATCTGTTTTAAATAATATGTAAATACACGCAAGGTATGGTTTTCAATCGGAACATTTGTGGCAATGCTTTCAATATACGAAATTATGACGAGTTTGTGTGTATTTTGAGCAAAATTAATGAAACTCTCCAGAAAGTGACTTACACTAACTTCCCAGTTTGATGTCAGCTGACTACAAAAACCACGTTTAAATGTCGCTTTAATTTGGAGCCAATTTTCAAACATGAGATCGAGATTAAAAAACTAGTTCAAGGCCAAAGTAGGATACACTTTGGTTCTAGGATAATCCTAGACGTTGTTTATAGGTAATATGGCTTGTCACTAGACAGCACCATTATTGCATGAAACTTTTCAGACCGAGCTCAAGTTTTCCAGCTTGGCCCTCTTCTCTGTGTGCGGCCTTGTGATAGGAACACTGAAGTCGTGTGCATTGTTAGCAAGTTGCATACAAATGTGATTTTGTTAAATCAGCTTGCAGTCAAAAGTAATTAATCGAATGCAAACGGTAGGTGCATAATTATTCAGAAACTAGCTTGTTCTAAACTTTTTTTGTCTTGTCTTGATTCTGTTGTATCCGGTACCTGGTTGATGACATTTCAAAGTAGCTGTAAACACGGCATTGCAGCGAGCTTCGCCTTCAAACAGAAGTGTTCACTGCAACTAAGTGTAAGCCAACTTTAAGGTTCCAAGTACAGACCAAGATACTGCAGTAACCTCTCACTAACTGCCTCTGTTATACTCTCTCATTCGTCTACAGCGTTTAGCCAGTTTTTAGGCTTGAACGGCACTGAATTAGGCCTCCACTTCATTTTCTTACCGATTTTGCGATTGAGCGGGGTAGAAATGGTTGAAATATTTTGACCCTTGCCTTTTTTTGACAGTATTTCAACGTTCTCAGCTGCCTTCATTTATAACCCAAACTAGGCTATGCCAAGATGGTAGGCTAGCCTATTCGCCAATGCTATCATTTTCACTCCAAGATTCTGCTTTACGCATTTTCCGATACATCATATCAATAACAAACCATTTTCGAGTTCGTTCGAGTCCTAGGCTATCCACCAGCAAAAATACAACAAAAATATTTCAACCTAATCCAAGTCACTCCATAAAAAAACAATGCATTTTGATCAGAAATTTGACCAAACATTTGAACATTACTCATGCGTGACGAGAACAATTAGCAATGCTAGTCGGCCATCCCTGTTAAGTATATCCTTGGTACAACCCCCCAATTGGATGCTATGACATCATAAATGGTTCAAAATTTATGATTTTTAACGTTTTCTGATAAACTGCAACTGTTTTTAACTCTCAACGGCAACCAAAACAGTAGCTCTAAGCTTCTAAATTGACCAAGAAATGGAGTTCAATCATGATATGCCCGTAACAAAAAATGCCTAAAATCACTGATTCAAGGTGCATTTGCGTTGGTCTGTGAAGTCATGGCGAGTTGGTCGCCCCCCCCACCCAATTAAAAGGTTGCTCATGCTGTTGGAGCAGCTTTATTAAAGTGAATTAACACTCAGTAAACGTCGGTTGAACGAGGGCCATTGCAAAACACTGCACAAATCAAGCATTTGCCTATTACCATAAAACAACAACTTTACACGCCTAACTATGACATCATAGCACCTTCAATCACATCTTGAATCAGTGATTTTAGGCATTTTCTGTTACGAGCATATCATAATTGAACTTCATTCCTTGGTCTTTGCAAATATCCATCCCAAACCTAGTGCAGTAATTACACTGCAAGATGTAGTTTCAGAAAATGCAATGCACTCCTCCCCAGCACCAGTGTGATGTCGTAGTTTGGTGTGCAAAGTTGTTGTTTTATGGTAATAGGCAAATGCCTGATTTGTGCAGAGTTTCTAAATGCTCTTGTTTAATCGACGTTATTGGAGTGTTAAATCGGTTATATAAAACTGCTGCAACAGCATGCACAGCTTTTGAATGGGTTGGGGGGAGCGGCCAACCCGCCATTACGTCACAGACCAACACAAACACACCTTGAATGAGTGTTTTTAGGTATTTTCTGTTACGGGCATATCATGATTGAACTTCATTTCTTGGTCTTTGCAACTATTCATTCCAAACCTAGTGCAGTACTTGCACTGTAATCTGTAGTTTCAGAAAATGCATTGCAGTCCTCCCCAGCATTCAATCAAATATAAATGGAGTTCAATCATGATATGTCTGAAACAAAAAATGCCTAAAAACACTGATTCAAGGTGTGTTTGCGTTGGTCTGTGATGTCATGGCGAGTTGGCCGCCCCCCAACCCATTCAAAAGTTGCACATTCTGTTGGAGCAGCTTTGCATAACTGATTGAACACTCAGTAAACGACGTTTGAACAAGGGCCATTACAAAACACTGCTCATAATCAGGCATTTGCTTATGGGTAGAAAGGGAGAAGCTTGCACACCCTAATGTGCTGTCACAGCAACATTGTGGAGGGATGCGAGGATTTTTTAAAACACATACCACACATATTCAAACAATTACATAGATCAGTCATGCTCTGAACAATTATGTGATAACAGCTTTTCAATCTCAATCAACAAAACAAAAGAACAAAAAACATCGGTTCATGGGAATTCCCCAACACAAATAAAATAATTTTACATATTTTTGAAAACTTTGAAGTAGGCCTTGTTACGGTGTTCAAAATTGTGTTGTCTCGTGATACCCATGGAGGTGCCTCTTGAAAAATTTTTTGCAAATAGATTTTTAATGCCTGATTAATGATTGAAATGTCTTCAGTTGCAACCAGGTGCCGTTTTTGAGATATACCGCTTTTACTCAAACGCGAATGAATATTTTAAAATCATACGCTTGAATAACTTTTTTACTATTAGTGTTGCCGTGAAATACTTCGCAAATTTCAACAAGGATATTTTTTATCTTTCTTTGAATAAAAAAATTCAAAATATGATAAATTTAAACTAACTAATTAATCATGGAAAGTTTTTTGCTAAAAAGTTTGCAGAATTAAAGGTTTAGCTTGAATTTTTTTGTGATGAATTCTAAAAGCCGTATTCTAAGAGAGGGCTTGAGCAGCTGCTTAGGCATCTACTTCAAGCATCTGCTTGGGATTTACTCAAGTCCCCACTAAAAATGCTATTCTAAGAGCAAACTTGCCAGCAACTTCAGATTGACCAAATTTTAAGTTCAACTTGAATTACACAATCATCATGTAATTTATTTCAACCGCCTGATTGGCCATTTTTGAAAAATATGTTGCAGTGAAAGCAAGGAAAATGAAAAATGCATTTAGTTTGCAAGGTTGTGTGGCAACGCGCTCTTTTGTGACTGTTAGTGTGAAAATATAAACATTTTTACAAAAGGGATTAATGCAATATTAGTAGTCTTCTGCATTTTTTTAATTTGCTTGGATTAAATAAATGTTGCCTTGTTCCAAAAGATGATAGCCTACGTATTAACTTTAGTTTTTCCGGAACAAAACACAAGTTATACAGACAAATGCAGCCTATAGTAACCACTACAGGCTCATAGCTGCACTCAGAACTTAAAATGGCATTCAGGTCGGAAATTTTTTTGCTCGAGTTTTTTTCAAACATTTTTGACAGATCTAAGGACCAACTTTGAGCTTTCTAGGACTTTCCGTTCCTGAGATATAACAGATTAAATTTTTTCTTCGTTATTTTTGCAAAAAACGCAAAACACTTTTTTTTTCTGAGACCCCCGTCCAGAGTTGTAAGTCGGGCCAGGCTTTTCGGATCGAGTTCGGGCCTAAAGTTGACAAAATTTGGGCTTAATTCGGGCTTGAGACGTACTTTTTATCTTGGGTGCACAAAAATATAATCAACGTAACTTGGAAACATAGCTTAATTTTTCAGACCTAACTTAAGTTTCGTTTTTTTTTCCGACATGATTTGGGCTTCAAATTAGTTTTCAAGTTTGGGCTTATATTTCCAGGCTTGGGCCGATTTCGAGCCCGAACTAGTCGGCCCGTTTGCAACTCTGCGTCCGTCCGGAGTCACAAATTTTAATACATCACCCATGCCCCCCCTTCTGAAAATTTTTCATTAAATGCAGTGGACAGTGAACAAAACCTTCTGTAAAAAAAAACGGTCGACCGGTGTAGATTTTGAAATTTACCGGTCGGGGCGGGTTGAGAAAATCCCGACCGATTTCATCTCTGCATTGGATGGATGTAGCGTATACTACTGAAATAGTACACTCAGAATTCCGATCTTAACTCAGAAATCCAACAGACAATAACAATTGATTATACAGCGTTTCTAATTATTTAGACAAACTTCGCTTTCAATGAATGCCAAATAATTTCTACTTTGGACTGTTAAACACTATACTGAGCGATGAAAAAAATAGTCGTACTGTTTCATGCTTATAGCGATGCCTTCAGCACCGTTTGCAGACATGTCTTCTCCAATCAGTTATAAGGCCTTTTATCTTTCCAATTTGCTCAAACTTGAGGATTTTTTTTATCAAATTGTACTTTAATAAATAAAGAAAATCAAGTGCACAACAAGAGAAATCCACAAAAGTTAGGTGAAAAAGATTCAGTTCAGATGTAATTATAAGCTAATGGTAGACATGCGGTGGTTCCTTTATTTTTTGGCCTAAAATACAGTTGACAATGGCGTAATAGTGAAGAGGGCCTCAAAAATTTTTGTCAAAAAAAACTTTTATTCGTCATAAAAATTGTGTTTTGATAATTCGTCAGAAAAACCATTCTTAAACAATTTACAGTTTTTTTATCTGCTTATAACGTTTCTGATCGATTTTCAGTTTTTGTGCATTTTGGCCGTTTTGCAGCAAGTTTTGAATGATTTGAAGCGTTTTGGACGGTTTTAGTCAAAAAAGGTTTTTTTTGTTAAACACTTTTTTTTCGTTGTTTGTCATGGCAATGCTAAGTTTCATGACAGCACAAAAACTGAAAATCAGTCAAGAAAGTGAAAAACTGGTGAAAGTTAGCATTAGCCGTTCAAAAAAAGTTTGCACTGTCATGAAATTTAGCATTGCCATGACAAACAACGAAAAAAAAGTGTTCAACAAAAAAAACCTTTTTTGACTAAAACCGTCCAAAGCGCTTCAAACCATTCAAAATTTGCTGCAAAACGGCCAGAATGCACAAAAACTGAAAATCGATCAGAAACGTTATAAACAGATAAAAAAAACTGTAAATTGTTTAAGAATGATTTTTCTGACGAAATATCAAAACACAATTTTTATGAAGAAAAAAAGTTTTTTTGACAAAAATTTTCTTAAAACGCTTTAAATCAGTTAAAACTTGCTGCTTGAAAACGACAAATACGGCCCAACAACACAAAAACTAAAAAACTGTCAAAACTGCTAAAAAACACTGAAAACAGCTTGGAAAAGAGTTTTCATGACAAAAATGCTAAACAATTTTTTTTTTTCAGGTAAAAACATTTTGTACCGAACTCGGGCTAAAACGCTTAAAAACACTTAAAACTTGCTCAAAAACGAGCAATTCGGGAAAACAACAACAAAACTGAAAGTCGGTGAGGGATGTTGAAAATTGTCAAACTTCACTAAAAATTGCTTAGAAGTGATTTTCGTAACCAAACAGCAAAACAAATATCTTTCAATCAAAAACAATTTATTTAACCAAAAATTGATCCAAAACGCTTCAAATCAGTTAAAATTGGCCTGAAAACGACAAATATGGCTGAACAGCACAAAAACTGAAAGTTGGTCAAAACAGTCAGAAACTGCTAAAAAAACTGAAAACTGCTCGAAAGTGATTCTCATTGCCAACAACCAATAAAAAAGTTTCAAACGAAAAGTTTACCAAAATTGTCCTAAAATGTTTTAAATCACTTAAAACTTGCTCAAAAACGACCAATACGGCGAAACAGCACAAAAACTAAAATGGTCAAAAGCGTCAAAAACTGCTAAATGTCACTGAAAACCGTTTAAAAAAATGTTTGTTACAATAGAAGCAAAAGAAGCAAACAAAAATGTTTTACGAAAAACACTTTTTTGACCAAAAAGCTCCAAATGGTTTACAGTGTTTTATTACAATGTTTTATTACAGTTTTTAACCAACTTTCAGTTTTTCGCTGTTTGACGGTATACGTCGTTTTCAAGCAAGCAATTCAAGCAATTGAAGGCTCTTTTGAGAAGATTTTGGTCAAAAAAGCTTGTTTTAGTCAAAAAGATTTTTTTTTGATATTTCGTCATAAATATCATTCCTAAACAATTTTTAGTGTTTTCAGCTTTTTTTTGACGTTTGGGCTCGATTTTCAGCTTTTGTGCATTTTGGCCGTTTTGGTCGTTTCATAGCAAGTTTTGAATGAATTGAAGCGTTTTGGACGAGTTTGGTGAGTAAAGATTTTTTTGTTGAAGACTTTTTTTGGCTACTTGGTCATGACAATCACTTTGAAGCGGCTAAAGCTGACTTTTAGCAGTTTTAGACGTTTTTACCCGATTTTCAAACTTTGTGCTGTTTGGCCGTATTTGTCATTTTTGAGCATGTTTTAATTGTTTTAGTGGGTTTTTGCACGACTTTGATCAAAACACTTTTTTTTTTTTTTTAAATTTTGTTTTGGTATTTGGTAAAAAAATCACTTCCAAGCGGTTTTTATCTCGTTGTAGCAGTTTTTGACGTTTTCACCCGCATTTCAATTTTTGTGCTGTTTGACGATTTGGTCGTTTGTGAGCGAGTTTTAAAGAATTAAAAGTGTTTTGACACGAATTTAGTAAACAAACTTTCTGTCCACATTCTTTTTGGTCTGGTGATGAAAGTCAATTCTTAGCAGTTTCAGTGTCTTTTAGAGGTTTTTAACCGTTTTTTACTTTTTGTGTTGTTTGGCCGTATTGCTCGTTTTTTTGCAAAATTAGAGCAATTTGAAACGTTTTGGAAAAAAATTTACTTGAAGTTTTGCAGCAAAACATTTTTTGTTTGTTATAAAGTGTAAAAAGCATTTTTGAGCAGTAATCAGTAACTTTTAGCAGTTTTTGACGTTTTTGATCGGATTTAACTTTTGTGCTGTTTGTCCACGTTGGTTGTTTCTAATCAACTTTTGCATGAATTAAAGTGTTTTAGATAATTCTAGTCAAAAACAGTTTTTTTGTTGAACAAATTTTTATTTGCAATTAAGGTCATGAGAATCACCTAAAAACAGTTTTCAATGATTTTTACCAGTTTTTGAAGTATTTGACCGCTTTTTAGTTTTTGTGCTGTTTAACGACATTTGATGTTTCATAAAAAACTTTACTTAATTTCAAGTGTTTACCGACGAATTTGGACTGACTGAAATAGTTTTTAGAAAAAAGAAAATTTGATCACTTTTTTTATAATGCTGTTTGGTCACAAAACTCTTTCCAAGCTGTTTTTGGTGTGTTTTAGCAGTTTTCAAAGTTTTTGACCAGTATGCCAACCTTCGTTCGTTACCATTACAAGTAACTAAATAAACGTCAAAAACTGGTAAACGCTTAAAACCTCTTAGAAATGATTTTTATCACCAAAGGCCATAAAAGACCGTGTGTTTCAAACAGTTGTTCACAAATATTGTGTAAAAACGCTTTTAAAATTATTCAAAACTCGCTCACAAACGACCAAAATGGTCAAACAGCATAAAAATCAAAAGGAGGTTAAAAACGTCAAAAACTACTACAAAGTGCATGAAACCGCCTAGAAGTGATTTTCGTGACCTAATACGAAACCAAAATTCTTTAAAAAAAACTAATTTTTGATTGAAGTCGTGCAAAAACCGCCTTAAATCATTTAAAACTTGCTTAGAAACAGCAAATATGGTCAAGCAGCGCAAAAACTAAAAATCAGTCAAAAACATCCAAAATTGCTAAAAGTTAGCATTAGCCACTCAAAAAAGGCTAGCATTGTCATGACCAAGCAGCCAAAAAAAAGTGTTTAACAAAAAAAAACTTTTTTGACCAAACTCGTCCAAAACGCTTCAAATCCTTCAAAACTTTCTGCGAAACAACCGAAACGGCCAAAATGCACAAAAACTGAGACTCAATCCAAAACGTTAAAAGAAGCGAAAAAAATTGAAAAGTGTTTAAATAGGATTTTTTTGACGAAAAATACTTTTTTGACCAAAAATTTCCCAAAACGCTTTAAATCAAAAAAACTTGTTGTTTGAAATCGAAAATTACGCCCAACAACCCTAAACCTAACCTTAACTCTAACCGTAACCCTAATCTTAACCCTAACCCTAACCCTAGCGATAACCCTAGCCCTAACCCCACCCCTAACACTAACCCTAGCCCTACCCTAACCTCAACCATCACCATAACCCTAGCCCTAACCAACAACTTGAAATCGAAAGTTACGGCCCAATAACACAACTTTTAAAATCAATCAAAAAAAACATCAAAAAACAGTAAAAACACCAAAAACCTCTTAAAAATTATTTTCATCAAAACAAACGTAAAAAAACTGTGTTTTTAAACAGTTGTTCACAAAGTTTGTGTAAAACCGTTTTTAAACAATCAAAACTCCCTCACAAAAGACCAAAATTGTCAAAAACCATAAAAAACAAAACGAGATTAAAAACGTCAAAAACTGCTACAAAGTGCAAAAAACCGCTTAGAAGTGATTTTCGTGACCAAACATTAAACCAAAACCTTTTTTTGAAAACTAACTTTTAGTGAATACAAGCGAAAACCGCGTTAAATCATTTGAAACTCGCTTGAAAACAACAAAAACGGCAAAACAGCGCAAAAACTAAAAACTAGTCAAAAACATCCAAAACCACTAAAAGTTAGCATTAACCGCTCAAAAAAAACAACAATGTCATGAAAGTTAGCAAATCGAGACAAACACAAAAATGAAGCATCGAAACAAACCTTTTCCGACAATCTCTTTAAAACATCAAATAAATACGCGCAAGGTATGCTTTCCAATTGGAAGACTTGTTTCAATGTCATCAATACACGAACTTATGACAAATTGTTGAGGGATTTGACTAAATTTAATGAAACTGTAATGCAAGCGACCTGTACTAACTTCCCAATTTGATGTCACAAACTACAAAAGCAACTTCAAAGTGTAATACAGATTCATTTGGACCAGTCTGCCAACTTTGGTCCGTTACCCTTAAATGAATGCGTGACAGTAAGCCACAACGTTGCGTTCAACAGCATAAGCCGCAAAAATGACACGAAATGCAACAAATCGCGACAAACACATAAATGAAGCATCAAAACAAACCTTTCCCAACAATCTCTTCAAAAAGTCATGAAAATGCACGAAAGGTATGCTTTCCAATTGGAAGATTTGTTTCAATGTCATCATAATACCAACTTATGACAAAAAACTGTGTAATTTAAGTAAAAATAACGAAACTGTAATGTAAACAACCTGCACTAAAATCGCAATTTGATGTCATCAAACTACAAAAACAACTTCAAAGTGCGTTACAGATTCATTTGGACCAGTTTGTCAACTTTGGTCCATTACCCTTAATTGTAGGCGCGACAGTAAACCACAACGTTGCGAACAACAGCATAAATCGTAAAAGTGACACGAAATGCAACAAATCGAGACAAACACATAAATCAAGCATCAAAACAAACGTTTGCCAACAATTTTTTCAAAATATCATGCAAATACATGCAAGGTATGCTTTCCAATCCAAAGATTAGTTTTAAAGCCATCAATATGCGAACTTATGACGAAAGTTTGCGTAAATTGGGTAAATATAATGAGTTTGTAAGGTAAAGGACCTGTACTAACTTCCCAATTTGCTGTCAGCAAACTACAAAAACAACTTGGAAGTGTAATACAGATTCATTTGGACCAGTCTGCCAACTTTGGTTCGTTACCCTTAAATGTAGGTGTGACAGTAAGCCACAACGTTGCGTTCAACAGCATAAAACGTTAAAAGTGAAACGAAATGCAACAAATCGAGACAAACACATAAATGAAGCATCGAAACAAACCTTTCCCAAAATCTTTTATTTAAATGTCATGTAAATACACGCAAGGTATGTTATTCATTTGGAAGGTTTGTTTCAATGTCATCAATATACGAACTTATGACAAATTGCTGTGTAATTTGAGTGAAAACAACGAAAAAGTAATGTAAACAACCTGTATTAAGTTCCCAATTTGACGTCAGCAAACTACAAAATCAACTTCAGAGTGTAATACAGATTCATTTGGACCAGTCTGCCAACTTTGGTCCGTTACTATTAAGTGTATGCGAGACAGTAAAACACAACACGACGTTCAACAACATAAATTGTTAAAAATGACTTGAATTGCAACAAATCGAGACAAACACCTAAATGAAGCATCCAAACAAACCTTTGCCAACAATTTTTTCAAAATGTCATGTAAATGCACGCAAGGTATGCTTTTCAATTGGAAGATTTGTTTCATGGTCATCCTTATAAGAACTTATGACGAATTTTTGTGTAAATTGGGTGAAATTAACGAAACTGTAATGTAAACGACCTGTACTAAATTCCCACTTTGATGTCAGCAAACTACAAAAACAACTTCGAAGTATAATACAGAGTCATTGAACTTGTTCGCCAACTTTGGTCCATTACTAGCAAATGTATTTGTGACAGTAAGCCACAAAGTTGTGTTCAACAGCATAAATCGTTAAAAGTGACACGAAATGCAACAAATCGAAACAAACACGTAAATGAAGCATCCAAACAAACCCTTGCCAACAATTTCTTCAAAATGTCATGTAACTACACCCAAGGTATGCTTTCCAATTGGAAGATTTGTTTCAATGTCATCAATATACGAACTTATGACAAAAAATTGTGTACTTTGGGTAAAATTAATGAAACTGTAATGCAAACGACTTGTACTAACTTCTCAATTTGATGTCAGCAAACTACAAAAACAACTTCAAAGTGAAATACAATCTTTTTGGGACCAGTCTGCCAATTTTGGACCGTTACCCTTAAATGCATGCGTGACAGTAAGCCACAATGTGACATTCAACAGCATAAATAGTTAGAAGTGACACGAAATGCAACAAATTGAGACAAACACATAAATGAAGCATCCAAACAAACCTTTATCAACAATTTTTGTTAAATATCATGCAAATACACGCAAGGTATGCTTTGCAATTGGAAGATTTGTTTCAATGTCATCAGTATACCAACTAATGACGAAAGTTTGTGTAATTTGGGAAAAACTAATTAAACTGTAATGTAAACGACCTGTACTAACTTCCCAATTTGATGTCAGCAAACTACAAGAACAACTTCGAAGTGTAATACAGATCAAATTGGACTAGTTTGCCAACTTTGGTCCGTTATCCTTAGTTTTATGCGTGACAGTAAGCCACAACGTTGCGTTCAACCGCATAACTCGGTAAAAGTGACACGAAATGCAACAAATCGAGACAAACACATAAATGAAGCATCCAAACAAATTTTTTTAAACATTTTTTTAAAATATAGTGCAAATATACGAAAATTATGCTTTCCAATTGGAAGATTTGTTTCAATGTCATCAGTATACCAACTTTTGACGAATTTTTCTGTAGTTTGGGAAAAACTAATTAAACTGTAATGTAAACGATCTGTACTAACTTCCCAATTTGATGTCAGCAAACTACAAGAACAACTTCAAAGTGTAATACAGATTCATTTGGACCAGTCTGCCAACTTCGGTCCGTTACCCTTAAATGTATGCGTGACAGTAAGCCACAACGTTGCGTTCAATAGCATAAATTGTTAAAAGTGACACAAAATGCAACAAATCGTGGTACACATAAATGAAGCATCTAAGCAACAATTTGCCAAAAATACTTTAAAATATCATGCAAATACACGCAAGGTCTGCTTTAACATTGGAACGTTTGATTGAATGCTTTCAATATTCGAAATTAGAACAAATTTTTTTGTGCATTTTGAGCAAAAATATTCAAAATGACCGCAGAATGATCTAAAATAATTTCACAGTTTGATGTCGGCCAACTACATCAACAACTTGGAAGTGTAATACAGATTCATTTGGACCAGTGTGCCAACTTTGGTCCGTTACATTTATTTGTATGCATGACAGCAAGCCACAAAAATGCGTTCAGGGGCAAAAATCGTTAAAATCGCCACCAAAAACAACAAATATAAATAAACACATGAATGACGCTCTAAACGACTTTTTGCCAACAATCTGTTTCAAATGTCATGTAAAAACACCCAAGGTATGCTTTCTCAATTGAAAATTTGTTTCAATGTCTTCAATTTACGAAACAAGGACTAATTCCGGTCTATTACTCGCAAAATTTTTGACACTGTCCAAAAAATGACTTGGACTTACTTCCCAATTTGATGTCAGCTAACCAGAAAAACAACCTGGAGGTGTAATACAGATTCATTTGGACCAGTGTGCCAACTTTGGTCCGTTACCCTTAAATGCATGCGTGACAGTAAACCACAACGTTGCGTTCAACAACATAAATTTTTAAAGGTGATGCGAAAAACAACAAACAGAAAAAAACATAAAGAACAAACGGAAAAAAACACATCAGTGGAGCATGTAAACATAGTTTTGCCAACAATCTGTTTAAAATGGCATGTAAATACACGCAAAATATGCTTTCCAATCCGAACTTATGTTTCAATGCTTTAAATAAACAAAACTATGACCATCTTTTGTGTATTTTGAGCAAAGTTAATGAAACTGTCAAGAGAATGACCGGCACTAATTTTCCAGTTTGATGTCAGCTATGTGAAAAAACAACTTTGAAGTGTAATGAAGAATCATTTGGACCAGTGTGCCAACTTTGGTCTGTTTTCCTTAAATGTATGCATGACAGCAAGCCACAGCATAAATCGTTAAAAGTGACACGAAATGCAACAAATTGGAACAAACACATAGATGAAGCATCGAAACAAATTTTTGCCAACAATCTTTTCAAAGTATCATAATATACACGAAAGGTATGGTTTCCAATTGGAAGATTTCTTTCAATGTTTTCAATATACGAGCATATGCCGAATTTTTGTGTAATTTGAGCAATACTATCGAAAATGTACAAAGAAGTGATATTATAATATCGAAAAGTGACACGACATGCAACAAATCGAGACAAACACATAAATGAAGCATCCACACAAAATTTTGCCTACAATGTGTTCGAAATATCATGTAAATACACGCAAGGTATGCTTTGCATTTGGAAGATTTGTTTCAATGTCTTCAATATACGAACTTATGACGAATTGTTGTGTAAATTCAACACAACTAATGAAACTGTATAAAAAACGACTTGTACTAACTCCCCAATTTGATTTCAGCAAACTACAAAAACAACTTCCAAGTTGAATACAGATTCATTTGGGACAGTCTGCCAACTTTATTCCGCTACCCTTAAATGCATGCCTGACAGCAGACCACAACGTTGTGTTCAACAGCATAGATCGTTAAAAGTGACACGAAACGCAACAAATCGAAACAAACACATAAATGAAGCATCGAAACAAGCTTATGCCAACAATCTCTCCAAAATATCATGTAAATACGCTCAAGTTTTGCTTTCCAATTCGAAGATTTGTTTTAATGTCTTCAATATACGAACTTATGACAAATTGTTGTGTAATTTAAGCAAAATAATGAAACTGTATAAGGAGCAACCTGTACTAACTTCCCAATTTGATGTCAGCAAAGTACAAAAACAACTTTGAAATGTAATACAGGTTCATTTAGAAAAGTTTGCCCCTTTGGTGAGTTACTTATAAATGTAGGCTTGACAGAAAGCCTCAACGTTGCGTTTAACACCATAAGTCGTTGAAAGTGACAAGAAATGCAAGAAACCGAGACAAACACATAAATGAAGCATCAAAACAAACTTTTGCCAACAATCTCTTTAAAATTTTACGTAAATACACGCAAAGTATGCTTTCCCATTGGAAGATTTGTTTCAATGTCTTCAATATACAAAAATATGACGAATGTTTGTGTAATTTGAGCGAAATAATGAAACTGTACAGGGAACGACCTGTGCTAACACCAATTTGATGTCAACCAACTAAAAAAATATCGTCCAAGTGTAATACAGGTTCATTTGGACCAGTCTGCCAGTTTTGGTCCGTTATCTTTAAATGTGCGTGACAGTAAGCCACAGCATTATTTGTTAAAAGTGACACGAATTGCAACAAATCAAAACAAACACATAAATAAAGCATGGAAGCAAAGTTTTGCCAACAGTCTCTTCAAAATATCAGATAAAACGCGCAAAATGTGCTTTCTATATGGAAAATTTGTTTCAATGTCTCCAATACACGAACTTATGACGAATTGTTATGTAATTTTAGAAAATTTAAAGAAACTGTTGAAAAAACGACCTTTACTCACTCCCCAATTTGATGTCAGCAAACTACAACAAAAACTTCGAAGTGTGATACAGATTAATTTGGACCAATCTGCCAACTTTGGTCTGTTACTCTTAAATGTATGCATAAAACTAAACCAGAACGTTGCGTTCAACAGCATAAATTGGTAAAAGTGACACGAAAATGCAACAAATTAACAGAAACACAAAAATGAAGCATCGAAACAAATTTTTGCCAACAATCTTTTCAAAATATCATGTAAATACACCCAAGGTATGCTTCCCAATTGGAAGATTTGCTTCAATGTTTTCAATTATTGGAACTTATGACGAATTTTTGTGCAATTTAAATAAAACTAATGAAACTGCATAAAAAACGATCTGTACTAACTTCCCAATTTGATGTCAACCAGCTACAAAAACAACTTGGAAGTGTAATACAAATTCATTTGGCCCAGTCTGCCAACTTTGGTCCGTTACCCTTAAGTGTATGCGTAACAGTAAAGCACAACGTTGCGTTTAACATCATAAATCGTTGAAAATGACACAAATTGCAACCAATCGAGATAAACATATAAATGAAGCTTCTAGACAAGCTTTTTCCAACAATCTGTTCAAAAAATCGTGTAATTACATGCAAGGTATTCTTTTCATTTGGAAGGTGTGTTTCAATGTTTTGACTAAAGAAAATTATGACCAATTTTTTTTGTTTTTTGAGCAAAATTAATGAAATGGTCCAGAACATGACCTTGACAAAAATTCCAATTTCATGTCAGCTAACTAAAAGAACAACTTGGAAGTGTAGTACAGATTTATTTGGCCCAGTGTGCCAACTTTGGTCCGTTACCTTTAAATATAAGCGTGACAGTAATCCGCAACGTTGCGTTTAACAGCAAAAAACGCTAAAAGTGACCAAACCTCAGCAAGTCGAGATATACACATAATTAAAGCTTCTAAACAAATTCTTGGCAACAGTCTCTTCAGAATATCATGTCAATACACGCAAAGTGTGCTTTCCAGTCGGACGATTTGTTTCAATGTCTTCAATATACGAACTTATGATATTCTTTTTCTATTTTGAACAAAACCAAGGAAACTGTTTAAAAAATGACCTATACTTACTTCCCAATTTGATGTCAGCTTACTGCAAAAACAACTTGGAAGTGTAATACAGATTCATTGTGTCGACGTTGTGTATAAACTTGGGTCCGTTACTCTTAAATGTATGCGTGGCATAAAGCAACAACGTTGCGTTCAACAGGATAAATCTTTAAAAGTGACACGAAATGAAACAGATGGAGATAAACATATAAATGAAGCAATTAAACAATTTTTGCGTATAATCTCTTCAAATTACATGTAAATACACGCAAGGTATGCTTTCCAATCCGAATATTTGTTTCAATGCTTTGAAAATACGAAATTATGACCAACTTTTCTGCATTTTGAGCGAAATTGAAGAAAATCTCCAAACAATGCCCTAAACTAGCTTCCCAGTTTGACGTCAGCTAACTACAAAAACAACTTGGAAGTGTAACACAGATTCATTTGGACCAGTGTGCCAACTTCGGTCCGTTACCCTTAAATGTATGCGTGACAGCAAGCCACAACGTAGGTTCTACAACATAAATTGTTAAAAGTAAAACGAAATGCAAGAAATGAAGATAAACACGCAAATGAAGCATCCAAACAATCTTTTGCAAACCATCTGTTTAAAATGTCATGTAAATACACGCAAGGTATGCTTTCCATTTGGAAGATTTGGTTCAATGTTTTCATTGCAGGATATTATGATCAAGTTTACTGTATTTTGAGCAAAATCACTTAAACTGTATAAAAAATGATCTACTGTATACTAACTTTCCAATTTGATGTCAGCTATCTACAAAAACAACTTGGAAGTGTAATACGGATTCATTGTGTCAACTTTGGTCCCTTACCCTTACATGCATTCATGACATCAATCTGCAGCGTTGCGTTCACTAGCATAAATTGTTAAAAGTGACACGAAATGCAACTAACAAATATAAACACATACATGAAGCATCAAAAGAAACTTTTGCCAACAATCAGTTCAAAATATCATTTAAATACACGCAAGGTGTGCTTTAAAATTGGAAAATTTGTTTCAGTGCTTTAACTATGCCATATTAGAAGAGTTTTTGTGTGTTTTGAGCAAAATTAATGAAACTGTCTTGAGATTGATCTATACTAACTTCCCAATTTGATGTCAGTTAACTACAAAAACAACTTAGACGTGTAACGCAAATTCATTTGGTCAGTGTGCCATCTTTTGTCCGCTCTGTTCAAATGTATGCATGACAGCAAGCCACAACATTGCGTTCAACAGTATAAATCGTTGAAAGTGACACGAAAAGCAACAAATGGAGATAAACACATAAATGAAGCATCTAAACAACTTTGTACAAAGAAACTGTTAAAAATATCATCTAAATACAGGCTAGGTATGTTTTCAATTCGGAAAATTAGTTTCAATGCTTTGAATATACAAAAAAATGACGAGTTTTGCGTATTTTGAGCCAAATTAATGAAACTGTCCAATAATTGACCTAAACTAACTTCCCATTTTGATATCAGCTATCTACGAAAACAACTTGGAAGTGTAATACAAACTTATTTGGACCAGTGTGTCAACTTTGGTCTGTTACCCTTAAATCTACGGGTGACAGCAAGCAACAACGTTGCGTTACGTGACAGCAAGCAACAAACAAAAATATTTGACATAAACATACTTCCCAAATTGATGTCAGCTATCTATAAAAACAACTTGGCTGTGTAATACAAACTCATTTGGACCAGTGTGTCAACTTTGTTCCGTTGCTTTTAAATCTACGAGTGACAGCAAGTCCAAACGTTGCTTTCAACAGCATAAATCGTTAAAAGTGACACGAAATGCAACAAATCGAGACAAACACATAAATGAAGCATCCACGCAAATTTTTGCCAAATTCTTTTCAAAATATCATGTAAATACACGCAAGATATGCTTTTCATTTGGAAAATTTGTTTCAATGTCCTCAATATACAAAAGTATGACCAATTTTAGTGTTGGTTTGAGCAAAACTAATGAAAGTGTCCAAAGAATGATCTATACTAACTTCCCAATTTGATGTCAGCAAACTACAAAAACAACTTCGAAGTGCAATACAGATTCATTTGGACCAGTCTGTAAATCGTTAAAAGTGACACGAAATGCAACAAATCGAAAAAACACATAAATGAAGCTACTAAGCAAACTTTTGCGAACAATCTCTTCAAACTATCACGTAAACACACGCAAGGTGTGCTTTCCAATCCAAAGATTTGTTTCAATGCTTTGAAAATACGGAATTATGACCAACCTTTTTGTAATTTGAGAAAAATTGATCAAACTCTCCAGAAATTGATTAGTACTAACTTCTCAATTTGATGTCAGCTAACTACAAAAACAACTAGAAAGTGTAATACAGATTTATTTTGACCAGTGTGCAAATTTTGGCCCGTTACTTTTATATGTATGCAAGACAGCAAACCACAATGTAGGTTCAGCAGCATAAATCATTACAAGTAAAACGAAATGCAACAAATGTAGATAAACAAATAAATGAAGCATCTAAACAAACTTTTGCCAACAATCTGTTCTAAATATTATTTAAATACATGCAAGATATGGTTTTCCATCGAAACATTAGTGGCAATGCTTTCAATATACGAAATTATGACGAGTTTGTGTGTATTTTGAGCAAAATTAATGAAACTCTCCAGAAAGTGACTTACACTAATTTACCAGTTTGATGTCAGCTGACTACAAAAACCACGTTTAAATGTCGCTTTAATTTGGAGCCAATTTTCAAACATGAGATCGAGATTAAAAAACTAGTTCAAGGCCAAAGTAGGATACACTTTGGTTCTAGGATAATCCTAGACGTTGTTTATAGGTAATATGACTTGTCACTAGACAGCGCCACTATCACATGAAACTTTTCAGACCGAGCTCAAGTTTTCCAGCTTGGCCCTCTCCTTTGGTTTCGGCCTTGTGATAGGAACACTGAAGTCGTGTGCATTGTTAGCAAGTTGCATACAAATGTGATTTTGTTAAATCAGCTTGCAGTCAAAAGTAATTAATCGAATGCAAACGGTAGGCGCATAATTCTTCTGAAACTAGCTTGTTCTAAACTTTTTTTGTCTTGTCTTGATTCTGTTGTATTCGGTACCTGGTTGATGACATTTCAAAGTAGCTGTAAACACGGCATTGCAGCGAGCTTCGCCTTCAAACAGAAGTGTTCACTGCAACTAAGTGTACAGCCAACTTTAAGGTTCCAAGAACAGACCAAGATACTACAATAACCTCTCACTAACTGCCTCTGTTATACTCTCTCATTCGTCTACAGCGTTTAGCCAGTTTTTAGGCTCGAACGGCACTGAATTAGGCCTCCACTTCATTTTCTTACCGATTTTGCGATTGAGCGGGGTAGGAATGGTTGAAATATTTTGACCCTTGCCTTTTTTTGACAGTATTTCAACGTTCTCAGCTGCCTTCATTTATAACCCAAACTAGGCTATGCCAAGATGGTAGGCTAGCCTATTCGCCAATGCTATCATTCTCACTCCAAGATTCTGCTTTACTCATTTTCCGATACATCATATCAATAACAAACCATTTTCGAGTTCGTTCGAGTCCTAGGCTATCCACCAGCAAAAACACAACAAAAATATTTCAACCTAATCCAAGTCACTCCATAAAAAAACAATGCATTTTGATCAAAATTTTGACCAAACATTTGAACATTACTCATGCGTGACGAGAACAATTAGCAATGCTAGTCGGCCATCCCTGTTAAGTATATCTTTGGTACAACCCCCCCAATCGGATGCTATGATATCATAAATGGTCCAAAATTTATGATTTTTAACGTTTTCTGATAAACTGCAACTGTTTTTAACTCTCAACGGCAACCAAAACAGTAGCTCTAAGCTTCTAAATCGACCAAGAAATGGAGTTCAATCATGATATGCCCGTAACAAAAAATGCCTAAAATCACTGATTCAAGGTGTATTTGCGTTGGTCTATGACGTCATGGCGAGTTGGCCGCCCCCCCACCCATTCAAAAGTTGTGCAAGCTGTTGGAGCAGCTTTGTTAAAGCGATTTAACACTCAATAAAGGTCGGTTGAACGAAGGCCATTGCAAAACACTGCACAAATCAAGCATTTGCCTATTACCATAAAACAACAACTTTGCACGCCTAACTGTGACATCATAGCACCTTCAATCACACCTTGAACCAGTGATTTTAGGCATTTTCTGTTGCGGGCATATCATGATTGAACTTCATCCCTTGGTCTTTGCAAATATCAAGAAGAGAGCTAGACGAAAGCGTTTAAACCTAAAACAGCCTTTTTCAAGGCTACCCAATCAATAAAAGATGAATCCGGTTTTATTTAAAGCTATAGTTAAATTCTGTACCACCAATCAATTATTTAAATATCAATTTTAAACCTAGCGCAGTACTTGCAGTAAGCTGTAGTTTTAGAAAATGCATTGCACTCCTCCCCAGCGCCAGTGTGATGTCATGGTTAGGCGTGCTAAGTTGTTTTATGGTAATAGGCAAATGCCTGATTTGTGCAGGGTTTCTAAATGCCCTTGTTTAATCGACGTTTATGGAGTGTTAAATCGGCTGTACAAAGCTGCTGCAACAGCATGCACAACTTTTGAATGGGTTGGGGGTGGGGCAGCCAACCCATCATTACGTTACAGACCAACGCAAAGACACCTTGAATGAGTGTTTTTAGGCATTTTCTGTTACGGGCGTATCATGATTGAACTTCACTTCTTGGTCTTTGCAAATATCCGTTCCAAACCTAGTGCAGTACTTCCACTGTGAGCTGCATTTTCAAAAAATGCAATGCATCCCTCCCCAGCGCTACTGTAATGTCATAGTTAAAATCAAAATCAAATCTTTCATTATACTCCCTGTAATACGCCAAAGCGTGTAACGAGTTGGCGGGGCCCATCTCCGCGTCATTGCGCCTGGGCAACACAGCTCCATTTGAAGAAATGTCACAACGATGGCAAGCTGTTGGCAACACTGTGTCCGATTTGACCGGTCCGAGATTTGAACCTCAGACCTCCCACTCCAGAAACGAACGCGTTACCGCTTGTAGCGCCGTTTTGTTGTTTTTCATATTTATTTATTTACTTTGTGTGAGTTTCAAACCCGGTTTCATTATTTTCGTTAATTTGCATTTGAAAGCCACGACTCGTTCTTCAAGCCAAGTATTTAATTCGTTGAATCGTTGCGAATATTGAAATTTGTTAAATCCGGTTGCTGTGAAGATGTTCTTGTTTCTTTTTATATGACGTAAGTTACTAATTTTCGAGTTGACCTAATTGAGTGCAAATTGTAAACTTTGCAAGCTGAAGCTTTGCGATGTCAAAATCACTATTCAGTTGAGTGTCTGCAGTAAGCAGCGATGATTTTTGTCACTAAAATTTAAAGGTTGAGTCAGCAAAGAACTACTGTTTGAAATTTGAAATATTGCTGCCTTTGCAGCTCGTATTGAAGACAGCTGATCTTCTCGATTTATTTTGAGTGCCAATTGCCTTGGTCTCTAATTCAGATAGTTCGCTGACTCAATCCTGACAAATATTATTTTCCAACATTCCCTTTTTTGTGAGCATTAACTGTAGCGAGTTTGACATCAGCCAGGCTTCAGTTTAAATATTCAATATTTGATTTGATCGCATTTGGAATTCTCCGTCTGCATTGAAAAATTCATCACTAAGTACAATGTTATTATTTTGTTAAATTGTTTGTTAATTGTAAAAATAGATTCTAAATTTGAATAAGTTAATGAGATAAACGAGTTGTGTGCTGAAAATCATCTTTTGTTTTTGTTGAAGCATTAATTCCAAATTTAAGCTCTAATTCATTCCGTAAAATATTTCATGTGTTTTTTGAGTGTCTAAATGTTTATTTTTTTTCCCAGAAACCGCTTCTCGTTTTCGTTTCCGCTTACTTCCGCTTACACCAACAAATAAAGGACGAAATTTTCAACAAGAAAAGCGTGTTACAAATTCCGAGGCAGACGGTAGACAAATCGAATCCGTAATAAAGTTTTGATGAACTTCCCCTGCAATTACAAAGTTTTGATGCCTTTCACTCTGCTGATGCTGGCTGCAGAGCTGCGATGACTTGCAACTGAAAATTCAATTTCAACAACAATCAAGTTATTCTTTTACCGACTTTTTTGAAGTCATCCAATTAACAGTTCCAAGCAAAATACGGTATTTCGATTTAGTAAATTGTTATTATTCGAAACAGCGTTGGTGCTTCGAAGATTTGTAGTACTAATTTACATCTGTTTGCGCCATTGCTTTAGTTTGAACTTTTGACCTTACGGCGACTAAGAATATAAGCTTTGATGTAAGGCTTTCCATTTACAAATTGCAAGATGAGTTGGATGAAAGCTATTTGCTGGCTTGGGAAATTTTGTCGTCACATGACCCAAATATTAGCAAACTTGTTGCACTGTTATCCGAGATTAATGAAATATATCACGAATTAACGTCGTTGATGACTACTACGTGTGAAAGCTATTCAATTGAAATATATATTTGTAGTGCATATCACAAACAATGCAAAGAACATGTAATTGAATGGTTCTGTGTTGTTTCTAGATTAGGTTACTGTGTTTTTGGTGATAGTATAACGCAAATTTCTAATTATTTCTCTGACTCTACTTCTACTGTCAACTTTCGATTCATTTCCAAGTCTTATAGCCTCCGCTTTTTAAAACATAGCTTCAAGTGTATGCGAGCTGATGCTGCTTTGAGGATTTCTGAGTTAAAAGGGATTAAAATGAGAGCGAAACAGAGGATGCGTTGCTTCAATGCTTGCATTGCCATAAAAAAGGTTGATCAAAAATCGGATGCTTCGTTCGGTCAACCCAAAGCCACCCAGGGCAATGCTGAGTCTTTGACTTCTTCGGGTCCAGTCCATGCCCTCGAGTATACTGGGTCCCTGTCGCATGTTGGTCCGGTTACTGAATCTCTGGCCAATGAATATCCGGGTCCAGTCCATGCCCTCGAGTATACTGGGTCCCTCTCGCATGTTGTTCCGGTAACTGAATGCCTGGGTCCAGTCCATGCCCTCGAGTATACTGGGTCCCCTTCACATGTTGTTCCGCTCCCTTTCACTGAATGTTTGGCAGATGATATTTCATCTGTCCAGCCCCACTTGTCAGCTGGTCCAGTCCTGGGTCCTACACTTGCCCAGTCCTGCTTGTCTGCTGGGTCCCCTGCTCTGGCTGATCTTGGTTTTGATTCTGCGGCTACTGGGCCCTCTGCCCTAGCCGATCTCGGTCCTGGACCCCAGCCACTGGTCCCCTTGCCTTAGCTGATCTTGGTCCTGGTCCACCAGTCACTGGGTCCTCTGCCTTAACTAATTTCGATCCTAGACCCTCAGCTACTGGGTCCCTTGCCCAAGCTGATTTTGGTCCCGGTCCTCCGACTGTTGGATCCCTTGCTCTGGCTGATCTTGAGTCTGGTTGCCTAGCTACTGGGTTCCATGTCCTAGCTGATATCGGTCATGGACCCCCAGCCACTGCTTCCTTTGCCTTAGCAGATCTTGGTCTTGGTCCCCCAGCCACTGGTTCTTTTTCCCTAGCTGATTTTGGCCTCATTCCCGGTCCTCCGACTGTTGGATCCCTTGCTCTGGCTGATCTTGTGTCTGGTTGTCTAGCTACTGGGTTCCTTGGCCCGGCTGACCTTGTTCCTGGACCCCCGCTGCTGGGTCTCCTGCCCTTGCTGAATTTGGTCCTGGTCCCCCAGTCACTGTGTTCTTTACTGACTTCGGTCCTGGTTCTACCGCTGCTGGGTCTCCTGTCCATGCTGATCTTGGTCCCCCAGCTACTGGGTCTTTTGTGGTTACTGATTCTGATTCCTCAGCTTCTGTGTTTCTGGTATGCCTGAGTTTGGTCTATAACCTTACGTTTCTTGGTTACTTTATTCTGTGTGATTTGGTACCTGCTTCTCCTACTGCTAAGTCTTTGACCCTTTGGCGTTCAGTCAATGTGTTAGTGTATACCGACTGCGTCTCTTGTACGTGTTTGGTCACAAGTACTGCACCTGTTGTGATGCTGTTTTTTCTGGAATCACTCCATATCCCTGAGTTTAGTAAGTCCATTACCCATGCTGATCCAGTTCTTAAATTTCCAGTGATTAATATTTTGACGTTCAGGGTCTTTTTGAATTCTGTTCATGCCTCCATTTACGTGCAATTCATCTCACAAGTTGCTTCAGTTTTAGAATGTTCAATTTTGGGATTTCTGATTAGTACAGACCTTGACGTGAGTTCTGTGGGCTATATTACTCCCTTTATATTTTCGGTCTATCTCACTCCATCTGATTTCAATGTTGCCTTTCTGTGGTATATTTCTATATCTCCTGGTCTGTATCCTTTCAGCGTCATATTTTCTGCCCTCTTTGAATCTAGACTTGTTCTGCTTACGGAATTAAGCGATGAGTTTTCTCATCACAGTGCGATATCTGCTTTCATGTACTCCAAGTTCGCCGCTGTCCATCCTGGTTTGGTCCCTGGTCCACTTGGGTTCATAATCTGTCTCAATCAAAAGCTTATTCTTGGTATCCTAGATTCCGCTCATTCTGCCTTTGGGTTTGATCCCGGTTTCTTGGCTTCTGCTTCTACAACGAATATTGGTCGTGGTCCATTGCAAGATTACACTTTTACTTCGATCACCGGCAATCCTAGACCAGAGTTGTTAACTTCTAGAAGTTCTATCTATGCGCTTGGGTTGAGTTTGGATTCTTCCCCATCCCTAGTTGAATCTTTGCTTTATACTGCAACCTTTTCTGGATCGTTTTATACTGGGTCCTTGCGGCACATTGATGCGGTTAATATCATATATCATGAAAGCATTTCTGGTCATAAATAGTGCTTGGGTGCTGTTCTTTGCTCTTATGCTGTGAAGCTTGTACTCGCAAAATAACGCAAGAGAATATTAATTTGTTCTTAAAAGATTTGAGCTACCAGCTTAATGCGCCTGAATTGCGAAACAGCAGAAACATCAAAAAATTTTTAACTTTAATGAGTAGTTTAACAAGCTTATATTTTCCTCTAAAAAGATTAAGCCGAAAGCAATTCAAGATTTCAAAAAACCCCTGGATAACCCCTGGTATCCTCACATCCATCAAACATAAGAACAAATTGTATGCTAAGTTTCTAAAAAATAGGTCATCGGACCTCCTCAATAACTACAAAAAATATAGAAATAAATTGACGCACATAAAGGAATTTGCTAAACGCTACTATTTTGAAAATCTTTTTCGGAACGCAAGAAATCCTTCCGATACTTGAAAGCATATAAATCAACTGCTTAGAAAAAGTATACCGAAATCATCTTTACCGCAAACAATAAAAGTTGAAGGTAAACTAATCTCCTCTCATCCAACAATTTGTGAAGAACTTAATCAGCATTTCGTCAGCAGGAGAAAAATTAAGTGCTAACCAAAATCAAAAATTTGACAAAAATTATATCAAATATTTGCGTAACAGGCAATCATCTTCAATTATTTTGCGACCCACAGACGAATTCGAAATTGCCGAAACTATTGCAGGTATGAACATCAATAAATCACCTGGTCACATTGATATCCCTGTGATCTTAATTAAAGAAGCCAAATTTCTAATTGCCCAATTTTTAGCTAGGTCATTTAACGAATGTTTAGAAACAGGAAATTACCCTGACGTTTTAAAAATTGCGAAAGTGATCCCCCTACATAAAGGCGGGTCCAAACTAGATCTCGGCAACTATAGGCCTATTTCCATTCTATCTCCTATAAACAAGATACTTGAAACTATTTTACTCAAACGTTTGGTTGACTTTTGGGAAAAGCATAATCTTTTTACAAACTATCAGTTTGGTTTCAGAAAATTACATTCAACTAATCTTGCAATAACTTACCTGCATGAAACAATACTTAAGGAAAGAGATGTGAGCCACTCAGAATGTGGAATTTTTTTGGATTTTGCCGAAGCTTTCGGTTGTGTAAATCATCACATTTTATTAGACAAATTAGAACACTATGGCGTTAGAGGTAATGCAATTTGTTTATTGCGTTCATATTTGACAAACAGGTTTCAATACACTGAGAACAGCGACCAACAAATTCGATCTAATCAACTACCAATTACAATTGGCGTGCCACAAGGTAGCGTCCTTGGGCCGTTCTTGTTTTTAGTCTATATAAATGATTTGCCTAATTGCTGAGACTCCGACATGATCTTATATGCTGATGACACCGTGCTTCTCTGTGCAGATAAAAACTTAGAATACCTCAAAAAAAAAAGTGAAAATGAATTTTGCAAAATCGAACACTGGATAAGAATAAATAAGCTTACCCTCAATTACAGCAAGACCAATTTAGTTTTATTTCCTGGTATGAAGAACAAAAGCAATTGTGATGACAATTTTTATGTAAATACTAACAACGGACCTATTACTCCCAAAAGCGTCATAAAATACCTGGGGGTTTTTATAGATCACAAATTAACGTGGAAAAACCACATACAATATGTTGAAGAAAAATTGTGTACAGCCATAGGTATTCTAAGTAAGCTTAGGTATTATGCTCCTGTATCCGTTTTACGAAGTGTATATTTTGGTATAGCTTACCCTCATTTACACTACGGAATCACATCGTGGGGAAACTCTGCCTCCAAATACATCACCAAAGTCCAAGTCCAACAAAATTTCATTCTGGAAATTATGACCAAAACTTCTTTTTTTAAAACAAGACTTTTACCCATTTATCGCCAATTAAATTTTTTGAATCTTAGTAGCATTTTTGAATTAGAGGTTATAAAATTCGTATACAAATTCAAAAACAAAACTCTTCCAATCTTGTTCTACAATTACTTCCAGTCCGCTTCCCAAGCACACAGCTACCCAACTAGATTTGCTTTGGATCTTAACTGGACTGTAATGCCTTGCAATAAAACAAGCACTCAACGATCTATTTGTTATGAAGGAAACAAAATTTGGAATAAACTTCCTATTGAAGTTAAAAAAAATTATTGTCTAACCTTCAAAATTTTTTGTAAAAAAATAAAAACATACCTTCAAAGCAAACAATTTTAACCTATATAACCCAATTTCACCTACCATCATAATTATTAAATTTGATGTACGTATGTTCTAACATTAAATGATGATATCATAAAAATTAATTAATATTACAAAAAATGAATGTTTATTTCGTGATGTTTTAATTTTGCTTTCGTTCTTTTCTTTTGATTTTCCTTTTTTCATTTTGTTTTTTGTCTGAGTACTTTCATATCTGTTTGCTGCATCGACGTTTAGGTGAGAGGCTGCAAACTCGACGACCGCTCAAGTTCAGCCGTTGGACTTGACATGAGGTCTTTCGCAGCCTCTCACCAGGATATCACTGTTTCTATTTTTTCTTTCTTTTGTGATTCACAGTGTGTGATTAAAAATATGTATATGTGTTTTCCTAACCAAAAATAAACGTACTACTTGTATCTTCTTCTTTCTGTGACAATCTCACTCGATTTTTTTTTCTCATAAATCTGATTCTGTACACAAAATCTGTACTGAGTCCTGCAACATTGACTGACAATCACTATGGTGTGATGTGCTGTTTAAGTTTAGTCGTGATAACTGCTGGTGTTTCGCGCATGTTTTACATTCGTATCTTTGCGGTCTGTGCTGAAATTATGTTTCTGAAATCAATGAATTTGTTGAAAAACGCACGTCGCACCGTCTCTTGTCACTTAAGACATCTTAAGTTTGTGTTGTACTTATGAGCTACTTGTCCTACGAGTTGGCGAGTACTGCATGTCGTAACTTTGCTGAGTAAATGCAATGCTATAACTTTCAAATACATGATTGTGTATTTTGCATTTGTTAATATTGCTCATAGATGATGTTTGTTGTCAGTTAGTAAACAGCGCTCAATTATTCATGATTGTAAATGTACCAAGAGCACATTTAAGAGGGAAGTGTAGCGCTGTTTCGTTGTTTTTCATATTTATTTATTTACTTTGTGTGAGTTTCAAACCCGGTTTCATTATTTTCGTTAATTTGCATTTGGAAGCCACGACTCGTTCTTCAAGCCAAGTATTTAATTCGTTGAATCGTTGCGAATATTGAAATCTGTTAAATCCGGTTGCTGTGAAGATGTTCTTGTTTCTTTTTATATGACGTAAGTTACTAATTTTCGAGTTGACCTAATTGAGTGCAAATTGTAAACTTTGCAAGCTGAAGCTTTGCGATGTCAAAATCACTATTCAGTTGAGTGTCTGCAGTAAGCAGCGATGATTTTTGTCACTAAAATTTAAAGGTTGAGTCAGCAAAGAACTACTGTTTGAAATTTGAAATATTGCTGCCTTTGCAGCTCGTATTGAAGACAGCTGATCTTCTCGATTTATTTTGAGTGCCAATTGCCTTGGTCTCTAATTCAGATAGTTCGCTGACTCAATCCTGACAAATATTATTTTCCAACATTCCCTTTTTTGTGAGCATTAACTGTAGCGAGTTTGACATCAGCCAGGCTTCAGTTTAAATATTCAATATTTGATTTGATCGCATTTGGAATTCTCCGTCTGCATTGAAAAATTCATCACTAAGTACAATGTTATTATTTTGTTAAATTGTTTGTTAATTGTAAAAATAGATTCTAAATTTGAATAAGTTAATGAGATAAACGAGTTGTGTGCTGAAAATCATCTTTTGTTTTTGTTGAAGCATTAATTCCAAATTTAAGCTCTAATTCATTCCGTAAAATATTTCATGTGTTTTTTGAGTGTCTAAATGTTTATTTTTTTTCCCAGAAACCGCTTCTCGTTTTCGTTTCCGCTTACTTCCGCTTACACCAACAAATAAAGGACGAAATTTTCAACAAGAAAAGCGTGTTACAAATTCCGAGGCAGACGGTAGACAAATCGAATCCGTAACACTGCTCGACCAACTGGCTGGTATGTCATTGTTAGGCATGCAAAATTGTTCTTTTATGGTAATATGCAAATGCCTGATTTGTGCAGTGTTTTGTAAATGCCCTCATTTAACCGAATTTTACTGAGTGTTAAATCGGTTATAAAAAGCTGCCCCAACACCATGCTCACCCTTTCAATGGGTTGGGGGGGCGGCCAACCCGCCATGATGTCACAGACCAACACAAACACACCCTGAATCAGTGTTTTTAGGTATTTTTTGCTACGGGCATATCATGATTGAACTCCATTTTATGGTCTTTGCAAATATCAATTCCAAACCTAGTGCAGTACTTGCACTGTAATCTGTAGTTTCAGAAAATGCATTGCAGTCCTTACCAGCGTTCAATCATATATAAATGGAGTTCAATCATGATATGTCTGAAACAAAAAATGCCTAAAATCACTCATTCAAGGTGTCTTTGCGTTGGTCTGTGATGTTATGGCGAGTTGGCCGCCCCCCAACTCATTCAAAAGTTGCACATGCTGTTGGAGCAGCTTTGTATAACCGATTTAACACTCAGTAAACGTTGGTTGAACAAGGGCCATTACAAAACACTGCACATATCAGGCATTTGCTTGTAGGTGAAAAGGAGAAGCTTGCACACCCTAATGTGCTGTCACAGCAACATTGTGGAGGGATGCGAGGATTTTTTAAAACACATACCACACATATTCAAACAATTACATAGATCAGTCATGCTCTGAACAATTACGTGATAACAGCTGTTGAATCTCAATCAACAAAACAAAAGAACAAGAAAACATCTACTCACGGGAATTCCCCAACACAAATAAAAATAATTTTACATATTTTTGAAAACTTTGAAGTAGGACTTGTTACGGTGTTTAAAATTGTGTTGTCTCGTGATACCCATCGAGGTACTTCTTGAAAATTTTTTCACAAATAGATTTTTAATGCCTGATTAATGATTGAAATGTCTTCGGTTGCAACCAGGTGTCGTTTTTAAGATATACCGCTTTTACTCAAACGCGGATGAATATTTTAAAATCATACGTTTGAATAACTTTTTTATTATTAGTGTTGCCGTGAAATATTTCACAAATTTCAAGAAGGATATTTTTTATCTTTCTTTGAATAAAAAAATTCAAAATATGATAAATTTAAACTAACTAATTAATCATTGGAGAGTTTAGTCTATCCACAAAAAGCAGCCTAATACAATGACCGATTCAAAAAACATCGATAAGCTTCGAGGAATATCGATAGCCTACGGCAGTCGGTTGCCATGGGTATACCGGTCATCAGTCCATAACGTTTATTCCAGTCGAACAAAAGCACATCGTCAATTCTAATAAATCATTCTGCTACAATGTTTTAAGACTACAGTAGTTTACTGCAAAGTTTCAGCATAAAGCAATAGGCCTACACTTTTGCAAATATTGCAAAATAAGGCTTTAATAAACTGTGTTCTTTTTCAGCATTTTCATGAGAGTCATCTCTTAGTTTGGGTTATTTGTTGGTTTAGCGCCGGTGATTGTTTCAAGTGCTCAAGTGTGGCAGAGCAGACATTCGAGAGTTGATAAGCCAACCTGCTAGGGCTAGGTTAGTTAGTTTTGAGGAGTGAAAGCCTATCAGTAATTCTCAAAGCAGTTATTGCATTAGGCTACTTTTTGTGGGTAGACTATCATCATAACAGACATGTGGTGTAATTCATGAGGTACTTCATTTGTTTTTTGACTTTTAGCGCAAAATAATTTCCTTATTAAATCGTCAGGATATTGGTATTTAATCATGAAAATATATTTTAAAGTTTTATATTCATAATGGTCAGCTGCCTAGCAACGACGGTCACGTGACTTCAAAGCAACTTTCCATGTTTTAAAATTCAACACAAAAAAACTCAAGCTAAAACACTAAATATGCAAACTTTTTAACAAAAAACTTACCCATGGTTATTTATTTAGTTTAAAATTATAATATTTTAAATTTTTACATTTAAAGAAAGATAAAAAATATCCTCATTGTAGTTTGTGGATTATTTATCGGCAACACCAATAGTAAAAAAATTATTTAAGCGTATGATTTCAAAATACTCATCCGCATTCGAGTAAAAGCTGTATATCTTAAAAACGACACCTGGTTGCAACCAAAGACATTTCAATCATTAATCAGGCATTAAAAATCTATAGTTTCGGCAAAGAGGTCGACTTTTTGTACCAAATAATCGCAATGTTCAGCAACCACAAAATTTGGTGCATTTTAGGCTTAGGCCTATCACTTTTATTTATTTACATTATTTACAATTTCTCTAAACGAACGTTTTCGGCACTACCACTGGCCCTCTTCAGGAATGTCTAAATAGCAATAATAACTTTAAGAATCCGAATCAAATAATAAACTAATCTTCAAAAGGTTAAAACATTATTTATCGACAACACCAATAGTAAAAAAATTTGAACATTAAAAATCTATTCGTGAAAAAATTTTTAAGTGGTACTTTGATGGGTATAACGAGATCTCTTTTCTAGATTTTTTTTTTAGCGTAACAAGGCCTAAAGTGTTTTAGAGCTCAATTCAAAAATATTTTCAAAGCCTACTGGTAATTTATTTTCAAAAGAAAAATAAAGCACAAAGATACGTTTCTAAACCAACAAAGAGTGTGTGGAAGAAGCAGTTAAGTTTAGTTGAGGCAAAACCTGAATTAAATTTGCAGTAAAAGCAGTTTATGCGAGGTATACCATGTCCATTGCAGTTTCAGGTTTTTTGGATTAGGCCGTTTACGTTTTGTTTATAAACCAAGTTTTCAAGGTAAGGAACTTTCTTTTAAGTCATCCCACACACTTCAATACCTACAAAGTTACCTTGGTGTTGCAAAATTTTTTCCAAAAATAATTTGAAGCGATATAATATTTACACTTGTAGGGTATGTCAACATTTGGATAAATAAGGCCTAATAGATGAACTTGGATAAAACAAGCCTATTCCATGATATCATGATTGAACTTCATTTCTTGGTCTTTGCAAATATCCATTCCAAACCTAGTGCACTACATGCACTGTAAGCTGTAGTTTTAGAAAATGCAATGCACCCCTCTGCAGCGCCACTGTCATGTCACAGTTAGGCGTGCAAAGTTGTTGTTTTATGGTAATAGGCAAATGCTTGATTTGTGCAGTGTTTTGCAATGGCCCTCATTCAATCGATGTTTACTGAGTGTCAAATCGGTTATACAAAGCTGCTTCAACAGCATGCGCAACTTTTGAACGAGTTAGGGGGGGCCAACCCGCCATGACGTCACAGACCAATGCAAAGACACCTTGAACCAGTGATTTTAGGCATTTTTTGTTACGGGCAAATCATGATTGAACTCCAGGTCTTTGCATATATCAATTCCAAACTTAGTGCAGTACTTGCACTATAAGCTGCAGTTTCAGAAAATGCATTGCACTCCTCCCCAATGCCACTGTGATGTCATAGTTAGGCGTCAAAAGTTGTTGTTTTATGTTTTAGTAGGCAAATGCCTGATTTGTGCAGAGTTTTTCAATGGCTCTCGTTTACCCGATGCTTCTTGAATGTTAAATCGGTTGTACAAAGCTGCTCCAACAGCATGCGCAACGTTTTCATGAGTTGGAGGGGCGGCCAACCCGCCATGACGTCACAGACCGACACAAAGACACCTTGAATAAGTGATTTTAGGCATTTTTTGTTACGAGCATATCATGATTGAACTCCATTTCTTGGTCTTTTTTGCTATGCTTCCCCAACCCAGTGCAGTACTTGCACTATAAGCTGTACTTTCAGAAAATGCAATGTACCACTTCGCAGCGCCACTGTGATGTCATAGTTACGCACCCAAAGTTGTTGTTTTATGTTAATAGGCAAATACCTAATTTTTGCAGGGTTTTCCAATGGCCTTCCTTTAACCGATGTTTATTGAGTGTTAAATCGGTTATACAAAGCTGCTCCAACAGCATGCGCAACTTTTGAATGGGTTGGGAGGGCGGCCAACCCAACATGACGTCACAGACCAATGCAAATACACTTTGAATCAGTGTTTTTAGGCATTTCTGTTAAGCGCATATTATGTTTGAACTCCATTTTTTGGATCTTTTTTAATATGCTTCCTCAACCTAGTGCAGTACTTGCACTACAAACTTTAGTTTCAGAAAATGTACTGCAGCCCTCCCCAGCACCACTGTGATGTCATATTTAGGCGTGCAAAGTTGTTCTTTTATGGTAATAGGCAAATGCCTGATTTGTGCAGTGTTTTGCATAGGTGGGCACAAGTTCGTTAATCGTTAATCCGTTAATAACGGAGCTAACTTTTTCATTAACTCATTAATCCGTTAAAAAGTTTTTTCATGTTAATGGACTGAATTAACTTCCGTTAAGTTCTGTTAACTTCCGTTAAGGTTTTTATCGTTAATATCTTGCTGCTTTGTTGTGCATTTGAACTTGTTTTTTGTCTTGAAATTAGATGAGACTGTAAAATGTAACTTTCAAAACACAAAAAGACCACCATAGCAATAAATATTTCTTTACAATCAGCTCAACAGCGTCAATAACTGTTCTAGAAGCGAGTTAATAAAACGAAATGTAAATTACACACAAAATGTTAACGGATTAACGGACTTTATTAACTTTCGTTAATTACAGCTGAAAATAAAGGATTAACGTTAACGGAAGCGTGAAGTTTGTTAACGGACTAGTGGTTAACGAAGCTAACGTTTTGGATTAACTTGCCCACCTATGGTGTTTTGCAATGGCTGCCATTTAACTGATGTTTATTGAGTGTTAAATCGCTTATACAAAGTTGCTCCAACAACATGCGTAACTTTTGAAGGGATTGGGGGAGTGGCCAACCCAACATGACGTTACAGACTAACGTAAATACATCTTGAGTCAATGCTTTTAGGCATTTTCTGTTAAGCGCATACCATGATTGAACTCCATTTGTTGGTTTTTGTAATTATCCAATAGAAACCCAGTAAAATACTTGCACTAGTACCATAGTAGTACCATATGCATAGTCTGGAAGGCATGTGGAAAAGGTAGTGTCATTGTGTGCTCATGAGCACCTGTTAGCGGGAAAGTTTAATTTGCGAATTGCAAAATAAAGTTGGCAGATACCTACCACAGCAGTCTTCATAAAATACTACAAGACCGACTTCGAAGAAACTTTTTTAGCCAAAAGCATTTTAAATTATTGGTTTAGTAAGTTGACTAAGGTGTATAAGTTTTATAATGTAAAAAATGTTGTCGTGAAACTGTAAGTTTTCATCTGAAGCAGGGTAGTTTTTCATCAATTTTTCAAAGCCTGGTTGCAAAATAGGCCGGTACAAACTGCGGTTTTCTGATTTAATTATTCATGTACTTAGCTTCATAATGGTCTGATGAAACTTCCGATGTCTATGGGTAATTTTAGGTCATATAAAGTTGTGACAACTGACAATCTTATGTACTTCTATGAAGGCCAGAATTATGCGTTTTGAGCTGTTGAAGTAAGAATTTACCAGTACAGTTCTAGACCAGGAGCAAGTTTATTTATTACTGTAAATCAAATGCAAAAATGACAAAAACTTTCTGCTGAAAGGCCACAACTAGAATTATCATGATAAAACGTTTTAAGCATAGGTGGGCAGTACCGCGGTACTAAAGTACCGCGGTACTAAAGTACTGCGGTACCGGAACTGCAGTACTTTCTTGGTACCGATACTGGTGCCGTCGATACTTTTGTGGTACCGGTACCGGTATCGTGGTACTTTGCTGTTTTTTGGCGGTACCTGAACTTTGGTTTTGTTTTATTTTTTAGAAGGGATTTTAAGAAGCTAATTAAAAACTTGAAACGTTGTAAAAATGCTTGCAAATCAACTAAATAAATAGCGAATCTTTTTTCATAATTAGTGTTTCATTGTTGGTCTTACTCGTTACTACCACCGCAGAGACTTAACGTTGGCAGTTTGCTGGCCCATATGAAAAATTGACGTTTTCTTGCAATAGCAAAATAATGCATTACCAGTATTCATTCACCAGCGAAACAAAAGTAAAACGGCTAAGCAAAAATTGTAAGAGACGAATTACGTTATGAATACTCATCACATCAGGCGTGAATACAGTAGCGTAGCCAGGGGGGGCGTGGGGGACTATAGCCCCCGCCATTGGCTTGCCGACCAAAAACCAGAAAAATAAAAATACCATATTTTTAGCACTTCTGAGACTGTTTTTTGAACTAGAATGGATTCAAAAAATTATATACAGCATATTTTGAAACGTTTATTGAAGGGGCAGGGAAATACTTTGTCAAAAATAAAACCTATAAATCAGAAAAAAGACTTTAAAGAATAGCCGGAAATTGGTTATCAAATTTGATCGCTTATTGAAAAATGCTTAACATAGGTTTCATCAAATAGCTCAGAAATAAGGGCGGAGGGCTATTCAGCATAAGTTAATAACCAACCACTTCTCTCGACCTTCCTTCGATTAGCCCCCTAATTATATATTTCTTTCACTACAAAATATAACCGAAATAGATCACTCCTTAAGAGGTTTACTAAACTAACGAAATACGATTTCATGATTTACCTACTTGTAAATAAGAGAACTGAAATTCTAGCTGTAGCTACCTCCCATATAGCCCATTTATGCAACTAGTACGGTATAATTTTTTTGCACTGCTAATTTTTATGTCACGTATTAATAGCATTAACTTTTATCAAAATAGGCCTAAAATTGTTATTTTCCAAAAAAAAAAATTCGAGCGCTGGGGTATCTGCCCCCACGCCTCCGGTGGCTGGGTTCTTGCCCCCAGACTCCAATTGCCCTCGGCGGTTGGGGATCCGCCCCCAGACCCCCGCAACGCCCCTCCCCATTGCAGATTTTTGGCTATGGGCCTGCATGAAGAAAAATTTACTGCACGTTACTGCCGGCCTCCATTTATATTAACTTTTGGCTTTCAGTATGCCTGGAAAGTTTGGCGAAGAAGATGTTCTCGTTCACAAATGGTGTATAATACTGCCAAAAGTATTTCACCTGGTAATACTTATACAGAAAAATTATCTCAAAAAATCTTTTTATCTGCACCAACCCCACTTTGGCCGCGATGATTTTTTTTTTCTTTTTGAACATTGTACGCTCTTCTAACAAGTTTTAAAAGGCAAAACAACGCAATCTAATTTTTGGGCAAAATTGTCGAGTTAAAAACACGGTTTTGTCTTTTGAAACTGTTGGGTGCCACCTCCCCAAAAAAAACGCAAATTAAACCCCCAGAAAGCATTTTTTATGAAATTACACCTCTTTTAGAACCCCCCAAATTGAACCTTACAAAAAATAAATATTTTTACGGCTGGCTAAAAAGCTAATTTTTTTATAATCAGAACAAAGAATCTTTTTGAGAGTCCCTCAAAAGCGTGGCCAAAAGTGCCAAAGCTTTTTTTGCGACAACCCTAATTGCATAATCTGGATTCACCCCCCACTCTGGTTACGTTGTTGCGTCCTTGGATAGGGAGCTTTAGGATGATTATCTCTGCTTGTGGCTTCGAACAAGCAGCAAATTCAATGACAAGAAATCGAAATTCACGGGACATTGGAAAACTAGAAACTTTTTAGCGGATGCAAATTCCTCCTAGCACAAAGTAATCATCACCAGAGGTGGAGTCCTCGAGGATGTTCTTGGCCTCGAGGACACATTTTCAAGTCCATGACCTTGGCCTTGGCCTCAAAGCCTCAAGTCCTCGAAAATTGCCCTGTCCTCGGCTCGAGGACAGCACTATTTTTTGAATAGTTAAAATTTTGTAGATCGGCTGAAAAATGTTTTTCTAGAGCGTTTTTTCGGATATCGACGGAAAAAAATAATTTTAAGACCTTTTTTTTATGAAAACACTTGCATTTGTGTCCTTGGTCCTTGGTCTTGGCCTCGAGCCTTGTGTCCTCGACTCCACTTCAGATTATCACAATGAAAGTGTTCGGATTGTCCAATAATTAACGTCTAGCGCTGTGCTGTGACAAGAGAATAAATATGCTATACAACAGCAACAAAAAATGCTGTAATTTTGTAATTGTTCTCATTACGGGGAAACAAAAGGCTTTTTCAAAAATCACCATTAACATGCGTCATTTGTTTATAGGCTGGCAACTGGTAAGCTCCCCATCTAACTGGTAGGCTTGCTGGCTGTTAGCTGGTAAGCTCCCATCTAGCTTTAAATAAGAAATGCAAAAAGTAACTGTAGCAAAGAAACAACTTAAAACAAATCAAAACAGCACACTTTGCCAAAAATACAATTTATCCCCCAGTTTCTAAGTTTTGTGTGAATGTCACTTGTGCAATAATTGGGAGCTGATGTATCGTCAGAGTATCCTACAGTGCCAACTTACGCACGTGATGCTTTAGAGATGGCTGCTGTTTGGTTATTACTGGTGACAAGATACTCTAGTACAATACGCAGCCCGGTGACCATAGTCCATATAAGTTAGATACTTTATCGATTCAACACCATCACGAGCTATTACTTTGTACTCACTATAGTAGTAATGCTAATACTGCAACTGCTTACTATTCTACTGAAAACGTTCTCAAAAACGAACTGTAGGTCTACGGAGTTTACATTAGTCGTGGAAACGAACCAAATTGCTAAAAGTGATGATTTACAACCCTGTAAATGAGGTCATGCAGTCCAATTTTTGTTCTTTTAATTTTTAAAAAAAGTACCGCAAAAGTACCGCGGTACTATTTTGGTAATTTTAATTTGAAAGTACCGGTACCGCGGTACTAATTTTAGAAAAGTACCGGTACCGCAGTACTTTTGCGAAGTACTATGCCCACGTATGGTTTTAAGTATACCATAGGCCAGTTAGAAATGAGAAGCTTATTTCCCTTGAGAGTTCAGTGTCTATCCTGTCTATAATAGTCTAGACAACTTCCCATGGCTGTCATGCTTCATGCAGCAATTTCATTTAAAAATTCATTCTTTAGATAGCCTATGCTGTAAATACATTATTTGTATGAAGCATTACTAATTGTATTGGCCTAATGCAAAATGGTAGCTTAAAAATTTTTATGTTGTTTGACTTGTTTCAGAAGCCTACTTGGAAAACCTGCCTGCTGTGATGTATTGCAGTTGTTGCTGTACAGTTTGTACTTGATATGTTGATAATTAGAAAAAACTGTTAACTTTAATTTGATGAAAAAATGAATAATCGTAAATCAAGAAGCTATTTGGCAAAAGACAATCTATGGGTGAACAGTCAGTCGCAACTCAGTAAACGGTAAGTAAGTGACTAGATTTTTTGCGACGCTTTCGGTACTCAATACTGTGGACGGTGTATGGTACATTTTCGAGTTAGAAATGTGCTAAGAGGCTGTGATTTTGAATTGCATTGAGTTTCATTTCTACTGAGCTCAGTGTAATTTGGATTCGCAGCTACTTTGAAAAGTCAACATGCAATGAAGAAAAATTGAGATGCAAGACAAGCCTATGTACAAAACCCATTTTAGGACAGTTCAAGTGCAGTGAGTAGTTTGCGACAAGGTAATGGGCAAGTTGGTAGCATGCAAAATATTGTTGTAGCTCACTTTTGGCTTTAACAACAGTTATTTGCATGACTACAACAATAGTAACCCATCTCAGGTCTGGTGGCCTGTACTGCAATAATTTATACAAGACAACAGTGGGAAAAGAAAGGTAGTGGTGGAATATTGTAACAAAGGGATACAATTGTAAGTTTAATTTTCATCATTTCTCTGATAGAGCGTATAAAACTTTGCCTCTAGATTGTGGGCATTGGTTTTCGATAGCAATTGCGATTAGAATCATGTGATATTAATTTGCGATAATAAAGTTGGTTAGGATTACGTGTGATCAATTTGTTTGCAAACACTGTTTAGGTAATGTAATGTCGATTTACGAGAGAAAACATCAAATGTAATGTTGATTTCTGATAGCGAGCATCTAACGAACAAGCGTTTCTATCCTGACTGCTGACTCTTACATCGATGAAAGTCGAAAGCAGCTCTATACGCATCAGATATTGAGAGTTAGAAATTCTACAACTTCTCACGTACTGACCTGTAGAGCAACTTTGCGTGTTAATTACTGCTGCAACTAATTCTGACTTAATTAATTGTCTGCGTGCTCTCTGGCCTAAAGGCTACCAGCGCAGAAGCCTAAAGAAAAGTCACCAGAACGGCGACTTCTTAAAAGCAAGCAATGCGAAAAAGTTGTCTTCCCGCAGGAATTGAACCTGCAGCCTTCGAATTACCGGTTCACTGCTATACCACTTGAGCTAGAGAAGACGTCTCCTCGCATGCTTAATTTTGCCTATTTAAACCTGCAAGGTCATTTGGAAAAATTGGCAAGGTTATTTAGAAGAAATTTGCATATCAAGAAAGATACTGTGTATTTTACAACCAAAACCTGGTACTTAAGTCAACACAAAATATTGCAGTATTTTAAAAGTGTCCTACCATAAGAGGCTTTTCAGGATTTTGGTCTTTACAAGCAACTTATTAAACATGAGACTAGATGAGTGAAATCTGCAATGATGCAAAAACAAAATGTCAATTTTATACTTGAGTGCTAAAAAATCTTTCGGAAACAGCAGATAAGGGTAGCTTAATTAACCTAACAAGTGTAATCCAATATGTTCTGAAGTTATCTGACTTGCATCTAAGTCAAAACAAAATACTGCAAAATTTGATGGTGTCTGACCATTTGAGGCTTCCCAGGGTTTTGGTCTTTAGAAGCAACTTTTTAAACAAGAGACTTTAGGCAATTGAAATCTATACCAGTAATGATGTGGAAAGAAAAAGGCAAACAGATTTGATTGATTAAGCATAATATTTTTTTGTTAACAAGCTAATATGAGTAGCCTAGCCTAGCTAACAGTAATTAATCTACAGTAGCAAGTGTAATCAAATATGTTCTGGAGTGATGTGACCCTAATTCAAGATCAATCTGATCAGTTGACAAGTGATGCTTATACTGATAAGTAATAAAATACAAAATAGATATTAAAAAATTGTTAAAACAGTCTTGGCTATTATTTTTTAAAAGGAAATGGTATGGCTATTAATTTAGCAAAACTAGGCATTATTACATAAGCACTTTGGCCCATTGCTGAGTGTGACCACTCATTGAAGTAGGCTAACTTGAAATATACTTCCATGCCTGTATCACTAACAGAAGTAAACCATTGTTTCCAAATAATCACTGATATGTAGCTAGTAATAATTCAAAAACTATAGTAATTGAAGGTCAAAGACAGTGGCATCACTTGTGATTTGAGCTAAAAACAGAGGAAGGACAATTTTCACTTGAAATACAGAAGCTTGTTAATGCTTTCTGCAAAATTGGCTTCTGCCAAATATTCATTACATTTTTCAGTTGGTGCGGCATGCACTTGGGGGCCTCTGACTGTAGCGGAGCAACATTTGAGCTGCCAGAAGGGGATAGTTCCTCCACCAGTTACATTACCAGTGGTTGATGGTTAAAGATCTCTGTTTTGATCATACTGGTAGGCCCAGGATTATTTCAATTTGCACAAGCAAAGGCTTTTAATAAACTGCTGTTTCAATTGGCTTTCAACAAACACCTACAAGTAATGGTTCTAAAATGGTCTTGACCTAGCCTATAAAAATTCAAATAACTATAATTTACATTTTCAAAGTTTAGAAGTTCAATAGCTTTAAAAAATTTTAATCAGTTACCGGTAGGCTACCGGTACGACCGGTATGTCATAATTTATAGTGTTTCGGTATTACAAGTTATTACTACACAATATTCTATAAGCCTAATGCGCTTCATAACGCACACCAGGCAAAGTTTAGAGACAGTTTATGACACAAGTTTAATATTCTAGCGAAATTCGCTCCTTTATTAACTTTATTTTTATACCCCAAGTGCTTTAGCTAGGTTAGTTTGAAAGTCAATCCGAAAACAAAATCAGCATAGGCAAATGCTGATTTCTTATCAGCTAATAATCTCCTGAGGTTTTAATTTGATTTATTTCAATCACATTGCGTTTTAATAAACATAATCAATTAAATTCACATTCATTTTTTATCGCTAACGCCAGGTTTAGCTTAAATACTTAGCAGAAGTATACTAGCCTACCGATACTTAGCAGCAACCAATGAAAAATTAAACTTTTCCGCTAACAGTCTCTAGAGTGCGAGCAGTGACACAACCTCGTACGCTAAACGCATGGACTTTCCAGACTATGTATATAAAGACTATGCTAGTACCGCTAGTTTTTGTATGGGTACGCGGCTAAAACTAGTTACGTGTCATGATACGTAAATAAATTAATCATCAGTGTTTGTGAGCATTTTTTTTAAAGGGTTACGTGATTGCACCGTTTCTGTATTGTTTTTATTTTTCAATTTCTGGACTTGACTCAATTTCAGCAGTCGAGTGTTGTTTCTAATTTTGTGTTGTATAACTTTCAATTGCAGTTCAGCATCGATGGTTACCAAAATCAAGCTTCTAAAGCAAATAAAAAAGTTCAGTTGCTTGGATACACTAAGTACTTTCCGAAGGATTTTATGCGTCCTTATGGTGAAATGGATCGCCCTCACATGGGCACTGCAGCAGACTTTAATCGCAAGCTCAAGCCATTCACTTGTGAATGACTTGCAAGGCCTTCTTTTGCAGCATTTGAGCTTGCTGATGTCAATAATCAGTAGATGCCAACTTGGACAAATTAACTGATTTACGGCTTTGGCAGAAGAAACAAATCTTTTACAGTCTGCCGGGAAAAAATGAAGAATGGCGTAATAGTGAAGAGGGCCTCAAAAATTTTTGTCAAAAAAAACTTTTATTCGTCATAAAAATTGTGTTTTGATAATTCGTCAGAAAAACCATTCTTAAACAATTTACAGTTTTTTTATCTGCTTATAACGTTTCTGATCGATTTTCAGTTTTTGTGCATTTTGGCCGTTTTGCAGCAAGTTTTGAATGATTTGAAGCGTTTTGGACGGTTTTAGTCAAAAAAGGTTTTTTTTGTTAAACACTTTTTTTTCGTTGTTTGTCATGGCAATGCTAAGTTTCATGACAGCACAAAAACTGAAAATCAGTCAAGAAAGTGAAAAACTGGTGAAAGTTAGCATTAGCCGTTCAAAAAAAGTTTGCACTGTCATGAAATTTAGCATTGCCATGACAAACAACGAAAAAAAAGTGTTCAACAAAAAAAACCTTTTTTGACTAAAACCGTCCAAAGCGCTTCAAACCATTCAAAATTTGCTGCAAAACGGCCAGAATGCACAAAAACTGAAAATCGATCAGAAACGTTATAAACAGATAAAAAAAACTGTAAATTGTTTAAGAATGATTTTTCTGACGAAATATCAAAACACAATTTTTATGAAGAAAAAAAGTTTTTTTGACAAAAATTTTCTTAAAACGCTTTAAATCAGTTAAAACTTGCTGCTTGAAAACGACAAATACGGCCCAACAACACAAAAACTAAAAAACTGTCAAAACTGCTAAAAAACACTGAAAACAGCTTGGAAAAGAGTTTTCATGACAAAAATGCTAAACAATTTTTTTTTTTCAGGTAAAAACATTTTGTACCGAACTCGGGCTAAAACGCTTAAAAACACTTAAAACTTGCTCAAAAACGAGCAATTCGGGAAAACAACAACAAAACTGAAAGTCGGTGAGGGATGTTGAAAATTGTCAAACTTCACTAAAAATTGCTTAGAAGTGATTTTCGTAACCAAACAGCAAAACAAATATCTTTCAATCAAAAACAATTTATTTAACCAAAAATTGATCCAAAACGCTTCAAATCAGTTAAAATTGGCCTGAAAACGACAAATATGGCTGAACAGCACAAAAACTGAAAGTTGGTCAAAACAGTCAGAAACTGCTAAAAAAACTGAAAACTGCTCGAAAGTGATTCTCATTGCCAACAACCAATAAAAAAGTTTCAAACGAAAAGTTTACCAAAATTGTCCTAAAATGTTTTAAATCACTTAAAACTTGCTCAAAAACGACCAATACGGCGAAACAGCACAAAAACTAAAATGGTCAAAAGCGTCAAAAACTGCTAAATGTCACTGAAAACCGTTTAAAAAAATGTTTGTTACAATAGAAGCAAAAGAAGCAAACAAAAATGTTTTACGAAAAACACTTTTTTGACCAAAAAGCTCCAAACGGTTTACAGTGTTTTATTACAATGTTTTATTACAGTTTTTAACCAACTTTCAGTTTTTCGCTGTTTGACGGTATACGTCGTTTTCAAGCAAGCAATTCAAGCAATTGAAGGCTCTTTTGAGAAGATTTTGGTCAAAAAAGCTTGTTTTAGTCAAAAAGATTTTTTTTTGATATTTCGTCATAAATATCATTCCTAAACAATTTTTAGTGTTTTCAGCTTTTTTTTGACGTTTGGGCTCGATTTTCAGCTTTTGTGCATTTTGGCCGTTTTGGTCGTTTCATAGCAAGTTTTGAATGAATTGAAGCGTTTTGGACGAGTTTGGTGAGTAAAGATTTTTTTGTTGAAGACTTTTTTTGGCTACTTGGTCATGACAATCACTTTGAAGCGGCTAAAGCTGACTTTTAGCAGTTTTAGACGTTTTTACCCGATTTTCAAACTTTGTGCTGTTTGGCCGTATTTGTCATTTTTGAGCATGTTTTAATTGTTTTAGTGGGTTTTTGCACGACTTTGATCAAAACACTTTTTTTTTTTTTTTAAATTTTGTTTTGGTATTTGGTAAAAAAATCACTTCCAAGCGGTTTTTATCTCGTTGTAGCAGTTTTTGACGTTTTCACCCGCATTTCAATTTTTGTGCTGTTTGACGATTTGGTCGTTTGTGAGCGAGTTTTAAAGAATTAAAAGTGTTTTGACACGAATTTAGTAAACAAACTTTCTGTCCACATTCTTTTTGGTCTGGTGATGAAAGTCAATTCTTAGCAGTTTCAGTGTCTTTTAGAGGTTTTTAACCGTTTTTTACTTTTTGTGTTGTTTGGCCGTATTGCTCGTTTTTTTGCAAAATTAGAGCAATTTGAAACGTTTTGGAAAAAAATTTACTTGAAGTTTTGCAGCAAAACATTTTTTGTTTGTTATAAAGTGTAAAAAGCATTTTTGAGCAGTAATCAGTAACTTTTAGCAGTTTTTGACGTTTTTGATCGGATTTAACTTTTGTGCTGTTTGTCCACGTTGGTTGTTTCTAATCAACTTTTGCATGAATTAAAGTGTTTTAGATAATTCTAGTCAAAAACAGTTTTTTTGTTGAACAAATTTTTATTTGCAATTAAGGTCATGAGAATCACCTAAAAACAGTTTTCAATGATTTTTACCAGTTTTTGAAGTATTTGACCGCTTTTTAGTTTTTGTGCTGTTTAACGACATTTGATGTTTCATAAAAAACTTTACTTAATTTCAAGTGTTTACCGACGAATTTGGACTGACTGAAATAGTTTTTAGAAAAAAGAAAATTTGATCACTTTTTTTATAATGCTGTTTGGTCACAAAACTCTTTCCAAGCTGTTTTTGGTGTGTTTTAGCAGTTTTCAAAGTTTTTGACCAGTATGCCAACCTTCGTTCGTTACCATTACAAGTAACTAAATAAACGTCAAAAACTGGTAAACGCTTAAAACCTCTTAGAAATGATTTTTATCACCAAAGGCCATAAAAGACCGTGTGTTTCAAACAGTTGTTCACAAATATTGTGTAAAAACGCTTTTAAAATTATTCAAAACTCGCTCACAAACGACCAAAATGGTCAAACAGCATAAAAATCAAAAGGAGGTTAAAAACGTCAAAAACTACTACAAAGTGCATGAAACCGCCTAGAAGTGATTTTCGTGACCTAATACGAAACCAAAATTCTTTAAAAAAAACTAATTTTTGATTGAAGTCGTGCAAAAACCGCCTTAAATCATTTAAAACTTGCTTAGAAACAGCAAATATGGTCAAGCAGCGCAAAAACTAAAAATCAGTCAAAAACATCCAAAATTGCTAAAAGTTAGCATTAGCCACTCAAAAAAGGCTAGCATTGTCATGACCAAGCAGCCAAAAAAAAGTGTTTAACAAAAAAAAACTTTTTTGACCAAACTCGTCCAAAACGCTTCAAATCCTTCAAAACTTTCTGCGAAACAACCGAAACGGCCAAAATGCACAAAAACTGAGACTCAATCCAAAACGTTAAAAGAAGCGAAAAAATTGAAAAGTGTTTAAATAGGATTTTTTTGACGAAAAATACTTTTTTGACCAAAAATTTCCCAAAACGCTTTAAATCAAAAAAACTTGTTGTTTGAAATCGAAAATTACGCCCAACAACCCTAAACCTAACCTTAACTCTAACCGTAACCCTAATCTTAACCCTAACCCTAACCCTAGCGATAACCCTAGCCCTAACCCCACCCCTAACACTAACCCTAGCCCTACCCTAACCTCAACCATCACCATAACCCTAGCCCTAACCAACAACTTGAAATCGAAAGTTACGGCCCAATAACACAACTTTTAAAATCAATCAAAAAAAACATCAAAAAACAGTAAAAACACCAAAAACCTCTTAAAAATTATTTTCATCAAAACAAACGTAAAAAAACTGTGTTTTTAAACAGTTGTTCACAAAGTTTGTGTAAAACCGTTTTTAAACAATCAAAACTCCCTCACAAAAGACCAAAATTGTCAAAAACCATAAAAAACAAAACGAGATTAAAAACGTCAAAAACTGCTACAAAGTGCAAAAAACCGCTTAGAAGTGATTTTCGTGACCAAACATTAAACCAAAACCTTTTTTTGAAAACTAACTTTTAGTGAATACAAGCGAAAACCGCGTTAAATCATTTGAAACTCGCTTGAAAACAACAAAAACGGCAAAACAGCGCAAAAACTAAAAACTAGTCAAAAACATCCAAAACCACTAAAAGTTAGCATTAACCGCTCAAAAAAAACAACAATGTCATGAAAGTTAGCAAATCGAGACAAACACAAAAATGAAGCATCGAAACAAACCTTTTCCGACAATCTCTTTAAAACATCAAATAAATACGCGCAAGGTATGCTTTCCAATTGGAAGACTTGTTTCAATGTCATCAATACACGAACTTATGACAAATTGTTGAGGGATTTGACTAAATTTAATGAAACTGTAATGCAAGCGACCTGTACTAACTTCCCAATTTGATGTCACAAACTACAAAAGCAACTTCAAAGTGTAATACAGATTCATTTGGACCAGTCTGCCAACTTTGGTCCGTTACCCTTAAATGAATGCGTGACAGTAAGCCACAACGTTGCGTTCAACAGCATAAGCCGCAAAAATGACACGAAATGCAACAAATCGCGACAAACACATAAATGAAGCATCAAAACAAACCTTTCCCAACAATCTCTTCAAAAAGTCATGAAAATGCACGAAAGGTATGCTTTCCAATTGGAAGATTTGTTTCAATGTCATCATAATACCAACTTATGACAAAAAACTGTGTAATTTAAGTAAAAATAACGAAACTGTAATGTAAACAACCTGCACTAAAATCGCAATTTGATGTCATCAAACTACAAAAACAACTTCAAAGTGCGTTACAGATTCATTTGGACCAGTTTGTCAACTTTGGTCCATTACCCTTAATTGTAGGCGCGACAGTAAACCACAACGTTGCGAACAACAGCATAAATCGTAAAAGTGACACGAAATGCAACAAATCGAGACAAACACATAAATCAAGCATCAAAACAAACGTTTGCCAACAATTTTTTCAAAATATCATGCAAATACATGCAAGGTATGCTTTCCAATCCAAAGATTAGTTTTAAAGCCATCAATATGCGAACTTATGACGAAAGTTTGCGTAAATTGGGTAAATATAATGAGTTTGTAAGGTAAAGGACCTGTACTAACTTCCCAATTTGCTGTCAGCAAACTACAAAAACAACTTGGAAGTGTAATACAGATTCATTTGGACCAGTCTGCCAACTTTGGTTCGTTACCCTTAAATGTAGGTGTGACAGTAAGCCACAACGTTGCGTTCAACAGCATAAAACGTTAAAAGTGAAACGAAATGCAACAAATCGAGACAAACACATAAATGAAGCATCGAAACAAACCTTTCCCAAAATCTTTTATTTAAATGTCATGTAAATACACGCAAGGTATGTTATTCATTTGGAAGGTTTGTTTCAATGTCATCAATATACGAACTTATGACAAATTGCTGTGTAATTTGAGTGAAAACAACGAAAAAGTAATGTAAACAACCTGTATTAAGTTCCCAATTTGACGTCAGCAAACTACAAAATCAACTTCAGAGTGTAATACAGATTCATTTGGACCAGTCTGCCAACTTTGGTCCGTTACTATTAAGTGTATGCGAGACAGTAAAACACAACACGACGTTCAACAACATAAATTGTTAAAAATGACTTGAATTGCAACAAATCGAGACAAACACCTAAATGAAGCATCCAAACAAACCTTTGCCAACAATTTTTTCAAAATGTCATGTAAATGCACGCAAGGTATGCTTTTCAATTGGAAGATTTGTTTCATGGTCATCCTTATAAGAACTTATGACGAATTTTTGTGTAAATTGGGTGAAATTAACGAAACTGTAATGTAAACGACCTGTACTAAATTCCCACTTTGATGTCAGCAAACTACAAAAACAACTTCGAAGTATAATACAGAGTCATTGAACTTGTTCGCCAACTTTGGTCCATTACTAGCAAATGTATTTGTGACAGTAAGCCACAAAGTTGTGTTCAACAGCATAAATCGTTAAAAGTGACACGAAATGCAACAAATCGAAACAAACACGTAAATGAAGCATCCAAACAAACCCTTGCCAACAATTTCTTCAAAATGTCATGTAACTACACCCAAGGTATGCTTTCCAATTGGAAGACTTGTTTCAATGTCATCAATATACGAACTTATGACAAAAAATTGTGTACTTTGGGTAAAATTAATGAAACTGTAATGCAAACGACTTGTACTAACTTCTCAATTTGATGTCAGCAAACTACAAAAACAACTTCAAAGTGAAATACAATCTTTTTGGGACCAGTCTGCCAATTTTGGACCGTTACCCTTAAATGCATGCGTGACAGTAAGCCACAATGTGACATTCAACAGCATAAATAGTTAGAAGTGACACGAAATGCAACAAATTGAGACAAACACATAAATGAAGCATCCAAACAAACCTTTATCAACAATTTTTGTTAAATATCATGCAAATACACGCAAGGTATGCTTTGCAATTGGAAGATTTGTTTCAATGTCATCAGTATACCAACTAATGACGAAAGTTTGTGTAATTTGGGAAAAACTAATTAAACTGTAATGTAAACGACCTGTACTAACTTCCCAATTTGATGTCAGCAAACTACAAGAACAACTTCGAAGTGTAATACAGATCAAATTGGACTAGTTTGCCAACTTTGGTCCGTTATCCTTAGTTTTATGCGTGACAGTAAGCCACAACGTTGCGTTCAACCGCATAACTCGGTAAAAGTGACACGAAATGCAACAAATCGAGACAAACACATAAATGAAGCATCCAAACAAATTTTTTTAAACATTTTTTTAAAATATAGTGCAAATATACGAAAATTATGCTTTCCAATTGGAAGATTTGTTTCAATGTCATCAGTATACCAACTTTTGACGAATTTTTCTGTAGTTTGGGAAAAACTAATTAAACTGTAATGTAAACGATCTGTACTAACTTCCCAATTTGATGTCAGCAAACTACAAGAACAACTTCAAAGTGTAATACAGATTCATTTGGACCAGTCTGCCAACTTCGGTCCGTTACCCTTAAATGTATGCGTGACAGTAAGCCACAACGTTGCGTTCAATAGCATAAATTGTTAAAAGTGACACAAAATGCAACAAATCGTGGTACACATAAATGAAGCATCTAAGCAACAATTTGCCAAAAATACTTTAAAATATCATGCAAATACACGCAAGGTCTGCTTTAACATTGGAACGTTTGATTGAATGCTTTCAATATTCGAAATTAGAACAAATTTTTTTGTGCATTTTGAGCAAAAATATTCAAAATGACCGCAGAATGATCTAAAATAATTTCACAGTTTGATGTCGGCCAACTACATCAACAACTTGGAAGTGTAATACAGATTCATTTGGACCAGTGTGCCAACTTTGGTCCGTTACATTTATTTGTATGCATGACAGCAAGCCACAAAAATGCGTTCAGGGGCAAAAATCGTTAAAATCGCCACCAAAAACAACAAATATAAATAAACACATGAATGACGCTCTAAACGACTTTTTGCCAACAATCTGTTTCAAATGTCATGTAAAAACACCCAAGGTATGCTTTCTCAATTGAAAATTTGTTTCAATGTCTTCAATTTACGAAACAAGGACTAATTCCGGTCTATTACTCGCAAAATTTTTGACACTGTCCAAAAAATGACTTGGACTTACTTCCCAATTTGATGTCAGCTAACCAGAAAAACAACCTGGAGGTGTAATACAGATTCATTTGGACCAGTGTGCCAACTTTGGTCCGTTACCCTTAAATGCATGCGTGACAGTAAACCACAACGTTGCGTTCAACAACATAAATTTTTAAAGGTGATGCGAAAAACAACAAACAGAAAAAAACATAAAGAACAAACGGAAAAAAACACATCAGTGGAGCATGTAAACATAGTTTTGCCAACAATCTGTTTAAAATGGCATGTAAATACACGCAAAATATGCTTTCCAATCCGAACTTATGTTTCAATGCTTTAAATAAACAAAACTATGACCATCTTTTGTGTATTTTGAGCAAAGTTAATGAAACTGTCAAGAGAATGACCGGCACTAATTTTCCAGTTTGATGTCAGCTATGTGAAAAAACAACTTTGAAGTGTAATGAAGAATCATTTGGACCAGTGTGCCAACTTTGGTCTGTTTTCCTTAAATGTATGCATGACAGCAAGCCACAGCATAAATCGTTAAAAGTGACACGAAATGCAACAAATTGGAACAAACACATAGATGAAGCATCGAAACAAATTTTTGCCAACAATCTTTTCAAAGTATCATAATATACACGAAAGGTATGGTTTCCAATTGGAAGATTTCTTTCAATGTTTTCAATATACGAGCATATGCCGAATTTTTGTGTAATTTGAGCAATACTATCGAAAATGTACAAAGAAGTGATATTATAATATCGAAAAGTGACACGACATGCAACAAATCGAGACAAACACATAAATGAAGCATCCACACAAAATTTTGCCTACAATGTGTTCGAAATATCATGTAAATACACGCAAGGTATGCTTTGCATTTGGAAGATTTGTTTCAATGTCTTCAATATACGAACTTATGACGAATTGTTGTGTAAATTCAACACAACTAATGAAACTGTATAAAAAACGACTTGTACTAACTCCCCAATTTGATTTCAGCAAACTACAAAAACAACTTCCAAGTTGAATACAGATTCATTTGGGACAGTCTGCCAACTTTATTCCGCTACCCTTAAATGCATGCCTGACAGCAGACCACAACGTTGTGTTCAACAGCATAGATCGTTAAAAGTGACACGAAACGCAACAAATCGAAACAAACACATAAATGAAGCATCGAAACAAGCTTATGCCAACAATCTCTCCAAAATATCATGTAAATACGCTCAAGTTTTGCTTTCCAATTCGAAGATTTGTTTTAATGTCTTCAATATACGAACTTATGACAAATTGTTGTGTAATTTAAGCAAAATAATGAAACTGTATAAGGAGCAACCTGTACTAACTTCCCAATTTGATGTCAGCAAAGTACAAAAACAACTTTGAAATGTAATACAGGTTCATTTAGAAAAGTTTGCCCCTTTGGTGAGTTACTTATAAATGTAGGCTTGACAGAAAGCCTCAACGTTGCGTTTAACACCATAAGTCGTTGAAAGTGACAAGAAATGCAAGAAACCGAGACAAACACATAAATGAAGCATCAAAACAAACTTTTGCCAACAATCTCTTTAAAATTTTACGTAAATACACGCAAAGTATGCTTTCCCATTGGAAGATTTGTTTCAATGTCTTCAATATACAAAAATATGACGAATGTTTGTGTAATTTGAGCGAAATAATGAAACTGTACAGGGAACGACCTGTGCTAACGCCAATTTGATGTCAACCAACTAAAAAAATATCGTCCAAGTGTAATACAGGTTCATTTGGACCAGTCTGCCAGTTTTGGTCCGTTATCTTTAAATGTGCGTGACAGTAAGCCACAGCATTATTTGTTAAAAGTGACACGAATTGCAACAAATCAAAACAAACACATAAATAAAGCATGGAAGCAAAGTTTTGCCAACAGTCTCTTCAAAATATCAGATAAAACGCGCAAAATGTGCTTTCTATATGGAAAATTTGTTTCAATGTCTCCAATACACGAACTTATGACGAATTGTTATGTAATTTTAGAAAATTTAAAGAAACTGTTGAAAAAACGACCTTTACTCACTCCCCAATTTGATGTCAGCAAACTACAACAAAAACTTCGAAGTGTGATACAGATTAATTTGGACCAATCTGCCAACTTTGGTCTGTTACTCTTAAATGTATGCATAAAACTAAACCAGAACGTTGCGTTCAACAGCATAAATTGGTAAAAGTGACACGAAAATGCAACAAATTAACAGAAACACAAAAATGAAGCATCGAAACAAATTTTTGCCAACAATCTTTTCAAAATATCATGTAAATACACCCAAGGTATGCTTCCCAATTGGAAGATTTGCTTCAATGTTTTCAATTATAGGAACTTATGACGAATTTTTGTGCAATTTAAATAAAACTAATGAAACTGCATAAAAAACGATCTGTACTAACTTCCCAATTTGATGTCAACCAGCTACAAAAACAACTTGGAAGTGTAATACAAATTCATTTGGCCCAGTCTGCCAACTTTGGTCCGTTACCCTTAAGTGTATGCGTAACAGTAAAGCACAACGTTGCGTTTAACATCATAAATCGTTGAAAATGACACAAATTGCAACCAATCGAGATAAACATATAAATGAAGCTTCTAGACAAGCTTTTTCCAACAATCTGTTCAAAAAATCGTGTAATTACATGCAAGGTATTCTTTTCATTTGGAAGGTGTGTTTCAATGTTTTGACTAAAGAAAATTATGACCAATTTTTTTTGTTTTTTGAGCAAAATTAATGAAATGGTCCAGAACATGACCTTGACAAAAATTCCAATTTCATGTCAGCTAACTAAAAGAACAACTTGGAAGTGTAGTACAGATTTATTTGGCCCAGTGTGCCAACTTTGGTCCGTTACCTTTAAATATAAGCGTGACAGTAATCCGCAACGTTGCGTTTAACAGCAAAAAACGCTAAAAGTGACCAAACCTCAGCAAGTCGAGATATACACATAATTAAAGCTTCTAAACAAATTCTTGGCAACAGTCTCTTCAGAATATCATGTCAATACACGCAAAGTGTGCTTTCCAGTCGGACGATTTGTTTCAATGTCTTCAATATACGAACTTATGATATTCTTTTTCTATTTTGAACAAAACCAAGGAAACTGTTTAAAAAATGACCTATACTTACTTCCCAATTTGATGTCAGCTTACTGCAAAAACAACTTGGAAGTGTAATACAGATTCATTGTGTCGACGTTGTGTATAAACTTGGGTCCGTTACTCTTAAATGTATGCGTGGCATAAAGCAACAACGTTGCGTTCAACAGGATAAATCTTTAAAAGTGACACGAAATGAAACAGATGGAGATAAACATATAAATGAAGCAATTAAACAATTTTTGCGTATAATCTCTTCAAATTACATGTAAATACACGCAAGGTATGCTTTCCAATCCGAATATTTGTTTCAATGCTTTGAAAATACGAAATTATGACCAACTTTTCTGCATTTTGAGCGAAATTGAAGAAAATCTCCAAACAATGCCCTAAACTAGCTTCCCAGTTTGACGTCAGCTAACTACAAAAACAACTTGGAAGTGTAACACAGATTCATTTGGACCAGTGTGCCAACTTCGGTCCGTTACCCTTAAATGTATGCGTGACAGCAAGCCACAACGTAGGTTCTACAACATAAATTGTTAAAAGTAAAACGAAATGCAAGAAATGAAGATAAACACGCAAATGAAGCATCCAAACAATCTTTTGCAAACCATCTGTTTAAAATGTCATGTAAATACACGCAAGGTATGCTTTCCATTTGGAAGATTTGGTTCAATGTTTTCATTGCAGGATATTATGATCAAGTTTACTGTATTTTGAGCAAAATCACTTAAACTGTATAAAAAATGATCTACTGTATACTAACTTTCCAATTTGATGTCAGCTATCTACAAAAACAACTTGGAAGTGTAATACGGATTCATTGTGTCAACTTTGGTCCCTTACCCTTACATGCATTCATGACATCAATCTGCAGCGTTGCGTTCACTAGCATAAATTGTTAAAAGTGACACGAAATGCAACTAACAAATATAAACACATACATGAAGCATCAAAAGAAACTTTTGCCAACAATCAGTTCAAAATATCATTTAAATACACGCAAGGTGTGCTTTAAAATTGGAAAATTTGTTTCAGTGCTTTAACTATGCCATATTAGAAGAGTTTTTGTGTGTTTTGAGCAAAATTAATGAAACTGTCTTGAGATTGATCTATACTAACTTCCCAATTTGATGTCAGTTAACTACAAAAACAACTTAGACGTGTAACGCAAATTCATTTGGTCAGTGTGCCATCTTTTGTCCGCTCTGTTCAAATGTATGCATGACAGCAAGCCACAACATTGCGTTCAACAGTATAAATCGTTGAAAGTGACACGAAAAGCAACAAATGGAGATAAACACATAAATGAAGCATCTAAACAACTTTGTACAAAGAAACTGTTAAAAATATCATCTAAATACAGGCTAGGTATGTTTTCAATTCGGAAAATTAGTTTCAATGCTTTGAATATACAAAAAAATGACGAGTTTTGCGTATTTTGAGCCAAATTAATGAAACTGTCCAATAATTGACCTAAACTAACTTCCCATTTTGATATCAGCTATCTACGAAAACAACTTGGAAGTGTAATACAAACTTATTTGGACCAGTGTGTCAACTTTGGTCTGTTACCCTTAAATCTACGGGTGACAGCAAGCAACAACGTTGCGTTACGTGACAGCAAGCAACAAACAAAAATATTTGACATAAACATACTTCCCAAATTGATGTCAGCTATCTATAAAAACAACTTGGCTGTGTAATACAAACTCATTTGGACCAGTGTGTCAACTTTGTTCCGTTGCTTTTAAATCTACGAGTGACAGCAAGTCCAAACGTTGCTTTCAACAGCATAAATCGTTAAAAGTGACACGAAATGCAACAAATCGAGACAAACACATAAATGAAGCATCCACGCAAATTTTTGCCAAATTCTTTTCAAAATATCATGTAAATACACGCAAGATATGCTTTTCATTTGGAAAATTTGTTTCAATGTCCTCAATATACAAAAGTATGACCAATTTTAGTGTTGGTTTGAGCAAAACTAATGAAAGTGTCCAAAGAATGATCTATACTAACTTCCCAATTTGATGTCAGCAAACTACAAAAACAACTTCGAAGTGCAATACAGATTCATTTGGACCAGTCTGTAAATCGTTAAAAGTGACACGAAATGCAACAAATCGAAAAAACACATAAATGAAGCTACTAAGCAAACTTTTGCGAACAATCTCTTCAAACTATCACGTAAACACACGCAAGGTGTGCTTTCCAATCCAAAGATTTGTTTCAATGCTTTGAAAATACGGAATTATGACCAACCTTTTTGTAATTTGAGAAAAATTGATCAAACTCTCCAGAAATTGATTAGTACTAACTTCTCAATTTGATGTCAGCTAACTACAAAAACAACTAGAAAGTGTAATACAGATTTATTTTGACCAGTGTGCAAATTTTGGCCCGTTACTTTTATATGTATGCAAGACAGCAAACCACAATGTAGGTTCAGCAGCATAAATCATTACAAGTAAAACGAAATGCAACAAATGTAGATAAACAAATAAATGAAGCATCTAAACAAACTTTTGCCAACAATCTGTTCTAAATATTATTTAAATACATGCAAGATATGGTTTTCCATCGAAACATTAGTGGCAATGCTTTCAATATACGAAATTATGACGAGTTTGTGTGTATTTTGAGCAAAATTAATGAAACTCTCCAGAAAGTGACTTACACTAATTTACCAGTTTGATGTCAGCTGACTACAAAAACCACGTTTAAATGTCGCTTTAATTTGGAGCCAATTTTCAAACATGAGATCGAGATTAAAAAACTAGTTCAAGGCCAAAGTAGGATACACTTTGGTTCTAGGATAATCCTAGACGTTGTTTATAGGTAATATGACTTGTCACTAGACAGCGCCACTATCACATGAAACTTTTCAGACCGAGCTCAAGTTTTCCAGCTTGGCCCTCTCCTTTGGTTTCGGCCTTGTGATAGGAACACTGAAGTCGTGTGCATTGTTAGCAAGTTGCATACAAATGTGATTTTGTTAAATCAGCTTGCAGTCAAAAGTAATTAATCGAATGCAAACGGTAGGCGCATAATTCTTCTGAAACTAGCTTGTTCTAAACTTTTTTTGTCTTGTCTTGATTCTGTTGTATTCGGTACCTGGTTGATGACATTTCAAAGTAGCTGTAAACACGGCATTGCAGCGAGCTTCGCCTTCAAACAGAAGCGTTCACTGCAACTAAGTGTACAGCCAACTTTAAGGTTCCAAGAACAGACCAAGATACTACAATAACCTCTCACTAACTGCCTCTGTTATACTCTCTCATTCGTCTACAGCGTTTAGCCAGTTTTTAGGCTCGAACGGCACTGAATTAGGCCTCCACTTCATTTTCTTACCGATTTTGCGATTGAGCGGGGTAGGAATGGTTGAAATATTTTGACCCTTGCCTTTTTTTGACAGTATTTCAACGTTCTCAGCTGCCTTCATTTATAACCCAAACTAGGCTATGCCAAGATGGTAGGCTAGCCTATTCGCCAATGCTATCATTCTCACTCCAAGATTCTGCTTTACTCATTTTCCGATACATCATATCAATAACAAACCATTTTCGAGTTCGTTCGAGTCCTAGGCTATCCACCAGCAAAAACACAACAAAAATATTTCAACCTAATCCAAGTCACTCCATAAAAAAACAATGCATTTTGATCAAAATTTTGACCAAACATTTGAACATTACTCATGCGTGACGAGAACAATTAGCAATGCTAGTCGGCCATCCCTGTTAAGTATATCTTTGGTACAACCCCCCCAATCGGATGCTATGATATCATAAATGGTCCAAAATTTATGATTTTTAACGTTTTCTGATAAACTGCAACTGTTTTTAACTCTCAACGGCAACCAAAACAGTAGCTCTAAGCTTCTAAATCGACCAAGAAATGGAGTTCAATCATGATATGCCCGTAACAAAAAATGCCTAAAATCACTGATTCAAGGTGTATTTGCGTTGGTCTATGACGTCATGGCGAGTTGGCCGCCCCCCCACCCATTCAAAAGTTGTGCAAGCTGTTGGAGCAGCTTTGTTAAAGCGATTTAACACTCAATAAAGGTCGGTTGAACGAAGGCCATTGCAAAACACTGCACAAATCAAGCATTTGCCTATTACCATAAAACAACAACTTTGCACGCCTAACTGTGACATCATAGCACCTTCAATCACACCTTGAACCAGTGATTTTAGGCATTTTCTGTTGCGGGCATATCATGATTGAACTTCATCCCTTGGTCTTTGCAAATATCAAGAAGAGAGCTAGACGAAAGCGTTTAAACCTAAAACAGCCTTTTTCAAGGCTACCCAATCAATAAAAGATGAATCCGGTTTTATTTAAAGCTATAGTTAAATTCTGTACCACCAATCAATTATTTAAATATCAATTTTAAACCTAGCGCAGTACTTGCAGTAAGCTGTAGTTTTAGAAAATGCATTGCACTCCTCCCCAGCGCCAGTGTGATGTCATGGTTAGGCGTGCTAAGTTGTTTTATGGTAATAGGCAAATGCCTGATTTGTGCAGGGTTTCTAAATGCCCTTGTTTAATCGACGTTTATGGAGTGTTAAATCGGCTGTACAAAGCTGCTGCAACAGCATGCACAACTTTTGAATGGGTTGGGGGTGGGGCAGCCAACCCATCATTACGTTACAGACCAACGCAAAGACACCTTGAATGAGTGTTTTTAGGCATTTTCTGTTACGGGCGTATCATGATTGAACTTCACTTCTTGGTCTTTGCAAATATCCGTTCCAAACCTAGTGCAGTACTTCCACTGTGAGCTGCATTTTCAAAAAATGCAATGCATCCCTCCCCAGCGCTACTGTAATGTCATAGTTAAAATCAAAATCAAATCTTTCATTATACTCCCTGTAATACGCCAAAGCGTGTAACGAGTTGGCGGGGCCCATCTCCGCGTCATTGCGCCTGGGCAACACAGCTCCATTTGAAGAAATGTCACAACGATGGCAAGCTGTTGGCAACACTGTGTCCGATTTGACCGGTCCGAGATTTGAACCTCAGACCTCCCACTCCAGAAACGAACGCGTTACCGCTTGTAGCGCCGTTTTGTTGTTTTTCATATTTATTTATTTACTTTGTGTGAGTTTCAAACCCGGTTTCATTATTTTCGTTAATTTGCATTTGAAAGCCACGACTCGTTCTTCAAGCCAAGTATTTAATTCGTTGAATCGTTGCGAATATTGAAATTTGTTAAATCCGGTTGCTGTGAAGATGTTCTTGTTTCTTTTTATATGACGTAAGTTACTAATTTTCGAGTTGACCTAATTGAGTGCAAATTGTAAACTTTGCAAGCTGAAGCTTTGCGATGTCAAAATCACTATTCAGTTGAGTGTCTGCAGTAAGCAGCGATGATTTTTGTCACTAAAATTTAAAGGTTGAGTCAGCAAAGAACTACTGTTTGAAATTTGAAATATTGCTGCCTTTGCAGCTCGTATTGAAGACAGCTGATCTTCTCGATTTATTTTGAGTGCCAATTGCCTTGGTCTCTAATTCAGATAGTTCGCTGACTCAATCCTGACAAATATTATTTTCCAACATTCCCTTTTTTGTGAGCATTAACTGTAGCGAGTTTGACATCAGCCAGGCTTCAGTTTAAATATTCAATATTTGATTTGATCGCATTTGGAATTCTCCGTCTGCATTGAAAAATTCATCACTAAGTACAATGTTATTATTTTGTTAAATTGTTTGTTAATTGTAAAAATAGATTCTAAATTTGAATAAGTTAATGAGATAAACGAGTTGTGTGCTGAAAATCATCTTTTGTTTTTGTTGAAGCATTAATTCCAAATTTAAGCTCTAATTCATTCCGTAAAATATTTCATGTGTTTTTTGAGTGTCTAAATGTTTATTTTTTTTCCCAGAAACCGCTTCTCGTTTTCGTTTCCGCTTACTTCCGCTTACACCAACAAATAAAGGACGAAATTTTCAACAAGAAAAGCGTGTTACAAATTCCGAGGCAGACGGTAGACAAATCGAATCCGTAATAAAGTTTTGATGAACTTCCCCTGCAATTACAAAGTTTTGATGCCTTTCACTCTGCTGATGCTGGCTGCAGAGCTGCGATGACTTGCAACTGAAAATTCAATTTCAACAACAATCAAGTTATTCTTTTACCGACTTTTTTGAAGTCATCCAATTAACAGTTCCAAGCAAAATACGGTATTTCGATTTAGTAAATTGTTATTATTCGAAACAGCGTTGGTGCTTCGAAGATTTGTAGTACTAATTTACATCTGTTTGCGCCATTGCTTTAGTTTGAACTTTTGACCTTACGGCGACTAAGAATATAAGCTTTGATGTAAGGCTTTCCATTTACAAATTGCAAGATGAGTTGGATGAAAGCTATTTGCTGGCTTGGGAAATTTTGTCGTCACATGACCCAAATATTAGCAAACTTGTTGCACTGTTATCCGAGATTAATGAAATATATCACGAATTAACGTCGTTGATGACTACTACGTGTGAAAGCTATTCAATTGAAATATATATTTGTAGTGCATATCACAAACAATGCAAAGAACATGTAATTGAATGGTTCTGTGTTGTTTCTAGATTAGGTTACTGTGTTTTTGGTGATAGTATAACGCAAATTTCTAATTATTTCTCTGACTCTACTTCTACTGTCAACTTTCGATTCATTTCCAAGTCTTATAGCCTCCGCTTTTTAAAACATAGCTTCAAGTGTATGCGAGCTGATGCTGCTTTGAGGATTTCTGAGTTAAAAGGGATTAAAATGAGAGCGAAACAGAGGATGCGTTGCTTCAATGCTTGCATTGCCATAAAAAAGGTTGATCAAAAATCGGATGCTTCGTTCGGTCAACCCAAAGCCACCCAGGGCAATGCTGAGTCTTTGACTTCTTCGGGTCCAGTCCATGCCCTCGAGTATACTGGGTCCCTGTCGCATGTTGGTCCGGTTACTGAATCTCTGGCCAATGAATATCCGGGTCCAGTCCATGCCCTCGAGTATACTGGGTCCCTCTCGCATGTTGTTCCGGTAACTGAATGCCTGGGTCCAGTCCATGCCCTCGAGTATACTGGGTCCCCTTCACATGTTGTTCCGCTCCCTTTCACTGAATGTTTGGCAGATGATATTTCATCTGTCCAGCCCCACTTGTCAGCTGGTCCAGTCCTGGGTCCTACACTTGCCCAGTCCTGCTTGTCTGCTGGGTCCCCTGCTCTGGCTGATCTTGGTTTTGATTCTGCGGCTACTGGGCCCTCTGCCCTAGCCGATCTCGGTCCTGGACCCCAGCCACTGGTCCCCTTGCCTTAGCTGATCTTGGTCCTGGTCCACCAGTCACTGGGTCCTCTGCCTTAACTAATTTCGATCCTAGACCCTCAGCTACTGGGTCCCTTGCCCAAGCTGATTTTGGTCCCGGTCCTCCGACTGTTGGATCCCTTGCTCTGGCTGATCTTGAGTCTGGTTGCCTAGCTACTGGGTTCCATGTCCTAGCTGATATCGGTCATGGACCCCCAGCCACTGCTTCCTTTGCCTTAGCAGATCTTGGTCTTGGTCCCCCAGCCACTGGTTCTTTTTCCCTAGCTGATTTTGGCCTCATTCCCGGTCCTCCGACTGTTGGATCCCTTGCTCTGGCTGATCTTGTGTCTGGTTGTCTAGCTACTGGGTTCCTTGGCCCGGCTGACCTTGTTCCTGGACCCCCGCTGCTGGGTCTCCTGCCCTTGCTGAATTTGGTCCTGGTCCCCCAGTCACTGTGTTCTTTACTGACTTCGGTCCTGGTTCTACCGCTGCTGGGTCTCCTGTCCATGCTGATCTTGGTCCCCCAGCTACTGGGTCTTTTGTGGTTACTGATTCTGATTCCTCAGCTTCTGTGTTTCTGGTATGCCTGAGTTTGGTCTATAACCTTACGTTTCTTGGTTACTTTATTCTGTGTGATTTGGTACCTGCTTCTCCTACTGCTAAGTCTTTGACCCTTTGGCGTTCAGTCAATGTGTTAGTGTATACCGACTGCGTCTCTTGTACGTGTTTGGTCACAAGTACTGCACCTGTTGTGATGCTGTTTTTTCTGGAATCACTCCATATCCCTGAGTTTAGTAAGTCCATTACCCATGCTGATCCAGTTCTTAAATTTCCAGTGATTAATATTTTGACGTTCAGGGTCTTTTTGAATTCTGTTCATGCCTCCATTTACGTGCAATTCATCTCACAAGTTGCTTCAGTTTTAGAATGTTCAATTTTGGGATTTCTGATTAGTACAGACCTTGACGTGAGTTCTGTGGGCTATATTACTCCCTTTATATTTTCGGTCTATCTCACTCCATCTGATTTCAATGTTGCCTTTCTGTGGTATATTTCTATATCTCCTGGTCTGTATCCTTTCAGCGTCATATTTTCTGCCCTCTTTGAATCTAGACTTGTTCTGCTTACGGAATTAAGCGATGAGTTTTCTCATCACAGTGCGATATCTGCTTTCATGTACTCCAAGTTCGCCGCTGTCCATCCTGGTTTGGTCCCTGGTCCACTTGGGTTCATAATCTGTCTCAATCAAAAGCTTATTCTTGGTATCCTAGATTCCGCTCATTCTGCCTTTGGGTTTGATCCCGGTTTCTTGGCTTCTGCTTCTACAACGAATATTGGTCGTGGTCCATTGCAAGATTACACTTTTACTTCGATCACCGGCAATCCTAGACCAGAGTTGTTAACTTCTAGAAGTTCTATCTATGCGCTTGGGTTGAGTTTGGATTCTTCCCCATCCCTAGTTGAATCTTTGCTTTATACTGCAACCTTTTCTGGATCGTTTTATACTGGGTCCTTGCGGCACATTGATGCGGTTAATATCATATATCATGAAAGCATTTCTGGTCATAAATAGTGCTTGGGTGCTGTTCTTTGCTCTTATGCTGTGAAGCTTGTACTCGCAAAATAACGCAAGAGAATATTAATTTGTTCTTAAAAGATTTGAGCTACCAGCTTAATGCGCCTGAATTGCGAAACAGCAGAAACATCAAAAAATTTTTAACTTTAATGAGTAGTTTAACAAGCTTATATTTTCCTCTAAAAAGATTAAGCCGAAAGCAATTCAAGATTTCAAAAAACCCCTGGATAACCCCTGGTATCCTCACATCCATCAAACATAAGAACAAATTGTATGCTAAGTTTCTAAAAAATAGGTCATCGGACCTCCTCAATAACTACAAAAAATATAGAAATAAATTGACGCACATAAAGGAATTTGCTAAACGCTACTATTTTGAAAATCTTTTTCGGAACGCAAGAAATCCTTCCGATACTTGAAAGCATATAAATCAACTGCTTAGAAAAAGTATACCGAAATCATCTTTACCGCAAACAATAAAAGTTGAAGGTAAACTAATCTCCTCTCATCCAACAATTTGTGAAGAACTTAATCAGCATTTCGTCAGCAGGAGAAAAATTAAGTGCTAACCAAAATCAAAAATTTGACAAAAATTATATCAAATATTTGCGTAACAGGCAATCATCTTCAATTATTTTGCGACCCACAGACGAATTCGAAATTGCCGAAACTATTGCAGGTATGAACATCAATAAATCACCTGGTCACATTGATATCCCTGTGATCTTAATTAAAGAAGCCAAATTTCTAATTGCCCAATTTTTAGCTAGGTCATTTAACGAATGTTTAGAAACAGGAAATTACCCTGACGTTTTAAAAATTGCGAAAGTGATCCCCCTACATAAAGGCGGGTCCAAACTAGATCTCGGCAACTATAGGCCTATTTCCATTCTATCTCCTATAAACAAGATATTTGAAACTATTTTACTCAAACGTTTGGTTGACTTTTGGGAAAAGCATAATCTTTTTACAAACTATCAGTTTGGTTTCAGAAAATTACATTCAACTAATCTTGCAATAACTTACCTGCATGAAACAATACTTAAGGAAAGAGATGTGAGCAACTCAGAATGTGGAATTTTTTTGGATTTTGCCGAAGCTTTCGGTTGTGTAAATCATCACATTTTATTAGACAAATTAGAACACTATGGCGTTAGAGGTAATGCAATTTGTTTATTGCGTTCATATTTGACAAACAGGTTTCAATACACTGAGAACAGCGACCAACAAATTCGATCTAATCAACTACCAATTACAATTGGCGTGCCACAAGGTAGCGTCCTTGGGCCGTTCTTGTTTTTAGTCTATATAAATGATTTGCCTAATTGCTGAGACTCCGACATGATCTTATATGCTGATGACACCGTGCTTCTCTGTGCAGATAAAAACTTAGAATACCTCAAAAAAAAAAGTGAAAATGAATTTTGCAAAATCGAACACTGGATAAGAATAAATAAGCTTACCCTCAATTACAGCAAGACCAATTTAGTTTTATTTCCTGGTATGAAGAACAAAAGCAATTGTGATGACAATTTTTATGTAAATACTAACAACGGACCTATTACTCCCAAAAGCGTCATAAAATACCTGGGGGTTTTTATAGATCACAAATTAACGTGGAAAAACCACATACAATATGTTGAAGAAAAATTGTGTACAGCCATAGGTATTCTAAGTAAGCTTAGGTATTATGCTCCTGTATCCGTTTTACGAAGTGTATATTTTGGTATAGCTTACCCTCATTTACACTACGGAATCACATCGTGGGGAAACTCTGCCTCCAAATACATCACCAAAGTCCAAGTCCAACAAAATTTCATTCTGGAAATTATGACCAAAACTTCTTTTTTTAAAACAAGACTTTTACCCATTTATCGCCAATTAAATTTTTTGAATCTTAGTAGCATTTTTGAATTAGAGGTTATAAAATTCGTATACAAATTCAAAAACAAAACTCTTCCAATCTTGTTCTACAATTACTTCCAGTCCGCTTCCCAAGCACACAGCTACCCAACTAGATTTGCTTTGGATCTTAACTGGACTGTAATGCCTTGCAATAAAACAAGCACTCAACGATCTATTTGTTATGAAGGAAACAAAATTTGGAATAAACTTCCTATTGAAGTTAAAAAAAATTATTGTCTAACCTTCAAAATTTTTTGTAAAAAAATAAAAACATACCTTCAAAGCAAACAATTTTAACCTATATAACCCAATTTCACCTACCATCATAATTATTAAATTTGATGTACGTATGTTCTAACATTAAATGATGATATCATAAAAATTAATTAATATTACAAAAAATGAATGTTTATTTCGTGATGTTTTAATTTTGCTTTCGTTCTTTTCTTTTGATTTTCCTTTTTTCATTTTGTTTTTTGTCTGAGTACTTTCATATCTGTTTGCTGCATCGACGTTTAGGTGAGAGGCTGCAAACTCGACGACCGCTCAAGTTCAGCCGTTGGACTTGACATGAGGTCTTTCGCAGCCTCTCACCAGGATATCACTGTTTCTATTTTTTCTTTCTTTTGTGATTCACAGTGTGTGATTAAAAATATGTATATGTGTTTTCCTAACCAAAAATAAACGTACTACTTGTATCTTCTTCTTTCTGTGACAATCTCACTCGATTTTTTTTTCTCATAAATCTGATTCTGTACACAAAATCTGTACTGAGTCCTGCAACATTGACTGACAATCACTATGGTGTGATGTGCTGTTTAAGTTTAGTCGTGATAACTGCTGGTGTTTCGCGCATGTTTTACATTCGTATCTTTGCGGTCTGTGCTGAAATTATGTTTCTGAAATCAATGAATTTGTTGAAAAACGCACGTCGCACCGTCTCTTGTCACTTAAGACATCTTAAGTTTGTGTTGTACTTATGAGCTACTTGTCCTACGAGTTGGCGAGTACTGCATGTCGTAACTTTGCTGAGTAAATGCAATGCTATAACTTTCAAATACATGATTGTGTATTTTGCATTTGTTAATATTGCTCATAGATGATGTTTGTTGTCAGTTAGTAAACAGCGCTCAATTATTCATGATTGTAAATGTACCAAGAGCACATTTAAGAGGGAAGTGTAGCGCTGTTTCGTTGTTTTTCATATTTATTTATTTACTTTGTGTGAGTTTCAAACCCGGTTTCATTATTTTCGTTAATTTGCATTTGGAAGCCACGACTCGTTCTTCAAGCCAAGTATTTAATTCGTTGAATCGTTGCGAATATTGAAATCTGTTAAATCCGGTTGCTGTGAAGATGTTCTTGTTTCTTTTTATATGACGTAAGTTACTAATTTTCGAGTTGACCTAATTGAGTGCAAATTGTAAACTTTGCAAGCTGAAGCTTTGCGATGTCAAAATCACTATTCAGTTGAGTGTCTGCAGTAAGCAGCGATGATTTTTGTCACTAAAATTTAAAGGTTGAGTCAGCAAAGAACTACTGTTTGAAATTTGAAATATTGCTGCCTTTGCAGCTCGTATTGAAGACAGCTGATCTTCTCGATTTATTTTGAGTGCCAATTGCCTTGGTCTCTAATTCAGATAGTTCGCTGACTCAATCCTGACAAATATTATTTTCCAACATTCCCTTTTTTGTGAGCATTAACTGCAGCGAGTTTGACATCAGCCAGGCTTCAGTTTAAATATTCAATATTTGATTTGATCGCATTTGGAATTCTCCGTCTGCATTGAAAAATTCATCACTAAGTACAATGTTATTATTTTGTTAAATTGTTTGTTAATTGTAAAAATAGATTCTAAATTTGAATAAGTTAATGAGATAAACGAGTTGTGTGCTGAAAATCATCTTTTGTTTTTGTTGAAGCATTAATTCCAAATTTAAGCTCTAATTCATTCCGTAAAATATTTCATGTGTTTTTTGAGTGTCTAAATGTTTATTTTTTTTCCCAGAAACCGCTTCTCGTTTTCGTTTCCGCTTACTTCCGCTTACACCAACAAATAAAGGACGAAATTTTCAAACAAGAAAAGCGTGTTACAAATTCCGAGGCAGACGGTAGACAAATCGAATCCGTAACACTGCTCGACCAACTGGCTGGTATGTCATTGTTAGGCATGCAAAATTGTTCTTTTATGGTAATATGCAAATGCCTGATTTGTGCAGTGTTTTGTAAATGCCCTCATTTAACCGAATTTTACTGAGTGTTAAATCGGTTATAAAAAGCTGCCCCAACACCATGCTCACCCTTTCAATGGGTTGGGGGGGCGGCCAACCCGCCATGATGTCACAGACCAACACAAACACACCCTGAATCAGTGTTTTTAGGTATTTTTTGCTACGGGCATATCATGATTGAACTCCATTTTATGGTCTTTGCAAATATCAATTCCAAACCTAGTGCAGTACTTGCACTGTAATCTGTAGTTTCAGAAAATGCATTGCAGTCCTTACCAGCGTTCAATCATATATAAATGGAGTTCAATCATGATATGTCTGAAACAAAAAATGCCTAAAATCACTCATTCAAGGTGTCTTTGCGTTGGTCTGTGATGTTATGGCGAGTTGGCCGCCCCCCAACTCATTCAAAAGTTGCACATGCTGTTGGAGCAGCTTTGTATAACCGATTTAACACTCAGTAAACGTTGGTTGAACAAGGGCCATTACAAAACACTGCACATATCAGGCATTTGCTTGTAGGTGAAAAGGAGAAGCTTGCACACCCTAATGTGCTGTCACAGCAACATTGTGGAGGGATGCGAGGATTTTTTAAAACACATACCACACATATTCAAACAATTACATAGATCAGTCATGCTCTGAACAATTACGTGATAACAGCTGTTGAATCTCAATCAACAAAACAAAAGAACAAGAAAACATCTGCTCACGGGAATTCCCCAACACAAATAAAAATAATTTTACATATTTTTGAAAACTTTGAAGTAGGACTTGTTACGGTGTTTAAAATTGTGTTGTCTCGTGATACCCATCGAGGTACTTCTTGAAAATTTTTTCACAAATAGATTTTTAATGCCTGATTAATGATTGAAATGTCTTCGGTTGCAACCAGGTGTCGTTTTTAAGATATACCGCTTTTACTCAAATGCGGATGAATATTTTAAAATCATACGTTTGAATAACTTTTTTATTATTAGTGTTGCCGTGAAATATTTCACAAATTTCAAGAAGGATATTTTTTATCTTTCTTTGAATAAAAAAATTCAAAATATGATAAATTTAAACTAACTAATTAATCATTGGAGAGTTTAGTCTATCCACAAAAAGCAGCCTAATACAATGACCGATTCAAAAAACATCGATAAGCTTCGAGGAATATCGATAGCCTACGGCAGTCGGTTGCCATGGGTATACCGGTCATCAGTCCATAACGTTTATTCCAGTCGAACAAAAGCACATCGTCAATTCTAATAAATCATTCTGCTACAATGTTTTAAGACTACAGTAGTTTACTGCAAAGTTTCAGCATAAAGCAATAGGCCTACACTTTTGCAAATATTGCAAAATAAGGCTTTAATAAACTGTGTTCTTTTTCAGCATTTTCATGAGAGTCATCTCTTAGTTTGGGTTATTTGTTGGTTTAGCGCCGGTGATTGTTTCAAGTGCTCAAGTGTGGCAGAGCAGACATTCGAGAGTTGATAAGCCAACCTGCTAGGGCTAGGTTAGTTAGTTTTGAGGAGTGAAAGCCTATCAGTAATTCTCAAAGCAGTTATTGCATTAGGCTACTTTTTGTGGGTAGACTATCATCATAACAGACATGTGGTGTAATTCATGAGGTACTTCATTTGTTTTTTGACTTTTAGCGCAAAATAATTTCCTTATTAAATCGTCAGGATATTGGTATTTAATCATGAAAATATATTTTAAAGTTTTATATTCATAATGGTCAGCTGCCTAGCAACGACGGTCACGTGACTTCAAAGCAACTTTCCATGTTTTAAAATTCAACACAAAAAAACTCAAGCTAAAACACTAAATATGCAAACTTTTTAACAAAAAACTTACCCATGGTTATTTATTTAGTTTAAAATTATAATATTTTAAATTTTTACATTTAAAGAAAGATAAAAAATATCCTCATTGTAGTTTGTGGATTATTTATCGGCAACACCAATAGTAAAAAAATTATTTAAGCGTATGATTTCAAAATACTCATCCGCATTCGAGTAAAAGCTGTATATCTTAAAAACGGCACCTGGTTGCAACCAAAGACATTTCAATCATTAATCAGGCATTAAAAATCTATAGTTTCGGCAAAGAGGTCGACTTTTTGTACCAAATAATCGCAATGTTCAGCAACCACAAAATTTGGTGCATTTTAGGCTTAGGCCTATCACTTTTATTTATTTACATTATTTACAATTTCTCTAAACGAACGTTTTCGGCACTACCACTGGCCCTCTTCAGGAATGCCTAAATAGCAATAATAACTTTAAGAATCCGAATCAAATAATAAACTAATCTTCAAAAGGTTAAAACATTATTTATCGACAACACCAATAGTAAAAAAATTTGAACATTAAAAATCTATTCGTGAAAAAATTTTTAAGTGGTACTTTGATGGGTATAACGAGATCTCTTTTCTAGATTTTTTTTTTAGCGTAACAAGGCCTAAAGTGTTTTAGAGCTCAATTCAAAAATATTTTCAAAGCCTACTGGTAATTTATTTTCAAAAGAAAAATAAAGCACAAAGATACGTTTCTAAACCAACAAAGAGTGTGTGGAAGAAGCAGTTAAGTTTAGTTGAGGCAAAACCTGAATTAAATTTGCAGTAAAAGCAGTTTATGCGAGGTATACCATGTCCATTGCAGTTTCAGGTTTTTTGGATTAGGCCGTTTACGTTTTGTTTATAAACCAAGTTTTCAAGGTAAGGAACTTTCTTTTAAGTCATCCCACACACTTCAATACCTACAAAGTTACCTTGGTGTTGCAAAATTTTTTCCAAAAATAATTTGAAGCGATATAATATTTACACTTGTAGGGTATGTCAACATTTGGATAAATAAGGCCTAATAGATGAACTTGGATAAAACAAGCCTATTCCATGATATCATGATTGAACTTCATTTCTTGGTCTTTGCAAATATCCATTCCAAACCTAGTGCACTACATGCACTGTAAGCTGTAGTTTTAGAAAATGCAATGCACCCCTCTGCAGCGCCACTGTCATGTCACAGTTAGGCGTGCAAAGTTGTTGTTTTATGGTAATAGGCAAATGCTTGATTTGTGCAGTGTTTTGCAATGGCCCTCATTCAATCGATGTTTACTGAGTGTCAAATCGGTTATACAAAGCTGCTTCAACAGCATGCGCAACTTTTGAACGAGTTAGGGGGGGCCAACCCGCCATGACGTCACAGACCAATGCAAAGACACCTTGAACCAGTGATTTTAGGCATTTTTTGTTACGGGCAAATCATGATTGAACTCCAGGTCTTTGCATATATCAATTCCAAACTTAGTGCAGTACTTGCACTATAAGCTGCAGTTTCAGAAAATGCATTGCACTCCTCCCCAATGCCACTGTGATGTCATAGTTAGGCGTCAAAAGTTGTTGTTTTATGTTTTAGTAGGCAAATGCCTGATTTGTGCAGAGTTTTTCAATGGCTCTCGTTTACCCGATGCTTCTTGAATGTTAAATCGGTTGTACAAAGCTGCTCCAACAGCATGCGCAACGTTTTCATGAGTTGGAGGGGCGGCCAACCCGCCATGACGTCACAGACCGACACAAAGACACCTTGAATAAGTGATTTTAGGCATTTTTTGTTACGAGCATATCATGATTGAACTCCATTTCTTGGTCTTTTTTGCTATGCTTCCCCAACCCAGTGCAGTACTTGCACTATAAGCTGTACTTTCAGAAAATGCAATGTACCACTTCGCAGCGCCACTGTGATGTCATAGTTACGCACCCAAAGTTGTTGTTTTATGTTAATAGGCAAATACCTAATTTTTGCAGGGTTTTCCAATGGCCTTCCTTTAACCGATGTTTATTGAGTGTTAAATCGGTTATACAAAGCTGCTCCAACAGCATGCGCAACTTTTGAATGGGTTGGGAGGGCGGCCAACCCAACATGACGTCACAGACCAATGCAAATACACTTTGAATCAGTGTTTTTAGGCATTTCTGTTAAGCGCATATTATGTTTGAACTCCATTTTTTGGATCTTTTTTAATATGCTTCCTCAACCTAGTGCAGTACTTGCACTACAAACTTTAGTTTCAGAAAATGTACTGCAGCCCTCCCCAGCACCACTGTGATGTCATATTTAGGCGTGCAAAGTTGTTCTTTTATGGTAATAGGCAAATGCCTGATTTGTGCAGTGTTTTGCATAGGTGGGCACAAGTTCGTTAATCGTTAATCCGTTAATAACGGAGCTAACTTTTTCATTAACTCATTAATCCGTTAAAAAGTTTTTTCATGTTAATGGACTGAATTAACTTCCGTTAAGTTCTGTTAACTTCCGTTAAGGTTTTTATCGTTAATATCTTGCTGCTTTGTTGTGCATTTGAACTTGTTTTTTGTCTTGAAATTAGATGAGACTGTAAAATGTAACTTTCAAAACACAAAAAGACCACCATAGCAATAAATATTTCTTTACAATCAGCTCAACAGCGTCAATAACTGTTCTAGAAGCGAGTTAATAAAACGAAATGTAAATTACACACAAAATGTTAACGGATTAACGGACTTTATTAACTTTCGTTAATTACAGCTGAAAATAAAGGATTAACGTTAACGGAAGCGTGAAGTTTGTTAACGGACTAGTGGTTAACGAAGCTAACGTTTTGGATTAACTTGCCCACCTATGGTGTTTTGCAATGGCTGCCATTTAACTGATGTTTATTGAGTGTTAAATCGCTTATACAAAGTTGCTCCAACAACATGCGTAACTTTTGAAGGGATTGGGGGAGTGGCCAACCCAACATGACGTTACAGACTAACGTAAATACATCTTGAGTCAATGCTTTTAGGCATTTTCTGTTAAGCGCATACCATGATTGAACTCCATTTGTTGGTTTTTGTAATTATCCAATAGAAACCCAGTAAAATACTTGCACTAGTACCATAGTAGTACCATATGCATAGTCTGGAAGGCATGTGGAAAAGGTAGTGTCATTGTGTGCTCATGAGCACCTGTTAGCGGGAAAGTTTAATTTGCGAATTGCAAAATAAAGTTGGCAGATACCTACCACAGCAGTCTTCATAAAATACTACAAGACCGACTTCGAAGAAACTTTTTTAGCCAAAAGCATTTTAAATTATTGGTTTAGTAAGTTGACTAAGGTGTATAAGTTTTATAATGTAAAAAATGTTGTCGTGAAACTGTAAGTTTTCATCTGAAGCAGGGTAGTTTTTCATCAATTTTTCAAAGCCTGGTTGCAAAATAGGCCGGTACAAACTGCGGTTTTCTGATTTAATTATTCATGTACTTAGCTTCATAATGGTCTGATGAAACTTCCGATGTCTATGGGTAATTTTAGGTCATATAAAGTTGTGACAACTGACAATCTTATGTACTTCTATGAAGGCCAGAATTATGCGTTTTGAGCTGTTGAAGTAAGAATTTACCAGTACAGTTCTAGACCAGGAGCAAGTTTATTTATTACTGTAAATCAAATGCAAAAATGACAAAAACTTTCTGCTGAAAGGCCACAACTAGAATTATCATGATAAAACGTTTTAAGCATAGGTGGGCAGTACCGCGGTACTAAAGTACCGCGGTACTAAAGTACTGCGGTACCGGAACTGCAGTACTTTCTTGGTACCGATACTGGTGCCGTCGATACTTTTGTGGTACCGGTACCGGTATCGTGGTACTTTGCTGTTTTTTGGCGGTACCTGAACTTTGGTTTTGTTTTATTTTTTAGAAGGGATTTTAAGAAGCTAATTAAAAACTTGAAACGTTGTAAAAATGCTTGCAAATCAACTAAATAAATAGCGAATCTTTTTTCATAATTAGTGTTTCATTGTTGGTCTTACTCGTTACTACCACCGCAGAGACTTAACGTTGGCAGTTTGCTGGCCCATATGAAAAATTGACGTTTTCTTGCAATAGCAAAATAATGCATTACCAGTATTCATTCACCAGCGAAACAAAAGTAAAACGGCTAAGCAAAAATTGTAAGAGACGAATTACGTTATGAATACTCATCACATCAGGCGTGAATACAGTAGCGTAGCCAGGGGGGGCGTGGGGGACTATAGCCCCCGCCATTGGCTTGCCGACCAAAAACCAGAAAAATAAAAATACCATATTTTTAGCACTTCTGAGACTGTTTTTTGAACTAGAATGGATTCAAAAAATTATATACAGCATATTTTGAAACGTTTATTGAAGGGGCAGGGAAATACTTTGTCAAAAATAAAACCTATAAATCAGAAAAAAGACTTTAAAGAATAGCCGGAAATTGGTTATCAAATTTGATCGCTTATTGAAAAATGCTTAACATAGGTTTCATCAAATAGCTCAGAAATAAGGGCGGAGGGCTATTCAGCATAAGTTAATAACCAACCACTTCTCTCGACCTTCCTTCGATTAGCCCCCTAATTATATATTTCTTTCACTACAAAATATAACCGAAATAGATCACTCCTTAAGAGGTTTACTAAACTAACGAAATACGATTTCATGATTTACCTACTTGTAAATAAGAGAACTGAAATTCTAGCTGTAGCTACCTCCCATATAGCCCATTTATGCAACTAGTACGGTATAATTTTTTTGCACTGCTAATTTTTATGTCACGTATTAATAGCATTAACTTTTATCAAAATAGGCCTAAAATTGTTATTTTCCAAAAAAAAAAATTCGAGCGCTGGGGTATCTGCCCCCACGCCTCCGGTGGCTGGGTTCTTGCCCCCAGACTCCAATTGCCCTCGGCGGTTGGGGATCCGCCCCCAGACCCCCGCAACGCCCCTCCCCATTGCAGATTTTTGGCTATGGGCCTGCATGAAGAAAAATTTACTGCACGTTACTGCCGGCCTCCATTTATATTAACTTTTGGCTTTCAGTATGCCTGGAAAGTTTGGCGAAGAAGATGTTCTCGTTCACAAATGGTGTATAATACTGCCAAAAGTATTTCACCTGGTAATACTTATACAGAAAAATTATCTCAAAAAATCTTTTTATCTGCACCAACCCCACTTTGGCCGCGATGATTTTTTTTTTCTTTTTGAACATTGTACGCTCTTCTAACAAGTTTTAAAAGGCAAAACAACGCAATCTAATTTTTGGGCAAAATTGTCGAGTTAAAAACACGGTTTTGTCTTTTGAAACTGTTGGGTGCCACCTCCCCAAAAAAAACGCAAATTAAACCCCCAGAAAGCATTTTTTATGAAATTACACCTCTTTTAGAACCCCCCAAATTGAACCTTACAAAAAATAAATATTTTTACGGCTGGCTAAAAAGCTAATTTTTTTATAATCAGAACAAAGAATCTTTTTGAGAGTCCCTCAAAAGCGTGGCCAAAAGTGCCAAAGCTTTTTTTGCGACAACCCTAATTGCATAATCTGGATTCACCCCCCACTCTGGTTACGTTGTTGCGTCCTTGGATAGGGAGCTTTAGGATGATTATCTCTGCTTGTGGCTTCGAACAAGCAGCAAATTCAATGACAAGAAATCGAAATTCACGGGACATTGGAAAACTAGAAACTTTTTAGCGGATGCAAATTCCTCCTAGCACAAAGTAATCATCACCAGAGGTGGAGTCCTCGAGGATGTTCTTGGCCTCGAGGACACATTTTCAAGTCCATGACCTTGGCCTTGGCCTCAAAGCCTCAAGTCCTCGAAAATTGCCCTGTCCTCGGCTCGAGGACAGCACTATTTTTTGAATAGTTAAAATTTTGTAGATCGGCTGAAAAATGTTTTTCTAGAGCGTTTTTTCGGATATCGACGGAAAAAAATAATTTTAAGACCTTTTTTTTATGAAAACACTTGCATTTGTGTCCTTGGTCCTTGGTCTTGGCCTCGAGCCTTGTGTCCTCGACTCCACTTCAGATTATCACAATGAAAGTGTTCGGATTGTCCAATAATTAACGTCTAGCGCTGTGCTGTGACAAGAGAATAAATATGCTATACAACAGCAACAAAAAATGCTGTAATTTTGTAATTGTTCTCATTACGGGGAAACAAAAGGCTTTTTCAAAAATCACCATTAACATGCGTCATTTGTTTATAGGCTGGCAACTGGTAAGCTCCCCATCTAACTGGTAGGCTTGCTGGCTGTTAGCTGGTAAGCTCCCATCTAGCTTTAAATAAGAAATGCAAAAAGTAACTGTAGCAAAGAAACAACTTAAAACAAATCAAAACAGCACACTTTGCCAAAAATACAATTTATCCCCCAGTTTCTAAGTTTTGTGTGAATGTCACTTGTGCAATAATTGGGAGCTGATGTATCGTCAGAGTATCCTACAGTGCCAACTTACGCACGTGATGCTTTAGAGATGGCTGCTGTTTGGTTATTACTGGTGACAAGATACTCTAGTACAATACGCAGCCCGGTGACCATAGTCCATATAAGTTAGATACTTTATCGATTCAACACCATCACGAGCTATTACTTTGTACTCACTATAGTAGTAATGCTAATACTGCAACTGCTTACTATTCTACTGAAAACGTTCTCAAAAACGAACTGTAGGTCTACGGAGTTTACATTAGTCGTGGAAACGAACCAAATTGCTAAAAGTGATGATTTACAACCCTGTAAATGAGGTCATGCAGTCCAATTTTTGTTCTTTTAATTTTTAAAAAAAGTACCGCAAAAGTACCGCGGTACTATTTTGGTAATTTTAATTTGAAAGTACCGGTACCGCGGTACTAATTTTAGAAAAGTACCGGTACCGCAGTACTTTTGCGAAGTACTATGCCCACGTATGGTTTTAAGTATACCATAGGCCAGTTAGAAATGAGAAGCTTATTTCCCTTGAGAGTTCAGTGTCTATCCTGTCTATAATAGTCTAGACAACTTCCCATGGCTGTCATGCTTCATGCAGCAATTTCATTTAAAAATTCATTCTTTAGATAGCCTATGCTGTAAATACATTATTTGTATGAAGCATTACTAATTGTATTGGCCTAATGCAAAATGGTAGCTTAAAAATTTTTATGTTGTTTGACTTGTTTCAGAAGCCTACTTGGAAAACCTGCCTGCTGTGATGTATTGCAGTTGTTGCTGTACAGTTTGTACTTGATATGTTGATAATTAGAAAAAACTGTTAACTTTAATTTGATGAAAAAATGAATAATCGTAAATCAAGAAGCTATTTGGCAAAAGACAATCTATGGGTGAACAGTCAGTCGCAACTCAGTAAACGGTAAGTAAGTGACTAGATTTTTTGCGACGCTTTCGGTACTCAATACTGTGGACGGTGTATGGTACATTTTCGAGTTAGAAATGTGCTAAGAGGCTGTGATTTTGAATTGCATTGAGTTTCATTTCTACTGAGCTCAGTGTAATTTGGATTCGCAGCTACTTTGAAAAGTCAACATGCAATGAAGAAAAATTGAGATGCAAGACAAGCCTATGTACAAAACCCATTTTAGGACAGTTCAAGTGCAGTGAGTAGTTTGCGACAAGGTAATGGGCAAGTTGGTAGCATGCAAAATATTGTTGTAGCTCACTTTTGGCTTTAACAACAGTTATTTGCATGACTACAACAATAGTAACCCATCTCAGGTCTGGTGGCCTGTACTGCAATAATTTATACAAGACAACAGTGGGAAAAGAAAGGTAGTGGTGGAATATTGTAACAAAGGGATACAATTGTAAGTTTAATTTTCATCATTTCTCTGATAGAGCGTATAAAACTTTGCCTCTAGATTGTGGGCATTGGTTTTCGATAGCAATTGCGATTAGAATCATGTGATATTAATTTGCGATAATAAAGTTGGTTAGGATTACGTGTGATCAATTTGTTTGCAAACACTGTTTAGGTAATGTAATGTCGATTTACGAGAGAAAACATCAAATGTAATGTTGATTTCTGATAGCGAGCATCTAACGAACAAGCGTTTCTATCCTGACTGCTGACTCTTACATCGATGAAAGTCGAAAGCAGCTCTATACGCATCAGATATTGAGAGTTAGAAATTCTACAACTTCTCACGTACTGACCTGTAGAGCAACTTTGCGTGTTAATTACTGCTGCAACTAATTCTGACTTAATTAATTGTCTGCGTGCTCTCTGGCCTAAAGGCTACCAGCGCAGAAGCCTAAAGAAAAGTCACCAGAACGGCGACTTCTTAAAAGCAAGCAATGCGAAAAAGTTGTCTTCCCGCAGGAATTGAACCTGCAGCCTTCGAATTACCGGTTCACTGCTATACCACTTGAGCTAGAGAAGACGTCTCCTCGCATGCTTAATTTTGCCTATTTAAACCTGCAAGGTCATTTGGAAAAATTGGCAAGGTTATTTAGAAGAAATTTGCATATCAAGAAAGATACTGTGTATTTTACAACCAAAACCTGGTACTTAAGTCAACACAAAATATTGCAGTATTTTAAAAGTGTCCTACCATAAGAGGCTTTTCAGGATTTTGGTCTTTACAAGCAACTTATTAAACATGAGACTAGATGAGTGAAATCTGCAATGATGCAAAAACAAAATGTCAATTTTATACTTGAGTGCTAAAAAATCTTTCGGAAACAGCAGATAAGGGTAGCTTAATTAACCTAACAAGTGTAATCCAATATGTTCTGAAGTTATCTGACTTGCATCTAAGTCAAAACAAAATACTGCAAAATTTGATGGTGTCTGACCATTTGAGGCTTCCCAGGGTTTTGGTCTTTAGAAGCAACTTTTTAAACAAGAGACTTTAGGCAATTGAAATCTATACCAGTAATGATGTAGAAAGAAAAAGGCAAACAGATTTGATTGATTAAGCATAATATTTTTTTGTTAACAAGCTAATATGAGTAGCCTAGCCTAGCTAACAGTAATTAATCTACAGTAGCAAGTGTAATCAAATATGTTCTGGAGTGATGTGACCCTAATTCAAGATCAATCTGATCAGTTGACAAGTGATGCTTATACTGATAAGTAATAAAATACAAAATAGATATTAAAAAATTGTTAAAACAGTCTTGGCTATTATTTTTTAAAAGGAAATGGTATGGCTATTAATTTAGCAAAACTAGGCATTATTACATAAGCACTTTGGCCCATTGCTGAGTGTGACCACTCATTGAAGTAGGCTAACTTGAAATATACTTCCATGCCTGTATCACTAACAGAAGTAAACCATTGTTTCCAAATAATCACTGATATGTAGCTAGTAATAATTCAAAAACTATAGTAATTGAAGGTCAAAGACAGTGGCATCACTTGTGATTTGAGCTAAAAACAGAGGAAGGACAATTTTCACTTGAAATACAGAAGCTTGTTAATGCTTTCTGCAAAATTGGCTTCTGCCAAATATTCATTACATTTTTCAGTTGGTGCGGCATGCACTTGGGGGCCTCTGACTGTAGCGGAGCAACATTTGAGCTGCCAGAAGGGGATAGTTCCTCCACCAGTTACATTACCAGTGGTTGATGGTTAAAGATCTCTGTTTTGATCATACTGGTAGGCCCAGGATTATTTCAATTTGCACAAGCAAAGGCTTTTAATAAACTGCTGTTTCAATTGGCTTTCAACAAACACCTACAAGTAATGGTTCTAAAATGGTCTTGACCTAGCCTATAAAAATTCAAATAACTATAATTTACATTTTCAAAGTTTAGAAGTTCAATAGCTTTAAAAAATTTTAATCAGTTACCGGTAGGCTACCGGTACGACCGGTATGTCATAATTTATAGTGTTTCGGTATTACAAGTTATTACTACACAATATTCTATAAGCCTAATGCGCTTCATAACGCACACCAGGCAAAGTTTAGAGACAGTTTATGACACAAGTTTAATATTCTAGCGAAATTCGCTCCTTTATTAACTTTATTTTTATACCCCAAGTGCTTTAGCTAGGTTAGTTTGAAAGTCAATCCGAAAACAAAATCAGCATAGGCAAATGCTGATTTCTTATCAGCTAATAATCTCCTGAGGTTTTAATTTGATTTATTTCAATCACATTGCGTTTTAATAAACATAATCAATTAAATTCACATTCATTTTTTATCGCTAACGCCAGGTTTAGCTTAAATACTTAGCAGAAGTATACTAGCCTACCGATACTTAGCAGCAACCAATGAAAAATTAAACTTTTCCGCTAACAGTCTCTAGAGTGCGAGCAGTGACACAACCTCGTACGCTAAACGCATGGACTTTCCAGACTATGTATATAAAGACTATGCTAGTACCGCTAGTTTTTGTATGGGTACGCGGCTAAAACTAGTTACGTGTCATGATACGTAAATAAATTAATCATCAGTGTTTGTGAGCATTTTTTTTAAAGGGTTACGTGATTGCACCGTTTCTGTATTGTTTTTATTTTTCAATTTCTGGACTTGACTCAATTTCAGCAGTCGAGTGTTGTTTCTAATTTTGTGTTGTATAACTTTCAATTGCAGTTCAGCATCGATGGTTACCAAAATCAAGCTTCTAAAGCAAATAAAAAAGTTCAGTTGCTTGGATACACTAAGTACTTTCCGAAGGATTTTATGCGTCCTTATGGTGAAATGGATCGCCCTCACATGGGCACTGCAGCAGACTTTAATCGCAAGCTCAAGCCATTCACTTGTGAATGACTTGCAAGGCCTTCTTTTGCAGCATTTGAGCTTGCTGATGTCAATAATCAGTAGATGCCAACTTGGACAAATTAACTGATTTACGGCTTTGGCAGAAGAAACAAATCTTTTACAGTCTGCCGGGAAAAAATGAAGAAAGTGGCAAAAGGTACATTGTTTCGTTTTTTTTTGATTTTCTTTTGTTTTCTTATCGGCTTTTTCTTTTTTGCAGCTTGTTCATCAATCACCAAAAGTGGAAAAAGTATCAGGAAACAAGATGCTTGTGACTTACGAAGAGAAGTACTGTTTGAAAATCACAGTTCATACGCCATCGTTCTAAACAAGCTGTATGTGGTTGGCGCCTCCATCGCCATAATGGCGTTACAATTGAAGGTGGCTAATTTTGCACTACAAGATTTGGGCCAATTGGCAGGTTTGTGCACAACCACCAAATCTTCCAAGGACTTCAGGTCCAATCCAAAAGCAAAAACTTTTGCAAGCTGGTGGAACCAGTCCAGACTTGCTCATGCACACATAAGTCAAATGCAAATGTAAGTTGTTTTTTTTTCGCTTTTTCATTAAACTTTCGTGTTCTGCTTTTCAGAATCCCGATTCGAAACCAAAGTCCTTGCTGAGATTAAGCAGCAGCTTAAAGACAAACGAATGAATTTTTTTGCAGATCTATGAACGCAAGCAAAGGCATCAAAGAGAAATTGAAAAACGCAGCCTTTACAGCCAGAAAAAATGGCTCGAATATCTGCAAGGTTACGAGGGTGAGCAAGTCGAAACGCAACAATTGCAACAAAGAAAATGTTGGAAAGTGAGCAATCTCCTCACCGAATGGTTGGTCAACACCTCGTGGAGCAACTGTTCTGACTGCAACGGCCTGGTCAGAAATTATCTCTTGCCTAAGGCGCAGAAAAACGCCAGGTCTAACTGTGCGTGTGCTTGCCAGTCCACTACAGTTGACATTATCCGCCTCGACGAACTTCCACCTCCGCTTCGAGGCCTTACTTGCGAAGATCAACAACTTCTTGCCTTCTTCCATATTCAGCCGGGTCCAATGCGACAAGCCAACCATGGCTACCGCATCAAGACTTCGGGATTGATAGCCATCTTGTGCAATCGCAGTCCACTAGCATCCATTCAAGCTGTTCAAGACAAAAGCTTGCAAAGACGCCTCCTTAATGCGTATTCCTTTCTTGTTCAATGCGCTAACAGTCACTATTCCGATTTCGTCAAACGTTACGACCATGGGCTTTTCCATAGACGTTTGTAGTTTTACAATCTTTTCCGCATTTTCCACGTCGAAACTGCTCTTTGGCCTATCTGGTATTACAACGACTCGTTGTGTGAAAGTGGCATAACGCAATACTAGCATTCCAAGCACAGCAAAAAGAGACAGTGCATGTGGAAGTGCTTGTCACCCGTTCTTGACTATTCTCTCAATTTCAATTTGCTGCAATTTCAATATGAGCGATGGCTCTATCAAATTGTTTCGGGCAGCATCGACAGTGAAAAGAAATATAACTTGTGTCTGGCAAGCGTTCTATCTCAAAAGCCGTTTTGCCATTCTTTTTGGCGCTGGCTACATGCTTTGCTCATAGACACTGTCGAGCGTTTGGGCTATCCCGATTTCTTCTCCACCATGAGTGCCAGCGAATGGGACTTGCATAAGCCGTGGTGGAATGCATCTCGCTTTCAGCGACATGGCTTGCCACCAACGCAAGACTCTTTTGCTGAAACCATCAGCATTCTTTGCAGCAGTTTGTGTCTGCTTACTTGTGCGGTGAGAGTCGCGTAAAATGGACTGATTACCTGTTTGCCGATGCAAAGCATCCCAGAAAGAAGAATATTAAGGCCTACTTTTGGAGGTTGGAATTTCAGAGACGTGGCACACTGCACTTACACTGGTTAGTGTGAATTGATCGAGTCGATGCCCTTGACATGAAGCGTTTCTCTGCATCCGTGCCTCAGCACTATTCGGTCGTGGCACACAATGTGTTGTGCCACCAACGAAGCAGCAAACCACCTCATGACATACAAATTTCGTCTGTTCCGATGCATGGCAAAAATGGAAAAATAGCATATCAACACAATGAGTTTGATGACCAAAACAACACACATCCTTACATCGATACCGTCGTTATATCCTTGTGCAGTCACATGGACGTGCAGTGCACAGAAGAATACAGCATGCTGTTGCAGTACGTCTCTTTGTACGTCACAAAAATGCACGACGACTTCATTTGTGATGATCTGTACAACGTTGACATAGATGCGTGTAATGCTGCCTACCGTTACATAATGGGAACGCCTCCAACTAAACCCGAAATGTGGCTTTCACAGAACGACATGAAATTTGTCCATCATTCCGGCAAGACCAAGTGTTTCACAGTATCGCGTTTTGTAGATGTGCTGAGCAACAAGTGGACGCAACAATGCATGAAACAATTCCCAGACAAACACCATCTTTCTATGCTGCAGTTGCATCGTCTTTGCATTACGTCAGCCGAGGACTGTCACTTGTACACGAAAAATGAGCAAGCGAGCGTGGCGTGCAAAATGGTGTCGCCTTGGAACACTGAATTTCTCTGGCAACACACTCTCATCAATGTGCCTTTTCGCTCATACCAAGATCTATTGCTTCCCGATTTCGAGCGAATGCCAGATTTGCGACAGCATTACGCTGTTGCTCTGCATGCCAACCCTCAGCTGTGGACTTGCAACGATGCCATCGAGCAAGTGTTGCAAAGGCGTTCCCTCAAAAAACACCAGATTGCAACATACCTGTCTATTGTCCAAACGTTGCACGACACCAACAATTGTTTGACAAAGAAACTTTTAATTAATCGTTTGCATGCTATCTGGCCTGAAGTGATTTTCGTGACCAAATACTAAAACAAAATTGTTTTTGGAAAAAAACTAATTTTTGATCATAGTCGTGCAGAAACACCCTAAATCATTAAAAATTTCTTCAGAAACGACAAATACGGCCAGGTAGCACAAAAATTAAAAATCGGTCAAAAAGCAAAAAACTGCTAAAAGTTAGCATTAATCGCTTAAAATGATTGTCATAACCAAGTAGCGAAAAACAGAGTTCAACAAAAAAAACTTTTTTTGACCAAGTTCGTCCAAAACGCTTCAAATTAATAAAAACACGCTGCGAAACGACCGAAACAGCCAAAATGCACAAAAACTGAAAATCGATCCAAAACGTTGAAAAAAGCTAAAAACAACTGAAAATTGTGTGGGAATGATTTTGATGCTGAAATATCAAAAAAAAATTTTTTGACGAAAAATAGTTTTCATGACCAATTTTTTCTCAAAGCGCTTTAAATCAGTAAAACTTGCTGCTTGAAAACAAATTCGGTCAAACAACACAAAAACTAAAAATCGGTCAAAAACTGCTAAAACATACTGAAAACAGCTTGGAAAGAGTTTTCGTGACCAAACAGCAAAACAATTTTCTTTCAATCAAAAACTTTTTATTTAAACCAATTTCGTCCAAAAATGCTTCAAGTCAGTTAAAACTTGCTTACAAACATCAAATACAGCCAAACAGCACAAAAATCAAAATTCGGTCAAAAACTGGTAAAAATCACTAAAAAACGGTGATGAGTGAATTTCATGACCTAATTGCAACAGAAAAATTGTTCAACAAAAAAACTTTTTTTGACAAGAATTGTCCAAAACGCTTAGAAATAATCATTTAAAAATCGCTCAGAAATAAGCAAAACGGCCAAACAGCGCAAAACCGAAAAGCGATCAAAAACTTTAAAAAATGCAAAAAGTACTGAAAACCACTTCGAAGTGATTCACATTTCCAATCAAGTAAAAGTTTTGAAACGGAAAAGTTTCTTTACCAAAATTGTCCTAAAACGTTTCAAATCACTTAAAACTTGCAAAGAAATGTTTAACACGGCCAAATCGCACAAAAACTGAAACTGGTCAAAAACGTCCAAAACTGCTTAAAGTTACTGATCACTTCTCAAAAAAGGTTTTTCCAAATCAAAAGCAACTGAAAAATGTTTTGCAACAAAAACTTCAACCAAAGTTTTCCAGAAACGCTTCAAATTTAGGTTTGCAAAGAAACGAGCAATATGGCCAAACAACACAAAAACCAAAAATTGGTAAAAAGGTCGAAAACACTGAAAACCGCCTAGAAATGATTTTGATGACCAAAGACAAAAATGAATGTGGTTACAAAAAAGTTTGTTCATCAAACTCGTGTCAAAACGCTTCCAATCATTTAAATCTCGCTCACAAACGACCAAAATGGTCAGACAGCACAAAAATTGAAACACGGTTAAACACGTCAAAAACTGCTTCAAAGTGCTGAAAACCGCTTAGAAGTGATTTTATAAGTGATTTTTGCTGAAAGCAAGGCTAAACACGTCAAATACCAAAACAAAATCTTTTCTTAGGAAAAAACTGATTTTTGATCAAAGTCAAGCAAAAATGCCGTAAATCATTAAAATCTTGCTCAAATACGGCCCAGCAACAGAAAAACTAAAAATCGATCAAAAACGTCAAAAACTCCTGAAGCACATTGAAAACAGCTTGGAAAGAGTTTTCATGACCAAAAAGCAAAGCAAAGCTTTTTTCCGAAACAACATTTTTTTTCCAACTCGGGCCAAAACGCCTAAAAACACTTTAAACTTGCTCAAAAACAAGCATTTCGGCGAAACAGCAACAAAACTGAAAATTGGTAAAGGACTTCGAGAACTGTCAAACTTCATTAAAAATTGCTTAGAAGTAATTTTCTTAACCAAACAGCAAAACAAATTTCTTTCAATCAAAAACACTTTATTTAGCCAAAAATTGACCCAAAACGCTTCAAATCAGTTAAAACTGGCCAGAAAACAACCACTACGGCCAAACAGCAAGAAAAATCATATATATATCAAAAATTGGTAAAAACACTGAAAACCGCTTAGAAATGATTTTCATGACCAAAGACCAAAAAAGAATGTGTTTTCAAAACGTTTGTTCACAAAGTTCGTGTCAAAATGCATTTAATCATTTAAAACTCGCTCACAAACGACCAAAACGGTCAAACAGCACAGAAATTAAAACGCGATTAAAAACGTCAAAAACTGCTGCAAACTGCTGAAAACCGCTTGGAAGTGATTTTCGTGACCAAATACCAAAACAAAATCTTTTTTTAAAAAAACTCATTTTCGATCAAAGTTGTGCAAAAACGCCTCAAATCTAATAAAACTTGCTCAGAAACAACAAATACGGCCAAACAACACAAAAACTAAAAATCGGTCAAAAACGTCCAATACTGCCAAAAGCTAGCTTTAGCCGTTCAAAAAAAAAAGTAGCATTGTCATAAAAGTTAGCACTGTCATGACCATGCAACGAAAAAAAAAGTGTTCATCATAAAAAATGTTTTTTGACCAAACTCGTCCAAAACGCTTCAAATCTTCAAAACTTGCTGCCAAACGACCAAAATAACCAAAATGCACAAAAACTGAAAATCGATCAAAAGCGTTAAAAAAAGCTAAAAAAAACTGAAAATTGTTTGGGAATGATTTTTTGGACGAAATATCAAAACACAGTTTTTCTGACGAAAAATAGTTTTTTTGACCAAAACGCTTTAATATCAGGTAAAACTTGCTGTTTGAAAACGACAAATACGGCCCAACAACACAAAAACTAAAAATCGATCAAAAACGTCAAAAACTGCTAAAGCACACTGAAAACAGCTTGGAAAGAGTTTTCATGACCAAAAATCAAAACAAAATTTTTTTCCGAAACAACATTTTTTACCAAACTCAAGCTAAAACGTCTAAAAACGTTTAAAACTTGCTCAAAAACGAGCAATTCTGCGAAACAGCAACAAAACTGAAAATTGGTAAAGGACGTTGAAAACTGTCAAACTTTACTAAAAATTGCTTAGAGGTGATTTTTGTAACCAAACAGCAAAACAAATTTCTTTCAATCAAAAACACTTTATTTAGCCAAAAATTGACCCAGAACGTTTCAAATCAGTTAAAACTAGCCGAAAAACAACCACTATGGTTAAACAAAAAGAAAAAATAAATATATGTTAAAAACTGGTAAAAACACTGAAAACCACTTAGAAATGATTTACATGACCAAAGACCAAAAAGAATGTGTTTTCAAAACGTTTGTTCACAAAGTTCGTGTCAAAACGCATTTAATTATTCAAAACTCGCTCACAAACGACCAAAACGGTCAAACAGCACAAAAATTGAAAGGCGGTAAAACACGTCAAAATCTGCTACAATGTGCTGAAAACCGCTTGGAAGTGTTTTCGTGACCAAATACCAAAACAAAAACTTTTTTTTAGAAAAAAACTCATTTTCATCAAAGTCGTGCAAACACGCCTCAAACCAAATAAAACTTGCTCAGAAACAACAATTACGTCCAAACAACACAAAAACTAAAAATCGGTCAAAAACGTCCAAAACTGCTAAAAGTTTGCTTTAGCCGTTCAAAAAGAAGTAGCATTGTCATGAAAGTTAGCATTGTCATGACCAAGCAGCGAAAAAAAAGTGTTTAACACCCAAAACTTTTTTTGACTAAACTTGTCCAAAACTTGCTGCCAAACGACCAAAATGGCCAAAATGCACAAAAACTGAAAATCGATCAAAAACGTTAGAAAAGCTAAAAAACTGAAAATTGTTTAGGAATGATTTTTTAGACGAAACATCAAAAAACACCTTTTCTGACGAAAGAAAGTTTTTTGACTAAAAATTTTCCCAAAACGCTTTAATATCAGGTAAAACTTGCTGTTTGAAAACGACAAATACGGCCCAACAACACAAAAACTAAAAATCGGTCAAAAATATCAAAAACTGCTAAAGCACACTGAAAACAGCTTGGAAAGAGTTTTCATGAACAAACAGCATACCAAAATTTTTTGCCAAAAAAACTATTTTTTGACCAAATTTGTCCCAAAACGTTTTAAATCATTGAAAACTTGCTTAAAAATGACAAAACGGCCAAATAGCACAAAAACTGAAAGTTGGTCAAAACAGTCAAAAACTGCTTGCTGGAAAGTGATTCTCATTACCAACAACCAATAAAAAAATTTCAAACAAAAAAGGTTACCAAAATTGTTCTAAAACGTTACAAATCACTCAAACTCGCTCAATACGACCTAAACGGCCAAACAGCACAAAAACTAAAATTGGTCTAAAACGTCAAAGCCTGCTAAAATTTACTGAAAACCGTTAAAAAACAATTTTTGTGACAATAAAAGCAAAAAAAGCAATAAAAAAAATGTTTTTCGAAAAAACTTCTTTGACCAAAAAGCTCTAAACGGTTTTCAGTGTTTTATTACAGTTTTTGACGTTTTTATCCGACTTTCAGTTTTTGTGCTGTTTGATCGTATTTGTCGTTTTCCAGCAAGCAATTCAAGTACTAGAAGCGTTTGGAGAAGATTTTGGTCAAAAAAGCTTGTTTTAGTCAAAAGGATTTTGTTTTAATATTTCGTCATAAAAATTATTCCAAAACAATTTAAAGTGTTTTTTAGCTTTTTTTGACGTTTTTAACCGATTTTCAGTTTTTTGTGCATTTTGGCTGTTTCGGTCATTTCATAGCAAGTTTTAAATGATTTAGGGCGTTTTTGCATGACTTTGATCAAAAATGAGTTTTTTTCTGAAAGAAGATTTTGTTTTGGTATTTGGCCACGAAAAACATTTCTAAGTGTTTTTCGGCACACAGTAGCAGTTTTTGACGTTTTTAGCCGCATTTCAATTTTTGTGCTGTTTAACCATTTTGGTCGTTTGTGAGCAAGTTTTAAATGATTGGAAGCGTTTTGACACGAATTTGGTAAACAAGCTATTTGTCACCACATTTTTTTCGGTCTTTGGTCATGAAAATCATTTCTTAGCGGTTTTCAGTGTTTTTCATTAGCTTTTGGCCATTTTTTATTTTTTTCGTTGTTTGACCATATTGCTCGTTTGTTTTGCAAATATCAAAAAATTTGAAGTGTTTTTGGAAAACTTTACTTGAAGCTTTCGCAGCAAAAAACTTTTTTTTCTTTTCCTCCGCAAAAATTATTTTTGAGCAGTGATCAGTAATTTTTAGCAGTTTTGGACGTTTTTGACCGCTTTCAGTTTTTGCGTTGTTTGGCCGTGTTGGTGGTTTCTAAAAGACTTTCACCTGAGTTGAAGTGTTTTCGAAGGAATTTGGTTTGACTGAAATGGATTTTAATAAAATAAACCTTGGTCAATTTTCATATATGTGCTGTTTGCTCACAAAAACTATTTCTAAGATGTTTTTAATGTGTTTTAGCAGTTTTTGACGTTTCTGACCAATGTGCCGACCTTGGTCCATTAACCTTAAAAGTATGCGTGACAGCTAGCCACAACGTTGCCTTCAACAGCAATTATCGTTAAAAGTGACACAAAACGCAACAAATGGTGATAAACACATAAATGAAGCATCTAAGCAACATTTTGCCAACAATAGGTTTAAAATACCATGCACAGACACGCAAAGTCTGTTTTATATTGGTACGTTTGATTGAATGCTTTCAATGTTGCAAATTAGTTCAAACTCTTTTGTGCACTTTGAGCAAAAATAATCAAAATGACCAAAGAATGACCTATACTAACTTCCCAATTTGATGTCGGCAAACTACAAAAACAACTTCGTAGTGTAATACAGATTGATTTGGATCAATGTGCCAACTCTGGGCCGTTATGTTTAAATGTAGGCGAGACAACAAACCACAAAACTGTGTTCAAAAACATAAATCAATAAAAGTGAGACAAAATGCAGCAAATCGAGACAAACACATAAATGAAGCATCGAAACAAATCTTTGCAAGCAATCTCTTCAAAATGTCATATAACACACCCAAAGTATGCTTTCAAATTGGAAGATTTGTTTCAATGTCTTCACTATACGAACTTATGACAATATGTCCTGTAATTTTTGAAAATTAAAAGAAACTGTTTAAATAACGACATGCAGTAACTTCCCAGTCTCATGTCAGCAAACTACAAAAACAACTTCGAAGTCTAATACAGATTCATTTGGACCAGTCTGCCAACTTTGGTTTGTTTCCCATAAATGTAGGCGTGGCAGTAAGCCACAACATTGCGTTCAAATGCATAAATCGTTAAAAGTGACACGAAATACAACAAATCAAGACAACCACATAAATGAAGCATCGAAACAATAGTTTGCCAACAATCTCTTCAAAATATTGTATAATTACACGCAAGGTATGCTTTCCAATTGGAAGATTTGTTTCAATGTCAATTATACGAACGTATGACAAATTTTTGTGTAATTTGAGTAAAATTTATGGTACTGTAATGTAAACGACCTGTACTAAATTCCCATTTTGATGTCACCAAACTACAAAAACTTCAAAGTGTAATACAAATTCATTTAGACCAGTCTGCCAACCTTGGTCCGTTATCCATAAATGTATGTGTGACAGTAAGCCACAACGTTGCGTTTAACAGGAGAAATCGTTAAAAGTGACACGAAATGCAACAAATTGAAACAAACACATAAAAAAGCATCGAAACAAATTTTCGCCATATATCTATTCAAAATATCATGTAAATACACACAAGGTATGCTTTCCAATTGGAAGATTTGTTTCAATGTCTTTAATATAAAAGCTTATGACGAAGTTTTTTTGTAATTTCAGCAAAATATTGAAACTGTATACAGAACGACCTGTACTAACTTCCCAATTGGATGTCAGCAAACTACAATAACAACTTTGAAGTGTAATACAGATTCATTTGGACAAGTCTGCCAACTTTGGTCCGTTACCCATAAATGTATGAATGACAGTAAGCCTCAACGTTGCGTTCAACAGCATTAATCGTTAAAAGTGACACGAGATGCAACAAATTGACACTGGTGTAAATGATACAGTATTACACTTTGAAATTGTTTTTGTGTTTGCTGACATCAATGTGGGAAGTTAGTACAGGTCGTTTTCTATACAGTTTCTTTGTTATGCTGAAAATACACAAAAATTCGTCATAAGTCCGTTTATTGAAGACATTGAAACAAATCTTCCAACTGGAAAGCATACTATGCGTGTATTATATTATATTTTGAAGAGAATGTTGGCAAAAATTTGTTTCGATGCTTTGTTTATGTGTTCGTCTCAATTTGTTGCATTTCGTGTCACTTCGAACAATGTATGCTGTGGCTTGCTGTCGCACACAATTAAGGATAACGGACCAAAGCTGGAAGACAGTTCCAAATGAATCTGTATTACACTTCGAAGTTGTTTTTCAAGTTTGCTGACATCAAATTGGGAAGTTAGTACCGGTCGTTTTCTATACAGTTTCATTATTTTGCTCAAATTTCACAAACATTTGTCGTAAGTTCGTATATTGGAGACAATGAAGCAAATCTTCCAATTGGAAAGCATACCTTGCGTGTACTATATGACATTTTGAAGAGACTGTTGGCAAAATTTGTTTTGATGCTTCATTTATGTGTTTGTTCTTATGTGTTGCATTTCGTGTCACTTTTAAGGATTTCTCCTGTTGAACGCAACGTTGTGGCTTGCTGTCGCGCATACATTTATGGGTAACGACTCATTTGGACCAGTCTGCCAACTTTGGTACGTTAGCATTAAATGTATGCGTGACAGTAAGCCACAACGTTGCGTTCAACAGCATAAATCGTTAAAAGTGACACAAAATGCAACAAATGGAGACAAACACATAAATGAAGCATTTAAGCAAATTTTTGCCAACAATTTCTTTAAACTATCACGTAAACACACGCAAGGCATGCTTTCGAATCCGAAGATTTGTTTCAATGCTTTAAAAATACAAAATTATGACCAAACTTTCTGTAATTTGAGAAAAATTGATCAAACTCTCCAGAAATTGACTTAAACTAACTTCCCAATTTGATGTCAGCAAACTACAAAAACAACTTGGAAACGTGATGCAGATTTATTTGGACCAGTGTGCCAATTTTGGTCCGTTACTTTTAAATATATGCGTGACAGCAAACCAGAACGTAGGTTCAACAGCATAAATCATTATAAGTAAAACAAAATGCAACAAAGGTAGATAAACACATAAATGAAGCATCCAAACAAGCTTTTGCAAACAAATTGTTTAAAATATCACGTAATAACACCCAAGGTATGCTTTCCAATCGGAAGTTGTGTTTGTATTTTTTCATTGTACGAAATTATGAAAAGTTATGTGTGTTTTGAGCAAAATTAATGAAAATGCCCAAAGAATGACCTATATGAACTTCCCAATTTGATGTCAGCTAACTACAAAAACATTTTAGATGTGTAATGCAGATTCATTTGGACCAGTCTGCCAACTTTGGTCTATTGACTTTTATGCATGCATGACAGTAAGCCACAATGTTTCGTTCAACTGCATGAATTGTTAAAAGTAACACGAAATGCAACAAATGTAGATAAACAAATAAATGAAGCATCTAAACAAACTTTTGCCAACAATCTGTTCTAAATATTATTTAAATACATGCAAGATATGATTTTCGATTGAAACATTTGTGGCAATGCTTTCAATATACGAAATTATGACGAGTTTGTGTGTATTTTGAGCAAAATTAATGAAACTTTCCAGAAAGTGACTTACACTAACTTCCCAGTTTGATGTCAGCTGACTACAAAAACCACGTTTAAATGCCGCTTTAATTTGGGGCCAGATTTCAAACATGAGTTGGAGACTAAAAACTAGTCCAAGGCCAAAGTAGGATACACTTTGGTTCTAGGATAATCCTAGACGTTGTTTATAGGTAATATGGCTTGTCACTAGACAGCACCACTATCACATGAAACTTTTCAGACCGAGCTCAAGTTTTCCAGCTTGGCCCTCTCCTTTGGGTTCGGCCTTGTGATAGGAACACTGAAGTCGTGTGCATTGTTAGCAAGTTGCATGCAAATGTGATTTTGTTAAATCAGGTTGCAGTCAAAAGTAATTAATCGAATGCAAACGGTAGGCGCATAATTCTTCTGAAACTAGCTTGTTCTAAACTTTTTTTGTCTTGTCTTGATTCTGTTGTATTCGGTACCTGGTTGATGACATTTCAAAGTAGCTGTAAACACGGCATTGCAGCGAGCTTCGCCTTCAAACAGAAGCGTTCACTGCAACTAAGTGTACAGCCAACTTTAAGGTTCCAAGTACAGACCAAGATACTGCAATAACCTCTCATTAACTGCCTCTGTTATACTCTCTCATTCGTCTACCGCCTTTAGCCAGTTTTTAGGCTCGAACGGCACTGAATTAGGCCTCCACTTCATTTTCTTACCGATTTTGCGATTGAGCGGGGTAGGAATGGTTGAAATATTTTGACCCTTGCCTTTTTTTGACAGTATTTCAACGTTCTCAGCTGCCTTCAATCATAACCCAAACTAGGCTATGCTAAGATGGTAGGCTAGCCTATTCGCCAATGCTATCATTTTCACTCCAAGATTCTGCTTAACGCATTTTCCGATACGTCATATCAATAACAAACCATTTTCGAGTTCGTTCGAGTCCTAGGCTCTCCACCAGCAAAAATACAACAAAAATATTTCAACCTAACCCACCTCGCTCCATTAGAAACAATGCATTTTGATCAAAAATTTGACCGAACATTTGAACATAACTCATGCGTGACGAGAACGATTAACAATGCTAGTCGGCCATCCCTGTTAAGTATATCCTTGGTACAACCCCCCAATCGGATGCTATGACATTATAAATGGTCCAAAATTTATGATTTTTAACGTTTTCTGATAAACTGCAACTGTTTTTAACTCTCAACGGCAATCAAAACAGTAGCTCTAAGCTTCTAAATTGACCAAGAAATGGAGTTCAATCATGATTTGCTCGTAACAAAAAATTAGAGGTGGGCACAAAGGACATTATGTCAAAAGCGCAACGCAACAAAGCGCAACAATCTTTTCAACCATTAAAAGCGCAGCGCAAAATGCGCAATTTAATTTTTTTAATTTCTGAAGCGCAGCGCAACTTCTGCTATGAACTTTTTGATTCAGTCAAAGCCCATCGCAATTCCGCAATTGCGGAACGGTATTTTTGTACCAAGCTAAAGTGCAACCGAACTTTCGCAACCGAAATTTCGCAGCACAATGCAAGCACTGCGTTTTTTGCAATTTTAGACTGAAAAAGAGTAAATAATTTGCTAAACTAGCCCGAAATTTATCAATATTACAATGGAAATGGAGCAAAATTAAGTTCAATGTATAGAATTGCGCTTTTAATCGAAAAAATTTTTGAAAGCGCAACGCAATTAAAGCGCAACAAATTTTAAAGGCTTTATGTCGCAACTCAACTTCCGCAATGTTTCAAAATAAAAAATTAAAGCGCAACGCAACTTACGCAACTGCGGAGGTTGCGGAAGTTGCACTTTGCCCACTTCTGCAAAAAATATTTAAAATCACCAATTCAAGGTGTATTTGCGTTGGTCTTTGATGTCATGGCGGGTTGGCCGCCCCCCAACCCATTCAAAAGTTGCGCAAGCTGTTGGAGCAGCTTTGTTAAAGCGATTTAACACTCAGTAAAAATCGATTGAACGAGGGCCATTACAAAACACTGCACAAATCAAGCATTTGCCTATTACCATAAAACAACAACTTTGCATGCCTAACTGTGACATCATAGCACCTTCAATCACACCTTGAACCAGTGATTTTATGCATTTTCTGTTGCAGGCATATCATGATTGAATCCATTCCTTGGTTTTTGCAAATATCACTTTCAAACCTAGTGCAGTACTTGCACTGTAAGCTCTAGTTTCAGAAAATGCAATGCACTCCTTCCCAGCACCAGTGTGATGTCATTGTTAGGCATGCAAAATTGTTCTTTTATGGTAATATGCAAATACCTGATTTGTGCAGTGTTTTGTAAATGCCCTCATTTAACCGAATTTTACTGAGTGTTAAATCGGTTATAAAAAGCTGCCCCCACACCATGCTCACCCTTTCAATGGGTTGGGAGGGGCGGTCAACCCGCCATGATGTCACAGACCAACACAAACACACCCTAAATCAGTGTTTTTAGGTATTTTCTGTTACGGGCATATTATGATTGAACTCCATTTGATTAAACTCCATTTTATGATTGAACTCCATTTGATTAAACTCCATTTTATGGTCTTTGCAAATATCAATTCCAAACCTAGTGCAGTGCTTGCGCTGTAATCTGTAGTTTCAGAAAATGTATTGCAGTCCTTACCAGCGTTCAATCATATATAAATGGAGTTCAATCATGATATGTCTGAAACAAAAAATGCCTAAAATCACTCATTCAAAGTGTCTTTGCGTTGGTCTGTGACGCCATGGCGAGTAGGCCGCCCCCCCAACCCATTCAAAAGTTGCACATGCTGTTGGAGCAGCTTTGTATAACCGATTTAACACTCAGTAAACGTTGGTTGAACAAGGGCCATTACAAAACACTGCACATATCAGCATAGATGGGCAAGTTAATGCAAAACGTTAGCTTCGTTAACCACTAGTCCGTTAACAAACTTCACACCTCCGTTAACGTTAATCCGTTATTTTCAGCTTTAATTAACGGAAGTTAATAAAGTCCGTTAATCCGTTAACATTTTGCGTGTAATTTACATTTGTCTTTATTCACTCGCTTCTAGAACACGTATTGACGCTGTTGAACTGATTGTAAGGAAATATTTATTGCTATGGTGGTCTTTTTGTGTTTTGGTAGGTGTATTTTACAGTCTAATCTAATTTCAAGATGAAAACAAGTTCAAATGCACAACGAAGCTGCAAGATATTAACGATAAAAACCTTAACGGAAGTTAACAGAACTTAACGGAAGTTACTTTAGTCCGTTAACAGCACTTAACGGAAGTTAATTTAGTCCGTTAACATGAAAAAACTTTTTAACGGATTAACGAGTTAATGAAAAAGTTAGCTTCGTTATTAACGGATTGACGATTAACGGACTTGTGCCCATCTATGCATATCAGGCATTTGCTTGTAGGTGAAAAGGAGAAGCTTGCACACCCTAATGCGCTGTCACAGCAACCTTGTGGAGGGATGCGAGGATTTTTTAAAACACATACCACACATATTTAAACAATTACATAGATCAGTCATGCTCTGAACAATTATGTGATAACAGCTGTTGAATCTCAATCAACAAAACAAAAGAACAAAAAACATCTGCTCATGGGAATTCCCCAACACAAATAAAAATAATTTCACATATTTAACTTTGAAAACTTTGAAGTAGGACTTGTTACGGTGTTCAAAATTGTGTTGCCTCGTGATACCCGTCAAAGTACTTCTTGAAAAAATTTTCACGAATGGATTTTTAATGCCTGATTAATGATTGAAATGTCTTCGGTTGCAACCAGGTGTCGTTTTTAAGATATACCGCTTTTACTCAAATGCGGATGAATATTTTAAAATCATATGCTTGAATAATTTTTTTTATTATTAGTGTTGCCGTGAAATATTTCACGAATTTCAAGAAGGATATTTTTTATCTTTCTTTGAATATAAAAATTCAAAATATGATAAATTTAAACTACGTAAATATTTAATCATGGAAAGTTCTTTTGCTGAAAAGTTTGCATAATTAAAGTTTTAGCTTGAACTTTTTTGTGATGAATTCTTAAAGATGGAAACTTGCTTTGAAGTCACGTGACGGTCGTCACTTGGCAGTTGATCGTTGTGAATGCAAAACTTCAAAACAATTTGCAAGGTAATATACCGATAACCATTAATGAAAAAATTGTTTCTTGCAAAAATTCGAAAAATAATCGAACTATCTTATGAATTACACCACGTGTTTGTTATGATGATAGCCTACCCACAAAAAGCAGCCAGATAAACTGACTGCTTCGAAGAATACCGATAAGCTTCGAAGAATATCGATAGGCTTCGGCAGTTGGTAGGTATGGTTATACGGGTTGCGAAATTTTTTTTTCTACCATGGTTTTGCAGATTTATTACGTCACATCCGTTGTCCCAACCTTGTGATTTATACTCCGCTCTCTCTTTTTGCTAGATCCGCTATATTCACAGGCTAATTGGTACAATGGTACTGGGCAATTAGGCTAGGCTTTAGTTTGGAATAAAGTCCCACCGTAGGCAAGGATAGAATAGGCTGGAATGAATAGCAATACACAATAACAGCAGTTAGTCAATAAGCCTAGACTTACGTTTTATAATCAAGTCGAAATATTAAGATAAAATTTGTGATACAAGCAAGTCAAAATAGCCTAGCCTAGTAGGCTAATCTTTTTTAAGCTTGTAAAGGGTTGAGCTGCTGAGTCTTCAGCGATTATTGCACTATAGACAGAATAGGCCTATCAGAGGGAAGCCTAAAGCATATTTCTTTAATTGATGCATAATTCAAGTTACTGTATGCGAATTGCAAAAATAAGTAGCAGATCTTATATACCGGCACCAGTACCGGTACTGAGATCTGGATAGCCTAGTCAGACAGTGCAGTTGGCTAGGTAGGCTATCGTACTGTAAATGACTAGCCTAAACTGTGTAGGCCCTGAATCTGGAAAATTGAAATGTCAAAGTTATTTTACTACTGTAATTTCACCAATGTTGTGATTGCTTTCAAATTTAGAGTCAGAATTAACTAGACAGATTCACTTAGCCTACTGACTTCATCACGCAGAGTCATTCATCTGCTCATATTTCTCTCTCAGTAGGCTACTGTCATAGTGGATGAAATTAGGACAAAGTTTACTTGATAAATTGATACCGTACAGTATTAAACTGATAGATTGTTGAATCAGTTTGAAGGAAAACTTGCAAAAAAATTCACATATATATCGGTAGGTTGCTAACTTTACTGCCTTCACACAGTACTGCAGCAGGTACACAGTCTGCAATCTGACTGTTACAGTACATTTTCCAGGTATTTACAGTAATTCGATTTATTGGACAGCGAAAAGACTGTATAAGTCATCAACGTCTACTGTTGCGAAAAAAAAGAAACTTTATGCAGTAACATATATCAGTAAGAAACAGAGCAGTAGGCTAAAACTTACCGGTACTACTGTCACAACGTCAAACTTAACAATTATGCTTTTTATCAATGTATGGTATATGCTCAAAAACTTGATTACCTGGACCCCCTTATTCAATATTTTGTGTTGGAGTACTGTGATATATGAAGTCTTTAGTTCTTTATTAAACTGCAAAAGTTTCATCTCTCTAATTTCCTTTGCAATTTGATTGCATATTTTAGTTCCATTATAGATCAGCAATTTTTGAGTTTGTGCTGCGTTAACTCTGGGAAGAAAGTAGTTTGTTTTGCTTTTTTTTTCAAGTGTTGTAAGAATGTATTTCATCCAGCATTATGAAAAGCCCTAAGTTAGACCTGGAAGTGTGAGATGATGTATTGCTTATTTTGTACATCAATTTTGCTGTTTCCATTTTGCACATGTCATTCAGCTGTAATAGATATAAGCTTGAGAATAACGGTTTAGTATCAGGTATGTGTCCTGATGTTGTTGTGAGTTATTATTCTTACTGCTTTTTTTGTAAATTAATCAAAAGTGAAAGGGTAGATGCTGATGCACCACCCCAGCTGCTAATACAGTAATTTAGATGAGAATGGATGGTAATAAATCAACGTTAAAGTTTTACAATCCCCATACTTCTGTAAATGATACAATACCCAACAACCACTGGCTAATTTTGAACTAACTTTCTGAATTTAGGGTTTCCAATTTTGTTAATGATCAATCAGGACACCCAAATATTTAACACATGTATTTGCATTACATGTACTTTAACACATGTACTACGCAAACATGTAGAGCTGTGTTCCCTTGAAATTTATGGCTAATCGGCAAGTGTCCGAATTTTCTTTAAACAATTGTGCCCAAAGCCCTAAAAAGATGTTTATGTGCCATAAATTTTGTACCAATCCAGTATTAATGTATACCAAATGTCATATTTCCACAAATTTGTCAAGTTTTCTAAAGCTATGTTTACTGTTTTGCCAAAAATATTTGCCCTTGCTCCAACAAATCGCCGATTCGCTGAAAAAAATTGGCTTGGTGGGGACACTGATGCAGAGTGTTTGCGCAGACTTAGCTGATGTTTGCAAATTATAGCTATTCATATTCTATAATTGTTTTAAATACAAAATTGCATTTCAGGCAGAAAAAATAGCCTACTAAAGCTAGTTTGAAAGAAATCTAGTATGTAGATGTGCGTGCAAAAACAAATGGTTTCTGATGTAGTGATTAATCGCCCAAGCAATGCAGCATTGACTGATTGATGCCATCTTTTAAGCCATTGTGTTACCCAGGAAGATTGATGAGCAATCCACAATTATCTGGCAATAATACAGGAAGTTTTTAAAAGATTTTTTGGATGAAAAAAGATACAGCAGCAAGACTTACCAAGTGTTTGGGTATGTTCTTCAAATAATCGTTTGTAGCTTCGTTTTGTTTGCAATGATATTTCAAACTTGTTACAGTATTTATATCAGATACAAGTTTTGGTGCTGACTGCAATCTCACTTGCAGCAAGATTTAACCATATTAAAACTGGCCAGTTGGTCGAGCAGTAACGCAATTGTTCTGGATTGGGAGGTTCATATTTCAGGCCAGTCAAATCAGACACAGTGTTGCCACCACTGCAACATTTCTTCAAAAGGAGCTGTGTTGCCCTTCACAAATCTGAGGGGGTTTCCTCCATGTTACATACTTCGGCATAATATGAGCATCGTGAAAGATTTGATGTAGTCAGAACCTCGCAGCATATAAGCTGGTAGCAAAAGTTGTTTGTTTAGCTGATTACACTGGTCAACAGCAAATTTTAAACGGAGATTCTGGTGAGTTTATCTTGATGGATTTTTGATGCAAATTCCAAAAAGGATTGTACTTCTACTCTTGCACATCAAGTTTTTGAGATTTTTCGATTTTTATAATTTTAATTCAACTTTCGTTGTTAAGCATTTAAAGTCCAAATACAGTGGAACATTGCATTATGATGTCACAGAATAACATTTTTAAGTGGTGAAACAATGTAAGTGCAAGCTCTGAGTGACAGGGAAAGGATGGATGCAGGCAGTTTTGCAAGTTATTTTAGTAGTCTACAGTAAGTGTGGAGAATACAAAATGTAGGAACATACGCAGGGGGAACTGAGGGAATTAATATTAACAGTATATAGCAATATGTTATGTTAAATAAAGCAGTTTTTTCTGCAGGTGTAAAACAGGTAGATACACATAGGTGTCGATTTTGGGGGGGTGCACCGCTTCCTCGCCTCGCTAAGGAAAGGCGAAGCTCCTTGCATTAAGGTTAAAAGAAGGAAATAAGATTGAAAAAGATGTCAAAGTAAGTTACTACTGGAAGCGCAATAGGGATTTATCTTTGGCCTTCAAAATTGAAAGACCTCCTTGTTACTGCCATGATATGGAAGAGCTATTTCAAACTCTGGGTGAAGTTCACATTGCCAAGGAATGGAGGGCTTTTATTGATTCCTCAAAGAGAAGTTTGAAGGCAGTTCTTCTACATATCGGAAATAAAATACCCTTCATCCCTATTGCACACTTTGCCCTGTTAAAAGAATCCTATGATAGCATTGAAATTTTGTTGAATACAATTTGCTATTCTGACTACCAGTGTAGCTTATGTGGGGGTTTTAAGGTAATTGGAATTTTGATGGGATTGCAAGGGGTTTTACAAAACACTGTTGTTTTTTATGTTTTGGGGCATTTGCACCACTGCACAGCACTATGAAACAAAACAATGACCGACAAGGAATTCATATGCACCTGGAGTAAAAAATTTCTAACACATCCCTTCGGTAAATCCCGATAAAGTTTTAATGCCACCATTGATATCAAGCTAGGATTAATGAAGAATTTTGTGAAAGCTCTGGCAAAACAGAATTCGAATGGTTTTGAATTTCTCTGTGAAAAGTTTACTGAGCTAAGCCAAGCCAAGTTGAAAGAAGGAACCTTTGTTGGTCCACAGATTCTGGAAGTTTTTGAAGACCCAGAGTTTGAAAATGCATTAAATGCATTGGAACTATGAGCTTGGCATTCATTTAAATGGATTTGCTCCAATTTTTTTGAAAATTTCAAGTCAAATTCAAATCAATGTGTTGCATCAAGGTGTTGCAGAGTTGCTTGTGGCATACAAAGAGATGGGATGTTGCATTTCCTTAAAGATGCATTTTCTTCATTCACACCTTGAGTTTTTTCCTGAAAACCTTGGAGCAGTTGGTGATGAGCAGGGTGAAAAATTTTGCCAAGATATCCAATCTGTGGAAAAAAGGTATAAAGGAGTTTGGAATGAGAGTATGATGGGTGATGATTGCTAGATGTTGTACTGTGATGATGCGAACCATCCATACAAACGAAAATCATATGTCAAACATTTTAAAGTTTCCTCATTTGAACTGGTATTGATTGCAGTATTAAGTGGTACTTAGATAAACAGCAAACATTTTCCACATGTGTTATTCTGAAACACACTTTTGTTGAAGCTACCCCAAAAAGACTTTTTCAAAATCATCCAACTACAGGCTGTTTAAAAGCTGCCAACAAACAGTCTTTTTCAAGACTACAATTAGCAAAAAAGAGTTTGTCTATTGTCCAATCTTCAGTCTATTTTGTCCAATCTTCAGTCTTCAGATTAAACAAGTTTAATGTGCTGGTCAGTACATTAAACTTGTTTAATCTTTTTTGTTCGACATTTTTTTTCAAATTTGTTTAATTAGGTATAACAGCATGCTAATGTGATTAGTAGCCTTTGTCAAAATCTGAACAACAGCCATGATAATGGCAAAGGTATTGTCATTTATGGGGTACCAAATGCATGCAATGTAACACACCATGCCCCATCATATTTCAAAATCCTGATGTGCTAGAAGAAAACTAATGCCAGATTCAGAATCAGTGCCCCTATGTTACCCAGAAATCAGGGATCTTGTTCTTGTTTGAAAAAACAAACTATTATTTTGTTGACCGGTGTTATTTTTTGCATTTAGCAAAACTTGTAATGTTGTCAAGCCATGTTGTGAGTCTGATTATGGCAAGTGGCACATAGTTGCTCGAGCAAGAAACATTTTACATTAGGTATGTCTTAATTATTTTTAGTCTTTGCTGCTAATTGCTTTCATTCTTTCAGGAAAAATTTTCTGGGTCTTCAAGGAGCATAATTCACTGCTTTAGGAAAATCGCCTGCCCTGCTGCAACCACTCAGGCTTCTACTAAAATATCGCAAACTATGAAAGTGGAATTTCACCGATTGCTTTTTGAATAGTGGAATTTTATGTGCTATTGACAACAGTATTTAGAAAGGTATAATTTAGAATCATAGTTGTAAAGTAACGAAAGTATCTTTACTTAACTAGCCTACTCAAGTAGATTTTGTCTGTAACAAGCACTTCTAAAGCAATTATGTTTTTGGATACTTTCTATTTTGCTTACTTTTACCGTGAAGTAATGCTACTTGAGCAGCATTTTGATTTCGAAGAGTACAAAGTTCTGTAGGTTTAAATGAATCACAAATTATCAGAACAATTGAGTTTTCTACCGACTAAGCAACAGTTTTATGAAATGATTCCAAGTAAATTTTGCGTGACATGATTTTCAAATTCCAAAGTTTCCCTGTTGTTCGTTTTGATTTGATTATAATAAAAAAAAAACTTGTATCTGCCAATAATTCATAAAAACTTGTAAAATAATTCATTGTAATAAAAAAAACGTATCAGCCAATAATTCAAGACTTCTTGAGAGAGTAACGGGTTGAAAGACCAAGCATTATGTGACAGTGATGTGAAGGCAATCGACTAATTGTCATACACTACAGTTTGTGGATTGAATAATTTGTTTATTTTGCTTGAATACTTTCAGAAATTCTTCTACTTGAGTACTTTAAAAAACGACTACTTTTTACTTTTACTCTAGTACTTTTTTGGTCAATAGTTTGTACTTTAGTTTAAGTAGTTTTTCTTTCAAGTAACAAAACTTTTACTTGATTACAGTTATCAAGTACTTTTTACACCACTGTTTCAAATGTAGAAGGTGTTTTATACTGATATGGTTGAGACCAGAAGCAATGCAGTGCTATGCTGATCTTTGCAAGTGATGTCAGCAACGACGTGCAGAGATGCTTCACATTGCTCAATGTCCAATCAAAATACACTTTTAAGTTCACGTTCAATTTATTATTTGTCATTATGAGATGCAATAAACCAGTGGTTCTCAACCTTTTTTCAAAGCGACCCAAATTTATTGAAAAAATCAAATGTGTAAAATTTTGCGACCCACGTCCAGTATATTCTGATACATAGTTGAACTAAAAGCTGTTAAGTGCAAAAAAAATTTTATAATGACAGAACTTTGTTGCAAATACAACAAACAACTTTTCACTGAACATACATTTATGAATATTTGCTATTTAGCTTTGAGGATTGCAGGCTGTCAAGTGTGTCATTATTTCATTTTTTTGATTATTGTTTTTCAATTTCGTTATTTTGGAACCATTGTCATTATTTCATTATATTCTAAGTAATCTACTGATATTTTTTGAGATCACTCGATAAATTGCAATAAATCATGAGTCATTGAAATGAAAACCTTTTTTTGAGGTGGAGATCACCAAAAAGATCTCACTGGTCTTTTGTTTAGTTTTTTGGATCTCGTTGCCTGTCCCGGTTTTCAGTATTAAAAAATATGATTAGTCTAATTATAATATACTTGAAAATTGTCATTATTTGCCATTATGTTCTGTAATCATTTTTTATTCATTTTTTTTTAATTCAAGCACTTGACAGTCTGATATTGTTACCAGGTGCGTCGCCAGAAATCTGCAATGTGGGGGTGTTGCTGCGGTCTGGGGGTGGAGCCTCCAGCTGCCAGAGGCAATTGGGGGTTTGTGGCAAATCCCCATCTGCCAGAGCCTGAAGATCTGGGGGCAAAGCCCCAGCCAGCGGAGGCACGGGGCCTGAGGGAAGAGCCCCCAGCGCTCAAAATTTTTTTTTGCAAAAATAACTTAATTTTAGGCCTATTGTTTACAAGTTGGTAAATCATAAAATCCTTTACCGGTAGTTCAATAAAACTGTCAAGGAGTAATCTGTTTCGTCTATATGTTATAGAGAAAGATTTGGTTAGGAGGGCTATTGAAAGAAAGTTTGAGAGAAGTGATTGGTAATTAACTAATAATAAATGGATATCCCCCCTCTATTTCTGAGCTTATATATTTTTTGATAAAACCTTTGTTAAACATTTTTCAATAAGCGATCAAATTTGATTACCAATTTTTGAATTTTTTTTTTTCCGATCTATGAGTTTTGTTTTTGACTAAGTAATCCCCACCCCCCCTAAATTAAACGTTGCAAAATATGCGTTATATCATTTTTTGAGTCTATTTCAATGCAAAAGACAGTCTCAGAAGTGATAAAAACGTGGTTTTTTCCTTATTCTGCATTTTGGTCGGCAGGCCAATTGGGGGGCAATAGCCCCCTGGTCATACTGCTGATCGTTATCAATTATGCCTGATGTAGTCTGACATACATGACCTTTGATTTCGAGTCTCCACGCACACAAACCTTCTTCACTGCGGGAGTTCTTTGTTAACATCAGTACTACAATATATTGCTTACTACTTTGAAGCGCTTTACAACTGTGCGGTCTCCAGAAGCTCAAAATGTCACTGTTTGAGTTTTTCGTGTACAAAAATGCAACAAGGGTTGATAACCATCTGACTATGAAGCGGTGTTGCATTTATTTTATTATTTTTTGTGCAAGTTTTACTCTTTGTAGCAGGGTGTCGAACCGAACCTGAACCCGAACCGTAAACCCGAATGAACCGCTTCATTTTGGTGAACCTGAACCGAACCTGAACCAGTAAAATTTTACTTCAGTGAACCTGAACCAAACCCGAACCCTCAAAATTGTGCTCCAGTGAACCCAAACCGAACCTGAACCCCCAACAAAAGTAAGAATATATTTTTTTACATCAGGATGCCGCTGGCGCTGGTACACGCTCAATAAGAGCAGTGGTGATCATGAACAGGATCAGCAATTTCTCCTTTTTTTTTCTGGACGAAGCGAGTAACGACAGTTAAATTAAAAAAAAATGAACCCGAACCGAACCTGAACCAGTAATAGTTCACTTGAGTGAACCTGAACCAAACCTGAACCTCGAAAATGGTGCTCAAGTGAACCCGAACCAAACCTGAACCGCTAAAATACTTTGAGCTGGAGCTAAACCTGAACCCGAACCGTTATTTGAAACGGTTCGACACCCTGCTTTGTAGATGTTTACAGAAAAAAAACAAGTGACCCAAAAGAATTTTTAGGCTACCAACTTTGGGTCGCGACCCATAGGTTGAGAATCATGGCAATAAACGAAATACTACATAAAAAATAGTTTAGAAGGGACCTGTTAGGGTCATTTAGTCAATAAGCCCCTGGTCTGTAATATTTTATTTTGTAATTTTGAATTTAATTGATTATGGGTCATACCAGGGTTGCCACATCCTGGAAAAGTCCTGGAAAGTCCTGGATTTTTTTTGCTGTCCTGGAAAGTCCTTGAAAGTCCTTGAATTTCGTTTGTAAGTCCTGGAAAGTCCTGGAAAATGTTTATAGAGTTTTCCCGTGATTTACCAGGACAGAATGTGAAGTTGTTTTTTTTTCATAATAACTGGTACGGTACCTTTTGATTGTACAAAGCCATTGTTGAAATAATTTGCATTGTGAAGTTCGTTTAAAAAGTTTATTGTATTGTTTAAAGACGAAGTTTATTTGTATTCTGGCGCACAAACAAAAAATTGCTGTCCTAGTTCTAACCCAACCCTAAGTCTAACTCAAACTGCAATCCTAGCTCTAACCTAACATTAACGTAAGCACCCATTCCTCTGCTTTTTGCTCTCTTGCTCTTTTTATGGTGCAAATAAGCTCTTCCTCCAATTAGCCAAAATTTGCACTTTGCGATACAGTATGTATAGATTATTGAATATTGTTAGGAAGAGTGAATTTATGGACAGTAATTTATTGCAGTGCGATACTGTAGTAGCAGTAGCATAGTGGGCTATTGCCCTTCATTGGCCCGTAGACCAAAATGTGCAATAAGAAAAATACGACGTTTATTGCACTATACTTCTGAGGTAGTTTTTTGCAGTAATATGGATAGTAAAGTAATTTAAAGCCACTTTTGGAACATGATTTTGGGAAGGGCTAGTATTGGTCAAAAATAAAACTAGTTACAACTAACTAACTAAAAATGGTTGAAAATAAACAATCAATTCAATCGCTTGATGCAAAATGCTTAACGTAGGCTTTGTAAAACAATTATAAGGTGTCGATTTAGTATTTGATTCTGTAAAATTCCAATCAACTCTCTCAAATCTCGTTTCATTAGCCCCTCCTCCCAAATTATATCTTTATCTAGCGTTATAAAATACAGATGATTTGGATTAATACGGTACTTAGGAATTTTTTCAAAGGAGATGCCTATTTGCTCTGTAGCGTGCAAATGAGATAGCTCCCTATGGAGAAAAGAGAGCAAAAGTGGGTGCTCATTTGCTCAAATACTCTTTTATTTTGTAAATTATTAACGTTAGTGATTAGTTGGAGTTTATATTTTGAGTTTGGGCTGGGATTAACGTTAGAGTTGGGTTACAGTTTGGGTTTAGTTTAAGGTTGGGGTTAGGGCTAGGGTAAAATTTTTTTGTTTGCACCCTGGCGTTCAAATAAGCTCTGTTTTTTTCAAATGATAAGATTTAACAGTTTACTGTACGGAAATAAAGCTAGAACTAAAGTTTTACTATTTTCATCACTAAAGCTCGACTTATCGCTCAGCTGATATATTTTGGCCAATATCAGGGCCAAGCCGGCATATCGTATCAGCTATCTACGGTCGATAAAATATCGGCTTAGCGCAATTACCTTAAACTGTTTATTTTTTAGAGCAAGCACAAGTGTTCTTGCGTTCTATTTGCTTAGTATGACTTGTGTTTGCAATAGTCTTTCTGTGGAGGAGGATTAGTGAAGCATTTTGTGTCAAGTCATGTGAAAAATATGGACAAAATTTGGTAGTTTATGAGGGATATATCGGTATCGTTCTGAAACAGTCATATCGATCGAGCTCTATCTTTCAACCACATACTTGTAGCCCAATTTATGCATCCAGTTTAATCATGTTTTTGTGGAGCTAATTTCTATGCCACGTTTTAAAAGCAATAATTTTTACCAAACTAGGCCTAAAATTAAGTTATTGCAAAATCTTCGAATGCTGGGGGCTTAGCCCCCAGACCCCCAATGGCTTCTGGCGGCTGGGGGTTGCCCCCATACCGAAAAGCACAACCCTTCCGTTGCAAATGTTTGGCTTTTGCACTTGGCTAGTGGTCAGTACTAGGAATGCAAATGCGTTACATCAAAATTTTTCGACAATCATTAGTACAAAGGAGTAGGTGCATGAGAGTAATAGTCAAAATTAAATTTTAAGTCCTGTAAAAAAATTCGTAAACAGTTCTGGAAAAGTCCTGGAAAATGACCTAAAAAAGTCCTGGAAAGTCCTGGAATTTGATTTTGCAGTTTCTGTGGCAACGCTGTCATACGCACAAGCCAGTTAATCGTTGTTGTTTTTTGTTATTGTTTTTTAAAGAGAGGTACTTTGTGACAAAATTTGGTTTATAAGTAATGTTGGTTTATCTGGTGATAGATGCTAGTCAATAGTCACTATTAGTCAGTCATCCCAGTTAGACTACAGATTTGTTCGTTTTTTAGTCATTTATACTCGATTAGTTTATTTGTGTCACTGTGTGCATTTGCATTAATTGAAAATGCAATTAATCAAAGAATAGAGTTTCACAGATCATATCTTTTTAGAAGTCTTGGACCATGGATTTCATCCACAGAAAGCACCCACTACTTCCCAACGTCGAATCCACTGTTTTCATGTCTCTTCATTCACAATATCTTCGACTGTGCATTTGTGCAAGTGTTCATTCAGCATTGCACAGTCCAAGTTAAACAATATCTGCACACTGCCTAGTCAAACAATATGTATAACTAGAGATTGTGCGCTTGCGTTTCATTTACATCTCCGGTTTGCAGCATTTATTCCGAGCCAAGTCAACTGACCGCGAATTAAAGGTTACCAGTGATCTCGTTACAAAGTGATTTCGTGACAAAGTGAGGGTTTGGGCACGATGGCTGTAGGGATAGTAAAATATTTTTATGACCCCCTTCTAGACCAATCGGGTTCAGTTGGTTCGCAGTCAGCTTGTTCGTGGTCAGCTGTCGTGGACCCGTTTATGCAACCACACTATTTCAACAGTTGGTAGTTAAGCTTCAATGGAATGCGGGTTATTATTTTTGTTGAAATTTAAACGAGGACTGAAGACAACATCAATGGAGTAGACTTCATTTTTCTTTTTCCAGGCGTTCCACAGATATTCTACTTCAAGCACGACGTAGGAATCTCCAAATCACAATTTTTATTGGCAACTCTGACATTTTAATGCAGTATTCTAACATACTGAGGTCTATATTAACCTAGCTATAAATAGGTTAAAACTTGAAACGCTTCTGTGGCTTAATGTAATGGCTGCATTGCCTTAGGATAGGACTAAGATGGCGTCGCGGATGTTATCAATGCCAGGGTTGCCAATAAAAATTATGATTAGAGAAGTCCTTACGTCGTGTTTGAAGTAGAATATCTCTGGAAGGGCTGGATCAAGAAGGATGAAGTCAACGCCGATCTAATCTAATACGATTTGCCAAATTTAAGATGCCCCTGGTGATTTTACCTTCAGTCTTCGTTCAAGTTGAGATTAAAGTTCAAGTTTGAGGTTAACATTTATTGGAGCTGGATCAAAGTGTTTTTGTTTATTATCAGAGGTGGGCAAAGCGCAACTTATGAGCTTCTGCAGTTGCTTAAGTTGCGTTTCATTTTGATGTTTTATTTTGAGATGTTGAAGTTGCGCTGCGGACTAACGTACCCTTAAAAGGAATTGCGCTAGAGATGGCAACAGCGCAGCGTACGCGGCCGCGCGCTGTTGTTGGTACACCGCGCCGCGCAGCGTTGCAACTAAAATCTGTATTACGTCACAGCGCCGCGTAGGCCTACAATAATTTTTTTACAATTATTGCTGGTGATTTTCTCATTATGAACAACAATGGTTAGTCTGGATGTAACTATTATATGAATTGAAGACAATGCATGCTACTAAAACTGTAAAAGGTGCCTTCGGTTCAAGTTTAGTTTTTCAGAATTCGGAGCATCCTAGAATCGGCTATTTTGGCTACAAGAAACTTAGTTTTGATTGGCTGAGCGTGTTTTTTGACACCAACAAAAAGATCTTAGTTTCGGTAGGATAGACTAGGAAAGGTTTAAGACGTTCGGTGAGAAGATGAAACAAAGGCAGACAAATGTAGAAGAAACAGGTTTGTGGGAAACAATCATCAGAGTAGAGGCACAAAACAAAGCCTAGCGACACACCCACCCTGTACGCAGTAGGCCTATGTTATTGGTACAAGTCCAAGGCTAGACAACAGTTTCTACTACTCATGCGCTTGCATTTCAGAGTGACAGAGTTAGTTCAGTGTATCCTATTCGTCAACAGGTCATGGCATCAAGAATTAGGCTTTCGGTCCTATGTCTGTAGCCTATCTCAGATCTGATAGACTTATGTACAGCGTAGTAGAGCCTACGAAGACTAAGCTACCCAAATTTCCAATGACAGAATAGCCTATGTAGTAGCAAAATTTATTCCACAATCAAACACACATGCAAACCGCAAAGGTATAATACATAGGGTAGTTTCATACAAGTGTATAGCTTGTGACAGCATGCAGAGCACGTGATACCTTATATTTCATTATTTGAGCTACTGGTTCAGGATTAGTATGGTAGCCTAGTTGCATGGAATCATCAGGTAGACTGGTAGATTGTTTTTGATTGCCAAAACATGGTGCCGAAAAACTGATAGAAAACACACACAAGGCAAACCAAACCTAAAGGCCTATAATTGAAACGACTGATCTCACGTCGCATGTTTTTTAGTTTTTACTTGGGCATTTTTAAAGTTAACGAGTGCGAAGTTTTAGACTTTTACTTACTACTCAATAATGGTTTGGTCTAGCTACGTGAAATTTTGACAGCAGTTTGAGATTCATAAGTTATTTGTGTGTGCCAAATTGGCAAATTTCAAGGCAGTGAGTCCCGAGTCCCGTATTTTCAGGTTTGGGACCCGAAAACTACTTCAAAAGTTTGGTGTAAAAAGCGGTCTTATTCAAAAACGGCTCAAGTATTGCAAAAAATATTTCACATGGTTATATGTCGTAAGATACTCTTTCATCTCTACCTACACTTTTAGCCGCATTAAGTTTTTTTTCATGTTTTGCTTTCTAAATTTTATGCACTCTTTTTCTCCTAAACCACACTACATCGATATCTAATTTTTGAGTAAATTTGTTGAGCTGTAAATGCAATTTTGTCTCCCGAAATTTTTTGAGGCTTCTCCCCAGAACTCCCCCAAAATTGGGCCCTAAAAACTAATTTTTTTATATGCTCAAGCTAGGGTGATAGTTTTTTGTTTATATTGGTAGATATTTAAGCAACAAATAGTTTGAGATAGTATGGAGGTACACCCCAGGGGCCCCCAAATGGACTCCCCAGAAATTAGTTTTTTGAACGACTCAAGCTAGAGCATTACTTTTTTTTTTATCGGCAGATGTTTAAAAAACAAATATTATGACATGGTTTGAGAGAGCAACCCTTTTAAAAACTTTCCAAAATTATACCCCTAAAATCATTTTTTTTATATGTCGTAAGCTAGAGAGCTAATTTTTTCTGATGTTAGTGGAAATTTAAAGGATATTTAACTTGCGGTGCGGCGTGGTGCAGCGTGAACTTAGTTGTGGTTGGATGCGGTGCGGTGCAGCATGCGAACAAGGTTTGCAGATGCAGCGCAGCATGCGGATGCATTTTTTGTTATCCGCGCCATCTCTAAATTGCGCTACGCTTTCAAATTTTTGTTTTGTTAGTAGCGCTATTTTATTCAATAAACTTAATTTTGTTTAATTTCAATCCTAATGTTGTCAAATGTCGGCCATTTTCAATCGTAATGTTGTCAAATTGGCTTAAATTGCCTCTGACTAGAGGGAGGTTGCTTGATTCGAAGGATCGTCAGGCTTTTTGCAACTTCCCTGTCGCCTTAAACGAATGCTGATTAATTTTTACGTCGTGCTGTTACTGAGCGATGAAATAAATTTGTCTAGCCTTCAGCAAATTACTTATTCTTTTTCCGTCTAGAATTGTAAAAATGTGGAGTTTGCATCGTGTTGTGTTATTTTGTTTCCGGAAGTTAAATTACTCTTTGACTTGGTATATGAATTTCGTTCCGCAATTACGGAAATTGCGCTACCCTTCAGAGATAAAAACTTCAAGTTGGCGTATCTTGTGCTTTGCTTTAAGTGATTTAGAATTAGATAATCATTGCCCTGCGCGTTTGGTAAAATGTTATTCGTGCCCACCTCCGTTTATTGTTATAATTTCATATTAATTAGCCGTACTCGTGATTCGTGTCTTATGCTGTGAAATTATAACGCTGCAGCAGGAGGCAACTCAATCTCAGTTTGCTTGTTGAAGTGCTTCCTCCTAGAGGTGGAGTCGAGGACACAAGGCTCGAGGCCAAGGACACAAAAAAAAATCCGAGCCCAAGACCAATTACCGACTTTCCGAGGACAGACCTTCTCGAGGCCGAGGACAGGAATGCTCAAGGCCAAGGATACAACGCGCAAGTGTTCTCCAAGAAAAAAAAAGGTCTTCGCACAGAAAGTCGCAAACTTTTCGTGAAATTTTAGTCAAGGAAAAAATGTTCATGACCTTGGCTGATTTTCAACAAATCAAAAAATAGTGCTGTCCTCGGCCGAGGACAGGATATTTTCGGGGACTTGGAGGCTTCGAGGTCAAGGACTTGACCTTCGAGGCCAAGGACATCCTGGAGGACTCCACCTCTGATTCCTCCTTTATTTTTTATACTGTTGCACTGTAGAACTAGCTATTTATTTGGTATTTCCATTTGCTAAAGTTAAAAAGTCGCTTTTTGTAGTTTCTATTCGGATTATCACATATTGATGCTCCTATATATTTATTAGCTTTTCATTTATTTACCGTATTATACACCCTAGCATTTGATTGATGTGTGTGAATTACGACTGTGAGTTGTCAACTGCTCATATTGTATCTTTTCCTTTATTGAAAGTCGTTTGGTGGCATCAGTTTAGGTATGCTGGAACGTAAACTACATGTAAATTTGAAATTTGCGGGCTAATGCCATTAAATTTTTTGCGTATTTATTGCGCTGCGTTTTCTTTCTAACTTTTTTCGGTTAGTCGCGCAAGTTTATACTTAAAAAGTTAGTGTTGTGTTTATCGTATTATTGCCAAATATTAGCCTTCCTCAGTAAACAATTAATCCTTTTTTTGCCTACAATCAAAACGCGAAATTCACATTGTGTGTTGTAACTTGATTGCGAACGTTAAGCTGCGCTTTATCTTATTCGTGCCTACCTTCAATAACAGTGTAACGAAGTTTGCTTTTTTGTTCATACTCATTTTAGTTGTTTGCAAAGTTATTGAAAACCGCTATTTTGACGAGCAAGTCACTATTTTTTTTCCAACCAACCGTACATCAAAATTTTTTAGCAGGTTGAAACCCCGATGGCCCACGGAAACTATGAGTTTTTTGCGTTCAAAGTATTTGAGCTTTTTCAACGCACTGTACGTGGTATGGAAAGAATTTTTTGGTGTCGAAAATCAAATCTTTTTAATCGCTAAATTACGCCGAAGCGTATGACAACTTAGCCGAGCCTATCTCCGAATCATCGCGCCTTGGCAACACTACTTCGAAAGTTTGCGTCAACGGCTTGCTGTTGTTTGGAACTCCGTGTCCGAATTCACTGACCCCAAATTTAAACTTTTGCAGTATCTATGCTCCAAAGACAAACGCATTTTTATTACTTAATCAATTTTGCGCAGGTGCTAAACATATTTGTCAGCTTCTCAACGAAACCTTATTGGTATGGTACCTGAGGACTACGATTATCCTCTATATTTCAGCATTTTAGATAACTGCTCTAAATTTAGAAAGATTTTAAAGTGTGTTTTAAATGTTGATTTTGTGTATCTCTGTAATTTTATGCCGGACTTGTAAAATGAGTTTTATTTTTTTCATTAATTCGCGTTTCTGATTTTTCAAATGTAGAAGTTACTTCACTCGGTAATTATTGCATACCGTTTGTGGTTGTATTTTATGATATTTATGCGTTCGCAAACAAAAACCGCTCGACGCTCGCTCATTCTTTTATCATCGTTTGTTTGCTGACTTGCATTATGTTGCTGTTGATTACTGCTTAATAAACCTCGATTTCATTACACACTGTCGTAAACGAAGTAGAATTGGAAAGCTTCATCGAGAATCGAACCCTTACGAGTCACGGAAACCCAGATGAAACGTCAATTAGACAATCGTTTCCATTTCCACCTACAATTCAGCAACTTCGTAAGAAAGTTTTGAAGTAGAATTTTTTTCAGAAAATTATTTTAGCAAGTATTTTTTGTGCAGTTTAATGGAATCGTCGAAATGGTTTACATCATCATTATCAGACATAAAAAAATGGAATTGCGTGATTGGTTTTGTCATCGTAGAGATCTAAAGTTTTAGCGTAGACAGAACTAGGAATGTAAATTGGAATGATTCAAACGTGTAATCGCATAGTAAGTAATATGTTATAATCACAAGGAGTAACCACTTCGGGCGCTAAGGGCAGAACACGCAGGTGACCCAACACTCGGAGTTTTGAAGAGTTGCAACGAGAAGGTATTGCAAGGCCGTTAACCATCTACGTTAACTAAAGCCGTTTCAAAGACTGCAAATGCTGATCTGACACATAATGCACTGTAGTTGTTCAAAAGGAAGCGGTTCACTTTTAAAACCATGGTAAAAAGTTTACCAACACCATGTGCTTCGTCCCCATTTGCAGTTTTACGCATAAGTGCATATTTACAGTAAAGCAATCATAATTCACTCCGAGCGTAACATCCTCCTGCAGTATCTGTGCACAGAGCGAAGATACTGCAGTACAATATTTGTGTTGATTTGGCTTACTTTTAATTGGTTTTGCAATCGCAACTTTCTAGCAAACACGAAGGTTATTTAATAGATACGATTCTTACGAAATAACATCAATCAACCAATGACGTGTTATTTGTAAATTAAAAAGTGCTACAACGACTTGAAAAACTTCAGATATGCAAGAAAAAAAGAAAAAACTACTGTAGATTTCATTCAAAAACATTTCAATAAAATCTAGAAGCATCGCCATATGTTCGGGGGTCCAATTGTCTGTAAAAATCATTGCTTGGTTGATCCTCAAATTCGGCAATCTCTGGTCAACCAATGCACCACCAAAAACATGTTGGAGGCTAGCTGAACAAAACATCGTAACCCTGCAGTTGCTGCAATAAATTAAGCTTTAACTCTCCTTCAATATATAGTTCAGTTGCCTAATTTCAGATTTGTGTAATGGGTTGGCAGAAGCTCGAGCTGAAACTGTTTTTATTTAGAAGCGTAAACTTTGTTTTTTCAATAGAACATTCATACACAAAATCAGATCCAGCACGCATTCTTTTTGAAACGTTTCATTACTTAAACCTACATCTACTACCAGCAATTCTACACTTAGCCATTAAGCTCATGCAATTGTGGAATAATTATGGAGTGAATTTTCGTGCCTAAGTGCTTTTGCACCAGACTAAATTGTCAGACAAACAAGTTTAAAGGTTTACTACTTGAAATCGGTATTATTAACAACTGAGAACTACTGGAGGTAATAAACAAGTGCCCCAAACCTTGTTTCACTATTTTTCATCCTCAAAAATAAATTTAATCCATTTGACTCCGTACCATTAGCAACTCTGTGTTTCGAAATTTCGTGACAACATAAAAGGATAACTTAAAATTGTTGTAAGAACGCAATGTTTACAATAATAATCGAACATCGCGTAGCCTAATCCGCAAGAAATGTTGCAAAGTCATCTTTTTTTGATGTCACGAAATTTCGATATGCAGGGTTGTCAACGGTACGTAGTTAAACGGATTAAATCTACTATTGCGGTACAGGAAATAGTGGGAGAAGTTTGCAGCATCTCTTTGTTATCTCAAGCAATTTTCATTTCTTCAATGAAACCGATCTCGAGCAGTATCTTTTCAAAAGAATTCGATTAAAAGCGAGTTAATATTGTCAGCAGCAAACGCGTTAATTAAGCTCGAAAACACAAAATGGCGTTCGTTTGGTTTGGCAGTCAAATCATAGACTCTTTATCTAGTAGGCAAGAAACAAACGCACGGAGAAAAAGAGAAAAGGATTACACAAAAAAAAGGTTGCTCCTGTTGCGAAGATTTTTTGCAGTCACGCGTATTCGACTGATTTGATTCGACATATTTGAAGAACAAGTGAATAGTGAAAAAAAAACGTTATAACTGTCAGTTTCCAACTACTACTAAAGAGTTTCATGGTCAGACGTATCACAGACGAATTTGTTAACCGAAAAAGTACTACACTCAATCAAGATAAGAAAATGCAAGCTGTCAAGTGGCCTAGTACCAAAAAATGATGGCGCTTTTGAAAAAAGAAAAAGAACTTTGTAACAAAAACGAATGAAAAAAATGAGTGACAAGTTAAAATATTCTTACAAAAACCAAAGTCATTTTGTAGCATTTTTTTCAAAAATCATCTAGGCAATGATGAATTACATACACAAAAGTTGCTTACAATTTTGATAGCACAACTCAATTTAAATGAATTAAGAACAGCATGTACATACACAAAATCCTCAAAACAAATAAATGTCATAGTAGTAAAACTAAAATGTAGCTAATTCTGGGAGGTACAGAAGTCATTCTTCACTCTTTTTGTTTAACACTCGGAATCAGTTTATACATCGCCATTTTTATTTTTACGGCAATTTGTTTTCCCGTTTTCTGATGCTGCTGCATAGTTGAGCAGGATTTTTTCCTAGGTAGCATTCGCAGCAGAAACCACTTTCTTTTTGCCACTTCAATAGCGGGCAAGTGTTCACTTGCGACAGCAATTTATAAGCTTCCGCTTGCGTGTTCCCACAGTTTTTGTGCAACTAGCAGATTCTTTTGAGCTTTCGCTTGTTCTTGCTGCGTGTGCACAGAAAACATATTATCCTGGATAGAAATAGGGTACAAACCAGATCCATACATGACACGAACTGGAAGATTAAAGTGTACGTTGTACTTTTGAGATAATCTAGGTATTTTACTTGGGTCTTATGTCCGAAAAACAGGATAACTAAACTAAAAATTAGTTTACAACCAAACAAAATCCGGAAAAAATAATGGAAGAAATGACTAATAAAAAAAATAAATATAGAAATAAAAATGAAAAAAAATGAACGCTTGACAGCCTGAAAAATGGAAATTTAATAATAGCGTTTCGAACGATAATCCACAACTGCTTGGAAATCTCAACAAAAAACCATGGAGATCGCATACAAGTTCAGGAAAATTTGGTGCTCTCTTAGTTTTCGGAGGAACATTTCTTATCGAGACTTCTTCTCTTCTGATTATTGTTATTCACGTGGCATTATTTCTACTGTAGTTCTGTCGTTTCACATTTTTTGGAAGTCCATGATTCATTCATAATATTCCATAAGTACATTTCAAGATTTTGATGATATTTTGTGAAGATCAAAATGCTGCATGCACACTTGCATAGTCGAAGATATTGTTAATACAGAGACATGAAAGCAGACGACTCAACGTTGGGAAGTAGTGGGTACGTTCTGTGGATGAAATCCATGGTCCAAGACTTCTAAAAAGATATGATCTGTGAAACTTTATTCTTTGATTTTGTATTTTCAATTTTAAAATACAAATGCACACAGTGACACAAATAGACTAATAGAGTATAAGTGACCAAAAATAAACAAATTTGTTGTCTAACTGGGATGACTATTGACTAGTAAATATCACCAGATAAACTACAATCTTACTTGTAAATTATAGTTTGTTACGAAGTACCGCTCTTTAAAAAAACAAAAAAACAACAACTAGGATTAACTGGCTTGTGTGCATAACCCTAATTAATTAAATAAATGATTACAAAAAAACAAAATAATACAAAACCTTGAAACTTAAAAGCGCATTTAAATTGGACACAGAGCAATGTAAAACAACTTTGCGTATTGCCTTACATCAATTGCAAAGATCAGCATAACACTGCATTGCTTCTGGTCTCAACCATATCAGTATCAAACACAATCTACATTTTAGATTGTACCTTATCGAACCTTTCTGAATACTGTTGTCGATAGTTAATGAAATTCCACTATTCAAAAAGCAATCGGTGAAATTCCACTTTCATAGTTTGCGATATTCTGGTAGTGGCCTCAGTGGTTGCAGCAGGGCAAGTGATTTTTCTAAGGCAGTGAAGGTATAATCCTTGAAGAACCAGCAAATCTTTCCTGAAAAAATGAAAGCAATTAGCAGCAAAGGCTGATAAAATATTTTCTTGCTGGAGCAACTATGTCCCACTTGCAATAATCAGACTCACAACATGACTTGACAACATTACAAGTTTTGTTAAATGCAAAAAAATAATCAGCAAAAAAAAGAGCTTCTGTTGCCAATTTGTATGTTGCGAGGTTCTGACTACATCAAATCTTTCACGATACTCAGTTCACATCTTTCACGATATTATGCCGAAGTATGTAACATGGAGGAAACCCCCTCAGATTTGTGAAGGGCAACACAGCTCCTTTTGAAGAAATGTTGCAGTGGTGGCAACACTGTGTCTGATTTGACTGGCCTGAAATATGAACCTCCCAATCCAGAACAATTGCGTTACTGCTCGACCAACTGGCCAGTTTTAATATGGTTAAATCTTGCTGCAAGTGAGATTGCAGTCAGCACCAAAACTTGTATCTGATATAAATACTGTAACAAGTTTGAAATATCATTGCAAACAAAACGAAGCTACAAACGATTATTTGAAGAACATACCCAAACACTTGGTAAGTCTTGCTGCTGTATCTTTTTTCATCCAAAAAATCTTTTAAAAACTTCCTGTATTATTGCCAGATAATTGTGGATTGCTCATCAATCTTCCTGGGTAACACAATGGCTTAAAAGATGGCATCAATCAGTCAATGCTGCATTGCTTGGGCGATTAATCACTACATCAGAAACCATTTGTTTTTGCACGCACATCTACATACTAGATTTCTTTCAAACTAGCTTTAGTAGGCTATTTTTTCTGCCTGAAATGCAATTTTGTATTTAAAACAATTATAGAATATGAATAGCTATAATTTGCAAACATCAGCTAAGTCTGCGCAAACACTCTGCATCAGTGTCCCCACCAAGCCAATTTTTTTCAGCGAATCGGCGATTTGTTGGAGCAAGGGCAAATATTTTTGGCAAAACAGTAAACATAGCTTTAGAAAACTTGACAAATTTGTGGAAATATGACATTTGGTATACATTAATACTGGATTGGTACAAAATTTATGGCACATAAACATCTTTTTAGGGCTTTGGGCACAATTGTTTAAAGAAAATTCGGACACTTGCCGATTAGCCATAAATTTCAAGGGAACACAGCTCTACATGTTTGCGTAGTACATGTGTTAAAGTACATGTAGTGCAAATACATGTGTTAAATATTTGGGTGTCCTGATTGATCATTAACAAAATTGGAAACCCTAAATTCAGAAAGTTAGTTCAAAATTAGCCAGTGGTTGTTGGGTATTGTATCATTTACAGAAGTATGGGGATTGTAAAACTTTAACGTTGATTTATTACCATCCATTCTCATAGCTCTAATTCTTGCGTTCTTCCGGTGAAGTCATTGTCACAGCAAGCTTGATCTTAAAAGCTTTGTTTTTATTGACGTTTCGTTTGTTTTATATTTTATTTATGCCCGGTGAACATCAAACCTTTAGGCCTAAGTAGGCCTATACCTACGTTTGCAATCCATTCTCATCTAAATTACTGTATTAGCAGCTGGGGTGGTGCATCAGCATCTACCCTTTCACTTTTGATTAATTTACAAAAAAAGCAGTAAGAATAATAACTCACAACAACATCAGGACACATACCTGATACTAAACCGTTATTCTCAAGCTTATATCTATTACAGCTGAATGACATGTGCAAAATGGAAACAGCAAAATTGATGTACAAAATAAGCAATACATCATCTCACACTTCCAGGTCTAACTTAGGGCTTTTCATAATGCTGGATGAAATACATTCTTACAACACTTGAAAAAAAAAGCAAAACAAACTACTTTCTTCCCAGAGTTAACGCAGCACAAACTCAAAAATTGCTGATCTATAATGGAACTAAAATATGCAATCAAATTGCAAAGGAAATTAGAGAGATGAAACTTTTGCAGTTTAATAAAGAACTAAAGACTTCATATATCACAGTACTCAAACACAAAATATTGAATAAGGGGGTCCAGGTAATCAAGTTTTTGAGCATATGCCATACATTGATAAAAAGCATAATTGTTAAGTTTGACGCTGTGAGTTTTTGTTTTGAGTTGTGACAGTAGTACCGGTAAGTTTTAGCCTACTGCTCTGTTTCTTACTGATATATGTTACTGCATAAAGTTTCTTTTTTTTCGTGACAGTAGACGTTGATGACTTATACAGTCTTTTCGCTGTCCAATAAATCGAATTACTGTAAATACCTGGAAAATGTACTGTAACAGTCAGATTGCAGACTGTGTACCTGCTGCAGTACTGCGTGAAGCTGGTAAAGTTAGCAACCTACCGGTATATATGTAAATTTTTTTGCAAGTTTTCCTTCAAACTGATTCAACAATCTATCAGTTTAATACTGTACGGTATCAATTTATCAAGTAAACTTTGTCCTAATTTCATCCACTATGACAGTAGCCTACTGAGAGAGAAATATGAGCAGATGAATGACTCTGCGTGATGAAGTCAGTAGGCTAAGTGAATCTGTCTAGTTAATTCTGACTCTAAATTTGAAAGCAATCACAACATTGGTGAAATTACAGTAGTAAAATAACTTTGACATTTCAATTTTCCAGATTCAGGGCCTACACAGTTTAGGCTAGTCATTTACAGTACGATAGCCTACCTAGCCAACTGCACTGTCTGACTAGGCTATCCAGATCTCAGTACCGGTACTGGTGCCGGTATATAAGATCTGCTACTTATTTTTGCAATTCGCATACAGTAACTTGAATTATGCATCAATTAAAGAAATATGCTTTAGGCTTCCCTCTGATAGGCCTATTCTGTCTATAGTGCAATAATCGCTGAAGACTCAGCAGCTCAACCCTTTACAAGCTTAAAAAAGATTAGCCTACTAGGCTAGGCTATTTTGACTTGCTTGTATCATAAATTTTATCTTAATATTTCGACTTGATTATAAAACGTAAGTCTAGGCTACTTTTATATTAAAAATTAAAAATTATTTTACGCTTGAATAATTGCACGGAGAAAATTCTGGAAAATAACAACTGCCACTTTCAAGTTGGCAGTTTGCTAACTGATAAGTTTGACGTCCTTCGTGGTCGACTCCTGGGAAATCATAGCGACTTCCACTGGCAGTTAGGTGGCCAGATCAACCACGAACCCTGCAGCTACAAAGAAGCTCGAGTCAATAAGATGCACAGAGCTGGACAGCGCTGTTTCGAGCTTTTAGCTCTCATCGGCAGCCCTCAGCTTCTCTAACAAAGTTATTCCCCAGCTGGACAAGACTCTTGGCCAAACTGGACAAACTTTTAGGGCTTGCACAGTGGCAGAAGCTTTGTAGGGAATAAACGATTTTTCACTTGTGGTACTTGAAAAAAAACAAGTGAAAAAATTGCTGAACCCTTGTAGTAAGGACAGCCATAGGCTATCTCTTCTACAAGGGTTCCCCTTGTGTGACCATGAAAATCATAACCGATAAGTTTGACGTCCTTTGTGGTCGATTGTTAGAGAAGCTGAGGGCTGCCGATGAGAGCTAAAAGCTCGAAACAGCGCTGTCCAGCTCTGTGCATCTCAGTTTGCTAACTGCCAATTTTAGTTGGCAGTTGGCACTGCCAATTTTAATTGGCGCCAATTTTGGTCACAACCCCTATAGCAAATTTAACCCAAACTCAAATACTAATGATACTCTAAAACTGTTCCTAAATTAAACCCTAACCCAAACCCTAACTTAAACCCTAATCTTAACCCCTAAAAAAGCAAATGAAAAAAGCACGGATAAATATTTCTCATTTTTATTTTATCCTTTTTAACTTGAAAATTTTCAGTGAAATCTGAAATTTGCTAGTCACTACCAACTGACCAATATGAAAATGTCATCCTTATTATCATGACAGATAAAGATTACCGGTACTGATATTACCGGTATGACAGATTAGGCTATCTCTACAGTACCCTGGTATTGGTAAAATTACCGTACTATCATGAGATTTCTGCAGACAACTTGCCATTTCTGTTTCCTTTTGAGTTTATACCGTACTTTATTACTGGTATACCTGACTTTATAAAAACATTGAACTTAAACATGTTTAAAACATTCATTGAATATAAATCAACATTCATTTTAATCTATTGGCTATCATTGCACACTGTGGGGAAATGCATTTTTCATGGAAATTCAGCATTCTCAGACAGAACAAAAAATTGCAGTTGTTTTTTTTCTTTGGCGGGCCTTTACCTCCATCCTAGATTTTGAACAAAAGGTGTCTAAATTGAACGAATAAACCTTCTATTTTTGGTCATCATCTGATCATCTACTGGTACAATCTTGAATCTGTAATTGTTTAATCAATTAATGTAAATATTTTTGTTTTCTGCCCTGAGAAACGTGTTTATCCATACTGGAATGCGTCTGGTTACATTACAGCTGCAAAAGCATTCTATTCACAACTGGTACAGTACCATCTAATAGTAATAGGCTATTTTAGTGGGTGTCCCTTACCAAATGTGGCGCGTTTTGAATGTGATAACTGATGTTAATATTAATATGCATGATCTGTGATGAGAACAACAATCCACACCTACTACCAAAAAAGTAGCAGGTGATAAAAACAACAATTTCTGCAGTTTCAAAACTTATCTGACTTAAGCAATTTCATGTTAAATTAAGTTAATTAAACATTCACTTAAATTTTTTAGGGGTCTACAAAGTATCTTCTTTTCATGCATTTATAATATTTTTTCAAAAACAAGTAAAATGTCATTGCAACGTTAAATATTGCTGATTAACAGGATCACCTGTCAATTGAACAGCCATCTAATTGTTGGTTTTAACAATCGCTACGTTTTCGATGGTAGTTGCCAAGTGCTAACTGCCAATGCTCAACTGACGATTGCCACTGCCCAACTGCCAATGCCAACTGCCAACAAAATTGGCAGTTGTTAAAACGCCATTTTTGATTGTGTTTAAAACGCCAATGCCAACAATTTCAGTTGGCAATTGTTAAAACGCCAACTTTCATTGGCAGTTGAAACTGCCAATCGAAACTGATAAAAAAGTAGATAAAAATTTCTGATAAAATAGAGCCTTTTTTTAATATTTTGGGTGTACTGCTAGTTTTGACAAATCTATTTTTTTGATTGCTACTGTATCAAAAACTTAATTAAAAGGTTATTGCAATCAGTTGGAGTTCTAGCTTATGCAAAGTTCTTTTTAAACTCTAACAGTCTAAAGGTGTGTTTACACTGAATGTGAAGCAAAGGTTGGCAAATGTCGCCAACTTTTGCAGTTTGTGAATGGTCGCTCATGACTGACGTCACTCACAAAGGTTGCCAACCTTTGCGAGTGACGTTTGCTTTTTACTGCAGGCCACTTGTCAACGCTTGCATCATACTGCAGAGCAGCTCTAATAACCTGCTTTTTTAATGGATTTAATTTGTGGTAAGCATTGTACTGTATGCTTTACTTTTGAAGCACTATTACTCATTAGAGCAATCATAAACTCTGTTTTGTCATAGTGTGCTTGAACGTGAGTGAAGATTGAGTTTGTATTAATGTAGTACTGGTATGCTATCACATCACAGTTGTGAAGGAAAGAGTTTATACTACTAGTCGCCTTAGCGCCAGAACAAATTAAGCATTCTAGGGTACCAATACAGTATTAAACTTAAACAGTTGTTTGTCGTAGCTAGTTAGTGCTGTTTGTGAAGATTCCCATTAGGTGTTACGGATGTCCATTTCAGAATACAATCCTAAGGAACCAGTTCCTATTTTGAACCAGTTTTGTTTTTAGGATTTGGTGTAGTTGTGAAGAAAAACTGCAAGTGATAAATCTTTTCAGACATTGCGCATCAACGTGCATGCATGACACCAACGCACGCACTACAAGCGGTCTAATCACGTGTCTTGATTACTATGCAGGCAGACACTTGCGGTCTCGCTTAATGGGCTTTATGTTGGAGCCTTGACTGGTCTGCCCTGCAATAAAGGTTTATTGAACTCCCGATAAATACTAATGTAGCAAGGAAAAAAGTTGAGGGAGGCCATGAGTGTAGAATGCACTGTTTGTACATATTTCAAAGTCAGTTTTTTCCTGTGTTTGTAAGATTTAAGAGGGACATGCCTCCTTACTGCCCCTTGAATTGCCACTGCCTGTACATGCTTCGGTTTCTTTTCAAGCCGGCAACCAGAAGCAAATGCTTTGGGGGGGCAAACTTATTTTCAGAGGGGGAGCAAATTAATATACTACTCTACACTGCACACCAGAGGTGGAGTCCTCGAGGACACATTTTGAAGTCCTTGGCCTCGAAGGTCAAGTCCTTGGCCTTGGCCTCGAGGCCTCAAGTCCTCGAAAATTGGCCTGTCCTCGGCTAGAGGACAGCGCTATTTTTTGAATTGTTAAAATTTTGTGGAGCGCTTGAAAAATTTTTTGGAAAACGTTTTTTTGTGGAGATCGCCTGAAAAATTTTTGTGAAGACCTTTTTTTTTTTGGAGATCGCCTGAAAAATTTTTGTGAAAACCTTTTTTTTTTTTTGGAGAGCACTTGCGCTTGTGTCCTTGGTCCTTGGCCTTGGCCTCGAGCATTCCTGTCCTTGGCCTCGAGAGTGACTGTCCTTGGAAAGGCTGTCCTTGGCCTTGGCCTCGGATTTTTTTTGTGTCCTTGGCCTTGGCCTCGAGCCTTGTGTCCTCGACTCCACCTCTGCTGCACACATATCATTAACTGGTTTTCTCGAGAAGGGTTAAGCCCCCCTGGTTGCGGGCCTGTTTTCTGTACCTGAAAACAACTAGAAATGATGGTTAAAATGAAAACAAAAAATTCAGGGAAACTGATGAAGCATTGCATAATGAGAATATCCCATAATCATGTGATTTATAGTGCTGTAATCCTTGTACTGGCTATACATTCATTAAAAATGAAACAAAATATTGTACTTTGTTTGTTTTGCAGTAGTTGAGCAGTTAAGTGTTGAATTGATATCAAAATAGTACTGACAGCCATTTTATAGATTTAGGATTCAGTTAAGGATTCAGAATTCTGGATTCTAAACAAACGATTTGGAATTATTCTAGAATACATAATTATTCTGAAATGGACATCCCTAATTCCCATTGCTAATGTTGTAAGTGAATCTAGAAGTTGAGTTTGTCATCAATTATGTACTGATAGTCTGGTAGTAAAGTTTTTGCTGTTGGTTTGAGCAAAAGTCAGCCTCTGAAATTATGTTTAGTTATTTATTTGTATATCGGTAGTTCTGAGCAAAGCTATAATTCTAACTCTAAATCAAAATTTAAGGGGAACCCTTGTAGTAGGGATAGCCTATGGCTGTCTTTACTGCAAGGGTTCAGCGATTTTTTCACTTGTTTTTTTAAGTACCACAAGTGAAAAATCGTTTATTCCCTACAAAGTCTCTGCCGCTGTGCAAGCCCTTAAGGTTTGTCCAGTTCGGCCAAGAGTCTTGTCCAGCTGGAGAATAACTTTGTTAGAGAAACTGAGGGTTGCCGATGAGAGCAAAAAGCTCGAAACAGCGCTGCCCAGCTCTGTGAATCCTACTTCATTTGACAACACCTTAATGCTGTCTCCGCGTCAAAATGGGTAATCATTTCAACCCCTAGTGACGCAGGTGAGGCGGAGCCCCCTATCGTGGGAGCATTCCCGTGTTTCGAAGTCAACTGACTTCATCATCAGTGTGAAGAGGAGTCGACACAGTGCAAAGAATTTTGATCCCTGAATTAGGCTAACTCAACCGGTAAATTTGAATAACCAAGCTATCGGTAAAGGCTAACGTCTTCATCTCGTAACTTCAGCTGCTAAAAAGACAGACCCAATTTTTTTTTCCCCACGTACTGCTCTGGACTCGAGTTTCGCGTAATACCAACGCTCATCGGCAGAGCTGACGTTCAAACCGAAATTCAAAAACTAAACTAAGCTTGTCTGCAAACCGAAATTCAAAATCCGAGTAACCGAGCCCATAAAGTTAAAATCAAAATAGGATTGTGAAACATAATCGCAATTGTGACCAAGGTAACCCGAAAAAAAAATTAACTCTGGACAGGGGACCAAGTGGGCGAATAGACAGGGATGAAAAAATTAAGTACATAAAATGGGCAAGGGGACCAAGTGGATAAGGGGGGGGAGATTAAAGGACAAAGATCAACAATTCACCCAGTGCGAATACAATATTTTTTTATAGGCAGAACTAATTCAAAAGTTCACAAGACATCGCGTCAAATATCCTAAATGATATTGCACCCAAGCTGTTTCTGCAGTGGACAATCTCTCAACCACAAACAACGATAATTTAACAAGTTAAAGTATTCCTAAAGTGAAATAGGCAGAACTAATTTAATAGTTCACAGAGACATCACGTCTTACAATCCTACTTCATTTGACAACACCTTAATGCTGTCTCCGCGTCGAAATGGGTAATCATTTCAACCCCTAGTGACGCAGGTGAGGCGGAGCCCCCTATCGCGGGAATACAAAACAGCATTTCACTATTTATATCAGTACTCTATTTATATCAGTACTATTTATATTTTTAAAACATTTTTTTTATTTTTTATTTTTTCACATTTCTTTACTAAATTTCAGCTTTCTATGATCTATTGTTTCTGAGATATTTCATTTTAAATTTGGAAGATCTCTCTAACAGAGTTGCCATTTAAGATCTAATTTTCTAGGAATTGGAATATACTATTTAAATTGTAAAAGTATTTCTGTTGTAACGTTAATTCATGCTTAAGCCTTGCTTTCAAGGACTTTCAAACCAATGTGAAAGACTACAACAAATATCATTTTAGGAAAAATGAAATTTTAATTGTCAACACTGTTGGGGAGATTGCCTTACTTTAAAACAAAATATCTCAGAAACAATAAGTCGTAAGCTGCTGAAATTTGTTGAATATAGGTTTTAAATTATTGTTTATTTTTTCACATAATCTTAGCTGGATGCTTCACCCTCTTTAATTTCGGCGTTAGTTTTTTTTTTTGTCAGCACCCCACAAATTACAGAAAGTGCGATGATCAGATCTGCAGTGCGATGATCTTTTTTTTTTGAGATCGTTTGCCACCTCACAAAAAAAAATGGTTTCCAGCACGATGACCTTTTTTTTCTTTTTGGAAACCAGTGTTTTGAAGTGTAACTAAGGCATTTTTGCAAAAACTTTGGAACACTTTCGCACTTTTTCCGGCACTTACACCGTATATGAAAACTTAGAGGGAACACTGTATAAGAGTTTGGTTTTTGCAAATAACTTTTGATTTTAAGTACTAATTCTATTTCAAATGGCTTTAAAAAAGTGAAAAATGTTATCGAAATCACATTAAAATGTAACTTTTTTCTGCAAAATCACAAGATGTTTCAAGCGACATTACTTCCACAAATTTGTAGACTTCTCTAAAACTATTGTATTTTTATCATATCAGATATTGTGGTAAAATATTTGCTCTTGATCCAACACTGAACAAATCGTTGTTTTGTTGAACCAAAAAGCAGCTTAGTGGCATTGGTACCACTAACCTGTGACCAACAAGTCGAGACTGCTCTCCAGAAAAAATGCCTTCGACAGCTTCAAGTACCTATATACCAATGGGCCTACTTCAGTATTTGGTGGCGGTAAGTTGCCTGAAATAATGCGATCATATTGTAACTATTTTGTACTAATTTTGTGTAACCCAACTGCAATATGTAGTAATGAACATTTCAGCTGCAATTTTTGCTTTAAAAATTTTCAAAACATTTTTTAATTGGTTAATAATTTTTTTTGTGATGCAACATAGAGATAGCATTTCATTTAAATGCTATATCAAATATTGAGGCAGAATTTACACTTGATAAAGTACTGATATAAATAGTGAAATACTGTTTTGTATTCGTTAAAGAAGTTTGGTTTGGAGTTTTATGAAATGGATCCAAAAGTGTATAAGAGTAATGTGTGATTTTGCAACCCTTACAAAAAAAAATGGCCAAATACTGGGAATATCGGGATTCATTGACTGCCAGTATATTCCCCGTAAATGGTTGTGTTATTGCCGCTTTACCGGGAAATTTATTAGGAATTATTAGGAATAACAGGGAATTTACTTGTCCAAGTAAACTAGGAATTACCGGTATTTTACAATAGCGATAGAAACTCGATACTCGTAAATTTCCGGTGAATCTAGGTTTACCGGGCCAATAAAAATCCCAATTATTCCTCGTAATTTATAATAAATCCCAGTAAAGCGGCAATAATACAACTATTTACGAGGAATTTACGTAGCCTCGTAAACGCGAAATTACCAGGAAAAGCCGTAGTACTAGTAAATTTCCGGTGAATCCAGGTTTACCGGTCCAGTAAAAATCCCAATAATTCCACGTAATTTATACTAAATCCCAGTAAAGCGGCAATAACACAACTACTTACGAGGAATTTACGTAGCCTCGTAAACGAGAAATTACCGGCACAACCCGATACGGCAAATAAATTTCCAGTATGATCCCAGTAAGACGGCAATTTACAGGAAATTTTTATAGCCTTATCAACTACAATTTATGGGCAAAGCGTACGCTTAAAGGTGAATTTACACAGTATCCGTTTTTTACCTTTTTGCTTCTTTTGAAGTACGGTATGCGTCTTTTTATCCGCATTTTTTAAGTCCATATTCGCACTAAGCAGACTGTCCCATACTGGACAAAAGTTTTCCGAAAACATTTTTTTGTAAAGGGGTACAGCTCTATTTTGAAATATCACTCTTATCGTTCATACACAAAATGTTTGAACAAAATTTTTCCTTATATACATACAACAGTCTACTTAGTGCGGATATGAACTTATAAAAAAAGGATAAAAAAGCGCATACTTTTTCAAGAAGCAAAAACGTAAAAAAAGCGGATACTGTGTAAATTCGCCTTTAGTAGTATAGTAGATTAATACAAAATTTACTGGAAATAGTATCACGTTATAGTATTACTAGTAATTTATAGATAAATCCACGTCAGTGTACTGATCTGTGATAAGTGCTCGCATTATTGCAATAATGCGAACACTCGAGTGATTTGTGCTGATCAAGACTCACCAAAATCCAAGAGCTAACAGTAACGTCCCAATTATTGCAATAATGCAAACAGTTTTTACTAATGTTAAAAGCCCTTCGAATTGCTCCTCATTGTAAACAAGACACATCGTTTCCAAGATTATGTATTACTACTAAACGAACTTGAACACTCAACACAGATACCAATGATCCCACATTTACCGCCTTGATATACCAGTATATGGATATCAATAGTTAATTGCTACTCAATCAAAGACGACGCCAGCCCGAAATGAATTGAGATGACGAAGTTTTTTCCTAACAGAACAGATACAAAAAAATGTCATATCTTTAAAGCCTTTTATCTAGTTTTTTGTTAATTCCGACTCATACCTAGCCCAAACTTAAATTCTTTCTCTAAAACTAGCCCCAAATCTAATCTTCATCTTGACTCTTAAACAAAGCAAATGAAAAACGTGCGCATAAACATTCCTCGTTGTAGTTTTACTCTCTTTAACCTAAAATTTGCCGGTGCATTAGTCAGCCCCTGAAACCTTTGTTTGACAGCAAAAACTGCATGTCTTAATATATTAATGCATGCAGAATGCAGATATGGTCACGTTTCGCATCAATTTTAAGCAATAAAAAAAGCAAAGCAATGAAAAAAGACACTACGAATTATTTAACTTTGCATCCACTTGACACGGCAGTAAAAAGGTCAACTTGACAATACCTGCGGGATTTCGCTCCCGACCCCTCTAGACAGTCGTCCTAAGCATGCAACAATTGGACGTATATCGAGACAAGTGGTGAAACCATGAGAACGAAGAAGCTACATTTCACTAGGTCACTTAGAAAACGTAACCAAGATATGCATGCACCACACTGTCCCTTTTACTGCTGAACGTCAAGAAGGGAAGCTGTAAATACCAATTTTTATAGTCTTTGCTTTCATCCGACCGGGAATCACAGCCGAGTCTACCGTCTTAATGGTATTCTATCTACTTGAACCCTGATTGGCTGGATTACATGTCTGGTTTCGGTCCTTTATGGGGTTTAGGTATGAAGTTCCATGGCATTAGATGATTATTATGATTTTTAAATAATCATGATTTTTGACGTCATATGAATGAAAATTTTGGACCTTTTTAAAGCCATTTGAAACAAAAACACTCACTTAATTTACATTATCCATGCAAACGTACAAATCAGTCGAACGCTGTGAGACAAGAAACTTAAATTTAACTTTTTTTAATTTTTGGCAGCACCAAACAAACTTCATTTGATTTTGAAATATCAGGGAGAGTATATTGTACAAACATAGCAAAGCAAAACATTGATGCATTTCAATTGAACGGTTAAAGCCTACAAAACAATTTCTAAACTGAGAAAAAGCCTGATTTTTATCAAGAAAAGTCAGCTACGATCTTGTGCAAGTTTAAAAAAACAAATAAAAGCATTTTTATATGGTCATCATTGTCGCATATGAACTACAATACTCGGTAGATTTTGCAGTTTCCACGCTATGAAACTTCACCCAAAAATTATTAGACACACAAAGTATTTATCTTTGCATCCAGTTGGCACGGGAATGAAAAGGTCAAAAAGCATGACACATTGGCACAAAACAAGTTATTGAAACCAGGATTGCAAATTTAACACGTAAAGCGGTACAAGAGTTGCTCGCCCAAAAAAACTTACATTTAGCCATTACCCCACAAATTGTTAGGTTGGCGATAGAAAAACTCCACGTACTAAACTTCAGCTTATTCGGTTTAGGGAGTGGACGTAGTCAGTAGGTATGAAAACATTTTGCAGTTTCACTGTTCGTAATTAATTGTACAGTCATTGAAGCAAACAAAAGCTATGCTTATGTTATGAGTTTTGCTAATTCAAAGATGAATTTTTTCGGAAACCAAATGAAGGGTCCAGGTGCACAATGATCAAACTCCATTTTTTGCGATTTCTGTTTTTTTCACAAAACGATGCAGTTTTTTCTGTAGTTTCACATTAAATATCGTTCCAGTGGAAAAACGATTTATATCGCTCAAAAAACGGCTTTGAAAAATGCGTATGCAGGGATAAAACGATCAAACTCCACGTTTTTTTGTGGCAAAACCACTAATGTTCAGCAAAATCAATGAAGGGTGAAATTTTACTTGTCTCGATTGAAATCTAGGCGCTATTCTGTGTTAAAATTAAGTTGCTAGATTTAGTACGCCAAGGCTATTTAAAAACAGTAAAGTGTGTTACGGTATTATTTTGTGGTAATGCTTCTGGAGAGTATTTGCCTCCTTATGTCATCTATAAAGGAAAAGGCAATCATAAATGAACACATGGATGGATGGAGGGCCTCCAAACACCTGCTACAACGTCACAAAAAGTGGCTGGATGGAAGACTACGTTTTTGAGGCTTGGTTTGTGCAGGTTTTTATTGAATATCTAAAAGATAAAGAAAAACCAGTAATCGTTTTTTTCGACGGCCATGGTTCGCATTTGACTTACCAAACGGCTTCAAACGCCAAACATGAAAATATACATATTATTTGCCTTCCTCCTACAGTAAATCTTCTAGCGCTCTGCAACCATTGGATGTTGCTTGTTATGGTCCGGCAAAAAAGGAATGGTACAAGATTTTGACGAATTTCTATCGAGAATCGCGCCAGAAAACTGTTCAAAAGCCGTCATTTCCTCGTCTGCTAAAAGTTTTGTTTGAGAAAGTTTTTGTGAGCAGGCCACAAAACCTCATCAGTGGTTTTCGGAAAACGGGGTTGTATCCTTTAAATCCCAAAGCTGTTCCTGAAGCAAAACTTGTTCCATCAACGCTTCTACAACCTCGTTCTCCAGCAGCTGATGATGATTCTTCACCAGATGTATTTATTATGGAGGAGTCTGTTTCTCCGCATAAAGCTTTACGTGAAGCAATAAAAGATGCTGTATGTCCGAGATCATCAGACAGCACTAATCAAGCTTTATCGAACGCTTCACGTAAACGAACAAGGGTGCAGAAAAAGCTTGGTGAAGTTTTAACTTCCGAAAGCTCGTTACAACGATTGGCCGACGAAGAAAAAAGAAGAGAGGAAAAACGAAGAAAAAGCGGCGTTAAAGCTCAAAAGTGTTTAATTAATGAAAGAATTTGCTACGAGTGCATGCAGGAAGATCCTCCCTATGATGGCTCCTCGTCAGATGAGGATGAAGATGTACCGTGGCTTGGTTGCGAATCTTGTGGGAGATGGTATCATTCCGAGTGTGTGCAACATTTACCTTACTTTTGCAAATTTTGTTAAAAATATTGCCGCAGCAATGCTTTATTTTGTCTCTTAGGATAGTCCTTCATTTTTGCTTTACTTCTGTTTTTCTGTGTTCTGCTTTTGCTTTATTTCTTCAATGCTTTTTGTTGTATTGCTATGGTGTTAAAAATTTTGCCGCATAAGAAGTGTTATATTTTGCGTCAAATTTTAAAAACCGGAGTAATTGCCAAATAATAGATTTAGAAAACGTAGAACTGTTCAAATCGTTTATTCTTTCATCATTGGTTTTGTTGTAAACATTGCTTGAAAATCTAAATGATACAACTTCTGCCGGGAACGTGTACACGAATTTTCGTTTTTGACTGTGATAATCTATAGTGTACATCATATAGCCTATTCGTATTAGAATGTTATTTTTTGTGAGTACCGTAAGCTGTTTTTTTGTTGTTTAATTATTCACAAACTGCAAAGGCGTAATTAGTTACCGGTAGCATGCAAAATGTTTTAAATTCACGTAATTATTGTTTTCATATTTGTTTTGTAAATAAATATTTTCAGTGGTGTTATGCGGTTTAAATTGGTGCTATACGATACAGGCTAACTTTCAAATTTCTTGACTAAAGGAGACTAGAAGGTTTAAGACATAAGTTTGAGTAAAATTGTACTCTTGGCAAATACGTCCAATTATAACAAAAAAATTTAAAAAAGTGAAAACCATCAATTATTTTTAATGCTTTTATCTAAACTTAATCAAAAATTTCGGAGCGAGTGAGGGAGTAAAAAATTGTAAAAATTTAATCGCCGTATTCACCCATTTTCAGGTCTAAAATATTGTTCATGAACAAAATTTTTATTGATCTAACATCAGTAAACAACAATTAAAAAATTTTGGCTTCTAAAAGTTGATGTCCGGAATTACCCTATCTAGGGTAATTCCGGACATGCCCTTTCAAACGGATTTTTTCATCCCTTCCGAAAAAAAATTTTTTGAACCAGTGTGAAATTTTAAAGACCAAATCCAAGGTTGTAATGCATGACCAATTTAAAAGTTCTTGAGTGTGCTTAAGAAGAAAGCTGTCAGAGCGAAAATAGAAGAATTTCGTCCGAAATTACCCGAGTTTACCCTACTTAGAAAGAGTGGTTGGGCAATAAAAATTGTCATTTTTGCTTTCATGTTTTAAGCAAATTATAATGTTGGGACTGAAACCTGATTTTTGTGACTTAGCTAGAACCAAAACTTCAATCATGTCCACATTCAAAGTCAAATAATTGGCAGAGGTGGAGTCCTCGAGGACACAATTTGAAGTCCTTGGCCTCGAAGCCTCCAGTCCTTGGCCTCGAAGCCTTAGGTCCTCGAAAATAGCCCTGTCCTTGACTCGAGGATAGCACTTTTTTTAACCATTGAAGTTTGGAAGTGACTTGGCGAATGGAACACTCGCGGTACTTTTTTTTCCTCGCGAATGGAGCAGGCGCTATGAATAGCTACTGCAGGGAATTGCTATCCCCTCAGACTGGCATCGCTGCCCTAACCCTAACTGTAATGAAAGGTTTTGAAGCAAAAAAAGGTTGATTGCCATATATTCTTCCCGTATCCGTATACTCCGCGTAACCTCACATTTTACACTTTTGCACCTCCGGCGGGAGTCGAACCTGGGTGCATCGGTTTGCAGTTACGTGATCTAACCACTACGCTACGCAGCTTGCATCGACCTAGCGACAAAATGTCGTATTTAAACTAAATGTATGAAAAAGGCAATGTCTCCATTCGCGAGGAAAAAAAAATACCGCGAATGTTCCATTCGCCAAGTCACTTCGTTGAAGTTTTGTTGGAAAACACCAGAAACCTGGCAGAAAATTTGTAAACACCTGTTTGTTTTTCTCAATTGAAGCATTGGCGTAGCCAGGGTGAGGCAGGGGGCTCGGGCCCCTCCCAATTGAAATTTCGCCAATGACAAAAATGTAACGAAAAAGCCTATTGTTTCTGCAATTTCAGTTTCTGTTTGGTATTTTTTGCTTACAACAGTAACTACAAACAATATTGAAGACCAGGGGCTCGGGCCCCCCTCAGTTCAATTTTTGCCAACCAATTTAAATGTAAAACCCGGGTAAAATTAAGGGTTTTTCTTTTGAAAGTTGCTACCTAGGCTCTCATGTAACCTTTTTATAAACGTAATGGAACAACCAGAGCCGGATTTATTCTATGGCACAGTGCCAGGGCCTGGCGCTCAGATGGTGAGCCTTTTTTTTATCTTCACCTATATTTGGCAGGAAGATCTTGCGAAAATCCCCAAAGTGCCAGGGGACTAGCGCGATGTAAATCCGGCCCAGCAATAACATGGTTAGTAGGCGTAACCTTCTATTGTACCATTTTTCAGTAACAATTCAATAATTCACTTCCACCTCGCCAGTTTTTACGCACAAAATACTTAAAAAAAAAATTAGCCACGGAAAATGCTGATTGAGCAAACCATTGAACTTTAGTTGAGGGGGCCTGGGCCCCCTGGCCGAACAAATACTCCTATAACTGGTTATTTTCATGACAAAACAAAAATATCTAAGGAAAATCTTCGAGTGGATTATTATTTACTGTTAAAATGTAGCAAGAAACAATGCGCCTTACTTCCCCCTACTTGGACCAAATCACTTACAATTAAAATTTAACACAAGAATGCAAGATGGTAAACGTATTTTGGACTTAAATTGCAAGTAAAAGGAGCATCAAGGAATTTCATCTTTTCAATTGGCTTTCAAATTTCAAAAATTTAGTGCTTTCAAATGGTTCTGAACACGTGCAAAATGTGATCCAATGGCATTAAAATAGCTGTTTTTTCCAAAAAACCTTCAAAAAATCTCTCAACGGCTGGTGGCTTAGACCCAGACCCCCGTCTGTGCTACGTTTGAGATACCCTGCCTTTCTCAACACATCTCAAAAGTAAGATATTTGCACTTTTCAACTATTACTTAAAGCCCTCTCGCTTTGCAAAATCCTGCTTAAATGCCAACAGGCAACGATTTCAGATCTTCCATCCTATGATATTTTTGTTCCACAAAAAGTTCCTCTTTTGAAAAATTTTAAAGACGTCATTGCATGTAGTTTGTGGTTTGGCCCTCCCTACCAATCAAAAATTCTGGCCACGCCTATAAGTTGGAGATTGCCTGAAAAACTTTTTTGAAGACCTTTTTTTTTGGAGAACACTTGCGGCTGCGTCCTTTGTCCTTGGCCTCGAGCAATCCTGTCCTTGGCCTCGAGAGTGACTGTCCTCGAAAAGGCTGTCCTTGGCCTCGGATTTTTTTTTGTGTCCTTGGCCTCGAGCCTTGTGTCCTCGACTCCACCTATGATAATTAGCTACTGTTGTAGATTTTCAAAACTTGAAGAATTGATTTGGCTTTAAATGAACCAGTACCGGTAATTAATTTCCGGTATCGAAAAATTTGGTCTTCGTTTAATGGCTATGACAGATGAAAACAGGTTATTTGCATGTCATTCACTGATTCATTGTCTTGAATAATTTTTTTTTGCAAACATGTGTCAGGGCCGCTACTAGGGGGGCAAAAGGGGGCATCACCCCCCTAAACAAAACTCCTCTTCCCAAACTGCCCAGCATACCCACCCAAACCTTTGTTACCCTTCCAGCAGTTTCTAGATGGTGGCTTTTTTTTGGAAACCAACCGAGACCTTAGAGAAAAGTAGAACATATTGGCATGATGACCTTTTTTTTTTTGATATCAACAGAGAACTTGGTGAAAACTAGACCAACCCAAAAATTTTGGCCCCTCCAGAAACAAATTTTGCCCCCTTAGAACTACATTCTAGTTGCGGCACTGACATGTGTGTGAAAAAAATTGTGCCTCACCAATCAGAAGCCTCACGTCACTGTAAGTGTTAGTTGATTTATTTCAATTCCGTTTCCAATTAATTATTAATTAAATGAACTAGATTGCAGTTGATTTTTGATAGCGTCCTAAAAAAAGTATTGGTTTGTTGGACATTTGGGACGTGCGTCTTAATCGTCCTAAAAAAAAGTATTGATTATGCAATGAATGCGTTGTTTGCGCCAGGCGCACAGCCAGAAATTCGCAATGTGGGGGATGTTTTGGGATCTGGGGGCATAGCCCCCAACTGTTTGGAGCCCATTGGGGGCCTGGGGCAAAGCCCCAGCTGCCATATGTTGGGGGTCTGGGGGCAAAGCCCCCAGCTGCCGAGTCACTGGCAGCTGGGGTCTGGGGGTGGAGACCCCAGCGCTTGAAAATTTTGCATGTTTTTGCAAAAATAACTTGATTGTAGGGCTATTTTGATAAAGAATAATTGTTTTAAAAAGGGGTATAGAAATTGACAGAGCGAACATGATTAAACTGGTTGCGTAAATGGGGTATGTGGAAGATTCAGATTTATTTATTCATACTAAATTTAAGCGCTTCACAGATAAATACCAAAAAAATTGGAGACAACAAAAAGACCATATGGTCATCAGTGTCAGCTGCCACCCTACTAAAGGTTAATATTTAAATAAATACTATTGATGCCAATTACATTTGTAAATTTGGAGATTTTTCAAATAAATATATCGTGTTTTAGCAAGTATTGGACAATGAACATAATAAAAAACAAACATAGCATACAGAATAATTATCGTAGCAAAAAAATCACAATAAAAAAAATCGTAAACAAACTAGACAAACAAAAAAACTAATAAATAAATAACAAAAAAAAAAAAGATGAATAAATAGAAAAGCAAAACAGAAGACCAAATGCTAATAACAAGCCAAATCAATTTTCCATCTCTAATTATTCAGTATAGCAGTTAAGCAATCGTCTATTATATTCATATTTAAAGGAATATAGTAGTAGGTGGGCTAATGGTAAAATTTTAGTTCTTTTGTTTAAGTGTTGGTAAATTATGAAATTCTGTAGATCAATAAACCCGCAAGTAGTAATCTCGTTTGTCTTACTTGAATTTTATAGAGACGGATAATTGGAAAGGTGGGGCTTAAGGAAAGATATTTGAGAAAAGTGATTAGATGATAAGTAATACTGTACTGAATAGCCCCCCCCCTATTTCTTAAGTTTATACAGTATAATACAGGGTGCCCATAAAGTCTCTTTACTATTCAAAAAAATTACTACAACATCAAATGATGAGATAACACAATGAGGGATGTTTTATGTTAATCATTATTTTATAGTTTTTCTTGACACTCAAATTTATTGCTTCTAATAAAATTTTAATGTGCTTAATGATTGAGTTATATGAACCCCCATAAAATGACTACCAGTACTCCTCAAGAAAAACCTCGTAAAAATAACCTGTTCAACTATGGTAGCTTGTGATGCAAACGCCAACAGCGATGCAAAGTCGCATGATTAGCATCACAAGCTGCTTAAACCAAATTAGCATTACGACCTTGTTCTGTACAACCAACTTGCAATGCTAATGAAGTAACTTCACATTGCTGTTGGTGTTTGCATCATAAGCTGGTTAAACAGAAAAAGGCTTCGATTCTCAGTGAAGTAACAGCCGTGGCATCCCTGTCTCCATAAATTTCTTGTATCATGAGCGAATTGAAGGATGTGATGGTGGGTCTCTTCCACACGTAGTTCTGTGGTCTCGCTGGGTCTAACTATATGATTTTGTTTCAATAAACCAGGATACACAATGCGCTTTTTCTTGAGAAGTAGTCTTTTCAGATTTTATGGGGGTTCATATAACTCAATCATTACACTTGTAGAAAGTTTATCTGAAACACAAAAAATAAGCTTCAGTGTCAATAAAAACTTTATTAAATAGCGATACTGATTAACATAAAACCACCTTCATTGCATTATCTCATCATTTGATGTAGTACCGGTAATTTTTTTAAATTGTAAATAGACTTTTTGGACGCCCTGTATATTTGTTGATAAAATTGACATGCAGCATTTTTACACTAGCGATCAATTTTTTTTTTCATGTACAACAAGGATGAAAAAAGTGAAAGCAAATTGCATTTACAGACATATTATGACCAGAAGCAGGGCATGGAATGGAATGGAAGACAATTTTTCCATATTCCATAATGGCAATTTTCTTCCATTTCCATTCCATACCAAAAATCTTTCATTCCATTCTAAAATTTTCTTCCATATTCCATTCCATACTAAAATTTTCTTCCATATTACATTCCATACTTCCACACCAAAGAAATTTTAGACTGGAAGCAATGCAACGTATATTTTGTTGCTTTGCACCTTTGCAGTGTTGTAAGTACTGGTAACTGCTCATGAAGGTGCGCCAACAATACTAAGATGCAACGACCGGTATCTGGTATGCATATTGCACATGGTTTAATGCATAGGCATAGCCTGGATTTTGAATTGGGGGAGGGCTAAACCGCAAATCATGCAATGACGTCATTAGAAGTTTTTGAAAAGAGGAACTTATCATAAGACAAAGAATGAAAGATCAAAAGCTGGGCGTCTGATTTGGCTCGTAACCTGGATTTGCCATAGAGGAAGGACTAGAACGGCAAGTAGAAAATTTTTCTATCCTATCAAAATTAGGAGATTTGGTCAGCAAATTAGTGCAACTCAAACATGTCACAGAGGGGGCATGTGGGCAGAGCCCCCAGCCGCTAGACAATTTTTTGTAATTTTTTTGGAAAAAAATGGCTATTTTAATGCAATTCGGATCACATTTTGCACGTTTTCAGAGCCATTTGAAAGAACAAAATTTTTGATGTTTGAAAGCCAATTGAAAAAATCACTCCCTTTACTTCAGGTCAAGTCCAAAACACGTGTAAAATTTTGCATTTTTGGGGTTAAATTTTGTGACTTGGCCCAAGTCAGGTTAATCAAGGTAAATTGCTTTCTGCAACATTTGTCGTGATTGACTTCTTTGTTACAGAATTTCCAGAATTTTATAAACACTATAAAAAGTGTTATTTTTTATTAAAAGTAACTGTATACAAACTTTACAGACACCCTGTATTTTGCATGACTTGAAGCAAGAATCATTCTTGCTCGTGATCACTTATACAAGTTCGATTTCAACGTTTCTAGAGTCCCAGGACAAAGTTACGCTTGTGTAGACAGTAAATGGTATGCAATTTACGAGTCGCCCAGGCATAGTGCAATGCACAAATGCTTTGCGAGTCGCTGGCTGCGATTATCCTAAATTTACTTCATAAAATATTGTGTTCATAGTACAAAATAGTCTGTAGTGCTGTTACGATAATTAATTGTGATTTCGATACTAAGTTTACTTCATATTAGTTTAAAACGCAAAAGTAATAATTTTCTTGTTGATGTTGGTACTGGTCTACTGCAGATACGGCAGTCATGAGTTAATAACTGTGAAGCCAATCAAGCAGGACTTGGACTGTTTATAAAATGTATGATAAAATAACCACAGGTACGTAACAGTACTTAATTGTATTTAGCTATTATAGTACTGTAAGTAAGCTTTTTTTTTTTAAAGAACCAGTAAATTTTGAATTGAGGCTGGCTGTTGATTTTTTGCCAATGTTGAGCCTCAGTTGCTCTTAATTGGTTCTTAAATTTTGAGATCATTGATCTCAATTATGGCGACCATGTTTGTTAATTCCTAATGATCTGTCTGCTTGTAAATGCCTTTTTGGCTGTTTTTGCAGCTTCGTAAAATTGTAGAAAGCGAAAAAGCGAGCATTACTTTTTGTTTGAACAAGAGCCAAAAAGTTTTTTTGTTACCTGCGCAGTGCGCAATAGTACTCTATATCAAAATTGTTGCAATTTTGCTCGTAAATACCAGAAAACCACTCAAGCTTTATTGTTTTGAATCAGTACAGAATTTGGTTTCTTTCTTGATTTGGAATTTATTGATTTTTGGTTGTTCTGATATTATTTTTGTTGCTGAGACTGGTGTTGTTCCTAATTTTGTCATTGCTAATATTCTGACTGATTCAAAACAATAAAGTGTAATCAATTTTGTCATTGCTAATATTTTGACATAACAGAAACAAAAGTTAAAAATCTGAAAACCCTGAAATAGCTAAGACAGTGCATTCACAATAATAGCATTTGGACAATATGTTTTGGAAATGGAGGTGCTTAATTTTCACAAAAGCCCTCCGTAACGCTGTTCACTGAAGGTGCTTCAGCAAAACTCTGTAGCCTTTACCATGTCCGTTTGGCCAAACCACAATTGAAATTCTCCTACCTAAACTGTATCATCCAGACAAAATAAATAATATGGAACAGTGCGGCAAGGCAAAAAATAACTGAAATTTAACCTGAAAATAATGAACTAAAAGAGTGCCATACGAGCAGTCTTCCAAAAAACAAACTTTTGTTTGCCAATTGCTGGAATAAAAAGGAATGCCAGAACAGAGGTAACTCGACGAAACACAAAGGCATGCACGAATTAACAAAAAGCATGTAATTTTTAAAACCTTTGCAGCCAATGGGCTACAGGAAATTAAGTGATGTGCGCAAGCTAAAAGGGATTTGAAACTAAAGCGGGGCTACACAAAAAAAGTCAATCGGTGCTGTAACAGTGCTAGCAGTGTAAGCTCCAGAAATGGAATTCTCGAGGACGTCTTTGGCCTTGAGGACACATTTTGAAGTACTTGGCCTTGGTCTCAAAAGTTGAGGCTTCGAGGCCTTAGCCTCGAAGCCTCAAGTCCTCAAAAATTGTCTTGTCCTCAGCTCGAGGACAGCATTATTTTTTGAATCGTTAAAATTTAGTGGATTGCCTAAAAATTTTTTTTAAGACTTTTTTTTTCGGAGAACACTTGCCATCAGTGTCCTTGGTTCTTGACCTTGGCCTCGCATTTCTGTCTTTGGCCTCAAGAGGGTCTGTACTCGCGAGGGCTGTCCTTAGCATTGGCCTCGGATTTTTTTCGTGTCCTTGGCCTTGAGCTTTGTGTCCTCAACTTCACCTCGGAGGTGGAGTCCTGGAGGACGTCCTTGGCCTCGAGGACGTACTCAAGGACACATTTTGAAGTCCTTGGTCTTGGCCTCGAAGCCTCAAGTCCTTGGCCTCAAAGACTCAAGTCCTTAGCCTTGGCCTCGAAGCCTCAAGTCCTCAAAAATTGCCCGGGTCCTCGGCTTGAGGACAGCACTATTTTTTGAACAGTTGAAATTTTGTTCGAAAATGCCAGAAACCTTGCGGAAAATTTGCGAACACTTTTTTTGTTTTCCTCGCTTGGAGCATAGGCAAGGGGAGGAGGGCAGGCCCCCCCCAATTAAAATTTCACCAAATACAGAAATGTGACAAAAAAGCTTATTGTTTCTTCAGTTTCAGTTATTTTTTAGGATTTTTCGCTAACAACAGTATAACAAATTAACAATATTGAATTTTGAAGACCAAGGGTACCGGGTCCCCCTCAATTCAATTTTTGCCAGCCAATTTAAACGTATAACCCAGAAAAAATTATCTCAGACCCACATCTAGCCTTTGTGTGATTGTAATGCATTAATCAGGGCCGGATATACCAAATATGCCGCAGTACCAGCTAGGGGCCCCGAGGTGAAATCGTAAGATTTTTTTTGTCTTCACCTATATTTGCCAAAAGATGTTACGAAAATCTCCAAAGTGCCAGGGGCCTAGTGCGATGTAAATTCGGCCCGGCAATAACCATCTATATATTGCACCATTTTTCAAAAACAATTCAGTATTTCACCTCCAACCTCGCCGGTTTTTACGCACAAAGTACTTTAAAAAAAGTTAGCCATGGGAAATGCTGATTGAACGAATCATTGAACTTCAATTGAGGAGGCCTGGGTCCCCTGGCGAATGTGTACCCCTATAACTGGTTATTTTCATGACAAAACAAAAATCTCTAAGGAAATCTTCGAGTGGATTATTATTTACTGCTGCAATGTAGCCAGAGACAATGTACCTTACTTCCCCCTACTTGGACCAAATCACTTACAATTAAAATTTAATTCCAAAATGCAAGATGGTAAACATGTTTTGGACTTAAATTGCAAGTAAAAGGAGGATTAAACAATTTAAATTTTTCAATTGGCTTTCAAATGGCTCTGAACACTTGTGAAATGTGATCTCATTGCATTAAAATAGCTTTTTTTTCCAAAAATTTACAAAAAATTGCCAATTTGGTCACGATGAGGTTTTTTTTTTTTTTTTTCCTTTTCTTTTCCCTTTTTTTCTTCCTAAATCTTGTACACTCTTCTTCTAAATAACAAAACATTGACACAAATTTTAGAGTAAAGTTGTTGAGCTGCAAACGCAATTTAGTTTACCGAAAATTTTTTGAGCCACTCTAGCGGGAACTCCTTTAAAAATGGGGACCCAAAAAATCAATTTTTTGAATTACCCAAGCTTGGGCACCAGTTTTTTTTTTATATCAGTAGATGTTTGAGAGATATTTTGGCATAGTTTGGGGCTACCACCATCCCAGAGACCCCCCACATGGACCCCCAAAAATCAATTTTTGAACGACTTAAGCTAAGGTGCTGTTTTTTTTATATCCACAGATGCTTAACAGACCAATATTTTGACTTAGTTTGTGGGTATCTCCAATGTTCCCTCTAATTTTTTGTAGTCTGTGTGTGCAGAAGTTTTGGTGTGTGTGCGCACTTTTCTTGAAATGACTAATATTTGCAATACTTGTGCAATAACCCATGTGCAAAAATGTGTCTATTCAACAATATGTCTCTTGTTAGAGGCCATGTTTTGGTTGAAAATCACATGCAGGAGAAGAAAAGAAATTTTGACGACTTTGCATTTAATGATCAGTAAAATAATATAGCCACAAGCTTATCGGGCCTATACGAAATCAGTCGTAAATTATATACTACTACTTTATTTATTAAAATCGATTTCACCCCGGCGGGGCATCATCAGTTAGATCTAAAAATAGTCAGCGTATACTTTACAACCAAAATTATCATAAAACCTATAAATAGACTATAACATCAATCAAATTAAAAAGAACATACAATGGACTTCAATAGCAGCAAAATTAAAGAAAATAGAATACTGTATATAGCAAAACCTCTTTCGCAAAGCAAATATATTGAAAACCTTGTTTTATCTACACCACCACAACATCAGTAAAAAACTATACAAAAAAGTTGTTTAAAACAATAAACCCCTACAAAAAAAATAGAAATTTTTTTTCAATTATAAAAAGCGTTGCTAAGCAACCAAAAAAGTAAACATAACTCCAAACCTTAAAATGTAGAAAACTTAAATCTTTTTTCAAAAAAAGGGTGGAATTAGAAAAGAAAATTTTACCAAACTCTTACCTTGGTTGGCAAATCCACAAGTAGGAAGAAAAGGACCTTTAATACTAACTTCTCCGAAACATACTGCTACAATTTGATGAGATGGCTAACCAAAGAGAAATAGGTCTAGGCTATTTGAGGTTAAAGATTGAAAACTGGCTGATTATTTCAACAATATGTCTGTGCGCAGTAAATTTATGCGTGTGGGCAGTCTATGAAAGCTGTGTGCGCGCGCACACAGCTTGGAGGGAGCACTGGGTATCACCCCCTAGAGACCCCTCTAAATCAGAGACGTAGCCAGGGGGGACCAGGCAGGGCAAGTGCCCCCAAAATTTTGCTTTGCCCCCAAATAGTTTTAGTTGAACGTTATTTTTAACAAAATTTCTTGCATTTTGTGTTTAAATACGTTACTTTGCTCCCCTAAAAATGTTTTCATTCCCTCAAATTTTTTCTTTTTTCCCAAAATTTCGTTCTGGCTACGTGCCTGCCCAAATGGACACCCAAAAATCAGAATTTTGAACGGCTTAACCTAAGGTGCCAGTTTTTTTATATCAGCACGTACTTTGGAGAGAAATATTTTGATGGGGTGGAACATTTTTCCGAATCTACCACCCAAGGAAGATGCAAGGTGTGCCAGAAAAGCACTCGTATCATGTGCATAAAATGCAACGAGCGTTTGCACAAATGAAACGCTGCCATGTGATGTACCATGTACCGGTACCATGAAGTTGATGCTCTAATTGTTTTGTATTGAAATAAACAACTAAACAATGTCAAAAGTTTGCGCTGAAAACCACCAATGTTCCCGTTTGGGAAATATAGCCATTATAAAATATTCCCATTCCCATTAGAAAATATTCCCATTTGGGAACATAGTCATATCTCGTAAACGATAAATGTTTTTAGCATAATTTTTTGGCCTCTTATCCAACTAAATTCACTCATTTTCGTGAAGTTTTGTTGCAATTTGACAATCATAAAATATTGCGGTAAGATTTGGGTTAAAATGTGCAATAATTAATAATATGTAAGTTGAAGATGTAATACCATTTGTGTTCTATTTTTTTTATGTGGGTATGGTGGATTTAGAGGTTACCACAAAAATTTTTAATGAATCGTTATATGGAGGGAGTACAACGCTAAAACAGACAGCCAATAGCCAACTCCATTTTAATTAACGCTGAAAAACGCCAACATAAATATGAAATCTAAAATTTTAATTTTAAAAGATGCTTTTTAAAAAAGGACAAGTATATTTTCAGTTGAGGTTAGTGATATTCTCAATTTTCAACTTCATTTTCTTTTTAATTCGTGGACAATACTAAAAAACAGAAATTTGATTAAAGCAATTTTATTCGGAAGAAGTTCATAGGGTAGCTTCGTCGAAACATGTGACGAGTTTGCAGACCAATCTGCAGAGGCGTTGCTAGGAATGGTGGCACCAGGGGCAGGATTACGTGGTGTCACTCTTCTTCGGTTCAAAAACAGGTGAAGACCAAAAAAAAAGTACTTCGCAGTAAAACTAGTGGATTTTTGGTCCAGTAGAGTTATGGTTTTACGTCACAACATGATTTCACCCCATATGGTGTCACCCTAAAATCTTGTCATCTGGGGCGGGCTGCCCCCCTAGTGATGCCACTGCCCATCTGTGCGTCATTTCATCTGTGGGCAGCATATTTCTTCTTGAAGAAATGTCGCTATGATGACGAATCGTGGAAACACTGCATCTGATTTGACCGGCTCGAGATTTAAACCTCAGACCTCCTGCTCCAAAGACGAATATGTTACCGCTCGACCTACTGACTCGTAGCTTTGACAATGGACAATAAAATGCTCGTAGTCCTATTTCTCTTTTCACTTTCAGAAAAATGCATTTTGCTAAAAGCAATTTTGGCTAAAATTTTGTGAAAATTCTTGAGAACAGGTAGCCTCAACTTTTTAGCGACTTTTAAAATTCCAACACCTCGATCAGAATGTGAGTGTAATTTTCAGCAACATTTATTGAATGCAACTTGATTACGACAAGAGCAATATCACTATATAACCACTTCGCAAAAATTCGCAGTGATTACGACACGACTTTCAAACACAACAAAGTTTGCCCTTTCTAATCGCGACCCTTTTACAACTCTACCTAGAATCGTTATAGTTTCGTACAAGGCTTGAACAGTCATTCAAAACGCGCAATAAAAGATTGCATTGCTTTTTTTCTATCTTTCCATTCGAACATCGACGCAGAATTTTTGTCATGCTTCAGTAAACTCTCTTTCGCTTTTTTTGTTCTTGTCTTGCGGCATTACGAAAATTGACGCTTTGCATTGACTTCAATGGTAAAGCTTAGACCAAAATTTTTGATCGTTTTTTTGGCCATAACTTTTTTATTTCTTACTCAATTTTTAAAATTTTTGCGTTGTTGAGCTTCTGTTTAAAAGTTCTTTCCAAAGAAGTTAAAATTAAGAAATTTGGATGAAAATAAAAATTTATTTCACGTACCTATCAAACTGGTTGCATAAATATGTGGTATGTGGGAGGAGGTAATGGTGTAATTGTAGTTCTCTTGTTTATATGCTGGTAAATCATAAAATCCAATAGTTCAATTAAACTTACACAGAGTAGTCTACATTTTATAGAGAAAAATAATTGGGGGTCTAGTGAAAAAATAAATGAGAGAAGTGATTGGTAATTTTGAATAGTCCCCCCTACTTCCTAAGTTTATGATTTATTTGTTGATAACACCCATGTTCAGAATTTTTACACTAACAATCAGGACCATTTTTAAAAGTTTTTATTGATTTGTGAGTGTTATTTTTGACAAATTACCCCCCCCTCGAATATGTTTTATAAGATGCTTTAAATCACATTTTAGTCCATTCCAGTCCAAAAAAAACAGTCTCAGAAGTGTTAAAAACAAGGTATTTTTCTGCATTTTGGTTCACAGGCCAATCAGGGGGGCTATAGTCCCCCTCCCACCTGGCTATGCTACTAAAGAACCTAGTGATTGTTGCCCTATTAGGCAACATTTACACTTGACTGCACTCTTTGAAGTGTTTCTCAATTCCAGAAAAATTATTCTGCCTTGATTCTTCGAAGTGTTTATACTGCAATTTGTCATCACAGTTGGTATAACCTTGGTTGACACCGCTATGAAAATATATACCTGTTTTATCACTCTAGAATACATCGATAAATGAAAACAATTTCAAACACAAGATAACATATTTATGAAGTATTATCTTTTTTTTTTTTTATATTACGATTTAATACAAAAGCCACAAAATTTACATCTGCGAGCTACAATTTGCCCACTGCTGGCATATTGTAATTAAACATTAATTTCATGAAAAGGCTGTTTTTAAAATCATGTTCTCAATTTTGAATGGTTTTATGGCGCTTTTTTATTTGAATAACGTCAGGAGGGAGTTTTGACCTGAAGTCACTGACATATTTTTGCATTGTTCATAAAAATTCATCCTCCGCACTATACTTACTGTAATTGCGTAGTGTTTAGCAAATGCATGCGCTACTTGATTTATTATTGTGGATATTGGTGCTTTGTAACAGCTGTGGTTTAGTAGCTCCATAGCAAAATTACAGGAAAACACATATTATATAAATGCTATATGGCTTTTTTGAATGTTAGTTTAATTAAAAAAGAGCAGTACTTCTGTAGTGACAGAAGGTGCCTGGTATCACTGCAGACGAACTCAAAAAGTAAACTTATAAGAGCAAAATAAACTTTAACATTCAGCATTTTGTATGATATGACAGCACAGATCTACTATAAAATACAAAATACTTGTGCACTATTAACGAAATAAGCAATATGAGTTTGTCAGTCACACATACTTGGAGAAAAGGTGATTGCAAAAGTGTTTTTAGAATTAACTGCACAAAAATGTTGATAAATTTTATTATTTCATTTTATCAATATTATGTATAACCAAACAAGAAACACAATCAGAGATGGGTTGCAGTAGAGAAAAATCACGACCAAAAGGGTAAATGACAGAATTTTATAATAAATTATGAGCATTAATGACTTTGCTCCATTTGAGCCAACTCAGAATGATACAAAGTAAGCTTTTTTGAGTAATTTCTAGCGTTTATGTATCACACATTCTGCACGAGCAGCTTGCTGCTTCATCTTTCACCTTGCATTATCATTGCAAGTTTTACGGACATTAGCTGCTTAATTGAATTAACTCTATTTTGTTTTACGTTTGCGTTGGCTTCATACAATTTCTTTTCAAAATTTCGAAGCATGATTGTTTTAAATGCAAAAGCTGACAAGCTGCACATTTGAAGTGCTTTTGCGGCAGTTGGCTTTTGCAAATTCATAACCAGCAAGCCAGGCTTTGAAACTATTTTGCACCGTGTAAGTAAACCAGTGCGATAGCGACTCTTCCGCTGACTCGATTTTGCGAGAATCACTGCCACGCAGTGTCAACGTGTAGGTGACTTCTGCGAGTTGCAATCGTATGCGAGCATCGTATTAAAATCTCCTGTGTGAGTGACTGCTGCGATTTGATTTTCTTGGGGGCGTTTCTGGCGATATCGCGCAGATTAAATCTTAAAGATAAAATCTTGAATCTTGTGTTGTGTAAGTGACCTATGCGATTTGAGAAAAAGGCAAAATGTTGATTCTTGCAGCTAAAAGTCGCCTGTGTAAATGCAGCTTTATGTCAACAAAGGACCTATCAAATGGGGACCAGATTCCTCTACCAGACACATCCAGCCTGGCATTTGGTTCCTTGTTTGAGTGTGCCAGAGTTAAATCACCTGGCCCCACTGGTATGAGGTGAGGTTCGGTTTGAACATCAAAGCACATTTCCTTCAGTTTTTCAGCCACAGTATCCCTGAGGTGATTGTGTCGCATGATCACATATCCCCCTTGTTTGCAACTGAGGGAATGGTCAATGCTATTTGATTTTCCACATCCACAGTATTTTGGAATGCTTTCAGTATTCCAATTGTAGCAAAGATACACACTGTCCTTAAATTCCTGCCTATTCAAGGCATAACCCAGCCATTCTAGGGGTAGATTTGTGAGCCAGCTTGATGCTCTCTTTTGCTTTGCATTCTGTGTGGCACTTTTGTGCTGGGGGTTGCATGCGAATAAATTGAGTCAAATTTGGACTTGAACGAACAGTCTTTCTCTTGTTCAACCTCAGTCTTGATCAATTTTATTTCTGCAGCATCTAATTGGGGCTGGGTTTTCTTTTTGATGATAATTCTTTGAGGAGTTGAGTTATTTTTACTGAAGCTCCGTATTCCAAGTCGGCCATTTCTTCTAGTTTTGGAATTCCCACCCCACCCAATCTAACAGGCAAGGCAAAAATATCTCGCTCTTCATTAGAAATATCTCGACCTATCATAGCTGGAATTAGAGTATGGTAAATTTCAAATTCAAGTTTCATGTATTCAGATATGTCTGGAATGGATCGTTGGGCAAACTTCCATCTATGTTGTATAGCATAGGTCATGCAGTGTACGCACATTGGGGTTCAGACTTAACAATATTTGCTAGCAGCTTCACAGTATCCACCCATCCCTTCACTAGCCCTTGCATATATTCATCTTAAAAGTTGGTGCTTCCAACTACAGCTCCCAAGTGGCGCTTCCCAGTAGTAGTTATCTCCATTCCAAATTTATCAAACATCTCCTGGGCCTTTCTTTGTATTTCAGAATTTGTGTTATTAGCACACATTTGTTGGGATTGGGGTTGTATCCATATCTAGGTTCAATAGTAATCAGCTGGTTCCACCATTTGTATTCCGAACAAGTTGCCAGCTGCAATCAAATTTAATTGGTTAATTTTTAAAAAGTTTTTTTTGATTTGTGAGTTTTATTTTTGACGATTACAGATTAGCCCCCCTGAATATACTGTATATTTCAAAAGATGCTTAAAATCTCTAAACCAGTCATGGAAGGGTTGAAAATGTGGAATTTTTCTTATTCTGCGTTTTGGTCGTCGGGCCAGTGGGGAGGCTATAGGCCCCCCCTGCCCCACTGGCTTCGCTACTGGTTTGCGCAATGCTCATCACCTTATTATCCTCTTAATTTGATGCAGATGATGAGCTGCTAAACACTTCCACATATTTTTAGTTATCACTATCCGCGTATATTTTTCTGTAAATGCCATGTGCAAAATCTAGTATGGAATTGAGTATGGAAGATTGTCTTCCATTCCATTCTTGAAATCTTTCATTCCATTCCATTCTGGCATCTTCTATATTCCATAACGAAATTTCCATTCCATACTATGCCCTGGTGAAAACAAGCCAGTCAAAGTAAAGGTTTGTGTAAAAGCATTTCAGGATTTACATTTGCACCATTTGAAGTATAGATGCAGTTTTGGAACTAGTGGTATCAAATGACAAACCAATCACTTTGTGCTCAATGTTCCATTTGGAAAGCAACTTATAGAGATTTTCAGCAATTAATGCACCAGTACCTTTTTCAATCGGAATATCTCTCAAAAACTCTTCTTTCACTTTTTAGTCCATTTCAGTGCCGCGGAGCGGTAATTCAAAGGCTGCAAGTTTGATTCCTGTGGGAAGACAACTTTTTTTGCTTGTTTTTAAAGTAGTTGTCGTTTTGGTGACTCTTCCCTAGGCTTCTGCGCTGGTAGCCTTTAGACCAGATAGTATGCTAATGATTAAATATTAAAGCTCTGGCCAGCAAACGTCAAAACATCACTACTAAATTATTATTAACTCTTTTTCCAAACTTTTTCGTGTCACATGAACTGCTAAAAAATCTTTGTACTCTCCATGTTGTTTTCTTATTTTTCCATGAAAATGAGCCACAAAATGTTGTGGAAACACAAAATTTTCTTTCATTTCACCAGCAGTTTCTGTCTCTGCTTTCATTCTCAATCTTTGAATAGTTGAAAGTGATAAGGAGATGTCTTGTAAATTACCTTCGCCTGCTTGTACTGTCATGGCACAAAAAGCAAATATTACAGCAGGTGATAATTTATGCCGATCAGCATATGGAATAATCGTATTGATGCAATTGTCTCTCTTCTTAATTAGATTGATAACTGCATCATTGTTTTTGAAGCTGGTGGTTGAATGTATAATTCTTCTTCAGTTGTATCTGAATTTGCAATTGTTGAGCTGGACAATGTATTATATGAAAATGTTGGAGCTAGAGTTTCAGTATCTTGGGGTTGGAATGATTTTGCTTTCTTCTTAGTTAAGCGCTAAAACAAAAATAAACAACTTTCTATTAACTGTATCTACAGAAACCACTTGATTATCTTTATATAGGTTGAGAAATTTCAAATCTTCTTTATGTTTTGGAAGCAAGTCTGGATCATTTGATGGTAAAGTTTTTGCATGTTTTGCAGCTATCATAAATTTTTGCTTTAGTGAATCACAAAATTTTATTCATGATTCAGTTTCTTTTGTAGTTTTTGAATTGCCTGTATTTTTTTTGCCAAACCTTTCACAATGTTAACTTAGGTCATAAAAGGAATGCATGCAGGTCTCCAAACTTTTATTTAGAGCAGTAGCTGTTTCATTAATTGCAGTACTGTCTTTTTTGGAAAATTCCAGATAAAACTTGTATTTTCTGAGAACATCTGTGGTGCTGGCCCAAACTGTTCTGTTTTTAAATCACTCAGAGGATCACGTCTTAAACCAAGCAATGAATTAAAGTCATTCACTTTTTGCAAAACTTTTTTCATGTTTGCATTTATGGTGTAGTTTTGATAATAGTTTATTCATAATATTGGTCTAAACATACCAGCAATCACTAGAACTAGATAAGAATTTTTAAAGTTTGTGGGCTTCTTATTTACATATACTTAATCTTTAGAATAAAACACAAAGCAAAAACAAGTGAAAACATAGCTTGATGTTTCTAGAAACTACTTTTCACATTGCCAAAAGGTATGAATGGCCAAAAAAAAAACATTAAGCACAAACATAAAACAAATGATCCAGACTTGCTTCCAAAAGATAAAGAAGATTTAAAATTTCTTAAACTATTTAGAGATAATCAAGTGGTATCTGTAGATACAGTTGCTAGAAAGTTGTTTAAGCGCTTCACTAAGGAGAAAGCAAAATCATTCAAACCCCAAGATATTGAAACTTCAACATTTTCATATGATACGTTGTTTAGCTCAACAACCTCAAATTCAGATACAACTCCAGAAGAACTATACATTCCACCTACACTTTCGCCAGTGTGTCCCTCTTACGCTGTGCGTGTTTGTGTGCGCACACAGATTTTAGAGATTGCGCACACGCATAAATTTGCTACGCTCAGACATATTGTTGTTGATCATAAAATTACAATTATACGGCAGACAATAAACGTTTCAGGCACAAAAAATGCTCCAATTCAGGCTGAAGATCTTTTTTTTTTTGTTTTTAATTGATTAATTATTACGCAAAAACCAATCTTTCTTTTTGGGTCTTCACCTAGTTTTGGTCACAAAAACCGCTTTAATTCTCGCTGAATTCCCAGAAAGAGTGCGCATCTAAATTTCTGTGCACAGAGACCACAAAAATTAGAGGGAACATTAACTTTTGCCCTTTTGTTGTGGCATTGTTAACAGTATTGTAGTCATTGAGCAAATTTGAAATAAATTGCAAATAATCTTCTTTTAGCGGCACTGTAGCAAAATCTAAACTTCAAAAATGAAGTCTCTCTCACTAAAATAGTGAAATAGATACAAATTTAAAAAAATTTTATTAAAAAATGAAAGAATAAATTTTGGCCACTAGAGGTATTGCTAAAAATATCACTAAAATGACCATAACTAATAAACAAGCAGTCCAATTTGCTTTATATTTTTTTTGAAAGATGTAAAATGCAGAGGTGCATTTAGTTGAATTACTGCTTTGGGTATATTTTAAAAACAAATGGTAGTTGATAATTACAAGTGTAATTAACAATTGTAATAATTAATATTAATACAGTAGGCGCCGCTTAGTATGACCACCTTGGAACCAGACCATTTTGGTCATATTATTTGAATGGTCATAAAAGCCGAAGTTGCCATAATCGTGCCTGAATCGACGCTGAACACCACTAGAAGTCCAAATACCGTTAAATTCATTGTTTTACTGAAGTAACAGTGTGATGTTGGCAGTACAATAACATACAGTACTGTAACATTAATTATTTACATATACAATCCAAGTGAGGGTAAAACTAAGTGCAGTATGTGACAATATGTACAAGCAGTGGTACAGCATAACAAAGTAAATAACAGTTCAAGTAACGTTTAATCAAAGTAACATATCGGTATAGAATGCAGACACTATAGCGCACATGCGGCATGCATATGTCCAGAAAAAATGCAGGTTAAAAAGGCAAAGTTATAAGTGCGTGGTGGGAAAAATTACTGCACTATGATAAGAGAGATGGAAAAAATGTTGGTCATATTAAACGGAAAATTTTAAATAGAGAAATTCTGGATCGTACCAAATTGGTCCTAATTAGTGGCTGGTCATATTTATCCATGGTAGTAATACGAGGTCTGTTCAAAAAGTTTGTAGACTGTTTGAACTGCGCAGCTCTCATTTGTTCCAGGTGCATTCGCTTGGTGTCGCTAGGTTCACCGAGATCAGCTTATTATGATACCATTTTCTGATTGCAGATTATTTTGGTGCTGGTTATGTTCAGTTAAGTTAAGGGTAGTTTTTTAGTTTGTTGGATTTTAAGTTTTACAAATTTTTTTCAAAATGAATAACTTGAAAGAGCAATGATTTGCTGTAAAATTTTGCGTCAAGCTGGGAAAATTTACTACGGAAACACTTGCCATGCTTGCTTAACACGGCTTATGGTGATGTTGCCATGAAGCTAGCGACATGTTTCAGGTGGCATAAACGTTTCAAGAATGGTCGGCTGTCTGTTGAAGATGATGAGCGTTCTGGACGTTCTTCCACATCAACTGATGACCTACACATTGATGAAATCAACACTCTGGTGCGAGCAAATCGACATCTGACTGTAAGAGAGCATGCTGAAGAATGTGGGATCTTGGTAGGCTCTTGTTACCACATTTTGACGGAAGAATTAAAGATGCATTGCATTGCTGCAAAATTTGTGCCACGTCTGATGACAAGTGATCAACAAGCTCATCGTGTTCAAGTCTGTCAGGATTTGCTTAATCACTCAGAAAATGATAAAGAATTTTTGTCAAAGATCATAACAGGTGATGATGAATCATGGGTTTATGGTTATGACATGGAAACAAAGGTCCAATCTTCACAGTGGACGAGCAAAACATCCCCCAGACCCAAAAAAGCTCACCAAGTTTGATCCAAAATCAAGGTGCTGCTCACAGTTTTTTTGATGCTAGTGGAGTTGTGCACCATGAGTACCTTCCTGAAGGCTCCACAGTGAACCAGACCTACTACATTGAAGTTATGAAACGTCTGAGGGATGCCATCCGATGGAAAAGACCAGAATTGTGGAGGAGTGGTGACTGGTTTTTCCATCATGACAACGCTGCAGCCCATTCAGCCCTCAGAACTCGTGAGTTTTTGGCCAAACATTCCATCTTTGTTCTTCTCCACCCCCTTACTCACCTGACCTTGCCCATGTGATTTCTTTTTGTTCCCCATGCTCAAAAGACCTTTGAAAGGAAGAAGATTTAAGACCATTCCAGAGATTAAGGCAAATGCAACGAAGGAGCTCAAGGGCATTAAAAAAGAAGCGTACCTAGACTGCTTGCGCAAGTGGAAACATCGCTGGGATAAGTGTGTACGTTGGGAAGGAGAGTACTTTAAAGGAGACCCAGACCTGTAACTGCTGTAGAAAATACATTTTGTGTTATGACTTCAGTCTACGAACTTTTTGAACAGACCTCGTAAGCGGTGCCTACTGTAACAGTAAAAACATATTGTAATTAATATATTTCAGTATATTTTAAAAGCAGCGCCCTCTGTGAAAGAACTCAATTTTATTTAAAAGTGGGGGCAGAAACCATTGAGTAAATTGGAAACCGTTCAACCAAACAAAAATTTTTTTTTAGTTTTGGAATTAGTATGAAAATCTGCTTCAAAAACACTGCGAAGCCATATCTAAATTAAAAAAAAAAATGAACTGGTATGAATTGTTGCTCTTGTACCAAAAGCATGGTTAAGAAGAATACAAAAAAATTTGGCAAAATTCTGTGCAAAATATGTGGCTATTAAATGGGTCAAGTATCATACCAAGTTTTGCTTGGTCTTGTAGTAGTTTGGTTTTTAAATCAAATATCTCTCTAAGTATTAAAACTTTACTTTTAAGTCTTTTTTATCCTAATAAGTTGCTGAGTTCATCTTTGTATCAGCATTTGCTTAAATTATGCTCTTCACTAGTGTGTGGTTTGATGCTAATGAGCAGTCTTCTTTTCATGTTGCGTGTGAATGTAAACCCTCACCAGGCAGCTCTGAAACAATAAATCAGATAAGGGCTATCTGCAATGTGGAAGGTAGCCTGGTCTATTGCCTGATGATTTTTCTATTACCTTGCTTAATCACAGCAGAGAACGTAATTTTTAACTCTCTTTGTGGAACGAGTCTGTTTAGAGTATTTGAAGCAAACTGTGAATATTTAAGCTGTTCAACTGTTCAGATTCGTTGTAGTCCTGTGTACAGAGTTTTAGAATTTAATCCATTAATAATTTATTATATGGTATAAGTACTCACTTGCATACACCAAATCATATTGGTTATTTTTTCCTATTGCTTATACTGCTGCGATACATATTGCTTATTATTTTACCTCATTTTGATTAGCTACTTCATATATCACATGTCTTTAAACAACTGTATTGGCAGTATTAACGTGATTTTTTAAAGATTGAAAAGTGAGGTGTCAGGGGTGGAGTCCTTGAAGACGCCCTTTGCCTCAAGGACTCATTTTAAAGTCCGTGACCTCAAAGCTCAAGTCCATGGCCTTGAAGCCTACAAGTTGTCGAAAATGTTCTGTACTCGGTTCAAGGACAGTACTATTTTTTAATTGCTTAAAATAAAAATAACCAAACAAAAATTAACCTAAACTTCTAATCTATTACTTCAATTTTTTCCTATTTGAAAAATAATACAATGTGATTGCCTAGATGTCATAATAAATCTTATTTTAAATGGTGTTAAGTAAAAGCCCCTAATTCGAGAATTAAAAGGCAGTGTGGAATAGTTTTTTTTGTTTCTGCTAATACTTCCGGTGCAGAAGGTACAAGCAGCAAAGCACTAAAACCATCCGGACCACAGCAAGAGATATGGCAGTCTGAACACACCCATGTTTTAGAGTTGCTAAATGCTAAAACGTGACCATGCCTATCTGAGTGTGGATTCAGAACAAAGTAGAGGTATGTCTGTTAATGTTTGATAATGAAATGTAATACAGTTTTTAGAGATAGCCTATTACACTAAAAATGTTAATATACAGGGTGTTCATAAAGTCCTGATACAATTTCAAACTCGTTTTATTAACTCAATTCTCAAAATATCTTAACCAGGTTGGTTTTATTTTAATCAGTCCTGCTTAACATTTTCATTTCAAATAAAATTTTGTGTTTCAGATCTAATTTTTATGTTTTATGAATGTATTAAATTAACCCTTATATATCAAATGGTTACTCCTCATAAGAAGGCACAATATGTATCCTAGTTTATTGAAACAAAATCGGATGTTCAGACTCAGTGAAGGTACAGGACTAAGTATGGAAAAGATCAACCTCCACGTTTTTCAATTCGTCGATGGCACAAGAAATTTATTGAGACAGGGTCAGTGTTTGATGCAGAGAGAAGTGGGCGATGAAGAACATATCTGCAGAAAACATCGAGAGTGTAAGACAAGCGTTTAGTCATTCTCCTTCGAAGTCCATCTGTACTGCTGTCAGAGAATTGGAGTTACCGTTCTCCTTCGAAGTCCATCTGTACTGCTGTCAGAGAATTGGAGTTACCACTTACAACTGTGCACAAGGTTCTGCACATAAGGTTACGATTATATGCTTACAAAGTGCAAATGTTACCAAGACTTCAGCCAAATGACAAACCGAAATGAAAAGAGTTTACAGACAACATGCTGCAACAAATTTTTGAGGATAAAGATCTTCTCACTGCGTCCAGCACTGACCCTATCTCCACAAATTACTTGTGCCTTCGATGAATAGAAGAACGTGATGGTGGATCTTTTCCATGCTTGGTCCTGCATCGGTACCTTTGCTGAGTTGCAGTTATCGTTGGAGTTACCGTTCTCCTTCGAAGTCCATCTGTACTGCTGTCAGAGAATTGGAGTTACCACTTACAACAGTGCACAAGGTTCTGCACATAAGGTTACGATTATATGCTTACAAAGTGCAAATGTTACCAAGACTTCAGCCAAATGACAAACCGAAATGAAAAGAGTTTACAGACAACATGCTGCAACAAATTTTTGAGGATAAAGATCTTCTCACTGCGTCCAGCACTGACCCTATCTCCACAAATTACTTGTGCCTTCGATGAATAGAAGAACGTGATGGTGGATCTTTTCCATGCTTGGTCCTGCATCGGTACCTTTGCTGAGTTGCAGTTATCGTTGGAGTTACCGTTCTCCTTCGAAGTCCATCTGTACTGCTGTCAGAGAATTGGAGTTACCACTTACAACAGTGCACAAGGTTCTGCACATAAGGTTACGATTATATGCTTACAAAGTGCAAATGTTACCAAGACTTCAGCCAAATGACAAACCGAAATGAAAAAAGTTTACAGACAACATGCTGCAACAAATTTTTGAGGATAAAGATCTTCTCACTGCGTCCAGCACTGACCCTATCTCCACAAATTACTTGTGCCATCGATGAATAGAAGAACGTGATGGTGGATCTTTTCCATGCTTGGTCCTGCATCGGTACCTTTGCTGAGTCTGAACATCCAATTTTGTTTCAATAAACTAGGATACACATTGTGCCTTCTCTTGAGGAGTAACCATTTAATGAGTGCACATTTAGCACCTTCATAAAACGCATAAAAATCATATCTGATACACAAAATTTTATTTGAAATAAAATCTTTAAGCAGGACTGATTAAAATAAAACCAACCTGGTTTAGATATTTTAAGAATTGAGTTCATAAAAAGAGTTTGAAATTGTATCAGGACTTTATGAACACCCTTTGTATCTTGAGAAGGCCAACACTTGCTCTGACAATACTTGAGCGAACATTGCAAAGAATTTGTCTTGAGATAACAAAGAACAACTCTAATCTAATCACTGGCAAGCAGTCTGGGGCCAAAGCTACATATTATGCTGAACAGTTTTTGTGTTAAAAATCGCCACTAAGCATCACAGATAATAAACTACTGTATCAGAATAAACTTTGCATGCAGGATTATTAAAACAGCGAGTGTGAAATGAAATATAACTATAATTGTTCGAATGGTTGGAAAGATGTGCACTGCACTTAGTCAATTTTTAAACTACGTCATGAAACTAGTAGTAGGCAAAGCTGCTACAAAAAATTGTGCATTTTTAGAAAAAAGTAATGATTTATTATTTTTGTGTTTTTACAATAGTGGGTATTTTAAAGGTGGGTCCCAGAGCAAATGTCTTCGATGCCTTTCTCCTTAATATGGCCCTGCTGGGATCCCCAGGTTACTTCTCGCAGTTAATTAGAAGCGACACTAGATAGAATATAGAGCAGTGTTTTTCAACTGAGTGTATTGTACACCCAAGGGTGTACCAAAAATTTTAAAGGGTGTACCACTATAATAAGGTGTACTGGGGTGTACTACATACCATAAAACAATATACTGAATTTATTTTCATACCAAGTGTTACTGTATCGTTATAAATAGACAGAACTATGAGTCCTGACCTAATTGTTTTGGAGTAACTTTACTGTTAAGAAGGCCTCCATACATGAGTAACCACAAAGACAATTTAAGCGGATTATAGGTGCTCTGTTGCATTAACACCATAGTTATAAATCAGGCTGTTTTTTTTTAGGTTGGGTTCAGGCCTAAAGTTGACAAAATTTCCAGCTTAATTTGGGCCTGAGATGTGCTTTTTGTCTTAGGTGCCAAAAAATACTGCATAATCAAAATAACTTGGCAACATTGCTAAATTTTTCGGACCTGACTTAACTTTTGTTTTTTTGGGCATAATTTGGGCTTGAAATTAGTTTTTGGGTTTGGGCCGGGTTCAGGCTTTTACAACTCTGATTAACACTGCTTGTGCAACTACGACATACCTTTACAAGCAAGGATTTTCCACTCTTGTTGAAATTAAATCAAAGAAAAGAAACCCAATCAAAGATGTTGATTCGTTGATGCGAGGAGCACTTAAAACAAGACCTCGTTTTTCTCAACTAGCTGATGAAATTCAACAGCAGCGTTCGCATTAAATGGTTGTTGAAATGACTTATTGGTACAAATAAATAATTTTCCTTAACTGATGTTTTATTTTTTTCCATTAACATTGATGCAATTTCAGTGTATTGTGTTGTGAAGACCTTTAGTAAAAGTTGTGTACAAGCTTTTAAATAGAAGTTGAAAGGGTGTTTGATTTCAAAAAAGGTTGACAAGCACTGGTATAGAGAGACACTAAACTGTAAAGAAAAAATTGGCTTAGAATCAGGATTGGGAAAATGTGGGAAAAATAAAGTTTTTCTAACTTAACTTTAATGGTATTTTCTTTCAAATTGCTTTGAAAATTATTTAATGTTTAAACATCACAAAAATTGCTATTTTTTCTGAAAAAAACGAAAAAACACTAAAATCTTTCAATGGAGACATGGAGATTTTGCCCTTGCCCCCCAGAACCCTGTTTTTTGTCCAAAGATTAGAACTTGCGAATACCGAACATGATACCTTACTAATTCAATTTAAAAACAAAAATTTATAGTAATTTGCAATAATAATAGATAATAATATCATAGTCGCTATGTGATATTTGAAAGGTATAATTTATGATAATATTTTAAACAATTCTATGAAAAGAAGTCTTTTAGCCAAGCAATAGGGTTTGTGCTTGTGAGAAACTGCTAAAAAAGCTGGGATCCATGATCAGTGGTCGTTTGCACCGGGACCCTAACCGATGAAGTTAAGGCATTAAAACTGAAATTTCCACATTCAGAATTTAGATATTACGAGTTATGGCCTGGTTTCACACTACAATGTATGGCTATGGAACCCAGTCAACATTGCTGCTTACTTGCAAAACTTCAAAATCACATTCATTAATTTTAGAAACTTCTATTTTTAATAATTGGCACGAACTTAATGAAATGGTATATCGTAAACATGTGCTTAAAAATAATGTGAAATTTGCCGACTATAATTTAGAAAAATTTTGTTCTTGGCCTTGACCTCGACCATTGCTGTCTTTGGCCATGAGCGGTCTGTCCTCCAAAAGTCGGTACTTGGCCTCGGATTTTTTTTGAGTCCTTGGCCTTGACTGTTGGGTCCTTGACTCCATCTCTGTTGGGTGCAGGTCAAATTCTGACTCGACTTGAGGCTTACATTATTGCAATAGTAACTAACAACATTAGCCGAACTTGTCAACACTATTCGATTTCCTGTTGCTGTTCTAATGTTTTTTTATTTTTATTTTTTATTTCACCATTTGTGATAATAGTATGTCATGCTTTTGTTTGTTAATAACCAACAATTTTCGTGTATGTGTATTTATATTTAACCGTGTCTTTCACTCAGATTTTTGCATTTGACGTTTAGCAATTGGAAATTATCTTCGGTTGTTAACCAACTCTCACTCTGCTCTGTTTTATACCGTAGAATGCTGCTTTTTGTATTTGATCTTGTATATTGTCTGTGGTTGTTTGTGGTTAATATTTGGTACCATACATTTTGGGGGAAGGGTAATATTATTATGGTTGAGTTAATTAGTTCGTGGCTGGGTTGGGTAAACCTTATTTGTGTGATACCATGGTAGTGGCATAATATTGGTCATATGTGTTTTTTTTCTTTTTTATGCTAGCTATGCTATGCTTCTGGCTTGCCTGTTTTTGTCATGTGTTATTCTTTGCTTTTTGAAATTTCTTTTCTGCCTCGTGTTATTTGCTTGCTTCAATTATGCCTTGGGAATTCGGGAGTTTCTTTAAAAAAATAACAAGGCTACCCTACTTTCCAGATCTGGCCTCTTGTGACTTCTTCTTGTTTCCCAAACTTGAGGAAGTTACTTTCCAGATCTGGCCTCTTGTGACTTCTTCTTGTTTCCCAAACTTGAGGAAGTCATCAAAGGAACTCGTTTTCAGATTCAGAAATCATTAAAACAGCTGTGTTGAGAGAGCTCCGAGTGATCCCTGAGGAATCCTTCCAGGAGTGTGTGGAAGTGTGGCAGAGGAGATTGAAAAAGTGCATTTGAGTCCAAGGAGATTACATTAAAGGCGACTTGTAAAATTTACTTGTCAAATAAAATAAAACATTTATAGACCCGGTCCCATTACTTTTCAAACACACTTTGTGTAAGAAAAATATACTACACTTCTTTATGTTCACCAATATTTTTATGTGCATAGCATGGGGTAACTTTGCACAAAAAAAAATAAAAAAAAAGAAACACGGTAATTTGAAAAACTTATTTGCTTAATCACATATCGGTACGTTCCAGGGTTGCCACTTGCCACATCCTGGAAAAGTCCTGGATTTTTTTTTCTGTCCTGGAAAGTCCTTGAATTTTGTTTATAAGTCCTAGAAGTCCTGGAAAAAGTTTGGAAAGTTTTCCCGTGATTTACCAGGACAGAATGTGAAGTTTTTTTGTTGTTGTGATAACTGGTACCTTGTAATTGTACAAAGGTATTGTTGAAATAATTTGCATTGTGAAGGTCCTTTAAAACGTTAAATTAAAAAGTTTATTTTGTTAAATAACAGAGCTTATTTTTATGCTGGCGCACACATAAAAAAGTCGCTATCCTAGCCTTAATCCAACCCTAAATCTAAAACAAACTGTATCGCAAGCTTCAATCCTAACATTAATCTTAAATCTGTATAACCCTAATGCAAGGCTACCATACGTTTTCTTTTGAGAGGATTTGTCTTCTTTTTCTGTAGGACACCAAAAAAGTAGCCAATTGTCTTCTTTTTTCTGCTCAGAACTTATAGGCGGGAGTCAAAACCAAACTGACCAAAAGCGATATACAGGGTGTCCATAAAGTCTTGAACACTTTTCAAAATTGTATTGCTAAATAACTAAAGCAGATAAAATCATACAGTTTTTTGCAAAGTAAAGTTTGTTTATTAAAGTTTTACATATAAAAATTTTTAGCAGTTTAAGTAATAGCCATATTTCAAGAATTTAATTTTCCATGCTATTCATAGACTTCAACATGTGCTCCATTTGTTGCTCTCAATATGTCAAGGCGATACTCAATTTCGCACCAAGTTTTCTCCAGCATTTCTTCGTTTACTGTGGCGAGAACCTCAATTATTCGTGACTGCAATGTTTCAATGTCACGTACTGGCATTCTGTAACCTCTGTCTGTTACATAACCCCGCAAGAAAAAGTCTAAAGGGGTGATATCTGGAGATCTTGGCGGCCATGGTATTGGGCCATTTCTTCCAATCCATCGGTTTGGAAAAGTTTCATTTAAAAAGTCACGAACTATCAAACCCCAGTGTGGAGGGGCACCGTCTTGCTGAAACACAACCCTCGGCTGGAACTCTTCTAATTGAGGAACAACGTAATGTTTTAGCATATCCAGATAAATGTTTGCTGTAATGGTGGATTCAGCAAAAATGAACGGACCAACAATCTGGTTGTGCATTAAACCACACCAAACATTGATTTTGGGACTGTCTCTTTCTCTTTCTAAAACCTCGCAAGGATTTTGTGAACCCCATATTTGAATGTTATGCTTATTGACTTTCCCGGATACATGAAAGTTGCTTTGTCAGAAAAACACACACTGTTAAGGTAGCCATTGTCATGATCAATGCGCTGAAGAATTTCTTCAGCGAAAGCTGCTCGGCGAGGGCAATCATCCGGCTTAAGAGCTTGAACAATTTGTAACTTGTAAGCATGGAGCCGAAGTCGTTTATGTAAAAGTTTGTGAACTGTGCTTCGAGGAATAGCAAGTTCATTTGATGCAACATGAATTGATTTCCTTGGGCTGCGATGAAATGCTACACGGACAGCATCAACAGTCTCTTCATCAATGCTTGGCCTACCTGATCGTTTGCGATCCAAAATGCTGTCGGTTTCCATAAAATTTTTATACCATCTCTTAATGCTGTTAGTGTGTGGAGGGTCTTGTCCAAACTCATTTCTAAATTTGCGTTGTACTGCAGTTGGTGATTTCAATTCATTGTACCAAAGAACACATTGTGCTTTTTGTTGAATTGTCAACATTTTTCATAATTTGTTGCAAACTTATTCCTTTATTAAAAATGACTTATTCGTACTCACTTTAACAATAAAATAACCTGTGAAAAATAACAAAAAAACTTTATGGTGGTATAATTCACTGTCGAAAATCTGAAGTTTCTACCGTATGGGGTTTTTGAGATATTAAAATTTTAAATGTGTGCAGGACTTTATGGACTCTCTGTACATCCGTCCACACTCGCGATCAGCTCCTGTCGACCTTAATACAACCGTACTGACAGCAGATCTTTTTTTTGAGATCAAAATTTTCATAGGGAAAAGTCGGTGCAAAAACAAGTGGTCTCCAAAGAGAAAAACGGTCTTTAGCTTTTGAATTTTCCCTTGGAAAATTGTGTTCTCCAAAATAAAAAAGTCTTTAGGCAGTCCGGTTGGCCGGTCTATACCTTCAGAGTGTTTGGTCGTTTGGGCTTCGTATTTTGAAACTGTCCTCTTTTTGGTCTATGAAAATATGGCACCCCTACTCAAACGACAATTTAAAAGAATAGAAGAGAGTAAATGAGTGCCTATTCTTCTGCTCTTTGCTCTCTTATTCTCTTTAAGCAGTTCTTGCTTATTCGCCAGCGTCAGAGCTGGGCGTTTAAAAAAAAACATCGTAAAGCGCAAGTGCAAATTCCGCAACCAAAATTTTTCTAGTTTAAAGCGCAAGGGCAAATTCCGCAACCAAAAATTTTTAAGTTTGAAGCGCAAGCGCAAATTTCGCAACCAAAATTTTTTAGGGTTAAAGCGCAAATTCCGCAACCAAAATTTTTAAGCTTAAAGCGCAAACGCGAATTTTGCAACCAAAATCTTAAAAGCTTAAAGCGCAATTGCAAATTTCGTAACGAAAATTCTAAACGTTTTAAAGCGCAAACACAAATTCTGCAACCAAAAATTAAAAATAGTACAGCGCAACTACGAATTGATTGCTTGAGAAGCACACACAAATTTCGCTTTTTAAAAAAATTTTTGAATATAAATTTTTGCATAATCGAAGTTTCAAAAGTGCGCTGTAGACGATGGTGTTAAGCAAGGATGGCAGTACGGTATGTTCAGAATACGTAAATAATTGATTGGTGGTACAGAATTTAACCATAGCTTTAAATAAAACCGGATTCATCTTTTATTGATTGGGTAGCCTTGAAAAAGGCTGTTTTAAGGTTTAAACGCTTTCGTCTAGCTCTCTTCAGAAACCATTGCTAGAAAAAGATAGAATGAAAATAAAACAATGCGGATTCATTTATAAAGGCAGAGAAAATCGCTGATTGGTTGAATAATCATCGCTGATTGGTTGATTTGTGTCGTTTCGTTTGCGTACAGAAGTGGCGCTGTTGCGAAGAAAACAAACTTTCATCAAGATAGATGCTGATTGGATCAAATCGTTGCGTTTCGTTTGCGTAAGAAAAATAGATGACTTTGTGATGAATCTAAAATAAAACCTAAAACAGAATTTGGTAAATTGTTAAGTTTCGTTTGCGTTCGAATTATCAATGAATTAACTGAAGGGAATAAACAAATTCCTTTTGCCTGCACAATTCTGGTTTTAGAATCCGAATGAGTGTTGCTTCCAGTGTAGATAGGTGAAATTGCGTTCTTGCTTTAGCCAGAATAGAAAACTGGTTGGTGTTGAAGTTGTTGGCACAGGTTTTGTTTTGCAGAAGATGTTGTCCAATGGCTGAATCACAGTTAATTTCTGTTGAAGTCTTTTTGCAATTTCGTTGTGGTTGGAATTTCTGTTGTTGGTGTCCGGTTCTAATACTTTTGGGGATATGCTGATTGATTCTATCCTGCAGTCTTTGGGTTGTACGGCCCACGTACCGACAATCACAGTGGCACACGTATTGATACACGATCATACTTTGTTGTGTGGTGGGCAGGACATCCTTATGGACAGCAGGAAGAATCTTCTTAGTAGAAAAAATGACGCGTGGATCTACTGCTCCATAACATTGATTAACTGCTGATTTGGAAAGTTTTTCAAATTTTTGAGACACTTTGCCAATCCATGGGAGCCGAAGGTAGACGGGGCATTTTTGAGGTCCTTCTTTCTTAGCTGAATTAAATTTAGAGATTTTCTTTGAGATGCTGGTGTTGATTATGTATTCAGGATAACCATTATTGAGCAGAATGGCACGAATTTGATCAAGCTCTTGTTGAAGTTTTGATTTAGAACAGATTTTGATTGTGCAGGCAAAAGGAATTTGTTTATTCCCTTCAGTTAATTCATTGATAATTCGAACGCAAACGAAACTTAACAATTTACCAAATTCTGTTTTAGGTTTTATTTTAGATTCATCACAAAGTCATCTATTTTTCTTACGCAAACGAAACGCAACGATTTGATCCAATCAGCATCTATCTTGATGAAAGTTTGTTTTCTTCACAACAGCGCCACTTCTGTACGCAAACGAAACGACACAAATCAACCAATCAGCGATGATTATTCAACCAATCAGCGATTTTCTCTGCCTTTATAAATGAATCCGCATTGTTTTATTTTCATTCTATCTTTTTCTAGCGATGGTTTCTGAAGAGAGCTAGACGAAAGCGTTTAAACCTTAAAACAGCCTTTTTCAAGGCTACCCAATCAATAAAAGATGAATCCGGTTTTATTTAAAGCTATGGTTATGTTCAGAATTTGCGTACTACGTACCTCGCACCTTCAACCGTACCGTACTTCAGTTCAATTTTTGAAGCGTACCGTACCCATACCATTACAAAAAAGGTGTATCGTACTTCTTAGCAAAAATTTGAGGCATACCATACCGTACTTACGTACCATATCGTACTGCCATCCTTGCTTTTAACTGCTCGCAACTTTAACTGACTTTGAAATCACTTGCCTATAAATCAGCAATCTCAATTCACACATTTAACCTCGGCTTTAGCTGTCTTTTGCTTCGGCATACAAAATGCCGGTGCAATGTGCGAAAAGTCTGGGATTTTTAATTCAAACCACGTACCAACGTACCGTACCCGTACCATTACAAAAAAGGCGTACCGTATCAACGTACCGTACCCGTACCATCACAAAAAAAGCGTACCGTACCAGCGTACCATATCTCTATGCAAAAATTGAGGTGTACTGTACCGTACTGCCATCCTTGGTGTTAAGCATAAAAATATGAAAGTATAAACATGGTACCATTTTAAGCTAAGCTAAGCTGCATTGAAACAAACCAACTGCATTGCGTTTAGCTTTTATAACTAAAGGCACATATCTAAGACCGAAGAAAGAATTATTTTTGTTGTTGAAAAAAAGCAATTAAACACTAAAACCAAAAAAATAATTAAAATAAACAGCAATAAAAATAAACACGAAAACAAAAAAAGCTCCACTCACTCACATTCAGAAATAATGCGTTATTTATGGAGAAAAATTGACTTTTTTAAACACTTTTTATTTTCACGCAGCAAAACAAATTTTAAAAAATTTTCTTTCGTCATAGACGATCGTTTCGATTGCAAAATATCAGAACCAACTGCAAATAATCTCTTGACGGCGGCCAAACTAGAAATAGCAGTGTTGAATCTTCTGAATTTTTGCAATCATGCATCTCTATTGTAGGCAGGAAAGCAATCTTTGGTGATTTTGTCGTTAGCTCTTCCGACCCTTTCATTTAATGTTTTTCCTGTTGTAGAGGCCAAGTTTTCGGCTACTAATTACAGTACAAAAAACAAAAAGTATTTTGTAATTATTAAGTGAGGTAGCAGAGGTGGAGTCCTCGAGGACATCCTTGGCCTCGAGGACACATTTTCAAGTCCTTGGCCTCGAAGCCTTAGGTCCTCGAAAGTTGCCCTGTCTTCGGCTCGAGGACAGCACTATTTTTGTAATCGTTGAAATTTTGTTGTAAAGCACCAGCAACCTGGTGGAAAACTTGCAAACACCATTTTTGTTTTTCTCAATTGGAGCATTGGCATAGGCAGGGGGCCCGGGCCCCTCCCCAATTGAAATTTTACCAATGACAAAAATGTGACAAAAAAGCCTATTGTTTCTTTAGTTTCATTTTCTTTTTAGCATTTTTCGCTTACAACAGTAACTAGCAACAATATTCAAGACTAAGGGGCTCGGGCCCCCCTCAGTTCAATTTTTGCCAACCAATTTAAATGTATACCCCGGTTAAAATTAAGGGTTTTTTTCTTAAAAGTAGCTACATAGGCCCTCATGTAACATTTTCATAAACGTAATGCAACAACCAGAGCCGGATTTATTCTATGGCACGGTGCCAGGGCCTCGCGCTCACTGACCCGGCGCTAGGATAGTGTGACTGGGGGGCAGAAATAAATTTTGGGGGGGCACGAGAAGTTTATTTTGTGTGAATTCGAGAGGGGCACGGGGGCACGAGAAATTTATCCCACTCTGGATGAAATAAACAAGGTGAGGAGCAAAAATTTCAAGGGACTTTTCGGCCGCAATCAGAATTTCAAGCGATTTTTCTGGCCGAAAGCAGGTGATCTCCAAAAAATAAAAAAAAGATCTCCAAAAAAAAAAGAAAAAGTCTTCATCCCAAAAACGTCTCAAAATCCAATGTCAGTGCACAAAAAACACTAATTTGGGCCTTGAATTGCACTCCAGAAGCCCCGAGACTGTTAATTTTTTCGGGGCACAGTCCTCGCTTGGAGGGGCACAATTTTCATTTGGGAGGGCACAAGCAGCCAGTTGGCGGGCACGGCCTCGATATGCCCCCCGTGGCGCCGGGATTGCGCGCTCAGATGGTGAGACTTTTTTTTTTCTTCACCTATATTTGGCAGGAAGATTTGTGAAAATCCCCAAAGTGCCAGGGGCCCAGCACGATGTAAATCCGGCCCTGCAATAACATGGTTAGTAGGCGTAAACATCTATTGTACCATTTTTCAATAACAATTCAATAATTCACCTCCACCTCGCCAGTTTTTACGCACAAAATACTTTAAAAAAAATTAGCCATGGAAAATGCTGATTGAGCAAACCATTGAACTTCAATTGAGGGGGCCTGGGCCCCCTGGCCGAACAAATGCTCCTATAACTGGTTATTTTCATGACAAAACAAAAATCTCTAAGGAAAATCTTCGAGTGGATTATTATTTACTGTTAAAATGCAGCACGAAATAATGCGCCTTACTTCCCCCTACCTGGACCAAATCACTTACAATTAAAATTTAAAACAAGAATGCAAGATTTTAAACGTATTTTAGACTTAAATTGCAAGTAAAAGGAGCATCAAATAATTTCATCTTTTCAATTGACTTTCAAATTTCAAAAATTTAGTGCTTTTAAATGGTTTTGAACACGTGCGAAATGTGATCCAATGGCATTAAAATAGCTGTTTTTTCCAAAAAACTTACAAAAAATTGCCCAACGGCTGGGGGCTTCGTCCCCAGACCCACAAAGCCTTTGGCTGCTGGGGGCTCCGCCCCCAGATTCCCGTCTGTGCTATGCTTGAGATACACTACCTTTCTCAACACGTCTCAAAAGTTAGATATTTTCACTTTTCAACTATTACTTAAAGCCCTCTCGCTTTGCAAAATCCTGCTTAAATGCCAACAGGCAACGATTTCAGATGTTCCATCCTATGATATCTTTGTCCCACAAAAAGTTCCTCTTTTGAAAATTTTTGATGATATCATTACATGTGATTTGTGGTTTGGGCCTCCCTACCAATCAAAAGTTCTGGCCACGCCTATAAATTGGGGATTGCCTGAAAAACTTTTTTGAAGATCTTTTTTTTGGGAGAGCACTTGCAGCTGTGTTCTTGGTTTTTGGCCTCGAGCATTCCTGTCCTTGGCCTCGAGAGGGTCTGTCCTCGAAAAGGCTGTCCTTGGCTTTGGCTTCGGATTTTTTTTGTGTTCTTGGCCTTGGCCTCGAGCCTTGTGTCCTCGACTCCACCACTGTGAGGTAGCATAAACTACATACAGAGTTCAAAAATAACGCCTACCCGCTTGCCCGAGGCAAGCTGAAATCGCTTCGGGCAAGTTAGTTTTCAGCTTAACTTCCCCGACGGTAAGTTAACAAAATACAGCGTATCAGACAACTTCAAACAAGATTATTTAACAACGCAATTTACCCGGTTTTGTTGCAATAAAGTAAAATTTGTACGTAAAGAAAGCTGTTTCTTGCTCTATTTTAGTAAGCACTTTGTAACTATCACAGTTAATGCATTGTCTAATAGTACGCACATTATTAATCGTAATTAACAGGTCTTAATCGCACGCAGATTTTTTGATTCTTGGACGCGTTTAGCAACTGTTTGGCACAAAAAGTTTTTTTTTCTAGAAAGTTTTCCGGCGCTTGCCTCGCTAACAGCTGTTTCATATACCACAAGTATTACCCTGCACTGCGTGAAGATTGCGTCAAGATTTTTGCAATTTTTTTGTTATGATTATTTTGAAGTTCTGTTGGCTTTCTAGCTGGTGTAGTTTCCAAAATATTCGCCAATAAAAATACATTTGCAACAAACCACAACGATAATTAATAATTATGATCGTTAAATATTAAATGAAATATCTACAATCAAAAAATCGATTTTTGCTGATGCATGATTGGAAAAAGTTACTGATTGCAATACATTATCTAAACGATCGCACACAAAAACTTGATTCTCGAAACTACGCATATTTTGCAAATTCAGTGCTTTTTTTCCAAGTTAACCTCAAAACTTAGAATACTTTTTTTTTGGGCAAGTTGTCAAAAAAGTTAATTTCGATCCCAGATGTAATATTATTGCATTACTCTATGTCTTTCAGCCGTGTACAGCATATAGTTTATATGAAGCACAAGTACTACCACTAGGGATGGGCATTAGGGGTGTTCAGATTTTGGACTTTTTTAAAAAGTTCATGTTTTCGAAGCTTATATGGTGCACTGGACCTAAAAAACAACTACTGTGCAAAAAAAATTCGAAAATTTTATCTCTTAGCTATCGCTCATGGAAGTTAAAAAAGTCTTGCATAATTGCTCCAAGGGGAATCCCCTTATGACGTCATATTATCTAAAAACTAACGTAACTTTAGTTCTAGAGCAGATGGAAGTGCAAACTCAAGTAATTTCTCTTCCATTAAATGGTTGCTTTATTTTGAGCATAAAAAAGATGACGTCACTTAAGTGATGATGTCATAATTGCAACATAATTGTTAGATAACATAAGTAACCTAATTTCGGATGACATAAATTTAATTTATAAACGAATTTTTGCAGATACAATATTTAGGCTACTATAATAGTTTATGAAGCAGTATTAGTGCAATGTCAGAGCCTGCTCGAAAGAAAATCAAAACCCGTGCTTCAGCTGAATACTTCTTAATTGGACGAAGTGAAGACCACATTAGTGGAAACAAACTGCCATTATTAGGGCAAATCCTTCGATATGTTTTGCATTTGAAGGAAGTATCATCTATCACTACCCCAGTGAGAAAGCATTTATCTGATGCTATTGATGAAGTTTTATTGATTTGGTCCAGAGCCGGAATCAAAACAATGACAAAAATTAATGCATTAAAAAGGTTAACTAAAGACTATGATACTTGGCTACAGCTTTGCAAAAATAAAACACGTGCATCTGATCCTGGGAGAAAACGAGAAAAGTTTGCTCAAGTTCTATCTATTCTATGGGATATTGGGGCTCCAGATGCTGTTGAAACCATACAAAAAAACAAAATGTTGTCTTCGGAAAAAAAAGAAGAAGATATATACTTCTATGAAGACCAGCGAAATGCAAGAAAAGGCGTCATCGGAGGAAAAGATGCATTATTCCAGAAAAGCCTTCGCAAACGCCAAGAAAGAAGAGCTCACTTAACTGTTGCCCCAGTTTCCAGCAGTGATGAAAGTGAACAAGATATTGATTTATGCAGTCAAGTAAGCTCTTCTAGTTCACATTCTATTTCAAGTGCGGGCTATGAGTCAAACGAAAATGCTTCTCCAAGTTCTCAAAGCAATTTTGTAACACTAAATGTACCCAAGAATCTCATCAACAACCCTGAAATTAGGGAAGTTTTGGATAGGCTTAAAATTTTGGACAACGCTGCTACTATGTTAGTAGCTTCGTTTATTAAAGCTTGCCAGGGAAATATTGACGACTTTTGTCTCTCACGCTCATCTACCCACAGAGCTCACATAGCAAACAGACTGCAAATTTCCAATGAGATTACTACCGACATAACGGAAGCTCCTTCAGATTTTCTGGCACTTCATTGGGATGCAAAATTAACTAAGGACCGTTACGGTGATAAGCACGAAGTACTTTCTGTGCTGGTTTCAGGGATTTCTAATTATAAAGAAGGCAAACTTTTGGGAGTGCAGAAGCTAGACAGTGGAAGTAGAAAAGCTCAAGCGAAGGCAAGTTATGATTTTCTCGAGCAACTAAATTTGAAGCAAGAAGTGAAATCTTTAGTTTTTGACACTACAGCAAGCAATTCTGGCTGGAAAAATGGAGCCGCCAAAATTTTGGAAAATTGTTTAGATCGCAAACTCTTCTATAATGCATGTCGTCATCACATTTATGAACTTGTTATTGGATCTGTGTACACTTGCTTGTTTGGCAATTCATCTGCTCCAGAAGATGCCCATTTCAAATCTTTTAAAATTAATTGGCCTAACATTGACAGGACTCAAAATTATCAAACTTTAAACATATCGTCATATTGGCTGAAAGATCGTTCAAAACTTATAATATGTGAATTGCAAGAGATTATTAGTAAAAAGAAAACTACCAAAGAAGTCTTCATAAGAGGTGACTACAAGCAATGTGCAGAAAATGCCCTGGCACTTCTAGGAGCTGCTCCCGTCAATTTTTTTTATCATAAGCCTGGACCAACTTCAAGCGCAAGATGGATGGGCCAAGTTTTGTATTGTCAAAAAATGTTTATGTGGGCCGATCAATTGTCTTACGACAGCGATTTTTTGGCAAAAGTTCATCGGATTAATCTTTTTATCGCGCTCTTTTATGTACCTGCATGGCTGAAATGCAGTATTGGTTTGGATGCTCCAATGAACGATTTAACTTTTTTGCAAGATATGATCAGCTATAAAGAGGAAGACTCGGCTGTAGCTGACGCTGCTTTCAACAAGCTTTCTTCCCATCAATGGTATTTGACGGAAGAAATAGTGGCATTCTCGTTTTTTAGCCAGCATTCTTCGTTAACAAATGAAATTAGAGAGTCTATGGCATTGCGATTGCTTTCAAAAGTACCACCACAAAAGTATCGCCGAGGTGTTCCTCTTTTAAAAAAAACATCGACAAGCATTCTCAACTTTTAGACTTTATTGGCCCAGAGACCGGGTTTATTTTCGAGACCCTAAAATTAGACACAGCTTGGCTTTATGATTTACCCGAGTTATGGCCCACTTATGATTCTTTCGTAAAAGGTCAAAAGTTTGCAGCTAATGTTAAAGTTGTAAACGATGTAGCAGAAAGAGGAGTCAAATTGTATTCAGATTATGCTGCCATATTAACTGATAATGAAGTACAATGAGAAAGTCTTTTGCAAGTGGTAGAAAAACACTGAAAACAATTTGCTGACTTTAAAAAATCGACTTTAGCTCATTCTTCCACCTCCTTGTAACTTGCAATACCGGTGCGAGTTGTGGTATTCACAATGCACTCGGGCAGAACATTGGTAGTTTGGGGCTTTCGTTCAATAGTAAAACTTCACCTAAAATGTGTTTGCATATAATTCGTTTCGCTTGAAGAGCCTTCGTAATGTCGTGCTACTGTGCACTTTTAAAATGGGCAGGCAGCTTTTAGTTCAATATGATTCAATTCATTGATTGCACTGTACTTCCACGTGTATTAGGCTAACATTCTTAACAGTTTCATCGATACCACACAACACCATGATTCTTGTCCCAATCACAATAACCAATATTTGAATTGTAACTCACTATACATTGCAACGTTATTACTGGTAATCTGATGCAAAAATATGTCACCACAAGTAATACATTTAAACACTAATTAATGATTTGCAAGCGAATCAGTTCCTAGAAATAGTTCAAAATTAATTATGACGTCATCAAACTTAAGTGACGTAGGCTACTGGGTTTAAAATTTCCACAATTATTTTAAAGTATCATTGCAGCAGTAGCCTATCTAAATAATTCAATATCGCAAATTATCTTGTTTACCACGTTTGTTTAGACCTACTTACTTTAAATTGTGTGTTTTGCAATTATGACGTCATCACTTAAGTGACGTCATCTTTTTTATGCTCAAAATAAAGCAACCATTTAATGGAAGAGAAATTACTTGAGTTTGCACTTCTATCTGCTCTAGAACTAAAGTTACGTTAGTTTTTAGATAATATGACGTCATAAGGGGATTCCCCTTGGAGCAATTATGGAAGACTTTTTTAACTTCCATGAGCGATAGCTAAGAGATAAAATTTTCGAATTTTTTTTGCACAGTAGTTGTTTTTTAGGTCCAGTGCACCATATAAGCTTCGAAAACATGAACTTTTTAAAAAAGTCCAAAATCTGAACACCCCTAATGGGCATTTCAGAATAGTATGCTATTTCAGAATTATTCCGAATAGCTAAAACCGAATCCTAATCTGGCTTAATTAACTTAATTTGTTGAAATAGTGAACTACCAGTCAACCTCCACCGATATTTAGAAAAAATTTATTAAACGATTAGGTTTATTAAATCCGCGTTTTATTGCAGTGCATGACATCGAGTGCTTCTAAATGTTCACCACTTATAGTTGCATTCTTACTTTGCTCACAGTCAAGCCTGCACTGGAGAAGCACCTTCCGGAAAAAGCTGATGGTGCAGAAACGCAAAGGTTGCTTCAAATAGGAAAGTTCAAAATTTGTGGACCACCATTTCATGTATCCATTTCAAAAGGTTAGAAAGCTTGAGTTTTGGAGAGCCACCTTTGGGAAAACGTTTTTTCATATTTGCTCACCCTGAAAATTTCATGTGTCTAGCGTGAGTCGTTAAAAAGTTTGAATTTTAAAGGGTCCGTTTGGGGCAAACCCCCATTGAGTTACCCCTAATTTTTGTTACCTTTAGTTTATTTTTGATATCTACCCATTTTTAAAATCTGATTCATCTAGCTCTAACGGTTTAGAAGTTTGAAATTTTGGAGTACCAGATTGAGGGGGATCTCCCAACCTGGCACCCTTGATTTCTGTCACGCACTAGTTTTGTTTGGTGTATTTAATTGCTCAAACTTTAAATACAGCACGTTCAGCGATTTAAAAGGAGATAGCGCAGAAGAAAATAAAACAAGAAAAAAAGTAGATAACGCAGAAGAAAATAAAACAAGAAAAAAAATCTTTCTATCAGCAATCAGCATGTATCAACTATCTAGTGATCATGCTTAAATCTGTAAAATCAAAATTTATTAATTTTTTGACAGGGACATGCATTCAACATTTAAAAATTATTTTGTGATTGCGCATCTTGGAAAAAATTTCCCAATTGAAGCGCAACAAATATTAGATTTACCGATTCGCAAACGCAAATTGCGCAAGCGCTGAAAAAAAAAAGGCGTAGAGCGCAACGCAAATTGCGCAAGCGCTGAAAAAACAGGCATAGAGCACAACGCAAATTGTGCAAGAGCTGAAAAAAAGGCATAGTGCGCAACGCAAATTGCGAACTATTTTGTGCAACGCGCACCTCTGGCCAGCGTATAAATAAGCACTTTCTTGTTGAAATGCCAAAATTTGCACTTGCAGCTTGCAGTATGTATAAATTATTGAATATTATTAGGAAGATTGAATTTATGAACGGCAATTTATTGCAATGCAATACTGTAGTAGCAGTATTACTGCTAGCAGCAGAAGTGTAGTAGGCTATAGGCCCTCTATTGGCCTGTTGGCTAAACACAATAAAAAATATGACAATTTTCACACTGTGAGTATACTTATGAGGCAGTTTTTTTGCAGTAATATGGACTCCAAAGTAATTTAAAGCCACTTCTGAAACAGCATTTAGGGGGGGCTAATGTTGATCAAAAACAAAATCAGCAACAACTGACTAAAATGGCTAAAAATAAGCAATCAATTTGATTGCTTAATGCAACATACTTAAAGTAAGCTTTCTAAAAAAATTGTAAAGTGTCTATTCAGTATTTCTTTCAGTTAATTATTATCAATCATGTTTTTCAAATCTTGTTTCATTAGCCCCTTCTCCTAAATTATCTAGCATAATAAAATGCAGATGCTTTGAATTAATACTTGAGAGTTTTTTTTAAGGAAGTGCCCATTTGCACTTTTGGGTGCTTTGCTTGCAGAGAAAAAGAGAGTAAGAGTGGTGGTCATTTACGCTTTTTTAAAAATTGTTATCATTCCGGTGGGTGTCCATTTACACTTTTAAAAAAAATGATTATGGTTAGGGTTTGGGTTTAGATTTTGAGTTTGGATTAGAATTAACATTAAGGTTATAGCTAGGGTTACAGTTAGATATGTTATGTTTAGGGTCGGGGTTAGGGGTAGGATAGCGATTTTATATTTGTGCGCTGGTGCAAATAAGCTCAGCCTTTTTCAAATGAAGGAATTTTATGGTTTACTTGCTTGAAATAAAGCTAGGACAAAAGTTTTACCATTACCATCACCCACATACTCTAGCCTATTTATAAAACCAGTTCAATCATGTTTTCGCAGTGCTAATTTCTGTGCTTCGTTTAAAATGCATTAATTTTTACCAAACTGGGCCTAAAATTAAGTTATTATTGCGAAAAATTATGAAGTCTTTTTTGCTGGGGGCTTTGCCCTGAGGGCTCAGACACCCAATGGCCTCCAGCAGCTGGCAACTCCGTCCCCATACCCCTAGCCAAGCCCTCCCATTGGAGATTTCTCACTATAAACCTGGCTAGTAGTCAGGACTAGAAATATAAATGTGTGGCATTAAAATTTTCTTCAATAACTAGTACAAAAAGTGGGTGCATAAAAGAGCAATAGTGAAAATTAAATTTTAAGTCCTGTAAAAAAAACTTACACAGTCCTGGAAAATCATCTAAAAAAGTCCTGGAAAGTCCTGGAATTTGATTTTGCAGTTTCTGTGGTAACCCTGACTTTCATTGCAGAACAAACCCACTAGATAAGTTGAGCTGCTGCTCAAAGAATCTTTGAAAAACTAATAAAATGTGCAAAGGCATTCGACTTGATTGCATACAGAATTTTTATTCATTGGTGACTACCAGCAGAAATCCTATGCAGTCATAAAATATATGCAGCTAATTACTCAAAAACTAGCCGGTAAAATATAAATAAACAAGCAAGTATAAAAAATTTACCGATAAATAAACGAGCGCTTTTGGTGATGCTGAACAGTAAATAACATTATGCTCTATTGCCTGTTATCCAGCTTACAGATAAGAAATACCTTTTGTTAGTTTTATGAAGCTGTACAGTAAGCAGGTGGTTGTAATTGCCAGGTTGTTGTATTTTAATATCAGTTTTATCTATTCTTTTGTTCTTTAGATATCAGTGCAGATATCAATTTTTTTAATGTGCTAGAATAGAAAAATTGTATAGGTCGTTCCATACTTTTAAAACCAAAAAACTGTTATGTCTCAAAATACTGGTGTTGATCCAAAGGCAGGTGGTAGTGCACAGAATGCTGGCCCACAACGAAAATTATCCACAAAAGGAGAATCCTTATATAAAGTGCTTACGTTAGAAAAAGGTGCATCAGCTGAAGAAGTAAAAAAGAAATACAGGTTAGTTGTACCATGCCATAATTATTGGTTACCAGTGATCTCGCCACAAAGTGATTTCATCACACTGATTTTGCCACAAAGTGAGGGTTACGCTGTTGGGCAAGACAGCTCTGGGGGTAGTAGAATAGTTTAATGACTGCTGTTCTCAGTCAATGCTTTAATCTTAATGATGAAATAATACACTACGGTTGGCAGATCAAAGATAAGCCTGTTCTGACTTCAGAATGTCATCTGTCATGTAATCACTTTGTGACGAAATCGCTGGCAACCTTATTATTTAACAGTAGAATTTGCACATAACTGCACCTCAAGGGAATTTTACAAACTTGCCATTATTTAATGGTATCCGACTTGATTGCATACGGAAAGGACCAAGGCTAGTTATTTAATCCTGAATTAGGTTTATATTATGATGATTTTTTGATCTGAAAGCTGTACCAAGTGGTCTACTACCTGTTGAAAATAATTTGTGATGTTTTGACGTTTGCAGACCAGAGTTTTAATATTTAATCGTTATGCATGCTTTTGGCTTAAAAGCTACCAGCGCAGAAGCCTAGGGAAAAGCCACTAGAATGACGACTACTTGAAAACAAGCAATGCAAAAAAGTTATCCTCCCACAGGACTCAAACCTGCAGCATTTGGATTACTGGTCCATTGCTCTATCATTTGAGCTCGAGAGAATGTCTGTTTGCATGCTTAATTTTTGCTATTTAAACCCAGTACTATGATGTTGATAATAACTTTTTTAAGTAGTCACAGTTCTGGTGGCTCTTTCCTAGGCTTTCGTGCTGGTAGCCTTTAGGCCAAAAGCACGCATAATAATTAAATATTGAAGCTCAGGCTTGCAAATGTCAAAACATTACAATTAAATTATTATCAACATCATAGTACTTGGTTTAAATAGCCAAAATTAAGCATGTGAAAAGATATCTTCTCTTGCTCAAGTGGTAGAGCAGTGGACCAGTAATCCAAAGGCTGCAGGTTCGACTCCTGTCAAAGGATAACTTTTTTGCATTGCTTGTTTTCAAGTAGTCGCCGTTCTGGTGGCTTTTTTGTAGGCTTCCGCGCTTGGTTGCCTTTAGGCCAGAAGCACGCAATAATGATTAAATAGTCTACTATTTATCATTATCAGTTTTAGAATGGCTTTGGTGCACTTCTTAGTTTTAAACACTGAATTTGAATTGCTGCTGCAAAGATGTCTAATTGTAAACAAAGGACAGCTCACCCTTGGGAGTCTGTGGAATGGTTTACAAGTTTTAGGTGCAGGAGAATTTTATATGATTGTTTTTTTTTTTTTTTAATTTTTTTCACTGCATTTTTGCAAAGGTTTATTTTATAAGCCAGACCTATGTAATCTACAGCCTGTGGTCAAAAATTTTGTGGTGCACTGGAATGAGTTGCTTGTGTAATCTCAGATCTTGGCACATGCAGCAAGTTGCATGACATTTCATGGTTATCTTAAAGAGTACTTGTACCAAACAATATACTACGAAGTTTTTTGGGAGTCAAAGATTCATCTCTCAGCAGATTTTTATTTATGAATGTTACACCTTTTGTAAATGTAGTGAAAACAATGTTTAAATGGATATTTTGAGTTTAATTGTTACAATTTTTAAGTTTAATTCAATTTAAACTACACAAATAATTCAAAAATAAAACAATGATTTGAAGCAATATACAATTGTATACAACTTCAAAAGTTCTAATGCAATTCTAAAGAAGTTAAGTGGAAGAATTTGACATTTTTTTTGCTATGAGTTATTAACAACAAGGTGTAAGGATTAAATTTAATAGGAATATGCTGGGAGACGAATCTTTCTTTAGCTCCTGAAAAACTCTGTACTGTATAATTGGAGTAGATAAACTAAAAATAACTACAAAACGTACCGATAACATTGCTTGCTGCTGCATGTGCCAAGATTACGCAAAGAACTCGTGCCTGTGCATCAAAGATTGCATACTAGGGTTATGATTTGTTTGTTTGCAGATATTTGATATTTGAAGTGATGGACTTTTGAATGTTGATGATGAATATTTCTTTCTTTTTGCTTTACATTACAAAAACCTCGTCCACCTATTGCCCCCCAAAAATTATGTGATTCACAGAAGAATTACATTAAATTACCCAATAGAGCAACAACAAAAATAACTACACACAGTATATTGTATAAACAGAATCAATAAATGACATACCCAGCAGTCACACAATTATGCGAATTAACTTTGTGAGTCAAGAGAAGTCTCACGTTTAAAGTAACTTTTCTGAAAACTATACCCCTAAATATTGTTTTGTAATGTTTGATGAATTAAAAAAAATTTTCTATGGTACTGATTTCTCTTTTGGCTACCATGTTGGATCGTACTATCTCAACTGATAATCAAACATCAACCCAGTGCGTCTAAATGTCAGTGTTTTTCGGCATGAAATTTAAATAACTAGTGAAAGAAGTTATGGATATTACTGTGTATCAATTTTTAGTAATACTGATACCTATACCAAGCTTATTTTCATTGCATTGCCCACTCAGTTACGGTTTGCAGTAAGTAGTTTTGTACTGACTTGTTGTTTTGAAACAACAGAAAAATTTTGCTTTTGCATAAAAAAGCTTTTCTTAGGGTGTTGTTGCTGCCCTACTGGCAACAATTTAACACCTGACAAGATTCAAAAAAATTCAAAATATTGCAAGCAAAAGTTTGTGGGGGGACACCCACCAAAATATATAAATTATTCACTAAAACCTTTTTAATGACTAAAACTGTGACTTGTGAGCAGGGTGGGAAATCAATAATAAAACAGTAAAGAATAATTGATATTTTATACTTCAAAAAAATAGTAAAGAATAGACGATTTCAATAATGAAAAAAAAGTAAAGAATAATTAATTGATAATGTAAATGTTAAATTTTTATGGAGTCAAAGAAGAATGTCAACATATTTTGACATTACGACTAAAAGTAAATATCTGTATGCAAGTGACATTACACTTCAATGCATGTATATTGAGTTCAATGCATGTATTCGATTCATTACACTTCAATGCATGTATATTCAGTTTAATGCATGTATTCAATTTAATGCATGTATAGTCAATCACCGCACTGGTTCCAGCACTGCCAGTAGTTTCCGTATCAGAACTATCCCCAGAACTATCATTAATTGTCTCTGCCACTGGTAAAGAAACATGTGCTTCACTTTCCATAATTATTAGTTGTCACTTGTCTAAGCCAATAGGTTAAAAAATTTCTTACTTAGTAGGCTATTGCAGTACCAGAATGGCACTAGGTTATTCAATAGTCTAAGCTTTAATAAAATAATTGGCTACCTAGAGTATAGGCCACAAAACTTTGTATTAGAACATAGATGTTTATGGAAAATGTGAATGTTAAGCTTACCAGTAAACTACTCAGCATACAATAGCATTTGATAATGGCTTGAAAAATACCAATAGGCCACCACCAAATGAGTACAACTGGGATAGCCTACACATGTGTGCGCTACCTCTACTATGTTGATGTTAAGATAAGCAGTGATTATAGCATTTGCCTCGCAGTCATCAATCTGCAGACCTGGGTTCACTACTACTACTACCTCAGTAGCTGCTGGACTACCTGGTAGAGAGTCTTGCAAAAACTTCAAAAATTGGTATTCATTGCTTTTCTGCTTGACATTCCAGGCCTAGCTGTAAGCTGCTAGGTGCCATTGCCTTGCAATTTTTGCATATTTAAAGAGTTGCCCCGGCAAGGAAACAGCAAAATGACCATATGGTCTGAGAGTTGTTGCCACCTGTCTACTACACCAGTAAAGCTTCACACTATCCCTTTAAGTGCTGAGCGCCTAGCAGGAAAGCTTTGAATACCATTTTTTAAGGTGTTTTGGTATGGCTCGACAATGGAATCAAATCCAGGTCTACCGACTGTGAGAGCAATGCTCTAACCACTAGGCCTAAGCCACCACGTGGTTTAAAGCAGTCTCTAGTCTACCAGCTACCACTGCACTGTGACTGTACTATACGACTACTACAAATATCAATAGCAATGATAATTACTTGAGTTTTTCACTTTTCCAATGTGTGCCTAACAATATCATCTGACCAAGTTCTACTCGGCATGACGGCACATTGCACAGAATTTAAGAACTGACACCTAACAGTACTACTTGACTAGGCTTACTGCTACACTCTGCACTGCTACTAGTGGCTACAAGTGCATTATTGAGTGGCTAGAAGTGCACTGGAAATGGAGTCAAAAATGATTGCAATGCAAACTTTTTAGCTAATGCATACATTAATTGAAGTAAAATTATAATTAATTCCACAATAAAACTGCAGTACACGAAAAAATGATTAACATGTTTCCAAAAAAAAGTTTGCTTAGTTTGAAAAAAAATTATCAATTAATTATTATCGATTTACCAGGCAAAAATTCGGGAAAAGGCACATTTGATAGTGAAGCTAAAAAGTAAAGAATTTTTGCATTCGATAACCAAAGAGTAATGAATAATGATATCGATAATCGATTTCTAGTTGATATTTCCAGCCCTGCTTGTGATCTAATATGTTGAACTGCTTCATGCTTTGTTGCAGGTAGATCATTGCAAGTGCCACTAGTTTTGCTTTTCTTTTGGCCTTTGGTTTTGTTTTTTTTGGTATGCCATTTTACAAACTCTTGGTTTTCTTTATATTTTGTTGTTTTATGGCACTAAAAACTCCAAATTTAATTCGTTTGGTTTTTTGGTCATTTAATGGTGGTTGACCTAAATTTCTGGGAATAATCAAAAAAAGTTTTTAAAAAATATAAACAAAAAATATTTAACTGCTTTTGGTCTCAATGATAAAAAAAAAAAATTGAAAAAGTTCTGCTTATTTTTGAATACAATCTTGAAAATTGCCCCCTTGCAATCGCAAAAATGACCTCAAGATTTTTGGAAACAATAAGAAATTTACAAAATCGAACATTTGTCTTAAAAGTCAGAGCAAAAAAATAAACCCAGGACCAATATCTGCCTATGATCTGCTTTTTCATCAGCATTTTGTACAAATCTTTCAAAGCCCTCTTACCTAGGGAATTCTTCTGGGTCATTCCATGCTTAATTCAAAATGGCTTGTCGCCATGTGTCACCAAACACAGATATTTGTTTTTAAACTTAAAGAGTATCACACAGAATAAAAAAAAGAAAAAAAAATTGAATACCTCAAGTGGGTTTCAAGTTATTGCAGTTTAAATTTTTTGCCGCAAAGGGAGATTTTCCTTCTGAGTTTTGAAAATAGTGCTGTAATTTTATTTCTGAAGCAGTCTGATGCCTGGAAATTGCTACATGGGGGTTTTTTGGGTCAAGGAATTCAGTTTTCTTGTCAAAATTGCAAAAATATGACTGCTTCATGGCAAAAAATTGATTTTTAATTTTGACGAGAGCCCAACTTTGAGGGCAAATTTTGGGGTGTAGGCACGTCGCTGCGACAAACTTTTTTTTTCATCTATATCTACATTGCTCATAGTTTTTGAAAATATAACAGTTTTTTTATTTTTCATTAGCATCTGAACTGGAAAAGGCTTTTTTTGGATGGTTAGATTGTAATAAATCTGCAATATTCATTATTGTATCACTTTGAAAATTGTTTGGATTTTCAGAAAAAGGTTTGGGAAACTAGTTGACTTGTGTGAGGTAACTACGGTATAATTTAGTAGATAGAAAAATCATTTTATTTATATATCACCAATAGCTCAGTCAATCATAATACTGTACGTGGAGTTTTAACGAAAAGTTTAGTATTAGTTCAGAGGCAATAATTTCTTGTCAAAGATTCAAAGGAATAGGTAGTTCAAGGAATAACCTACTAATAGCATTTATCAACTTTCTAAAGTATTAGGTTCCTATTTTGCAATAGCTGAAGATCTTGTAATGCCAGACGAGATTTATTGAAAGATGAAGCAGCTACAGGTTAATAGTCTACTTATTATACTAAGGAGTAGCCTTGAGAGTAGCTTTTCAGCAGTACTCATTGATAGTAGCCTTTTAATAGTTCTAAACTGCTTTTTAAAGTCTGTATTATCCTTTCGAAAATATCTTTTAACAACTTCATGAAAAATTTTAGTTCAGGAGTGCCTTAAGTTTTCAATGAGCGGGCCACATTACATTTTTTTCTGACCTTAAACAAGCTGCGCTATTCTTATAAAATATTTGGACAATTTTTATTTCGAAAACTTCTCATTTATGTTTTGCATTGTCGTCCTTATTTTAAATTAAATAATTTTTTAACCAGAATTAACCTATAATAAAGATAAAGTTTGTTTAATTATTCGGAAGAACTTTTTTGTACACAGCAAACACAGCCCTGTTTGTTACACAGCACCAATATATCCAGATTTTGCACAGAGCTGGACAGCGCTGTTTCGAGCTTTTAGCTCTCATCGGCAGCCCTCAGCTTCTCTACCAAAGTTATTCCCCAGGTGGACAAGACTCTTGGCCGAACTGGAGAAACCTTAAGGGCTTGCACAGTGGCAGAAGCTTTCGAGGGAATGAATGATTTTTCACTAGTGGTACTTTTAAAAAAATGTTATGATTTCACAGGAGTCGACCACGAAGAACGTCAAACTTTTCAGATATCCAGATTTTGTTAAGGGAGAGGCTTCAAAAAGAAAGCATTTTTCTATCTCAAAGTTTCAACAGTATCTAGCACCCAATGAGTTGAATAAACTGCAGTGCGTTTAAAATGCATCATGATCAACATAAGGCTTGTCTCCCAGATGCTAGATGGTTTGTATAATTTCATGAAAAAAATAGTCTTTTAAACAGTTCAGTTTTAATGCCATTTGCAAGAAATTTTCTTCTTAGAGCCACTTAAAAGAATTGAATTACTAAACCATATCATCCACCCACTTATACTGTATAGGTCAGGTCCAAAACATGTTCAAAAGTTAGCATAAATAACTTGGCTGAAGAGAAAGGCTTCAGCCCATGCATAACCTTTTCCTCAGTAGTGGCACCACAAAGCGCATTTTGTATGAACCACAAGGTATACAGCTGTGACCCTTACTTTAGAAAGGTAAACTGTATAGTTAAAATGAAAATTATTTAATTAAATGAAAATAGTTACGGTACTTCGTAGCTAATCTAGTGACCAATCAAATGCAAACTTGCTCGTTTCTAAAGTAATCGTAGCACCATTATTAAGCAAAAAAATCACATAATTTATTGCAATTAGTAATTAAAATTATTGTAAAAAACTAGCATCAACAAATTTGACAAAAACAATTTTTTGGTAAAAAAATTGCAAGCATCGAAAGAAACTTTAAAAGTAAGTCTTGCGATACCAAGTGCCTGCAGCAAAAGGTTGTTCAGGGCTACGTGTACAGCATGTGAGCCACATCTTTGGCAGCCCTGCTTTTGAAAGTCCAAGACTTTTCGGCACGACTATTTCGGCGGCAATATTTCGTGCTTTTTGAGTAACCCAAACCCTAACCTTGACCCTAACTCTAAATACTGTAACTGTACTGTCAAAGAGCTTCGAATTGGTGCAAAAATGACCTGTGCCAAGAACGACTGGCAACGAAATAGGTGGCACCAAAATGGTTGCACCAAAAAGACGTGATCCCTGTTCTTAATAGAACAGTCATTGATAACATGAATTGAAGTAGCCTAGGAAGTATTTCGGGAGATGATTAATGTAACAAAACGACTTACAGCAGAAAAATTAAACACACTAAACTCATGCACATTGCACAACAATGAAGTAAAAACAACAATTACTCTTAAAACATTATCATACTGGTACTTTATTTGTTTTACATAAACCATAAGAAATGTTTCAATTTGTGGTTCATTAAAAACTATAAAACTCAGCAGTTTGTTTCGTCTGTAAATAGGATCATCAGGGTAAATCTAAACATGAATTGTTACAAAAATAGTAATTTTGAATGTTTTAATATTGTCGTAAACTGCTGTGAAATGTTTCAATGATATTGTTTGTCTACCGTGACTTTTAGGCACAGACGTTTAGGCACCGCCGATGATCACCGGGACTTTTAGGTTCCTGGATTTTTAGGCTCCAGGACTTTTAGGCGCCAGAAGTAAAAAAATTTTTTTCAAAAAAAATTTTCTAAAAGAAGTTTTTTTCCAAAAAAAATGATTGCATGTGCCATTATTTTGAGTCAAAAGTTTTTCCAGAATGCGGTTGAGAAACGATGTACGAAATCTATTTTTGCTAAGTAATTGTCTCCAGTTACGTAGTTCATTTTAAAAGAGATGTTTTGTCGGTTTGTATCGTCCAGGATCGAAATATCGTCCAGGATCAAATTACGACCCTAAAACAACATCTTAAGTGATTAATAACAACTTAAGTGATTATTTAGTGAAAAGTAAATGTAGCAAAGCATTAGAAACTGCATTATATTAGCAAAATTTTTAAATTGTTTTATATTTTTTGTACTGTGAGTTGAATTAGAAGTGGCTGCAAACTCGACAACCATTTTTGACAATTTTTCATGTAACGTTTTTTATACAAGTGTTATATACTTTGAATTTATCATGCGCACTGGATTCAGGGGTGCACCCGAAAATTTTTAAAGGGGGCAGAGGTATTTTTCAAAAGCCATCCACTACCCAATTGTGATTAATTTATTTTTACCGTTCACTATTATAGTCAAACAGGATTTCGTAGTAATAGTTGCATTTTGTTACAACATTTGTTTATTAAGAACCCCTATAATAGCGATGTAGTTGTTGGTTGTGAAGACTGTGTGCAAGAGCATTTCAAAAAAATTTCTAAAAAGCTAAATTAGAGCATTTCAAAAAAGCTAAATTACTAAAATTTGTTAGAGTTTGAAAGAATTTGTTTTGCTCCATTCAGTCAGTCCCCACATACTTACGATTTGGTCCAAAATACGTTTAAATGCTGAATGATTGCGTATTTGACTTAAATGTTTTTAGTGAGTGCGTTTTTAAATTGAATAAATTTGTTTGTGGTACAGAATTTCAAAGTAGGTTTTAATAGCGTTGGAGCGATCATTTCCACTCTTTGAGCAATGGGTAGCCTTGAAAAAGGCTGTTTTAGATCAAACGTTTTCGTCCAACCTCTCTTCCGGAATCTACTCTGGAATGAAGAAATATTAAAATATGATGGTATACATACAGTTTTACTTACATTGAACTAGATAATGGGTTGTTATTATGACGTATGATGTTGCAAAAATCATCAAAAATACTATAAAGTTTATGCAAAAATTAAAAAAAAATGCTTGGGCTTCGACGCTATTGAAAGCTCGTTTTAAATTTCTGAATATGGTTGCAGAATAAAAATCTTGACGTTTCATTATAATTTTGTTGTGGCTTTGATCTTCAAACCGCGGATTTTTGCTTTTTTTTTTTTGCAAAAGTGCATTTGGCTTTGTACTTTTTTTAAAACAATGGCAACTTTTTTCACTAAATGGCCGTAGACTGTCTCTTGTTAGTTTCAAGCTCTGCTCTGTTCAGAAGTTTTTGTTGGGTATAATATATCCATTATTTAATATCCATGGATGTATTAAATGCACATTAGTTATCCAGTTCTTCTGTCAGCACTATTGTAGATGAGACAAACGCAAAATTTTCAATTAGTAGTTAAATATCGTCCAGGATCAAATTACGACCCTAAAACAACATCTTAAGTGATTATTTAGCGAAAAGTAAATATAGTAAAGCGTTAGAAACTGCGTTAATATTAGCAAAATTTTTGTTTTTGTTGCTGCGTGTGCCAATATTACGCAAGCAAATGGTGCCCGTGCACCGCAAAATTTGAGACTGCGGGCAGGAGATTGCATGCGTCCAGATTAGGTAAGAAAACTTTGCAACCATGTAGCGTAAAACATTTTTGATTATTAAAAAAAATGCAGTAAGAAATCAGTTTGCTTTTGAAGTCACTTTTATCAAAACTTCTAACCCCGCTCTCTGCCGACAAAAAGAATTCGCGTACAGCTTAAACATTGTACGTACACAAATGATGCTCTATCATTGATTCTTTTCTCGCCAATCACTGCTCGGCTTTTTTCTATAGCCACTCCTTTTTTTGCGATCTCTATTCTGACGATTTTTCTTGACAAGTGTCATATGAAAAGCTTCGAAGATATCTACATTTTAATCAAAATGAAATTTCTTTGTTTGCAAAACGTTTTTTTTTTGGAAAAAACTTTTATTTAAAAAAATTTCAAAAACATTAAAAACAAACGTTTTTTTGAAAAAAAAAACAGTAATTTCAAACAAAAGCTTTTTTTCTGAAATAATTTTTTTTTTGAAAAAAATACTTTTTGAAATAAAAAACTTTTTTTTGAAAAAAAATATTTTTGAAAAAAATTTTGGAAAAAGAAAATTTTCACCTCTGGCGCATAAAAGTCCAGGTGACTAAAAGTCCCGGTGCCTAATTGGCGGCACATAAAAGTCCGTGCCTAAAAGTACTAGTTCGTATTATGTGCTTAATGATTAATGCAAGCTTTGTTGGTTGCACACTTATAAACACTGTGTGTGTTGGTGTGACCAGCAAAACTGAAAAATTTTTTGAAAGAATTTAAAATATATATACTTCAAACATGGTTGCTAACACCTACCACTAACACCTTAACTAATTTTGCATCCATGAGAGTTTGTGTACAAGTAGCTGGTACTGGTAGCTACTATATAAGCCCAGATCTCCGAAGTTAATCGCACTTTTTTCTTTTAAGGTAAAACATGTTTGAAATCAATCAATTTGCAAAAATTGAGATTAATTTGTGCTAAAACGAGATTGCTAGAGCAAATTGTAATTTCCAAGTCAATTTTTGACATGCTGATGTAAAAATTGTGACTTACCCATGTTCAAAAATTGAGGGCTTAACCTTGTCGGTTGACAATTTTTTTGAATGAGGCAGTAAAATATTTCTTTATATTTTGTGTAAACAAATTTAGATGCCAGTGAAAAATTTAATGTTAGTTTTATGATTTGGGTAACGTAATGGTAGGCTTTGCAACTAATGAGGCCTTAAGCAAGATTTTTTTGCCATTTTGTCTCACAATGATAAAAAAATTGTTTGCTTCATTAACGCTTGAGTGCTTGGTATAAATTGTTTTTAAACTGTGTAATTGGCATCATCTGGCTTCCAAAATTTGAGCATAGGATGGTGGCTTCAGCTTTGGTAATTTTTAGAGGGTCTTGATTGCCACCCTGCAAATTAGTGACAAAATACGTGTTTTAAGTTAAACTACTTTACGGAGATTTGTATAGAACTTTTTGAACTTCTTCATTATTTTTTCAACTTATACTTAACATAATACAAGTTACAGTATATGTATTAACTGTTGCTTAATGTAGCTTTGCAGTGGTGAGCCTTATTACCAGCATATGCAGGTAATACAGCTCAAAAAATTTTTTTTCAAAGTGAGATCACGCTAAACTGTATTATCATGGTTTTGCCTAATTTTGATATGAGGTTACTATAGACTAGGGTGCATTGAAAAAATACCAAACTTTGAATTTCACTATGGTCACTTCTTGCTCTAAATAAGAAAAACGTTTTTGCTGAATTTTGCATCAAAATAAGTTCATCTTCCCTACCGAACTTTTTGGCTTTTTGGCTAATTTTGCATTACAGTATGCATACATTATATTTGATATAAGTCGTTAGTAAATCATTAAATTAAACACTTTTTTTTACCAAAGCACATTTCAATTAACCACAAGTATAAAATTCAAGATCGTGTATAAAACATCCTGCGCAATAACTCGTTATTGAAGAATTCTGTCTAAAAACTTTTTGCGAGAAAGTTGTGAGGATACCAAATTTCTTAGAAAGCGTTTGTTGAAAGTCGAATTTTAACAAATGTAGTTTTATTTACTTAATCGATTTTTAATTAAGAAAAGACATTTTGTTTAAACACTGCATCATACCATGACTACTTTTTATCATTTAGCAATTAACAACTAAAGTTAAACTGATTCTTGGTACAAAACGTAGGTATCATGCGTCTGCTACTAAGTTGCTGTCCGATGTAGCCATCTCTTGCCTTATAAGCAGCCACCTCAGTGCAAGCTTCAGCCTTGACCCGGATTCCTCTTTCAACTGTGTGATTGGGGTTTGGCTATTTTGGAATGTTCAGAGGTTCTTCGAAGATATGCAAAACTTCTTCATCACTTGGGGATGTCAAAAAAGGAGGCTGAGTTTTCAGTTCAGTTTCCCAGTCAATCATGTGGTAGTGATTTGTCGCATGGAACTTCAGCGTTGGTTGGATTACTTTTCTAATGTCTTGGACGCCTTTTCACGTGATTTTTTTGTCGCATCTGCATCTTCATTCACTTTGTCATTAGTTGGTATTAAAATTTTTTCATCAACATTGGGCCTCTCATTATCCGCTTTAACATTAGCCAATTCTTCATCTTTAGTGTTCGGTATGCAGTAAGCTTGTAGCTTTCTGACTTTATTGACAGCTTTTCTTCTGACTGCTACATCTTTATCTGTGCACATAACAAGTAGGAGTTAGTCCAAATGAGCAAAAAAAGCGTTCCTTTGCACCAACTCTTTTACAATGTTCATCTCGGTGTTGTTCAAATGTTTCAGCAACTGAAAGGATACAAAAGTGTTTGTGCAGGCCTTCTACCATGTACATTAGGGTGTCCCATATTTTGGCGACTTTTTAGGAAAAATAAGCTCAAGTCAAATTCCAAGGTTCCCAGCCACTCAGGGAAATCAGGGAAAACAGGGAAAAATATCTTTTACTTTTCCAGTCAGGGAAAAAACAGGGATTATTTCAATTACATGAAATATCAGGGAAATATCAGGAAATTTTATGACTTGACAATCAGGGAAAACTCAGGGATTTTATTCAGCTGTAGTTGTGTTTAAGCACAAGCCATGTTTATTTTTTGAATGACTTAGATTAAAGTCATTTTTATTTGCATGTGTTAGCATGGCTATGGTTGGCTAATTTGGTGATGAAATATATTTTGACTTCGTTAGTGAACCTTATATTGTAGTTTTTATTGAAAAGTTGGAAAATCACCAAAAGCCGATAAGGGAGTTGCGCCCCTTGCCTCCAGAGCTCAACTTACTTTTTAACCTGCAATTTTTAACACTAATTTTTTTTTTTTTTTGTGAATAGTGATTCTATATTTAGTAGGTTATTATTGTAGTTAAGAGTATGTGGCTGTTGTTTTGTTACAACTCCTTGTATTTTTCAGATGTGGATACTTTTGACATTGTAAATAAAGCTTTTGTGTTTTCAGTGTAGGTTAACAGTTGCTTTGAAAATTAGATCATGTACTTATGCAAACTTCGAAAAGAATGGCTAACTAAAGATGATTACAAGAAGTCGGTACAAGAGAGTTCTGACAATAAAAAAGCATATTGTAAAGTTTGCAAAAAGACGATAGATCTGAGCAATATGGGCCAAAGAGCTCTGACATTGCATATAAAGAGCAAAAAGCATATTGATTTGTTAGCAGTACATTCAGGGACTAGTGCTCAACAATCTATAACAGCTGCATTTTACAGCAGCAGTATTAGCAAAACTATTGACCTTACGACTACTACAGCCAGCGAGCCAGAAAAGGTTAGTTCGGAAGATACTAATGAAAGAAGAAGTTTAACATCAGCTCATTTCATTAGTGACTATGTGGGCACAGTTGAAGTTAAGAAAGCTGAAATAATCTGGGCAATCAAGACTGTTATGGGGCATGTTTCGTTTAATGCAAACAGAGGAATTGGCGAGGTGTTTCGCACTATGTTCCCAGACAGTGCAATCGCCCAAAAGTTCAGTTGTTCATCTACAAAGCTAGCTTATCTCATTATCTTTGGTATTGCTCCTTGCTTCACAGAAAAGCTTGTCGACAAAATTAGAGCGTCCAAGTGCTATGTTGCTAGTTTGATGAGTCATTAAATGACATTTGCCAGCAAGGGCAAATGGATATTAATATCCGTTATTTTCACCGGGATAAGGTTGTGTCTCAATACTTGGATAGTCAATTTTTAGGACATTCCACTGCGATTGATCTGTTGCATGCATTTAAGAAAGGGACTTCAAAGCTAAATCCAAATAAATTGCTGCAAGTTAGTATGGATGGCCCTAATGTCAATTTAAAGTTTCTGCACGAAGTGATCGATGACAGAAAACGCTCTGATCCTGATTTACCTGGAAGCCTACAACTTGGCACTTGCACTCTACACACAATTCATGGAGCGTTTACTACTGCGATTAAAGGAACTGGATGGGGTTTAGCAAGGTTGCTTCGCGCACTGTGGTACCTCTTTCATGATTCTTCTGCCAGACGTGACGATTTTCAAAGCATAATAACTAAAAGCAATGTTTTTATGCTACAATTTTGTTCTACAAGACGGGTTGAAGATGTGATTGTTGCTGAGAGGGCTGTTGAAATATGGCCCAATGTTGTAAAGTATGTGAATGAAACGCTTAAGAAACCGAAGAAATGCATTCCTACAGTGGCCTCTTTTACCACTGTCCATGAATATACCAAAGATCCGTTAGTGATTGCAAAGCTCCAAGTTTTCATTTCAACCGCCTAGATAGTGAAACCTTTTTTAAAGAAGTACCAAACCGATAAACCAATGCTACCTTTCTTGGCAGCTGATCTTCACGTTGTATTGTGCAATCTCTTGTCTAGATTTGTGAAGGAGTCTATCTTAACGCCGCTCAAAGCGACTAGAATAGTTGGAGTTGATGTTACCGAAAAATCTTGGTTGCCTATTGACTATGTTGACTGTGGGTTTGCAGCTAAACGATTACTGGAACATCTTCTTAAATCAAAAAGATCTTCCCACTTGTCAGAGCAAACTTTTTATCCACTTGTTCGAAGCTGTACTCCACAATGGCACAGAAAATTCTTGAAAGATCTCCCCTGAAGCATTTGTTTGTATGGAACCTTCAAGCTCTTGATCCTTCTTTTTCCTTAAATAACAAAGAAACTGCAATTGAAAATATGAGGAACCTTCTGCATAAGTTAATAGATCTGAAGTGGAAGGATGAATGTGAAAGTGACAAGGTATTGAATCAGTTTCGGCAGCTTCTTGTGATCCTTGAAAGAGATTACAAAGCTGACTGTGAAAGTTTTTCTGTTGAAGAAAACCGCCTGGATGTATTTTTTTATTCGATGGCCGACTTGATAGAAAAACCAGCATTAAAGGATGTATGGGAAGTGATCCAACTCCTTCTAACATTGTCACATGGTCAAGCAGCAGTAGAAAGAGGCTTCTCAATCAACAGCTCTCTTCTTGAACCAAACTTGAAGTCACACTCTGTGGTCGCACAAAGAATGATCTATGACACAATGATAGTTACTGAAATGCCTGTTACAAAATTTCAAGTCACCCCAGAATTAAGGAGATCTTGCAGCTTGGCATACCGAAGATATACGGATTATCTTCAGCAACAGAAAGACCAACAAGTTGATCAAGAAAAGAGAAAGAAAAGAGAGAGAGAAGAAAATGAGTTGGTTTTAGCCAAGAAAAAGCTTAAGCAGCTTGAACATACTGCGCAGACTCTTACAGCGGAAGCTGACCAGCATGCTTTAAAAGCGGAGAACAAGCAGAATTTTACACTTCTGTCTAAATCCAATGCTTTTGATCGAAAGCTATACAAATGAAAAAAGACATTGACAAACAACAGTGCATTGTGAAATCTTTGAGCGACAGCTTGAAGAAGGTTTAAGATTTCCAACTTTACAATTCTTGCTTGCCAAGGTTTAAACCTGGGTAATTAGCATAAAGCCGATTGTTTGTTCTTGCGGATCACGTGTTTATGGCGCGGCTGTTATGATCCAAGACCATTACATGGCTTCAGCTGACGATTTTGATGTTAGGATAAACTTGCGATTTGCATTTTGTTGGCAACTATCAATTTCCCATTAATAATAAATATAACCCCTGCTATATCAAGCAAAGTTTTTGCGTTTAATTGTAATATATATCAAAGCTTTTTGGTGTCCTGCTAGGGTTGTGACTAATCCCATGGTGTAAACTTTTTGTATTTAAAAATTGATCTCATCTCGTATTTGGTAATTGCTGTTGAGGGCTTGGAATGATATTTAGGCAATAGTGACTGCATTATTAATGCAACATCGAAAGCTTTGAGGTATTCTATCCTCCCATTAGCTCACACTTTTCTGTTCTGTAATTGAAACTTGCCTCGTACACTGTTGCACTAATGCTAGTCGGAAACAAAGCTCTAAGTAACAATGCTCTAACTTTTCACTTAATTGAATTAATATTTTTTTACATTTTGTATCAAAAATAGTTCATTCAATTAAATGAAAAGTTTTCATTTAATTGAATGAACTATTTTTGATACAAAATGTAAAAAATATTAATTCAATTAAGTGAAAAACAATAAATTATATTTTCGCGTGAGAAAATTATTTCAGAAGAAAGTTATGAGAAAAGAAGGCTGTTGAAAATTATTTCCGGCTCAAACCAACCAGCATTGTAGAGATGACATGAATTTTACTGCTCTATGCTAGGCCTATATTGTAGAGTCACAAGGGTCTCGCCTCTCGGGTCATAGTGGTATAGGGGCAGAATGCTTGCGCCATAAAGTTCTGCACCGCTGTTCTTGTGCTTATTGATGCGTTCTTTTTGAAATTTTGATGCTAATGCTATTGTGTTGTTGCGAAGCAAGTTGTTGAGCTCAGTCGTCTCGAATTGTCGTGTACGGTAATTAATTTGATGTTTTGATCTAGGTTTAGCTTAAGCTAGAATATTACCAGTTAATGTGGAAATCTGACATTGCATCTCATTTCTTTGTCCACTTTGTAAGTATAAAGTCTTGATTCAGAAAGCCCAAAATATAACATTCCTAAAATTGACTTAAATTGATCAAAAAAAAATCAGGGAAAACTCAGGGAATTTTTATGCAAGAAATTGCTGGGAACCCTGAATTCTGATCGGATTTTCGTTGCTGAATTCAAAAATGACATCCTTTTTCAATTATGATGTCATCTTGAAGTGCCACCTAGCGGATTTTGTGCAAATTTTGACCTATCTCAAAAACGACAAGAGCTAGAGCGATGAGACTTGCATGAAAATGACCAGAAGGGTCGATTTTCTATCTCGACTCTTGACACTGTTAGGCTCTAATTGCAACAGAAAGCGAGTTATCGTGAACAAACATAAATTTTTTCAAAAAATTTCGATTTTTGCTGTTTGCCTACTTTTTCCTTACAAAGCAGTTTTAAACCTTGTCAAAGCAGTTTTAAACCTTGTGTGTAGTTACAATAGATGAAGAAACTGTACTGCACTATTATTGACAGTGGTAGTGGTTCATCAGTTAATGATCTCTGCACCTAAAATGACATCATAATTGATTGTGACGTCACAAAAATGTTGCTTACAGATGCAATGCAGAATTGCTTGCAGATCTCACATCACAATGAGATTTTTAGGAAGATGCAATATTGTATCAGGTTTCAATTCAAGTTGTAAAAATGCTCATGGCATTGATCTGAGGAAAGCGCAACCTAAGTTATAAAGGATGCGAATTCATCAAGTGTAAGTGCTTGGAGCAAATCGATAAAGTGAGACGACTTTAACTTTTTTAAATGTTGAATAATTATTATTAGTCCACAGTTATTATTAGTAATTAAAGTAGCAGAATAAGTGAAATGACTGCGACAAGATCATTGGAGAAGTACATAAAAGCAGCGGAGTTGAAAGAAAATTTACTGCCTACAAACGAAGAAGTACTTCAGCACTACTTCTTCAAACACAATGTTATTCAGCACACAAACGCAAAGTTTTTAAAAAATTTTCAGAGTTTATTGATTTGAAGTATGAAGTGGCTGCAGATGTTGCAAAGTTGTGGATTAAAGCTAGTTTACCAATCCTTTCAAAATCCAGATTTGAGACTAAGTTGTTTGATATTGTTAACAAATTAAGAGCAGCAAAGAAACGAGCAATTAAAAGTCAGTCACAGTCATTAACAGAAACCTGGCTGTTTGAACTCGTTAACGTATCTGCATGCAAATGCAAAAACAGTGCAAACCCTAACATGCAGTTTTGGAATGGAAAATTCACTTATTTCTGTCCCTTTGAGCATCGAATACCAGCTAAGAGATAGACTTTTTGAGAGATCAGAGAGAGAGTAGAAATATGATACTAACCTCCAAGGTAGATATTGCCCATAGAAAGCAGCAAGAAAAAAAGATAGCTAAAAAGAGAAGGAATGAACAGCCAGAACTGTTGAAGAAGGGAAAGACCTAGAGAAGTTTTAATCACATCTGAACAGCTACCAACTACTGGTCATAATGAGGAAGTCGAATTAGAATTGGTTGGAGATGACGAATTTTGTTGTGTGATAAACAAGCCAAAGATCCAAGTTGCAGAAATTGTAACAAAAACCAAATGTGTGCTGGCAAATCGACATACATCTCTTTGTCAGCAACTTGATCAGTTGACTCCAGAAAATTTCGAAAATTCTTGAACATCAAAATCGTCTATTTATCGTAAGAGAAAGAAGTACAGAGTAGAATCTCTAAAATCAGCTCAGTTAAAACATGTTACGGTGTATGCTTGGCAGTTATGCTATGGCGGAAAAATTATTGATGGCGTTGACAGATACTTCACGTGTTTATCGGTCAATGTTTTGATCAAGAAAAAGTGTCAACACCGTTGCAAGTTAAGTCATTTCAAAAAGAAATGTTCGTTACTTCAGCTGCAGTGTTCAATTCCATAATTAAAACTATTGACAAGCCTTTACTTTCCCAAGTATACTCAATTATGGCTGATACAACTGCTGTAAACACAGGTAAAAAGTCGGGTGTGAATAAAAGATTAGAAGAGTACTTCAAGTACAACATTGGGTACAACATTGGACACCAAATTCACTCCCTCGAATGTCTATTTCATACCAACAAAATCTATTTTACATACCCTAAAAACTTTTTGGAAGGCAAAGCCAAGGTTCCTAATGTATACAAAGATGGTGCTTTGACTAATAAAATTAAAAAAATACCACAACCCAGAGTTAAAGACATGAAAACACGTCAAGAGTGCGAGATTTCTGTCTCATCTATTGCTTCTAATCACTTGAAAACAAAAATCTTATGGTTTTCTGATCACAAAGACGAAATGAGACTTTAATTTCGCTGTGATCACATGTGTTTGCTAGCTCTAGTTGCCTATTTAGTGATGGATGTCCCAGAAAATTTGAAACCTTTGCTTTTCTATCTCCAAGAAACCATAAGTCATGCCCGATGGTTGACAACCGCTAGTGGATATCTGCAAATGTTTATTTTTGGATATTGCGTTGAGCCCGCGCAAATTTCTAGACTTCAACGTATGGTTTTGTTCATTGTATGTGTATATTTGCCTGCGTTTTTAGCCATCCATCTTAAATCATCGGCTACTGAAGGTCCTTCAGTTGTGCTGTTTACAAGAGATTTACCACTTGCATACAAGGAAGTTGATTTGCCAGTTTTCGAGGCGATTTGATAGGGTTTCGTTCAGCATGCATCGCAATGGTTGAACCCTAAAAATATTGCTTTAAGTGTGCATGCTGAGGTGCCACCTTATACGGTTGATGTTGTGAAAGAAAAGGCATTTCCTAAAAATGTTGACATCCAGCAAGTGCTTTTGAAACGCAAACAGTTACGAGATTTTTTCACTAAGAAGAGTAAATTTTCTCCATGTATTGCATGCTTTTCGTCCCCAATGTTTTGGAAAAGCATCGATAACAACAATCGAAGCACCAAATGGTTCATTGGCAGATTAAAACTGATTGTTAACGACATGGTTTGAGATGACTTGCAGAATTTGGACAAAACTGACTTGCGCATTCTTGCTACTTTGCACAATGTCGCATAATAAGATTTGATTGCTTGGATTTTGTTTGAAAGTTTTGATTTTGGTGTTTTTGTTTTGGTGTTGTTGTTTGCAGCCGATCAATGAGTTCTAAAATTGTTAGAGCTAATACAAAAGACCAACTTATTATTGTCAATGTTAAATGCATCACTTGTTTGTTTGATTATTAATGCGATACAAGGTTTGAAACTGCTTTGTAGCAGAAAAAGGTTAAGAAATTGCAAAAGTCGTAAAAAATTATGATGTCGTAATAAAATGACGTCATTTTGGGCACAGAGATCATTAACTGATGAACCACTACCACTGTCGATAATAGTGCAGTACAGTTTCTTCATCTATTGTAATTACACACAAGGTTTAAAACTGCTTTGACAAGGTTTAAAACTGCTTTGTAAGGAAAAAGTAGGCAAACAGCAAAAATCGAAATTTTTTGAAAAAATTTGTGTTTTTTCAAGATAACTCGCTTTCTGTTGCAATTAGAGCTTAACAGTGTAAAGAGTTGAGATAGAAAGTCGACCCTTCTGGTCATTTTCATGCAAGTCTCATCGCTCTAACTCTTGTCGTTTTTGAGATAGGTCAAAATTTGCACAAAATCCGCTAGGTGGCACTTCAAGATGACATCATAATTGAAAAAGGATGTCATTTTTGAATTCAGCAACGAAAATCCGATCAGAATTTGACTTGAGCTTATTTTTCCTGAGAAGTCGCCAAAATATGGGACACCCTAATGTAAATATGTTTATTGTTTTTTACAAGAACTCTGGTCATGGATTTCTTTCCATCAAAATATGAAGATGAAAGTCTCTTTAAATTTCCAAGCTCTGCTTCTCGCCTTGTTTCTATGCATCGCTTCCCCTCATCTCCCACTTTCTATGGTCCAATAAATTGACTTGTATTCACTTTGGTTATAATACCGTAATCAACCAGTGTGGTCGATTAGAAAGTTTAGACAAGTTTCTTGTGAAACTGTTGTCTGACACGGTCATTTAAGTATAATATTTGTCCAGTTTGCTCTTGTCGTTGTTGCCTGCATCTTCAGCACTGCCATCAGAGAAATCAAGCTGCACTTGCTCCTGCCTGAACCCAGCTTGACCTTTTTCGATTTCAACAGCCATCTTATGACCTCGTCTCTTGCTGTTGCTTTGGCCCACATCTTGCTAGCGTCTTTGTTGATATCATATATAACCATCTTTTGAGCACCACGCTGGTCGAGCAAGAATGGGATTTCACGCTTAAGAACCTTCACTTCATACTTACAAGCGAAGTGTAATCCATCACAATTCTTTGTTATGCAATTTACTCGGAAACAAGAGGCAGGTGGACTCATGCTAGTACATTTGTCAAAGAATTTACTTATTTTGATTTTGAACTCGTTCAGCTCCTAAGATTTTGCTTATTTGTGGTAACAATCAGTCCTTTTTTGTACAGTCTTTTCAACTCATCCTGAATGACTTTTTGATGCAGCAAAGGAACAATTAATTGATCTCCAATCGCCCATGCTCGAATGGCGGAAAGTACTAAAGCAGCTTTCTTTACAATCTTACGCACATCTGCAAATCGTCCAGCTTCACATTTATACCTCCAACAGTTTTTTAACACTTCACCAATTAAGGGAAGTTGTTGAGCAGAAAGAGAATGCTTGCCCTAACACAGCGTACTTTGTGTCTTTTCTGGTTATTTTTTTTTCTTTTAATCATTATTGCTAATTGCAAGACATTTATAGAAAATATTGCAATTCTGAATTATCTATGTTACTTAACGTAAACTGAAGAAGTATGGCAATTACTTTACATTTTATTAAAATCTGTAAAAATGTTCGTGACCACTGACTGCTGCATTATACAAAGGCCAAAAAAATACCATTATCCCTATACACCAAATGATCGTATCCTTTTCGTTGCGAACAACAACAAAGCTATATCACAATCAATCTTGGTAATAAAAAAAACAAAAATTTAGTTTAGAGTAACAAGAAAACAAAAAAAGAACTTACAGCTGAACGAGTAAATCAGTGCTAAAAACTTACGTTACACATCTGGTGAGCACCCGGCTAATTGGCATTGGATCAAGAACATGTGGCCAATGCAGTATTGTTTTCATTTAGTTTTCATAAAACTGCACAAAAGTGTCATTTTAATCCAAAAGTCGACAGGAAAAACTTAAGTGTATTTGTCTAAAATTTGGTGTGTGGCTATCATTTGACAAGTACAACAATGCACCAAGCGACCACTAAAATATGTGACTAAAGTGCTCCCTACTATGGACCTAAGCTACTTCCATGAAAAGTTTTATCCAAAACGTTGTTTGAGGCCATGTTTTGGTTGAAAATCACACACAGGAGAAGAAAGAAGAAATTCCGACGACTTCGCATTTAGGGATCAGTAAAATAATATAGCCACAAGCTTATCGGGCATATACGAATCAGTCGTAAATTATATACTACTATTTTATTTATTAAAATCGATTTCACCCCAGCGGGGCATCATCAGTTAGATCTAAAAACAATCAGTGTATACTTTAAAACCAAAATCATCATAAAACCTATAAATAGACTATAACATCAATCAAATTGAAAAGAACATAAAATGGACTTTAATAACAGCAAAATTAAAGAAAATATAATACTGTATATAGCAAAACCTCTTTCGCAAAGCAAATATATTGAAAACCTTGTTTTATCTACACCACCACAACATCAGTAAAAAACTATACAAAAAAGTTGTTTAAAACAACCCCTACAAAAAAAATATAAATTTTTTTTTCAATTATAAAAAGCGTTGCTAAGCAACCAAAAAAGTAAACATAACTCCAAACTTTAAAATGTAGAAAACTTAAATCTTTTTTCAAAAAAATGGTGGAATTGGAAAAGAAGGGTGGAATTGGAAAAGAAAACATTACCCAACTCTTACCTTGGTTGGCAAATCCACAAGTAGGAAGAAAAAGACCTTTAAAACTAACTTCTCCTTAACAAACTGCTAAAATTTGCTGAGATGGCTAACCAAAGAAAAATAGGTCTAGGCTATTTGAGGTTAAAGATTGAAAACTGGTTCAACTGAATCAAGGACTAGTGTTACATGAAAAAGCAAAGACCATAGCCCGGCCTCACCATTTAACTCCCAAAAAGATAGCCTGACTCTGTCGCACTAGCAAACTACAGGGTGCAAAGTAGGAAGAATCTCGCAAACTAGTCATTTCCACTACATCACACCAAATCAGCTGATAAAAATTAAAAACAACTCATTATAGTAAAGTGAGAGCCTATGACGTAACAAAACCAATATCAGTTCTAAAATTAAGCAAAATATTTTCCAAAAGCATGCCTCGAAGCAAAATATAGAGTATGGAAATTATACATATGGAATACAGAAATAATGAGGAATATGGAAATTATATGGAAATAGAAACAATATTGAAATTATTTTGAAGCAGAATATGTTGAAGCAAAATACCACTGTTTTGCGTGATTAGCTTTTTACAACAGATTATAATGAAAGCAAACCAGAAAAACAGTAGGCCAATGCAAAATTAGTGATATTTCAGTAAAATTGTTTTATTGATGTTAATTTCCGCAACAAGTTTATTTATCCACATACTTTCCAAAACATCCAGCTTTTGTTGGTTTCTAGGCTCTTGGAGAAAAGTTACTTCAAAGGAATCTGACTGCAAAGCAAAGCAATCTGACTTCAAACTTCAAAGCAATTATTTTATTATTTCATCCAAAACGGGCGAGTAGGTTTTTGCAGACATCAACAAGTACAACAATGCACCAAGCAACCACTAAAATCTGTGACTAAAGTGCTCCCTACTATGGACCTAAACTACTTCCATGAAAAGTTTCATCCAAAACGGGCGAGTAGGTTTTTGCAGACATCAACAAGTGTGTTAGGTGGGCCTTATTACCTGCAGGTGCCCTATGATGCAAGTTGTATAATTGCAACAGTGGTGTTACTCATCTTCTTTGAACTTTAAGTGTTGCTATGCTGAGAGACGGTGGAAATTAATCTAAAGTAATATTGTAACGGTACCAGAAGTTCAGTTAAGAATTACAAATAGGTAAAATTTAAAAGGTGCGCTACAGGTTGTTTCCCCTGAAGCGTTTTTTTTTTTGAAGAACTTTCTGCATTATTAACAGGCTCTGGCCCATGTCAATTGAGCACTTTGAAAACTGGGAAGACAGTGTACAAATTAAAGTGATACTGATATTAGGTCTTCCGATTTTTTTCTACCTCCTTCAAAATAGGAGGTTGCCAAAGAAAATCAAGAATACAAAGTTTAAGAAAAAAAAATTGAAGCTTAGGGGTTGCACAGAGACCTTTTTTACCTAGGATTTGTTTTTTTATTTATTTTGTGCCGCTAGATGGCGCTATGTGAAATCTTTGTTACAAATGAGTCATTGCAAAATTGAACATCCTATTTTGGTCTTATGCATTAAAAAAACTTCAATAGAGCTTCTAAAACTGTTTACAATTATGTTGTTTTTTTTTAGAATTAATTGTGGTCAAAATTAATCACATTTATGTGCGGGGAAACTACAACAGAAACTCCATTTGAGTTAGACCTACTGTATCTATTTTGGCTTGCTGTACAAAACCGAGTGAAACATAGTGTACAATGGTACTTCGTTAAAGAATGACGGTGCTGACTATGCTTAAGGCCTAGTCATTGAAATCTATTAAACTGCTGCTTTAACTAAAATCTAGTTACAGCAGCAGCTTACTAAAACTGTATTTGTTAAGCTTTGCTGTGTAAGATACGGAGTTTAGTGCAATCTACTTGGTATAAGCTCTATAAAACAAAGACATTAGTAAATCTAATAGCAATGTACTATTACTAGATCTGTAAATTCTTGCAGTTGGCTGCCAGGAACTATTTCTAGACCTGATGACAATAGTATTGAAAGCACATGTTTTCCCGCCACAAAGCTGGAATTCCTACAATTCGTCAATTAAAAATAATTGAGGAAGTAAAGAAGCTGGTAGATGAAATGAAGAATTTGTACATATGCAACTTTGACAGAACAAACAGAAGAAACGCAAGCAAAACTATTGAAAACCTCAAGGAAAATTCTCTTTCTCCTAATTGCCCTATTTCCTGTGTGTATTGCGGGGCAGCAGCTCAAGACTAAGCTACCACATTTCACGGTTTTCATTCACCCTCATCATTTCGCTTGGGTGAAGTTCCAAACTATTCCACCCAAGATCCTCTATGCAATATTGATTCCTCTACAGTAGTTCTAGGTCGTCTAACTGTTTTTTTCCCATTTGCTTTGGCAAGTAAAGCTTGTTTAGAAGTTTTTCATGATGCATTCTGCTTACATGGCCGAACCATCTAAGCTGATATCTTTTAATTTAAAGAAGTAGCGGCTCTCGAGATTTTCAAATCTTAGAGATGTATACCTTGTCAATGATGTAACTCCTTTGATTTTTTGGAGAAACCTCATTTTGGATGCTTGCACTTGCAATCGCACCCTTTCAGTCATTACCAAATCTTCATGACCATACAGAGATAGAGTAGGTAAGAAGGGACAAAGACTGTTTTGAAAATTGAGAGCTTTGCTTCATTTTTGACAATTTTTGTCTCACAACTACTGAATAGTGCAAAGCTTTCATTATTGCAATTGCCTTGCCAATTCGGATACCCAGTTCTTTGTTTTGCCTTCTGTCACTGGTGACTGCTACCCCAAGATACTTGAATTTGTATGATTGTTTCTGTGTCGCTCCATTAAGTTGCAACAAGCGCTGATTAGTGTTTCTTGAAACATGAAGCATATCAGTTTTGATCATGCTTGTTTTTGTTATTGCAGTGTCATAAGCAGCTGCAAATCTATGTAATGTGCACTGAAAGCCAGATTCTGTTGAAGCAGAATCAAATCATCAGCACATAGCAAGGAACTGATTTTTCAATTTCCTGTGGCGCCAAACTCATCAGCTTGGTTGCATTTGTCGATCCAATTCATGTAAACAATAAACATGAGAAGAAACAAATCGCATTCTTGCCAGAGTTCAATGCCAATATGGAAAGCTTTGATTGCCTGCCATTTACTCAACCACGAAACTCCAGTTGGCACCATAGAATGCCTTAATGGCACGTAACAACTGACCATCAATGCCATTCTTCTTCAGAGCCCTCCAAAGATAGAAAGACAATCATATTCAGTGGCGCACCCATGGGGGAGGTTTCCGGGGTCGAAATCTCCCCTCTTTTAACTCAAAAAACAACATAATTTTGTTGATATAATGTGGTTTGTAATACTTTGCCATGTTTACTTTTAACTAAATAATAACTTAAGTTGTTGTTAATCACTTCAGATGTTGTTTTAGGGCTGTAATTTGATCCTTCAATATAAAAATGTTGTTTAAGGGCTGTAATTTGATTGTGCAAGAGATTTACCAAGCAATTGAGATTATTGCATTTGTTTCAACTACAATATTGCTTCTACAGTGTTTCAACTACAAGACGGATATATTGTGTAACTATTTGTATTTGTTATATCCATTGAATAATGGACAATATTATACCCAATCGTAAACTTCTGAGCAGAACAGAGCTTGATACTAAAAAGAGAGCGACGCTATTTCTTGAAAAAAGTCGTCCTTGTGTAAAAAAAACCTACGAAGCCAAATGCACTTTTGTGGAAAAAAAAAGCAACAAATCTGCTGTTAGAAGATGAAAACCATGACAAAATTACATTCAAGCATCAAGATTTTTATTCTGCAAACGTATTCAGGAATTTAAAAACAGCTTTTAATAGCGTCATAGCTATCATTTCCAAATGATTTTTTCGATATTTTTTGCATTAACCTCATAGTATTTGGGTGATTTTGCAGCATGGTACGTCATAATAACAACCGATTCTCTATTTCAGTGTAATCAAGCTATATACTGTATATTATCGCATTTTAGTTTTTCTTCGTTTCAGCATAGATTTATGAAGAGAGCTGGATGAAAACATTCAATCTAAAACAGTCTTTTTCAAGACTACCTATTACTCGAAGAGTGAAAATTATAGCTCTTACGCTAATGAAAGTCATTTTGAAATTCTGTGTCGCTAGCAAGCTTTTTGAATTTAAAAATGAATTAATTTAAAAAAATCTTAATCCAAATTTGCGATCTTTCAGCATTTAAACATATTTTGGACTTGACCAGTAAGTGTGCTGGGGATGATTGGACTGAGCACAACAAATTTTTTTCTAACTCTTCCAAATCTTAGTAATTTAGGTTTTTCTAACTTAATTGCACTAAAAAGTTTCAAAACGTCATCCAAATCGCATTAAAATGGCTATTTTTTTTCTGAAAAATTGCAAGAATTGTCCAGTGGCTGGGGGCTTCACCCCCAGGTCCTATGTTAGTAATTGAGCTTTTTCTAATTGTTCTGAAAACTTTCAAAACGTCATCCAAATGGCGTTAAAATGGCTTTTTTTTTCTGAAAAATTGCAAGAATTGCCCCGTGACTGGGGCTGTGCCCCCAGGCCCCTCTATCTTAGTAATTCAGCTTTTTCTAATTGCTCCAAAAACGTGCATCATGCAAATGGTGTTAAAATGGCTGCTTTTTCTGAAAAATTGCAGGATTTGCACAGTGGCTGGGGACTTCCCCCCCAGGCCCCCATAGGGTTAAATTGTTATTTTGCACCAATTTTCACAACCAACAACTTTCAAAGCAAGGTTTTTGAATAAACAAATGTTGTATCGATGCAACTATTACCGCGAAACCCTGTTTGACCATAGCTAAATTAATTACAATTACTTTTTAAAAAATTCAAACCCCCTCACCCCTTTAAAAATTTCTGGGTGCGCCCATGATCATATTACACTTTTTTCGAGATCAACAAAGCATGCAAAAAGATCTTTGCCATATTTTCAAGATTTCTGAAACATTGAAAAAAAATTGAACACAACAATGAAATCTTGGTCATAAAACCAACGTCGTAACATGATTGAAAAATGAAGAAAAAACATGTTTGCATAGCACAATGTCTGATTAAAAAACCAGTATCGAGAATATGGGAAAAACTTTGGCTGTTAAAGAAAAAAAACGGAAATTATAACAGCTTTTTAATAAGATGCTTTTTGTTAACACAGCTGTCTAGAATAAAAAAAAAGACTGACATTGGGTTGATAACAAAAATATGCAATAAGTGGGACTTTGCGCGAGCGCTTAGTATCATTGGTTTTGTTTGCAAATTTTGGCATATAAGGATTGATTTTGCTTATAACTGACAAACGGTAAAACCTAGAAAGTTCAAATTTGGACTCAACATAGCAATTAATGAAAGCGTCATCTATGCCAGATCTCGAATTGAGACACAAAAAAAAACTGTAATTTTTGGTTTGAAAAGTTATTAAATCGCTTATAATTCAAAACCACATGACCTGCAAAGCTGAAATCTGAACATAATGTGGGTGCATATGAATGCTTTGTGCAAACCGAGTTTTGGGGAACCCGGTCATGTTTCCAAAATTTTACAGGTCAAAAATGGTTTTGAAGCGATATATCTCAGTAATTACCAATATTGTTGAAAAATGGTTTAGGATTTTTGGGAACACTATTAACCACCTTTCTCTTGGTCATGCTTGTTTACTCCAACTTGAATGCTATTTTTCTTCTTTTTTTACTTTTTTTTTTACTTCTCCTCTGGCTATCTACTTTTAAACTGTTAAACGCTATGTTCAAAGTTTAAGCGATTGAAGATATCAGAGAGGGCTAGTGCCTGACTGAAATTGGGGGTGCCGGGTTGGAAGAATCCCCCTCAAACAAGTCCTCCAAAATTTTGAACTTTTAAACTGTTGAAGGCAGATGAATCAAAATTTCAGAATGGGTAGATATTAAAAATAAACCAAACCTAACAAAAATTGGGGATGCCACAATGGGGGGTTTATCCCCAAATGGGCCCTCCAAAGTTCAAACTTTTTACCCTTTAAAGCTAGATACATGAAATTTTTGAAGTAAGTAAATATAAAAGAAAGATAATATTTGACAAAATTTGGGGGCACCAAAGTGAAGGGTTTTCCTCAAACGGGGCCAAAAAAATTCAAACTTTTCAATCACTCTTGCCAGACACATGAAATTTTCAAAGTAGGCAAATATTACAAAAAGATCAAAATTGACAAAATTTGGGGGTATCAAACTGGGGGGTCCCCCCATCAAACAGGGCTGCCAGAATTTTGAACTTTTAAACTGTTGTAGCTAGATGAATCAAATGTTCGGAATGGGAAGATAATAAAAATAAACTTAACCTAACAAAAATTAGGGGTGCCACAATGGAGAGTTTACCACCAAACGGGCCCTCCAAAATTCAAACTTTTTCTCTTTAAAGCTAGATACATGAAATTTTTGAAGTAAGTAAATATAAAAGGAAGATAATATTTGACAAAATTTGGGGGCACCAAAATGGGGGGTTTCCCTCAAATGGGGCCAAAAAAATTCAAACTTTTCAATCACTCTTGCCAGACACATAAAATTTTCAGAGTAGGCAAATATTGCAAAAAAATCAAAATTGACAAAATTTGGAGGTATCAAACTGGGGGGTTCCCCTTCAAACGGGGCTGCCAGAATTTTGAACTTTTAAACCAGGGCTTCCCAAACTTTTTTGCTCGTGACCCCCTTTAATCTTCTAAAAACCTTCGAGACCCCTGACGGTTAAAATAATAAACACTATGAGTTGTGGATTTGTGGTAGTTATTCAATGGAAAAAAAGAACCACAAGGTACTGGTACTCAATGCGTACAAAATGCAAACACATTTGCAAACACCCTGGTTGCATTTGGTTTATCTTTACCACTGCTTCAATATCATCTGCAGTACGCTTATTACCGTTATCGTGCGACTTTTTTAACCAGCTATCGATTGAACAGAATCTAACCAGTAGTAGTAGTATGGTAGTTATACATCTACTCAACTATATATATATTACGCTCCAACTCCTCTACTAAACTATCGGTACTACAGCCAGGTGTGCAGCCAGAATTCTGCAATGGGGAAGGCTGTTCCGGGGGTCTGGGGGCGGAGCCTCCAGCGCTCGAAAAGTTTGTGTTTTTTTGGCAAAAATAGCCTAATTCTAGGTCTATTTTGATAAAAATTAATGCTATCAAAGCGTGGCATAAAAATTAGCAGTGCCAAAACTTTATAAGGGCTATGTTGGTGGTAGCTATTGCTAGAATTTCAGTTCTCTTTTTACAAGCTGGTAAAACATAAAATCCTATACTGGTAGATCAATAAAGCACTCAAGGAGTAATCTATTTTGCCCATAATTTATGGAAAATATACAATTAGAGGGGCTAATGGAAGGAAGTTTAAGAGAAGTGATTGGTAATTAACTGATGCTGAATAGCCCTCCTGCTATTCCTGAGCTTATATAGTTTTTGATGAAACCTACTGTATGTTAAGCATTTTTCGAAGTGCTACCAAATTTGAATGCTAATTTTTAGCTATGTTTCAAAGTTTTTTTTTTATGATTTATGAGTTTTAATTTTCACAAATAACCCCCCCCCCCCCTTAAATTAATGTTTCAAAATATGCTTTAAATCTTTTCTTTTTTTGACTCTATTTCAGTGCAAAAGACAGTCCCAGAAGTCCTGATACTCGGTATTTTTCTTATTCTGTATTTTGTTAAGCAGGTCAATTGGGGGGGGGTATACTTAGTGCTTAAACCGTAAAATTTTGCACGAGGGGACGCTTTTGTAACCTTGACCAAATGCATTCGGAATGCGGCTGAAATTCAGTGAAAATTTTGCTTCAAGCTCAGATATTGTCCCCAAATTCCATTGAAGACCAAAAAGAAAAAAAGATCTTCATCAAAATTTGAAGGGATTTTGTCCCCACACTCAATTGCAAGTCAAAAAAAATAGGTCTTAGCAATTTGGTACTGTATTTGGCTGGAATTCGAGATTAATTGGTGCTGACAGCCACTTTTTTGTCTAATCATCCAGGCTCTTACTCTTAATGGAGAGCGCTGAAATCTCGTTAGGGGGGATGCTGAAATCTCGATGGGGGGACGCCAAATCTTGATGAGGGGACGCTTACTCTCAATGGGGGGATGCGTCTCCCCGCGTTACCCCTACAATTTTAGTACTGGCTATACCCTCCCCCCTTGATACTGACTACAGCATTATACAAGCATTGAATTTGGTCTGCATAGTTCTGTTATGTCATACACCATAGTGACAAAACAAGTTGGGCATCCAGCTGTGCTACATGATACGAATGGGGAAAAGCCTATCTGCTGTCATCGTATATAATAAAGTCTCACTATGAAACTACGCCTATTTAAGTAGAATCTACTGCTACATTACGAATGACGTTTTGCAGAATTGCACGAGTTTTTAGCAACAGTCATGAATTGCTATGAGTATACCAATTTCACCCTCTCTTGTAAAAATTGGTGTACTCTTTGCGACCCCTGAAGGTCGTTACGCGACCCCTTGGGGGGTCGCGACCCCCAGTTTGGGAAGCCCTGTTTTAAACTATTGTAGCTAGATGAATCAAATGTTCGGAATGGGTAAATAATAAAAATAAACTAAACCTAACAATATTTGGGGGTGCCATGATGGGGGTTTCCCCCCAAACAAGCCCTCCAAAATTCAAATTTTTTACCCTTTTAGAGCTAGACACATAAAGTTTTTAAGGTAGGTAAATATTAAAAAAACATAATATTTGAAACAATTTGGGGTACCAAAATGGAGGGTCCCCCTTAAATGGAGCTGCCAAAAATCAAACTTTCTAACCACACATGCTAGACACATGGAATTTTTAAGGTTGGCAAATATGAAGAAAAGATAAAATTTGACAAAATTTGGGTATATCAAAATTGGGGGTTCCTCTCAAACAGGGTCGCCAAAATTCTAACTTTAACCACTCATGCTAGACACATGAAATTTTCAGGATATGCAAATGTGAAGAAAAGATAAGAATTTACAAAATTTGGGGGCACTAAAATGAAAAAATCTTTTTCAAACTAGGACTCCAAAACTCAAAATTTAACTTCTTACACTGGACTGATGAAATTTTCATGATGGGCAAAAACGAAGAAAAGATACATTTTGACAAAACTTGGGGGTACCAAAATGAAGCGATCTCCCTCAAACAAGAACGCTGAAATTCAAAACTGAACCATTCACCCTAGACTGATGAAATTTTCAGAATAGGCAAATATAAAAAGATGAAATTTGACAAAATTTGGGAGTACCTTAATGGGTCCCTCTCAAATGAGGATGCCAAAATTCACACATATTACCTGTGTAAGCTAGGCACATCACAATTTCAGGATACGCAAGCAAATTTGAAGGAAAAATAAAATTTGACAAAAAGTTTGTTGCACCAAAATGTGGTCCTTTAGAATTCAAACTTTTCAACCATTCAAGCTAGACATATGAAACTTTCAGGATAGGTAAATATAAAAGAAAGATAAAATCAGAATAGATAAATAAAATATCACTAATTTGAAGGGCTACGATTAGAGAGTCCTCCTCCAACTAGTCCTTTAAAAGTTCTAACCACTCAAGCTAGACAAATAAAATTTTCAAAATCGGTAAAAATTTAAAATGAAAAAAAGTGAGGATCTCATACTATAGAGGTGCTCCAATTGTGTTGGCACCTCCCTTGTCATGTCATATTCTAGTTTGGTATTAATTATGCTTATGGAAATAGGTCTATAATGCAACGTTTGATAACTTTGATTCAAGAAGTTCTCTTGTTGGCTATATATTAAGGAACAACTCCTAAAAACAGTAAAAATGATCAAAAGGGATCATAAATTTGATTTATAGTCCAAAAACATTTAAAATGAAAAAAATTTTTTTTTGATTTACGAAACTTGACCAAAAGGGTTTTGGTGCGAAGCCTCCAACTTGCGCTAAGGTAGAAATTGCCAGGATAAGATTTTCATAGTCATGGATGACTGCAACACCCTATGTATATGTATATCACAGTTGAGTCACACGACAATGCTTTTTTTCGATTTCTGCCAATTTTTAGAGTAGTGCAATGCCGAGTATTGCAGATTTATTACAATAACTATCCAAACAAAAACTTTTTCCAGTTCAGATGCCAATAAAAAGTAAATAAAAAAAACTGTTTTATTTTCAAAAAACTATGAGCAATGTAGGTATAGATGAAAAAAAAAATTTTGTCGCAGCGATGCGCCTATACCCTAAAATTTGCCCCCAAAGTTGTGTTCATGTTAAAATTTAAAATCAATTTTTCACCATTAAGCAGTCATATTTTTGCAATTTGACATCAAAAATGAATTCCTTGACCCCAAAAATCCTCATGTAGCAATGTTCAGGCATCAGACTGCTTCAGAAATAGAATTACAGCTCTATTTTCAAAACTCTGGAGAAAAATCTCCCTATTGTGGCCAAAAATTTAAACTGCGATAACTTGAAAGCCCATTTATAGTATTTGAAAAAAAAATTTTTTCATAATTTGTTGACACTGTTAGCCTAAAAACAAATTTGAAATATACCAAAAACATGGTTTCAAAAAATTTTTAAAATTTTGACAGTTACATAATTTTTTACCGCGTTTGTACAAAGAACAAATTTGATATGCAAATTGTGCTTTACTAATAAATAGACATCTGTTCTGAAAATCGAATAAAAAGATTGCAACAGCCAACATTCAGTTATATTTTGAGGATCTCGATTGCAACTACAGCTTTACTTTATCGTTGTATCACTTTTTCTAAATGTAATGCTGAAAGAGCAATCTTACTATACTGCATTAAACTTTTCGCTATTAATACGTAAACTATAGGACCAGCAGGTCTACCCAAGAATGGGCTTTTTTCAACATTTGTGTGTTTTTTGTTTTTCATTAGTAGCAAGAAATATTTTTGTTCACACAAAATTTTAGGTCATCTCAATGGCCGATATTGTTAGTCTCCTCCGTTTGCTAAAGCTTGGTTATGATTCTTTGTACTAGACGATTAACCAGGGCCGTAGACAAAGCGTATTGTCAGGTGGGACTCGCAAATTGCAGTTGGAAAGCTGGTAAACCTACTCTAAAAAAGAGTTCACTTGCTGCCAGCGAGACGAAATCTTGGGGCAAAAGAAAGGTCTATCAAGCTTGCCAATTTTGTCTGCATATCTGCCAGGCTTTAGCTTTTCTGAGATGATTTCAGCCCTGCCTTAACCCCTCTGGGTACTGTCCCTCTTCTAATAATAAAAATCTTTCATAAGTAAGCGGTGAAAATTGCTTGAAAAAGCATGATTGGCATGTTAAAATTAGCCAAAAATCTGGAAAATTTTAAGGTATTGGGTGCACGAGCTTTGTTTCATTTTGGAATAAAATATTAGTGTAAAAATACTTAATATTCGAGTATAAAAGTTTATTAATCGCAAACCCAGCAATTTAATTTCATTCCAAAATTTCAAAAATTTATAACCCTATTGCATATGTCTGGTTTAGAAGAGAAAACTGTGCAAACATGTCGTGGAAGAAAAAAGTTAATGAAAAAAAATTGCTTTGGCGCCTAAAAGTCTTGGCATATAATAGACTTGGCGCATAGTAGTCTCATTGTGTAAAAGTTCATGCCTAGTAGTCACTGTCCATCTTTAGAACTACTTTGATTGCGTGCTGGTCAAGCAGAAATTAAAGAATAAACAAGAAAGCTTGCAAACGTGATATAAACTGATTTAACAGTTTGTGACATAGATAGTAACCTAGAGTGTCATTATAAACAAGGAAAATGTCTGTGGGGAATCAAAAAAGCTGCCATTATATTGCTCAGCTTGATGTTGGTGTATAAGGAATGTAAATGTGGCGCACGAAAACATACACTCAAGTATTCTGTTAGGACCAAACAAAAGAAAACCTTGTAGATGAATTAGCATTATAACCAAGTTGTACGATAATGTGAATTTTAAATTTATTACGTTGAAAAATTTGGTCAATGACAACTAATCGCAAACCAACTGACCATCAATCACCCCTAATGTTGGCAGTCGGTTGGTTTGCTTCCAGTTTGTTGGCGGTTAGCTGACTTGATTTATGAAAACTAGGTCTTAAAATGAAAATTGTGTACAATGTGTTTAAAACTGTAGTCTACTCAAAAACTGGTAAAAAAATTTTATAGATTAAATTAGGGGATGATAGCCAGGAAGGCTACTACCCCAGTCATTGTTCGAAATTATGTTTTTAGTAAATATGAAAAAAATCAGCAATTTTAGTCACAATGACCAAAAAATGAAAAAAATCTGCTTTATTTTGCATAGCCTAAAAGCTCTAAAATTGCACTAGGAATTGTGAAAATGACCTAAAATTTTTCAAAATGAACAAAAATATTTCCAAATTTGTTCATCTGACTGGAAAGTCTTAACAAAAAAATAAATCCAGGGTATATCATTGCCTATCTTGCTTTATCCGTAGGGACCACTATGATCACAAGATTATAATGCCAAATTGAATTTTAGTTTTTTGAAATTTGAAAATGTGGTATCACTACTGTGGAAAAGTTATATGAGCAATGAAGATACTGCAAGTGCAAAACTGCATGTTGTCCAGTGTTCCCACTTAGGTTTTGGTGAGTCGGTGTGCAATAGGGTTATGAATTTTTCAACTTTTGAAATAAAATTAAATTCCTTGGTTTGCAGGTAATGAACTTTTATATATGAAGTATTTCTACACAAATATTTCATTCTGAAACGAAAAAAAGCTCGCGCATCCAATACCTTGAAATTTTCCAGGTTTTTGGCATATTTCAACATGTCAATCATGCTTTTTCGAACAATTTCACCACTTGAGTTTTAAAGGCTTTTATTTATAGAAGAGGGACAGTACCCAGAGGGGTCAAGACATGGCTAAAGCCGCCTCAGAAAAGCTAGAGCTGTGGTTGGTATGGCAGATAATATGCAGACAAAATTGAAAAGCTAGATGGACCTTTTTTTTGCCCCGAGATTTCATCTTGCTGATCGCCAGTGAATTTTTTTTTTAATTTAGTGTTTATCAGCTTTCCAACTGTAGGTAGTGAGTTGCACCTGGTGATAGGCTTTGTGTACAGCCCTGGTTAATAGCCTGGTACAAAGAATCACAACCAAGCTTTAACAAATGGGAGACTAATACAATTGGCAATAGAGTTGGTTTGAAACTTTTGTGAAAACACAAATTTTTCTTGCTACTAATGAAAAACAAAACACAACAAAATGTTCAAAAGAGCTCGCTTTTAGGAAGACCTGCTGGTCCTATAGTTTACGTATTAATAGCCAAAAATTTAATGCATTATAGAGAGACCTCTCTTTCAGCATTGCATTTAGTGGAAATTGATACAACGATAAAGTAATTAATCTGTACTTGCAAACGAGATCTAACAAAATATGGCTGAATGTTGTCTGTTGCAATATTTTGTTCAATTCTCGAGAGAGATTTTTATGTATTAGTAAAGCACAATTTGTATCGCAAGTTTGTTCTTTGCATAAGCACAGTAAAAAATTATGCAACTGTTGTATAAAAAAACTGAAGTAGACAAAGTATCCAGTAAAAGGTACAAACTTTGAAATTTAAAATACAGTAAACAGAAGAAATTTCATTTATAAGAGGGCTTTGAAGGATTTGTACAGAAGGCTTATGAAAAGCAGATCGTTGGCAGATGTTGGAGTCCTGGACTGATCTTTTTGCTCAGACTTTTAGGCAGGGGTTGAAATTAACTTTTTCAACAACTTGCTCGTCGGGCAAGTGATATCAAATGTCTTCTTGCTTGAGACGATTTCAACTTGCCCGAAAAAAAAAAAGTGCAATAAGTTTTGAGTTTAACTTTGAAAAAACATTTGTAAAATGTACTTCTTAGCAAAAAGCACTGAATTTGCAAAATAAGCGTAGTTGCGTATCTTACTTCGAAAATCAAGTTTTTGCGCGCGATGTTATGTCAGATGTTAATGTGACATATAGTAATAATTAACTTTTTCCAATGATGCATTATGCAAAAATTGATTATTTAATTGTAATTATTTCAATTATCACATTACAGTTTGTTGCAAGCACATTTTTAATCGCAAATATTTTGGAAACTACAACAGCTAGAAAGCCGAAACTTTTGCAAAAGCTATAGGAGCTCAAAGATCTTCTAAATAATCATAACAAAAAAATTCAAATTTCTTGATGTCTTCCTGCAGCGCAGGGTAGTACTTGTGATATATGAAACAGCGGTTAACGTGACAAGCGTGGGAAAATTTTTCATAAAGAAAAAAGTAGAATTTGGCTAAACACGTCTGAGTGTCAAAATCCTGTGTGTGATTAAAAAGTGTTAATTGCGATTAATAATGTACGTACGAATAAATTAAACAAAATGTTAATTGTGATGATTACAAGTGTTTATCTAAAATAAAGCAAGCAACAGTTTTCTCTACTTACAGTGCATATTTTATTGCAACAAAAGCAAAGCTAAATTGTGTCTCGAAATAATCTTGTTTGATGTTGTTTAATACTCAATTTTGTGAGCTTGCCTGTTGCGCAAGTTAAGCCGAAAAATAACATGCCTGAAGCGATTTCAGCTTGCCTCGAGCAGGTGTTAATTTTGAACCCTGCTTTTAGGTCAGATGTTCGATTTCATAAATTTTTTGTTGTTTCCAAAAAAAAATCTTGATGTAATTTTTGCAGTTACAAGGGGTTAGTTTTTGGGATTGTATGAAGAAATAACCAGAACTTTTTCAACTTTTTTTTTGTCAATGTGACCAAAATGTTTAAATCTTTCTTGGTTATTTGCGTAAAATTTAGGTCAATGATTGGTAACTGATTGAAAAAGCAAACGAACTGAGTTTGAAGTTTTTAATGCCATAAAACAACAAAAAGCAAAAATTGCTAAAATGGCATAAAATAGCAAGTGCCATAAAAAAGCAAAAACAAAAGCCTAAAAAATAGCAAAACTAGTTGCTCTTGCAATGATCTAACCTGGGACAAAGCTTGAAGCAGTTAAGCATATTACAGTAAATCAGTTTTTATCGTGCAAACGGCTTTTGCAGCTAATTTATTTATTTTGGAGGTTGTTCCCTGACAAAGATTTGCTTGCATGTGTTTTAATTTTTTCGAACCTTGTCAGGGGTTAGATGTTGCCAGTGGGGTAGCAACAGCATCCTAAGAAATACTTTTCAGTTATGCAACAGCAAAATTTTCCAGTTGTTTCAAAACGACAAGTCAGTACAAAACTACTTTTTGTAAGTCATAACTTTGTGGGGATAAGCTTGATTTAGCCATCAGTGTTACTAAAAATCAATATACAGTAATATCGAAATTTTTTTTTACTAGCCATTTTAATTTCATGTCTAAAAACACTGACATTCATACGCACTAGGCTGATGTTCTATCAGCATTTGAGATTGCACGATCAAGCATGGTAGCCAAAAGCGAAATCAGTATCATAGAAAAAAATTTAAAATTCGTCAAACATAGCAAATATATAGGGTTATAACTTATGAAAAATTATCTTAAACTTGGGACTTCTCTTCACTAATAAACTTAATTCGTATGATGGGGTGACTGCTAGGTGTGCCACTTATTGATTCAGTTTATACAATGTATTGTGTGTGCTTATTTTCGTTCTGTTTTATTGGGTATTTTAAGTATGATTTCTGAGTGAATCATACTTTTTTTGGGGCATGGGTGCGCCAGATTTTTTTAATGTTGAGCAAAAAGAAAGTGATATTCGTCATAACCATGCAAAAGTTCATCACTTCCAAGATCATTTGCATTTGCAGACAAAAAAAATCACAACCCTAGTGTGCACCCAAACGATCGGCGATTTTCTAATAGCAAGCAATGCCAAATTCAAAAATGAGTCGGCATGTGCCCCCCAAAAAACGCTGATTTGCTGTGCTGATAGAAATCAGCTTAATGGTTACATAGGTGTTGGCACTTGAGTGAAGCTAAATTACGCTACTTGATGACTATGCAATAGTAATCATTTATATACTCCATACGTTATTTTTTTAACCAACACAGCTTAAATATGACAGAAATTCTAAAACTATTTTTGTATCATCTTTAGAAAACTTGCATTGAAATATCATCCTGACAAGAATCCAAACAACCCTGAATCTTTGGAAAAGTTCAAGGAAATCAACAATGCTAACAAAATCCTGCAGGATGAAAAAAAGAAAGAAATATATGACCAGTATGGATCATTTGGCCTTTACATTGCTGATCAAATTGGCGATGAAAATGTAAAAACGTATATGGCTATCAGCTCACCATTTGCTAAGGTATAATAAAATCGGTTCCAGTTTGTGATTTCTATTAGGTGGTCTCAAGAAAACTTTCAATTTTTTTTAATGCATTTTATTGCAAATCTATCTTATCGGTATTTATTTTATTAAATCTTAGCTCACAGTTTCCAGGTACTTATGTATGGGTCATTTCATGCTTTGTACTTTTGCTGCTAAGGATGAAAAATCTCATTGCTTACATAAATTAGAATAAGAGGTATTTAGCACTATGTCTGTCTATTCAATTGTCAGGTTTAATCTAGTCTACTAAGTTTATAACTTCTTAGCTTGCACTGGTAATTTCAATCTTTCAACTTTCCATTCCAAGGATATCAGGAAGATAAAACATGTTAAAATGCAGCACACACAACCACGTTCTGTCTGTGTCTGTGTACATAGATATGTTCAGCTTTTATGAAGTCATAAAAGGAAAAATGCTAGTTGTGCGCACTGGCGCAGCCAGGGGGGGATTAAGGGGACCAGTCCCCCCTGTTAAAAGTGCACAGTTTCACAAAAATTATTTAAGAAAGATGAAATGGTAAAAAAAGTAATTTAAAAACGCTCAACTCAAGTGTAATTCTTCCCTGAGTTGCAAGTAAGCTAGGTCAAAACTTTTGCATTTCTTAGAAAATTCTTTCAACTGTCGTTAGCTTCTCTATCTTTAAAAAATTTCAGCCGTCTAGGTAGTATTGTTTCTGAGATATTGCGGTTGAAAAAACAAACGTTTGCAGCAAAAAGGCAAAGTGAAGCATAGTTAACGTAACAATGGAAATGAGTAGCAATCAAAAAATCAATTTTGGCAAATATGATTGAAAAAATTACGGTATTTATTATGTCACATTAATACAACAATCGCGCATAACAACTTGATTTCATTGAAACAAGAATTTAGCCACGTTGCCTTTTTGCAACACAGGGTAGAAACAAAACCCAGAGAGTGGGAATGCTTGTATATGGTCAGTATTGATATTTCTTAAAAAAGTTCGATGATTGTGTAGCCCAAATCGTGCTGTCTTGGAATGATAATGTCTCGTTAGAATACAGGGTTGCTTTTGCGGGAGAATGGAAACGAGGCAGAAAACACCACGATTTTGCACCAAAAAACGCAATCCATTTTAAAACTTATGATTTTCCGAAAAGTAGAATCAGGTACTGGTGAGAATTTTGGGCAGCCGAGATCTGGCGTGTATCAGTCCATGAATTAAATGTCATCATAATCAAATCGAATTTCGACGTTAATAAATTTCGAGAATATTTTAATTGATAACATTTGAAAAAAAAAAATTGCGGAAGAAAAGCAAATCTCTTCTAAGAGAATGACTGTCCATTTATCTTTAACGTCAAAATTGAGTTTTTATCATAGTGTATTGGGTTCGTTTTACCGATCACACGTATTTATGCGTATAGATATACGCATCGCATGTCATTTGATTGCATGCATTTGTCTGTTTAATTTTTTTTTGCGTTTACACTAAAAAAGATATCAGACGTAAATGGACTGAACTGCCTATGTAGACTTACTTTTCGGCCAACCGCATAGACTTCAGAGAGCCTGTTTGATGAAAAACGAAGGAATCAATATAATATTGCACAAAAAGTTTTTGTGGTTAAGCAAAAGCGTAGCTTGGATGTCAGTTTGATCCTTGAAATTTATTTCCAGCTGGAGTTGTGTGAACGGGAGATTGGCTGGTTTGAATTAATCTTACAACTTCAAACTGCACAACGTCAAATGTTTATTACAGTAAATGTTACTCTAATTTATTTTTAGGAAAGCTTTTTCGATTAATTTCTATGTCCGCATACTACACCGAATAACTGTGTTGATTTGTAACAGTGTTCTCTTTGTCTATCAGAGCAGCAAGTTTGGCAACGTTGTTCAAACTGTGACGAAGTCTAAACAGAGTACGCAGGTTGCAAGCAAAAAGTCGCGCTGACGCCATTCGCCTATTCCCAATCTACACTAAGCGTAAAATCGTGAACGCAAAAGTTCGCCTTCAGTTTATTCTAAAACCGAAATTTGGTATTCACAACGTATCATCTTACCAGCATATGAGCAGTCAGTTGTTTCAAACGAACTAACGACATGCTCGTACGTTTGCGATTTTACACACAGTGTCGGTCGGGCCTAAAAATTCGCTCTGGAAGCATTTTACACAGTTTTCAGTGTGAACCAAACTTCGTTCGTGGACGTGCTGTACAAATAAACCGATTGTACTCCGTTATGACCTTTTTTCCGTGAACACCGCGTTCAGATTCGCATTATTCTGTGGCGACAATTAACCGCACGTAAGAAATGGTCGATCGCTATCGCATCATTCTTGCTTAGATCCCTGTTTCCTACCAACGGTATAACATTACAGTAATTAACAAAACTTTGTATTGGCAAACCACGATATAGAGCATTTTTTTTCTGTTTGAAGATAGCACTTGACGTCAATTAACATATGTGGTGCAAATTAACATAAATAATAATAGACAGCACTTATTTTTCCAAAAACCAATTATTTTCAGATGTAGATTAGGGTTGCTCGTATGTTTTTGCAAATTGTACATCTCATTTGTTTTTAACTAGTAACAATATAGTATGTTTGAAAGTTGAAATATTATTATGCCAGCTTGCCTGAATAATAACGGCAATCTGTGATTGTCTCGTATGGTTTACGTTAAGAAAACGCGTTTTTTTGCGTCCGCTGTTGCATCATCAAATAAAATAAAATTGTAAAACAAGGTGAAAGCACTTTTATTCTTTTTCATTTATTCATTTTTTAAGCATCTTCTGCATGAACTACGGCAGGACTCGTGTATGTTATTGCTAAATCTTGCTATTTGTTACAATTTGCCTAAATAAAAATTTTCCAATTTGTACATGCTTTAATCACAATAAAAAAAGTTTAGTCCCCCCTTTTTTTTTGTTTCTGGCTGCGCCCCCCCTTTTTTTATTTCTGGCTGCGCTGGTGGTTGTGCGCTGCATTTCAACACTTATTTTTTTCCAAATCTCTTTACAATGGAAAATTGTTGTAAAGTGAAATTATCAGTAGAAGTCATAAGCGTAGTATAGTAGATAAAACCTGACAATTGAATTTTACACGACTTGTTTACATTCCCAAAGCATACTGGTAGTACTTGAAGGAAGCTGATATGAAAGCGTGAACAAAATTCGATGCTTCAAATAAACCTTCAGTTAAAAATAATGCCATAATGATAAAACAGAAACTAAGTTAATTTCATAAAGGTTTGGTTCTTTGACATACTATGAGAGATGGTCGAAAAGTTAATAGGCCAACTATGGTGCAATAGTCCAACATTACCCCACAAGATTTATTTTTTTACACAATTTCCTTTGAGGTCTACACACTTCTTCCAACAGTGTTTTAGCATATGAATTTCATTTTTGAAGAATGTTTCTTTCTGGCCCTCAAAATAATCCTCCACTGCAGATATAGAAAAGATGATAGTCCAAGGCAGCTGATGGTCAATCGATTCATCATGGTCAACCACTGCTTCGAGCACTCATCATGAGTTACAAAACGTTTGAAAAACCATCTGGATTGGATTCAAAAATTGCAAAATTTGCTTGTGACATGACCATCTTGATGCGCTTTTGATCAGGTGTCAGGAGCCATGGCACCCATCAAGCAAAAACTTTGGACATGCCAGTTCCTTGTGAAAAATGTTCTCTCTTAGCCATATGACTTATTGTTAGTCGTCTGTCACCCATAATTATTTGGTGAATAAGGTCAATAATTTCTGGAGTGGTGGCAGTTTATGGTCAATGATTTTTTAGGGGTGGCATCTTCAAGGTTCTTTCGTCCCCTCTTGAAGTCTGCAGCCCACTTTTGCACTGTTGACAAACCTAGAGCATCGTCTCCCTAAGTATCAACTATGTCAACATGGATCTCCATTGGAGTTAACCCCTTTTTTGCAAGTATTTTATGACACTACAATGCCAGATTTTATCCATATTTAAAAGCTATGCAATCACCACAAAATTTTTGCAGATCTCACAAAATCAAAATCTCTTTAGTAATCTTAATAATTAAAATGCATGTAATTATTTTAACAATGTCAATTTATCTGGAAATATGCAATGTAGTTAACATCATGAAGGTTTGAAGCTGTCACATGCCAATCTTCATTGCTTCATCATAATTCCATCGTAGTCAGCCTATGAACTTTTCAACCACCCCTCGTATGTGTAATATTTTGCCAAGTAGTTTTACGGAGTATTTTGATTAAATAGAGTAAGTATAATTTGTTGGATTTTGTAATCCAAACAAATATTCGTGATCTATCTCACAAGTAAATTATTGGTGATGACCGAGACAGTGATTTTCAGTTGAGTGGCACCACTACACCTGGGGACAAAAATCCAATGTGGAAACTGAAAAAAATGAAACCACAAAGCCATCAAGTTCTAAATCATTCAATTTTAATACTTTTCTGCACCAGAAGATAAAAGTACCAGGCAGACGAGTGATGACAATAATTCTTTTAATGTCAAGCATTGATGACAATGATCAGTCAGAAGATATACGAGGTGTGTCATAAAAGTTCTAGGACTGTGCTCACTGTGTTTAGTCAAGCTATATGACTAAGTTAATTATAGTCAAGCTGTAAGACAAATTATAGTCAAGTTATATGACTAAGTTAAATGGCAGACAATTTAGTAACTTTTTGGGAGTATTTAACCGCAATTTCAGCTTACTGCAACATTTATTGTGCATTTCAGGAGTGAAAGGAAATAGTTGACACATTTACTTTAGTTTTACAAAGTTTGTGTTTTTGCTCGACAATTTTGTAATGACTACAGAGCAATGAATCAACCTCAAATTTCTGGTCCGTTTGGGAAAATCTCCAGAAGCTCTCTGTATGCTTTTCAACTAGTCTACAAAGAGCAGACTTTGTCTGATCCAACAGTTTCTCTATGGCACAAAAGAGGCATAGAAGGATGTTGAGAATGATCCCAGGTGTGGAATCATCTTTGCACAAACTTTGCACATTCCCAGATCTTCTGTGATTATTTGCCAAATACTATTTCGGTTTAATATGAGTTCATCTGAGATCAATTGCACAGTTAACCGACGATCTCCTCGCACAATCTTCTTTACAAGCTCAACATTGGTTTCATTTCTACTGGTGGAAGACCTTCCACACCTGGGATCATTCTCAACATCCTCACATCCTTCTTTGAATCTTTTGTGCCAGTGAGAAACTGTTGAATGAGACAAATGCTCTTCGTAGACTTTTTCAAGCACACAGAGAGCTTCTAAAGGAGATTTTCCCAAATGGACTAGATATTTGAGGTTGGTTTGTTGCTCTGTTGTCATTACAAAATCGTCAAGCAAAAACATAAAATTTGTAAAACAACAGTAAATATGTTAACTATTTTCTTGTACTCGTGAAACACACAATAAATGTCACAGTGAGCTGAAATTGCAGTCTAGTACTCCCAAGAAGTTATTAGATCATCTGCCATTTAACTTATTCGTATAGCTTGACCATAACTCACTCAGTGAGCACAGTCCTAGAAGTTTTGTGACACACCTCGCATCTTTTAAAGAGACCTTTGATATTCTATTTGATTAAGAAAGTGCGAAACGTTAAGCTGTCTTGCTAAATACTTTCAGCCAGTGCTATTTTTCAGTTAGTATGTCGCTGATCAGGTTCAGAAATTAATGGTTACAGCAACAAACAGATTTGCAAATGATATATTGTCGAAGTCTACTGTAAAAAAGGCTCATTTAGAGAATTAGAGATTTTAATTGGATTAGAGCATGTAGCAAGAACCATTGATAGACATAAAGTGAAAAGGAATGAGCCAAAGTTGTGTATCATTTAGTTTTTTGTTTTTTTTCGTGAACTAAATTATGTAAACCATGATTTAATTGGGGTTAAGTTTGAAAAAACTTTTTTTAATCTTTGTATGCTCAAGTTGGCATCCCAATTTTGTAGGTGCTGTGGCTATCCTGTGCTTCATTTTTATTTTGTTTACAATTCTTGTGCTGAGTTTTGAACTCATAGTCTCTGCAAGCGCTCAGGTTGGTGAGATGTGATGCGTACGGCACGTTTTGCTTGCCGCGGGACTTGCGGTGATTACGAGCTCAATCTCTGTTTTCTTTATTTTTGAACGTTTAATGCAAAGTTTGGTTTACTATTTGATTTGCAACTTAAAAACTCTGTTTTCAGTTAATAGAACACAGTTTGTCGTTCTTTGGTTGTATCATGAGTTAATGAAGTACAGTTTTTTGGTATAAGTTTTAACCCATTTATGCCTAGCGTCTTATATGTAGGACATCTACTCAAACTGAAATTGCGCTTTGCACATCCCATTTATGGAGGTAGATGAACTGGTAATGCAGCTATGAGTATTTTTTGCGCAAACCTAATTTTCATTTTTGAAAAAATTATTTCTGGTTAGAATATGGCGTGCTTTTGAAAACGCGCAATTTTGCTTTGGCCAAAAAAATGAAGGTGCACTTGGAATTCTTTAAATTATCGCATTATTGCAATAAGTTTGGAAAAATTTTTGTTGTATTTATTCTATATATAACAGCCATTTCTAAAATAACTTTTGCTGTTTCATTTTCTCTACCGTTTTCGGTATATTTTGTTTCAAATATCGGTGTCCTATACGTAGGTCGCTAGGCACAAGCGATAGCAAAATGGCGGTGCCGGCAGCGGCAATGATTCTCACGTTGTACAAAAGCAAGCGTTAGATTCCAACCACGATTCTTACACTTACACTCTGATAAGTGGTAATTATCTGAACAATGACATCATTTGACATCAATAAAATTATTTTTCATCAATTGTCAAGCATTTTTATTGATCTTACAATAAAGCTGCATGCAGTTTTCAAAGTTGATAGTCTTCTCCAATAATTCAAAAGAATACCGTACCTACCTAAAGTTACGCTGAATTTTGTAATTATAAGAACAATAAAAAATTATTTGCCATCAAACCTTTGATGTCAAATACTTATTGTTGATATAATTGATTTCAAAATAATTTCATTGTTCTTCTACAGTAATTACTTCAATAGTACCGGAATTCTTTTGAACTATATTGAGAAAAGAAAACAACTTTGAGATTTGCTTGCAGATTTATTATGAACACTGTCATTTACATGGGTCACGCCATGCCCATGAAGGTGAGCGCAGATTATCTGAGTTACCGTTCTAATACTTGTAGTTTTGTAGGATTTTCAAGTTATATACCTCGTAATATGATAATTGATAATGCAGTTTACTGTATCGAAGTGATATGATTGAGTTACTGTTCTGTTGTTGCATCGACAAAAAATAATAAATTGCATTTGACACAATTTTAAAAAAACGATTGGCACCATATTTGTGTGGTCAGAAAATTGATAAAAGTCTATTTTTAGCTGAAAAGTTTTGCAATTATAAGGTCATATAAAAACTAACGCTTTTTTTGTTACAGAGTATTTGAAAATCTAACATGAAATCTACTCGATTTTATGGTAAGAGTAAGACTCCTGCAACATTGAGTAGACTATTAGATTTAGCAGAAGAAAACGTTTGGCTGTATCGAAATGAAGACGGACAATTTTCTGTCACAATACTTCTGCCGACAAATGCCACGAGTTATATCACAGACGAAGATTCAGGAGATGAAGATGGCGCTGAAACTGTCAATAACTTGCCGGGAAGCATGCTTTTAGCGCCAGCTATTCTTGACAAAAGCAGCAATCCAAATGACGAGACTGTTGAAGAACCACCAAAAAAGAAACAAAGAAAGCAAATTGATACACCATCTCGGTCCTGGGCCAAAACAGATCTGAAAAGTGACTTACTGGAGTGGGTGCCAGATGATACCATCATTGAAGAATTACGGGCTAAAAAGCTAACCCCAAAAGGCTACTTTGAACTTTTCTTTGATGATGAGATTTTTAATCTGATTGTAGAAGAAACAAATAGATATGCTTCTGAAAAGAATCAAAGCTTGATTGTGGACAAAAATGACATAAAATGTTTTATTGGAATATTGGTTTTATCTGGATATCTTGCTCCAGCAAGATGTAGACTTTTCTGGAAAAATGCTACTGACACGCATCATGCCCTAGTCGCAAATGCTACGAGAAGAGATAAGTTTGAAGCAATTTTTGCTAACTTTCATTTAGCTGACAACAATTGCTTAGATGACGCGGATAAGTTCGCAAAGGTCAGACCTCTAATAAAACTTCTGAATAAAAAGTTTCAACAATATGCGCCGAATGACGAGTTTTACAGCTTTGACGAATCGATGTGCGAGTATTATGGGCACCTTGGATGCAAGCAGTTTTTGAGAGGTAAACCTATACGGTTTGCTTTCAAGATTTGGTGTGGTACCACTGCGCTGGGGTACTTGGTTTGGTTTGATCCTTATCAAGGCAAAGTTGATTCATCTCGGACACAAGAAAATAACTTGGGGCTCGGAGGAAATCTTGTCACCAAATTTGCGGATGTTTTAGCTAGCCTTGGCAGAAAAATTTTCCACTTATGCTACGATAACTTCTTCAATAGCGTATAACTGGTAACGATGTTAAAAGCCAAATTTGTGAAAGCAACTGGAACAATTTGTGAAAATAGAATCGAAAAATGCCCGCTGATTTCTAACGATGCTTTGAAAAAACAAGGAAGAGGCAACTACGATTTCAAAACTGATACGAACCACAGTGTAATTGTTTGCAAATGGAATGACAATAGTGTGGTAAATTTGTGCTCAAATGTGGCGGGAGTTCACCCCATTTCTAATGCTTCTCGGCATTCATTCTCTGAAAAGAAGCGTGTGCAAATTGAACAGCTATACTTGGTCAAGCTCTATAACGAAAATACGGGAGGCGTTGACAGAATGGACCAGAATATTTTAAACTATCGAATTGCAATGCGAGGTAAAAAGTGGTATTTTTGCCTGGTTTCCTATATGTTTGATATTTCCATCAACAATGCATTGCGATTGCAAAAAATTTGTGATGAAAATCCGATGGATTTACTACACTTTCGAAGATATATTGCCAGGACTTACTTGTCTCAGTATGCCAAGCCGCCTCATAAAGGACTGCGAGGGGGACCTCAACAAACTCTATTTTAGATATTTGTTATGATGGTAATAATTTTAGATGGGTTGTACCTCAAGTCAAGCAAACCTGCTGCGCTCATTGCCATGCAAAAACCACTACAATATGTGAAAAATGTGATATTGGACTTCATGTAAAATGCTTCAAAGAATATCACATTCGGTAAAGACTGTTGGTTATTTTAGTCATGCTGTTGCGTAGGATTTTGTCGTTTAGTTCAATCAAAACTTCAATAAAACAAAATATTACAAGCTTGTTTTGTAATTCTATGCTATCAGCATACTTATTACCTTGAAAGAAACGACTAATGGATATGCCATAATTGTATCGCATCGCAGTCAAGCGCTTTGTGTGCACGCGCAATTTACGAATTTTTGATGACGGATTTGCCTAGCGTCCTATACGTAGGACGGCATTTATCTCAAAAAGTAGACACCCAATTTCAAAAAAATAAATTTTAATGAGACATTTAGGTTTAAATTATGCCGCATATAAGTTTTAAGATCAAAGCTGAAAGTATTTCTACTTTCGGTACAAATGGGTTAAGTTCTGAAAATTATCTAAGTCGAATAGCAACAGTGGTGATCCCGTTTTCAAGAACATGCCTAGACTGAAACAACAAGAATTAAGACAACAAGAACTGATCTACTGTAAGTCATAACAGTAGGTCAACATGCAACTCAAATCTGAAACCAACTTTGTAAAAATTTTTGGGAAAAAAGACAAACCACAGCCGCAGACAATATCCGAATTCGTAAAAATTGTTTGGTTGGAATGGTTTGTGGAACGGCGCAGTAGTGGTGGTGCTGAGAATGACAATCTTTGAGCTAGTCAGGAGTCAATGAGATGTCGATGTTTGATACTTTTGCCGATTTCAACATAGCAGTTTCTTCACTGTTGAATCTGGAGGCACAACTTTGTTTCCTCATTCTTCCAGAAGACGATTACTGAAACCAACCAAAAGACTGATTTGTGAACTGTGAATTTCTGCTTTGCATATTACTGCAGCGTGTAATATTGTTAGGTACCAGTACCGCACTCTTGTAACTTGATAAATTTAGACATCCACTAAGTGTTTTAGTTTTTGATTGTTTTCGCAAGGGTGCACACTTGCGAAGCAACACAAGTGTGTGATATTCTGAACGCTTGCATTTTTTTCTGCATGATAGATTGAAATTGAATGTTTTCAAAGGTATAATTTTCAAAAATATGTATACCTTCTGGTCGGCTCTATTCCTAACATTATTGCTGGATTTTTTTTATTTTCGTATGCCAGATTTTTTCCTTAGGCCAAAGTCAGATTATTTTTTAAATTCTTTTTGGATTTTGAAGCTGGCATAATTATTATGCATTGTTTTATGCATAGTTTTTTTTCTCTCAATGGATTTTGACATTCCTCCTTTTTGAGAGAATGTTGAATAGTTGCAACGGAACCTTGTCTATGCTATTGTGACGTAAAAAAAATAAAGGTATGATTTTGTGTTACTTCTCTTTATTTTGTGTTGCATAAATAATTTTTGCTATTACCCCATCCCCTCACTTTTTTTGAACAGTTATGGCAAGAACATCTCTTGAACAGTTACGGCAAGAATTAAGCTTTTTTCTTTCCATTTCATTCAACAACCAATCAATGCAAGTCTTGAATTTTATGAGCAATATAATGAACTTTTGAATCCATTTGATTGGGTCTTAATGCCATTACTGAACATTAAGGATACGATACTATCGGCATTACAGATTTCATTTGACAGTTTAATGTGCAACATTAATTCACTCAATGTTCACCCCCTGTTCGTTTGGATGCACTTGTTGGTTACTGCATAGCAGACAAATCAAGATTCTGAACTTTGAAAACAGCAGCGGTTGATTTTCGATTTACTGGTCTTGCACGAATTTCTAGCATTTGAGCAAAAGGAAATTGACCTAATCAACAATACATGAATGATCATAATTCAAGATGTCCGTCATATGAAAGAACATACAGCATCTATTCAATTGAACTGCAAGAGTTATTTATTGGCGCAAGACTACATAAATTTATTTGGACTTTACATAAACGCAGATGAACGACTGATTACTGTTCCATTTGACCTCTCCCTCTACATTGGACTCTATGAACACTAACAAAATATGTCAGCCAAAATTTTTTTTTGTCGAGGGGGATGTGTGGCTATCCTATGCTTCATTTTCATTTTGTTTACAATTCTTGTGTTAAGTTTCAAACTCGTGGTCTTTGCAAGCGCTTGAGTTGGTAAAATATGATGTGTATGGCACGTCTTGCTTGCCGCGGGACTTGTGGTGATTACGAGCTCAATCTCTGTTTCCTTTATTTTTGAACTTTTAGCGTAAAGTTTGATTTACTATTTGATTTGCAACTTAAAAACTCTGTTTTCAGATAATAGAACACAGTTGGTCGTTCCTTAGTTGTGATCATGAGTTAATGAAGTACAGTTTTTTGGTATAAGTTTTAAGTTCTGAAAATTATCTAAGTCGAATAGCAATAGTGCTGTGAATTAATTGTTTTGCAGGCTGTTGGAGTTCTTTGTTGTTTGTTTACTGGATGTTGCTGCTGCTGCTGCTGCTGTTTTTGCTGTTTTTTCTGTTGTGGCAAATGCAGGCCTGAAGAGGAAGATCCTGAGGTTTACATCAACCCCGATGACCTCGTGGACGAAGATGGTATGTTGTTACTTAAAATATTGTGATTGTGATTATTTTAAAATATTGCTCATTGTTCATATTTGTGTACTGTTGCTTTTTCATAAATTGGTCTGCAAGTCTGGTAGAGTAGTACCAGTTATCTCACTCATAAGATCATGAATGGGTATGCACAGTGCACCCTCTAAGTTTTAACCTTCTGCTTAAGCGCCTGAAAAGGTACGAAAGTGTCCATAAGTTTTGTTCGAAAATGCTGTAGCTTTGGCTTTGTAACATCGCCCATCTGCTAAAAAATCCTTTCTCAAAAAAAAGGTCATCGCATTGCAAATCGATTCTTTCTGCAATTTGTGAAGCGATCACCAAAAGAAAGGTCATCGTCCCGCAGACTAGATACTTTCTTCAATTTGTGAGGCCATCGCTAAAAAATTGGTCATTTCGTCATGCCAGTCATTGCTTCACCAAACTGAATTAAACACCTTTCGCACTTGTCAAAATTTGTGCAAAAATACTGGAAGATATTTTGCACTTTTTGCACTTATAAGGACCACTGGGTTTGCAGTCACTGCGATTTTGTAGGTGGTGGTGTTACTCTGGTGATTGCATTACTACTAATGGAAAAAATTTTTCACCAAAAGTGCAAAGACCATACTTGCATCACATGGAGTGGGCCACCTTTTTATATGAAGTTACTAGGCATAGAAGTATTAAACTTGATTTCCAAAATGGAGTTGAAATTTAACCAATTCATAAAACTGTTCAAAAACAGAGCTAGAACTTTGGATATTTTTGGATTTGGACATTATCAGATTAAGATTGAATTTATAGGTGTTTTCGTATAAAGTTTTGTAACTTTGTAACTATCGTAGTATCCGGACCAAGACTTTCATGCGCACGACTTTTTGGATTAGGCACCAGAGGTGAAAAAATTTTTCTTAATTTTTTTTCAAAAAAAATTCGTTTTTTATAAAAAATGATTTTTTTAAAAACAGATTTGTTTTTCAAAAAATTTTTTTCTAAAAAAAGTTTGTTTTTTCAAAAAAAGTATTTAAAAAAAAATTTTTTTTAGTTTTTTTCTGAAACAGTTTTTTTTCAAATAAAAGCCTTTTCCAAAACAAATGTTTTTTAAACAAAAAAGTTTTATTTTGATAAGATGTTACTATTTTTAATGTTTTTCATCTGACACCTGTCAAGAAGAATAGTTAGAATAGAGAAAGCAGGAAAAAGAGTGGCTATAGAAAAAAGTCGAGCAGTGATTAGCGGGAAAAGAATCAATGAGAGAACGTCATTTGTATACAATTTTGACCTCAACACGATTTTTTTGTCGGCAGAGGGCGGGGTTAGAAGTTTTGATAAACATGTCTTCAAAAGCAGATAGATGGAAGGAGAGCGGAAAAAGTTTTATGAAAAATTGATTTCTTATTGTATTTTTTTCAAAAATAAAAAAATTTTCTGCAGTACAGTTTTCAAAGTTTTTTTGCCTGATCCAGACGTATGCAATCTCCAAGTCCAGCCCGAGGTCTCAAACTTTGCAGCACAAGGGCACAAGCTGCTCACAGAATATTGGCACATGCAGTGAGCTATGTTATGTTTTAAGGTTATTTAAAGTCTACCTGTACTAAACAATGCAGTGCAAAGTTTTTCAGAAGCTAAGGATTCATCTCCCTGCAGATTTCCATTTAGATCGTTTTACTTTGTTGTAAATGTAGTAAAAACATTGAAGTTGAGCAGGATTGTATGCTGCTTCAAATTATTGTTTTACTTTTGATTTATTTTTGTAGCGCGAATTGAATTACAGTAGAAGTGCTGCAGACTCAACAACCATTTTCGACAATTTTTCATGCAAAATTTTTGATACAGGTGCTATACAGTTTGAATTTATCACGCTCACTGCATTCCCTGCAATTAAAATTTGTTATCACTTTTACTCGTGGCAATTGTTCAGCACTCCTGAATCCAATTTGTAAGCTGTTAAAGACAACCTTATCCAATACGTGCATGTGAAATGAATGACTGAGTTACATTTTGGTATGACTTTCCCCTATTAAATTCTGGATATGCAGACAAGACAGCCTGAAAATGAAGTTTGCGTTTGACTAAAGCTCTTTTTTTGCGCTTCAAATCGATTGCTTTTGCTAGTTTTTCAAGCATTGACAGATCAGCTCAAATTTTGTCTCAGGATACAGCACGATGACAAGGGTAATTTGTTCACACCCAAGCAGCAACTTTTTCATATTATATATGCATATTTTTTTTCGAATGTAAGGTAAAGACCAAAAACAATCAAAAAGAAAAGTTTTAGTTGTTCTAATTCGTGCCTGAGTGCCACAAGCAACTTGTGCCCTTGTGTCGCAAAATTGAGACCTTGGGCTGGACTTGGAGATTGCATGCGACCAGATTAAGTTAGAAAACTCTCTGATTATGTAGTGGGAAACATTTTTTAATAATTGAAAAAATACAACAAGAAATCAATATTTTCTGTAAAACTTTTTCACTCTCCTTCCATCTATCTGCTTTTGAAGTCACGTTTATCAAAACTTCTAACCTCGTTCTCTGCTGACAAAAAAAATTTGTGTACTGTACAGCTTAAAGATTGTACACAAATGACGTTCTCTCATTGATCTTTTTCCCTCCAATCACTGCTTGGCTTTTTTTTATAGTTGCTTCTTTTCCTGCATTCTCTATTTCGATGATTCTTCTGGAGAAATGTCAGATGAAAAGCTATTAAGATTTTTAGCATGAGGAGATATTAACATCTTAATCAAAACTAAACTTTTTTTGTTTGAAAAAGCTTCTAATTGAAAAAAACTATTGTTTTGAAAAAAAAAAAAAATTAAAACAAGTGTTAAAAAAAAAACTGTCTTTTGAAAAAAATTTTTTTCTTGAAAAAAAAAATTTTCTTTGAAAACAAAATTAAAAAAAAAAACTTTTTTGGTAAACCATTTTTTTTTTTTAATTTTGGAAAAAAAGTTTCCCCTCTGACACCTAAAACTTCCGGCACACTGAAAAAGTCACAATGCCTATTTGGGGCACGCATAAACAGCCTGTAGCTAAACGTTCTGGGGCTTAACGTCCCATGCCTGAACGTTGGCATCTAAAAGTCATATCTACTGCATAATATCTATTTTGTATTTTCTACTGAAGTCAAATCGTAAAGCCTCCATCCTTCGCAAATTTTCGTGGAAAAAATGCAATATGGTCAGTGAATTCCATGTTCCATGTTGCAGTTAGTGAATTGGCCTTAATAGAGTTGCAATTAATTTTGAAGCATTCAATTGCATAAACTATTGTAGGATGTTACAGAGCCTCTTACCGTAGTAACTTATATATATACCATGTATTTGTACTACCTCGTTAATTGTGTAAGTTTTTTTCAATTATGTAAGGTTAAAAACAAAATGGTAGTTATTCAGTAACTACATATGGTGATAACTATTTTTTTGTCAATTATGTAAGATTAAAAACAAAATGGTAGTTATTCAGTAACTACACATGGTAATAACTATTTTTTGTCAATTATGTAAGGTTAAAAACAAAGTGGTAGTTATTCAGTTACTACATATGATAATAACTATTTTTTGTCAATTATGTAAGGTTAAAAACAAAATGGTAGTTATTCAGTAACTACATATGGTAGTTACTGAATAATTTCATCTTTATGTTTTGCCGAATGTGAAAAACACTTTATATGTAGATGTACTTAAAACTATAACTGGTTTGATTGGTTAAAATAATTGTTTTGGGGCAAGCATCGATTTTTCTTTGTCAGAGTACATTAGCTGTCCAGTACATTTGTATGGGTTAGGCAGAACTTGAAATCCTTCAAACCACAATAAGATTTGTAGCGCTCTGCGATTAAGTCATAGGCGTAGCCAGGGGGCTTGTGCCCTCCAGTTGAAATGACACCAATGATAAAAATGCGACAAAAAAGTGCACCGGTATTGTTTCTTCAGTTTCAGTTTCTTTTAACATCTTCACGTACAACAGTACATGTGTATAACAGTACTTGGCAATAAGATTGACAACCAAGATGCCCAGGCCCCTCAATGAAATTTTTTGCAACCAATTTAAATGTATAACTCGGATGAAATTAAAGTTTTTTTTTTCTAAAAGTTGCAACATCAGCCCCTCATCTAACCTTTTTTATGAACATAATGCAATAACCAGGGCCGGATTTACCATATGCCACAGTTCAAGGGGGCCCCACGCTTAAATGGTAAGATATTTATTTGGTTTTCACCTATATTTGGCAGGAAGATGTTCAAAAAATCCCCAAACAACGTGATGTAAATCTGGGTTGAGGTTTAACCATCTATTATACCATTTTTCCATAATGATTCTCTTCCACCTTGTAAGTTTTTACGCAACAAAATACTTTTGAAAAAAAAGCTAGAGAAATTGTAATTGAACAAATTATTGAATTTGAATTAGGAGGCCTGGGCCCCCTGGCTGTAGATGTGCTCCTATAACTGGTTATTTTCATGACAAAACAAAGTGTCTAAAGAAAATCCAAGAGTGGATTATTTACTGCTAAAATATTGCAGGAAGCAATGTTCCTTACTTTCCCCTACCTGGGCCAAATCACTTACAATATTTAGCTTTAAACTGCAAAATCTTGAAAGTATTTGGACTTAAATTGCAAGTAAGAAGAAGATTGAACAATTTAATTTTTTAATTGGCTTTTAAATGTTCAAAATCTAGTTTTTTCAAATGGCTCTGAACATGTGCGAATTGTGATCCAATGGCATTAAAATAGCTTTATTTTGCAAAAAATTACAAAAAATCGCCCAGCAGCTGGGGGCTTTGCCCTCAGACTCCTGTTTGTGATCCACATGAGTTACACTAGTTTACACAACACATCTCCCAATTTTGACGTTTTCATTTTTTAACTTTTGGTTCAATCCCTCTCCCTTTAGCAAAATTCTGGTTAAGAGCCAAACTTGGCCTCGGCTTTTGATCTTGTTTGGTTTGATAGCTTTGCCCCACAAAAAGTTCCTCTTTCGAAAATTTCTGATAACGTCATTGCATCTGATTTGTGGTCCCCCCCCAATTAAAAATCCTGGCTATGCCTTTAGATTAAGTCTATGACCTAATGAGATGTTATACTGTTAAATAAAGCAGACAAAGAGGACTTCATAATCAAGTTGAAGCAGAAACACAAAAAATATAAACAATTAATACTATAGCATTATTTAAGTTTATGCGTGCTAAGTAACACACGACAATGCTTTTTAATTGCCGTAGAATGTGTGACAAAATACCTCTTAACTGAACTTTGGATTTAATTAACCCAAACCTTCCACCATCCACCACACATAATCAACTTTTTACTACGGTAATATAGAAGAATTTGTTTAATGCGGTAGTTTACCTAATTTGTCACATTTTTATTGGTCCTGCTGGAAGTTTTACCTTGTGTGCAATGCAATTCACTTAATTTGTGGGATTCATCAAATTCTCTTATTTGGCACCATTTTTAATATCATTGTTACCACTTTGTTTGCACAATTTAGCATTTTCAAACATGGATTGGATATACTGCAATTACCCACTTCTTGAAAACAAGCACCGACCTTTTTGTCAACATTTTGCGTGTCTGCCTAATTAGTCAGTTCCTCTAATTCGTCACATTTTTTCAATTCACTTGAAGTAATGAATTAGGCAAATTTTATTTAAATAATAAACTTACTCTCATCATAAAACTCAAAGATTTTTAACTACATTAATTTCAAGCTTAGCATTAGGTCAGGAAAATCGATTGATTTCAGTACGAGCAAAATTCAAAGCATAACTATTTTGTTTAGTGATAGAGCTCAGTCACTTTCTTGACCTAACTACCACCAAGCAAAACAGTCATGTGGTAAAAATATTTTTTGTAATAAATTAGTATCTACTGTGTTTTACTCTCAAATTTGCATTGTTAAACTTGACTTGAATTTTCTTTTTTCCAAAATTTCAGGATTTGGTTTAATTTTACCTTATTGTAGCTGAGAATGAAAAGTTTGAGTTGCCCTAAAACATTTATTACTGCCGTTCAGTGTGGTTACTTTTTTGTTGAGCATCTTGTACATCCAATTGTATGTAACAATTATAATGAACAATTTCTATGCTTAGAAGAACCAGTCAGATAGAGTTGATAATCTTTGATTTTACAATGATTTTCTGATTGAGATTTGATCAGGGTCAGTGGGTCATGGTTGTATTATGATTAAAATAAATTTGTAATTTATCATCACTCTTTCAATCACAAATTAAATTCTGTAGTTGCATAATGGTAGTTTGTATTTGTAATGATGACATGTATAATAATTTGTTTCGATTTGCATTTCATGTAATTGGTCATAATTGTAGTTGACTAAAGATTGAAGCTGATTAAAGCAGTGCAATTGTGCAGTGCATGTTGATACAGATTTCAAGGTTCATGTTTCCTGTTCCATGAGCAACTATGACCTTTCGCGTATGTGAGGTCACAAATAGGTCCAAACTCAATTTTGATTTGATATAACTGATGATGACCACTCATTACAGCCGATTTTCAACACGCTGATTTTCCGATGTTCATTTTTATGGAGCACCATTTGTGAACCCTAATTTGTGCAATGTTGTTTTGCATATTTAAGTAGATAGTCATTTTAATTAAATATACAAAAATCTTAGTACAAAAAAACAGATGAGTAGAACTTTTGTACTTCCGACCACCGCCTAATTTATCATAAATTAGGGTTCGGATGCACCAGTCTCACTGTCTTCGCTAAATGCTAGCATAGTTGTTCCATGTACCACAGAGTGGGCATTGATCTCGGTGGATCGGCTAAACTATGCTAGTGATCCTACTGCCTTGTAGGAGTAAATGCTTTTTAGGCAAAGGCTAGGCCCACCGCTTATAACTGGTGGTTGGTGTTAGCAAGAGCATGCAACCATAAAATTTTTCAATGCTCCAAACAAAGAAAAAATGCTGCTGACAAAAGAAAATAAATTGTTTTTATGTTCCTCTGTGCTGGCCCCTAGAGTACAGAGGGCAAAGAGAGCTACTACGAAGAAGCTAAACATTGAGACAGATAAGGTTAAATCAATGACACCTCCTGTTAAAGCCCTGAAGGAATCCAGGAGGATTGAAGGAAATTAGGCCGGAATATCTCAAGTTAAGCTTAGACTGGCAATGGTAAATGTTGGTTCAATGGTTGGAAGAAGTGCAGAAGTTACAGAAACTATTGGAAGAAGAAATGTGGATGTGGTGGCTTTACAAGAGGTGCGATATAAGAATGAGGGAGTAAGAAAATTGAGAGGAGGTGACTTTTAATACAAATTGTATTGGAAAGGAGAAGAGACCGGTCGTGGTGGGTGTTGGTTTGATGGTGAAACACGACCTTGTTGAATCTGTGATGGAAGTTAGAAGAGTGTCCGCAAGGATCATATTCATAGATATAGTGGTGAACGAAAAAATGGTGACTGTGATTTCAGTCTATGCACCTCAGAGTGGAGAGTGAAGAAGAGAAATAAAAATTCTATGAAGATCTCACTGCTGAAGTACAATCTAGACACGGTATATGTTTTGTGTTAGGAGATTTCAATGGGCATGTTGGAAGATCTTCTCTAGGCTATGATGGAATTCATGGTGGATTTGGTTAGGGTGAGCGCAACAGAGATGGTGAAAGGATCCTAGAGTTTGCAGACAGTCTTGATATGGTTGTTGGAAACACTTTTTTTAAAAAGGACGATGAAAAATTAATCACCTATAAATCTGGAAATTGTGCAACTGTCATTGACTATGCAATAATGCAAAAAGAAGTTATGAAGAAAGTTAATTTACACACAAAAGTAATCCCGGGAGAAAAATGTTTTTCACAGCACAGATTGCTCATCATGGACCTAATGATGGAGCTTAAGAGCTGTTGGAAAGTTGAAAAATCCTGAAAAAGTGAAATTGTGGAGATTGAAAGACAAAAAAATGAAAAGAATGATGAAAGACGAAATGAAAGATGCAAAAGAGGAACTGGAAAGTTGGGATGATTGGTGCAAGTATATCATGAATGTAGCCAAAAGAGTTTGTGGAATATCGAAAGGTGGTCATAATCAAAAAACAACATGGTGGTGGAATGAAGAAGTGAAGGAGGTTATTAAAGAGAAAAGGCGTTTGTATAAAGTATGGCAGAAGAAAAAAGACCAACGATCAAAAGAACAATATTGGGCTATGAAAAAGAAAGTTAAAAGAGTGGTAGCTGCGGCGAAGGAAAACGAAGGCAAAAAAATAACAGAACTTCTTGAGAAGAAATATTCTAAAGCACTGCAGTATGTCTTTAAACCGTGCAAACAGAGCAAAAAGGATAAAAAAGACATAATCGGAATGCCTTGTATCCTTGGAAAAGATGGAAAGCTAAAGGTGACACTGCAGGAGAAAATTAAAGTCTGGAAGGAATATGGAGAGAAGCTGTTGAATGAAGAAAATGATTGGAACTAAAGGATGGAAATAACAAAGGTTGAAGGTCCATGTGAACAAGTTTCTACAGAGGACGTGATGGAAGCTCTTATTCTAATGAATACAGGAAAGGCGACTGGACCAAGCGGAGTAACAGTGGAGTTGTTAAATGTTTGCAAAAAAGAGTCTGTGAGAAGATTGGTTGAAGTTGCAAGCAATATGCTGGAGGGAAATAAAAAGCCAGAAAGTCGGAGAAAGAGTGATCTGATTCCAATTTTTAAAGGAAAAGGAGATGTAAGATCGTGTGGAAATTACAGAAGCATTAAACTGTTAGAACATGGTATGAAAGTGATTGAAAGAATTTTTGAAAAAAGGCTACAGAAAGTTGTGAAAATGGATGAAATGCAGATGGGTTTCATGCCAGGTAGAGGTACGACGGACGCTATCTTCATTATGAGACAGTTGTTGGAAAAATATGAGATGGCCGGAAGAAATCTATTTTGGTATTTGTGGATCTTGAAAAAGCCTTTGATCGTGTTCTAAAAGAGGTGATTTGGTGGTTGCTGAGGAGAAAAGGGGTACTAGAAAGAGAAATAAAAGCAATAATGGAAATGTATACAAATATTGAAACATCCGTCTAGGTGGAATACATGAGATCGGAGTCATTTGATGTAAAATTTGGAGTCCATCAAGGATCGATACTAAGTCCTCTTCTGTTTGTGTTGGTGATGGATGAAGTGACTAAAAACATCAGAGAAGGAGTTGTAAAGGAAATGCTGTGTGCGGATGATATTGTGTTAGTCGGTAATAACTGGGAAGAGGTAGAATCTCGATACACTTGATGGAAGAAAGCATTACAAGAGAAAGGAATGAAAATAAATGTAAACAAGACAAAGGCTTTCTATACAAGAAGAAATTTTGTACGAATGCAAATGCGAAAGTATCTGTGCTCTGTATGTGGCAAAGGAGTGGGAAGGAACTTCGTGCAGTGTACAAAATGTCAACACTGGGTGCACAAAAGGTGTTCTGGAGTTCATAGAAGTTTAACCATAGAGAAAGATTTTACTTGCAAAAAATGCATCCCTGGTGTGGTATTTGAAGATGAAGATAATATGATAAGTTTGGATGTAGACAACATAGAAGTGGTGGACAGGTTTTCTTACCTTAGTGATGTAATCAGTGCGGAAGGAGGTGCTCAGGAGGCTGTAACATCAAGAATTAGATCAGCATGGAAAAAATTTAAAGAGATTTCGAATGTTGTATGTGGAAGAAGCTTATCATTGAAGGTTAGAGGCACCTTTTACAAAAGCTATGTGAGAAATGATCTAATTTATGGTGCTGAATGTTGGGCATTAAAATGGAAGATGAAAGGAGGCTGAAGACCACAGAAATGAGAATGTTGCGAATGATATGTGGGAAAACCGTAAAAGATAAAATGAACAATGAGAAGATTCGTGAAATGACGGGTGTAGTGAGATTGGAAGAGTTTCTGAGAGAGAAAAGGTTGCGATGGTTGGGACATGTGGAGAGAGTGGATGAAGAAAGGGGTCCAGTAAAGGCACTACTCTTAGAAGTTGATGGGACAAAAAAAGGAAGACCAAAAAAGAGGTGGAAAGAAGTACTAGAATGTGATATGACTGCCAGAGGTTTGCAAAGGTTGGATGCTCAAGATCGTGAAAGATGGCGACTAGGCTGCAAAAACCAGCTGACCCCAGCATGTGGGGAACCTCTGCTGGGCTCCAGAAATAGAAAGAAGCACATTTCTGGAGCAAAATAATGATGATGATGATCAGGACAAAAAAAAACATGTGCAAAAATAAATATGCTAAAATTTTTGAATATTTATTATACCATAATTTGTGCAACGTTTTTTGGTAAACGTTCACTTATGCTACACTTTTTTGCTGATTTAATTACATAGTCATTTTAATGAAATAGGCAAAACACATTAACAAAAAAAAAAAATGCTAGAAAATAAATAGTCAAAAAAAACTGCACACAAAATAAACCGTTGCTAAGATAATCGTAAAAAAAAAACTGCACACAAAATGAATTGTTGCAAAAATGAATAGCAGACACTTTTTAAATATTTGTTAGTGGAGCATGATGGAGCGCTCTCGGCTGCTCTTTGATGCAGGCCATGTTTCCAACTACTGAAGCATCTTTATCCAGCCGAGATGGCTCTGTCACACTCCACTAACAAATATACAATGGTGTGTGCTTCCCATTTTTGCAACAGTATATTTTGTGCGCAGTTTTTTTTTGACTATTTATTTTTGCAACAATTTATTTTGTGTGCAGTTTTTTTTGACCAGTTATTTTTAAGCGTGTTTTTTTGTTAATATGTTTTTGCCTATTTCATTAAAACGAGCATGTAATTAAATCAGCAAAAAGTGTTGTGTAAGTGAACATTGACCAAAGAAATGTTGCCCAAATTAGGGTGTAATAAATACTCAAAAATTTTAGCATATTTATTTTTGCACGTGTTTTTCTTGTAAGTATATTTTTGTATATTTAATTAAAATGATTATATAATTAAACATGCAAAAAAACATTGCACAAATTAGGCTACCCAAACAGCGCTCCAAATATTTCAGAATAATTAGGTATTTTAGAATGTATGAATATAACTTTCAGCAAAGTCGACTTCACAAATAAGCTTTATTCACTCCATATCAAATCAGATCGAGATCGCAACTGAATTTCAATTCGACAACCTGCAGCGAAAGCTTATCATGAAGTTGACTTTGCTGAAAGTCTTATTTAAATTTTGCCCCACCTCAATGTTCTTCAAGTTCTAGAATAATTCTACATCTTTTTTTACTGCATTCTTCAACAAATTTAAAATCTTTGAAATGACAGTCAATATTGTATTGGTATCAATTTAACACTAGCTGCTTCAAAAGGTAAATTTCCAGTCTGTGATATTTTAGTGTACTGGTGCTGTAGCCAATATATTGGGAAGCCTTTATTGCATACCCTGGATTGCTCCTAAAATTCCTTACATGAAGAAGGCACAATTTTACTTTACAGTACAAGTCTACGATCAAACTAATACTGTAAATTGTAATTGGACCAAAATGAGAGCTGGTTTCTTTAGGCTTTAGTATTCTGAAATTGCCATCATATTTCAAGATGCATAAAAATTTTGCAAAACAAGCCATTCAATATCTGCAGCCTATCAAATGTTTTGGCATTGTTGACTGTAGATATTTTCTCTAGCTTGGTGGAGGAGCATGTGAGCTCATTGGCTTACAATGTATGCAATGCATCTCTGCTCTCTGTTTTGCTTTTTTCTAAAAAAAAAAACAAATGTTAATCAGAAAAGCTCTCAAATACAAGGTTTGAAATTAACGCTGACCTGAAGCTTGTGGAAATCATCAAGGATTAGTTATTTTGTTGCTTTACTGGCCCTATTAACCAGTTAACAAGCTCAGCCTATAACATAAAAACCCATATATTTTAAACCATAAGGCTCATAAGAGTATAAACCGGAGTATCACTTATTGGCTTCGATTAAATTTAATTTTGTACATACAGCACACCAAAGTTTTAATAGGGCTAAATTAAAACTTTACAGTATTATGTAGTTGTTAATTGTATTGTCGTGTAAAAATTATATGACTTTATGTTGACTCTTGCAATAGTGGCACACGTAAGCACCTTCAAATCACTTGGCAGTATGTTGCAAAAGAAGAAAACAGCAAGTTGTTACCTGTTGCAATACAAGGGCAGCACGTATCTGCTAACTCGGTGTGCATGCAAAGTTAAGTGAAAGATAGTGCAAGTAGTTTGTCGTGTGAAAGAGAAAGTATAATTGTGAAAAGAAAGAAAGCAACCTAACCGATACATTAGACACACTTAAGTATAAAGCACAAGTGGATTTTTTAGAAAATTTTAGTATTTTAAGTGCGTTTTAGAGCCAGAAAAATGCAGTAGTCTTAAATAAGATAATTTGGAAACACAAATTTATGCTTTGCTAGGTCCATAAAATTCAATTAAAACGCTTTATCCTACAAATCCTGAAAAGCTTAGTTCTATGAAAATGAGAATGGTTAAAGGGATGTACGAGGTGTGTTTGAAAAGTAATGGGACTGGGTCTATAAATGTTTTATTTTATTTGACAAGTAAATTTTAAAACATGTTGCCTTCAAAGTAATCTCCTTGGGCTCGAATGCACTTTTCCAATTTCCTCTGCCATGCTTCCACTCACTCCTGGAAGGATTCTTCAGGGATCACTCGGAGCTCTCTCAACACGGCTGTTTTAATGGCTTGTGAATCTTGAAAACGAGTTCCTTTGATGACTTCCTTGAGTTTGGGAAACAAAACGAAGTCACAAGGGGCCAGATCTGTAGAGTAGGGTGGTTACTCCAGTACAGCAATGTTATTTTTTAAAGAAACTCCCGAATTCCCAAGGCATTATGAGCTGGAGCATTGTCATGATAAAGCAGCTATGACCTTGTTTCCCACATTTCTCTTTTTCTCCCTCACTGAGCGCATCAGATGTCGTAAGATGTTTTTGTAGATGTGCTGATTAATAGTTTGGCCTTGTGGTAAGAATTTTGCATGGACAATCCCATGGACATCAAAAAAAGCGATCAGCATCACCTTGGTTTTGGACTTAGTGACAAGGCACTCTTCCATTTACGGCTCTGCCGTTTGGTGAGTGGATGGTACTTGGAAGATCCATGACTCATCGCCAGTAACAACTTTTTTCAGCAAGTTGGGTTCAGTTTTGAGTTGCTCCAAAATGTCTTGACACACTTGCACTCGCTGTTCCTTTTGTCCTTCATTCAGCAACCTTGATACTATTTTTGCACAGATCTTTCTCATCCCCAGATTTTTCGTAATGATCCTCCATACCTTCTCACTATTCATACCCAGCTCTTCTGCTATCATTCTAACAGTAAGACGGTGATTGCTCCACACCTTTTATCTCACACGCTCAACATTTTCTTATGTTTTGCTTGTGGATGGCGTCCCACTCCTGTGATCATCTTCCACCTCCTCTCTTCCCTCTTTGAACCTCCTGTGCCACTCAAAAAGACGAGTTCTTGACATCGTATCATCACCATAGACTTCTTGAAGCAACTTTAGTGCTTCAGTTGGAGTTTTTCCAAAACAAACAAGAAATTTTAGGTTGATTTGTTGTTCGACGCTCATCCTTCGCACTAAAGAAAAAAAAGCCAAAACTTCTTAATTTTATCAAATTTTCACAAAATGGTCACAAAGAAAGTGCCTTGATAGAAAAACATGCAAAAAATGTAGTTGTTACAGAATGCTGAAATTTGGTTTTTGAAGCCATAAGACATTGTGACATCATAGAAAGCAATGCTTTTTTCGATAAAAGTTGTTTGTGCAGTTTGCACAGTCCCATTACTATTCAAACACACCTCGTATATATATATATATAATGTATTTAGGTGAAACTATTCAACATGAGCTAAAATGTGCGACCATTGGTTTCATGTTTATTACAATCATCTGGCACATTAAATCTCTGCAAAAAAGCAAATGCATCATACATCAACAGAATGGGTATTATAATTCTCTATTTAATGCAAGTAACTTAACAACTTACCGTCAAAAAGTTGCAGTCCATCCTATTAAATTCTGCCTTGGTCCCTTACTGAAATCTGAATCTCTAGTACCAACTCGCTCCGACTAGTTTATTCTCTGCAGTTTAATCAAGTAGGGAAACTGATTCCTGCTTATTTTTTTGTTGCTATCGGGGTGAATTTCAACTTACAACTGAGAGGGTCAAAATAAAATATTATTATACCTGTATATAAAAACTATTGCATCACAAATCGTAACTACATACGAAAAAAACGTAATAACGAAAATTAGGTGTACTAAAGTTTATGTTGGAATACTATATTTTGCTGCTGTCGAAATAAAAAATACTGTGGTAAAGTTATAGAAGAAATCAGGAAATATGCCGTATAATCTTAACACGTTCAAAATCGCAACTGTTACATCACAACGCTAGAAAAACTAACTTGAAATACTATAAAACATTAAGGTTTTACGCTGCTCAGTTTATACTTTCGGCGGTGGCGGCAATGGGACACAAACTCATCTCTCTTATTAATGCAAGTGTCATCAGCCATCGCAATGAGCATCTTTTCTGTTGTGCACAATCACATCTTCGTGTTCCGCACCTGTAAGCTGGGCTTAAGCTATGATTTTCCATTTGATGGAGTATGATTTCCTTTTATCTTTGAGCGACCATACAAGTTTTGATAGCTCAGTTTCCATTTTGTATTTTTTGTGGTTAAAAGATTTAGTGTGGTTTCTATATTGGGTTTTAAAGTCGCCTTCCGTAAGTCCGATGTGTTTTTGAGTTGTGTCGTCTGTTCCAATTGTTGCTTGATAAACCAGTCCTGATTGTGGACAATTTCCGTTTAAAGTGCATTCTGATTTCTTTCTGCAGTTGCAGGTTTGTTGTTGTTGTTCTGTTGAGCTGTGCTGCTGTTGTTGTTGCTGTTTTAAAATTTTGTTGTTATGGCCTTTGATCCTATCTGCCATGTTGTTTATGCAAGAGTAACTGATTTTGATGGTGTTACGGTTAAATAATTTATGGTATTTGTGATCTTTTGGAAAATGTTGGCCAATTAAATTCAAAAATTTTTTTCCGATGTTTGTTTTAACATTCATTGAATATGGTGGATTGAACCAAATTGTGTTGTGTTTTCTTGTTCTCTTGGGTGGCTTTCTCTCTTCGTATTTTAACTTGCCATCATAACCACTCGCTTTTAGAGCTAGGCTGTAGGATTGTTTGGCTTTGTCAAATTCCTCTTTGTTGCATGAAAGCTCGTTTAAACGTTTGTTAATCATAGACGGTAGTTGCTTAATAATGGTTGGTGGATGGTTTGATTTGGAATTGATGTACAGAGGTTTGTTTCCTGGCTTTCTAAATGAAGAGTATGTATTCTGGGATAGATTGAATGATACGTCCAAAAAGTCTGTAGCGCTCAGGTTTATTTCAGTTGTTATGCTGAGATCGTGCTTCTTAAAAATGTCATGCATTTGTTTTCTAGTTTTATCCATTTCATTTGGGGACCAGATGCATTATCAACTACAGCCAATCCATCATCACAGTAAAGACCAACATTGTTCTTTCCAATCAAATTACTTAAATCATTCAACAGAAACAGTCCCACAAGTTCGCATACTTCAGCACCATCATAGCTTCTCATTGCTACGTCAAAATTGCTTGATTGTCCTTTCTTTATCCAGGGTTCGTTATTGTCAAAGAGCAGAGACTTTCTAGATTTAAATATAGTTTCTTCGACATGTTCAGGTATAGTCATGTGTAATTTCGCAAAACTGATCGAGTCCTTTAAAAGCTTCAGCGAAATTGTTGGATAAAAATCCACGATGTCGAACTTAATGAATTTAGATTTCTGTTTGTTTGGAATTGGCTTAAACCACTCAATCACCGCATTAGTGTTTCGCCACTGATTCAATGCACTTGACTCTGCAACTTGCCTATTGATGTTCTCAAGGTATTTTTTGCTAATAATGCCTATCTCAGTTTTGGCGGGATTGATCAACCTGCATTTAGGATTAGACGCAAAGTTATCCTTGTGGTCTTTTAGTGTAATAAAAGCGTTTTTGCTTGCAATAACGTCCATTCGATCTGCTACTTGTAACGGTGCAGCCACAGATTTCGCATCCTGGTTTATTTCGTCGGTAGCATTAGCAGGTGCCTTTTTGTATTTTTTAGTTATATTTTCTCTTAATAGCTTGTTGTAATTGCCCATGTCCATTTTGTATAGATTCGTGGTTTTGTCAGCAAACACTATGACCTGATTTGTGTTTTGTAGTGATTTTAGATCCTCGCTCATTTGCAGCATAAATTCATTGCTAGATTTCTCAAACTCAATCGATTTAATAAGCTGGTACATATCTTTTTCAAACAGGAAAATAGACTTACTTTTCGGAGGAGTTAAATCAGATTTTAGGCCGAAATTTTCGCTAGCGCGACCCTCATCTTCTTGATTCAATTCAAAAAAATATGCCTTCCATCTTATTCTTCTTGGAAGACTTTCAACTTTTTCCACCAGCGTTTTGATATATGAGGTTTTGCTTGGTAATGGGATATTTTTCAGAGAATAATCAAAAGATATAGCATCCATTGTTAAAAAGTGATGCAGGTTGCTTGAAGAGTGCTCAACAAGAAATCAAGGAGCAGAATACTATAATCACTTACTCTAGTATATATATAATACATATATATATCATTTTAAAGAAATTGACGTTACCAGGTGTTTGTCGATGTAATTAATTTATTATGCTGCTTGACTGGTGTTTTGGTTTGCTTAAAAATTAAAGACGTTTTAATATACAGCCAACATTTAGCAGCATGACCTAACTGATTTTGTCATGGCAGCTACTGTAGGTGCTTATCGCATTGAAAAGTGTCGGGATCGTCTAATATAGTTAGTGTTTGGAGATGTTCTGTGACATGAGGAAAAATATACAGCAGCAATCTTGATCGTGAGAGTATAACATATTGAAAAGAAGCCAAATTAGTTAGGTGAGCAAAATGATTTGGAGGTGAAAGACAAAAACCTTGTTTGAAACCCTCAAAAACATTCCTGAACAATATCATTTTGACAAGATTTGCATCAGGCTAGAAAAATTTGATTGATGATCGGTACCAGAAAGTCAAAAGCACAACTATTTTGTCAAGTCATAGAGCTCAGTCAATTTCTTGATCAAACTCCTCCAAGCAAAACTGTCAAGAGGGGAAAAAAAAATTATTTTCTGGAGTAAGAAAATTTTGAGAATATAATAACCCTCCATGCAATGCTCAGAATACTGCTATTTCTTTGGTCAATACCAAATCTTATCAGCTGAGCTGGCATGAAACAAAATAAGTCAAAACCAAAAATTTTCTCAATATTTATAGAGTTTCAGGTAGTTGAAAACAGGGCAAGCCGAAGAAATAGAAGGCCGAAAGAAAAAAGCAAAACGTCGGCAAAATCGCTTATAAGCTTTGAAGTCAAAGTTATCGTTTTGCCAGTGATCAAAATGCAAATAAAGCGTAAACATCGGCCAAAAATTTAATAAGCCGAAAAAATTATGCAAATTAGATGTTGAAATCAGCCATGAGTTTTGAGCTCAAAATATTGTAATTATGATATTGTCTAGTCAAAAAACGCGTTAAAGTATAATTCTAATGGACTCACTGCTCAAACTGCGCTAGGCTACTGTACAAAACCAGTGTTTAAAGCAGATTATGTGCGCTACCAAATTAGTAAACAAAAGATTATTGATTTCCTTTAAAAAATGTAAGCATTCGAAAATGTGCATTGCTTTACCTCTTTGGGTGAAGAACGTCATTATACTCTATGAAAAAATACTCTTAACAACCGCAATTAGAGAAGCCGGGGGTTAAAAAATTTCATTAATAAAGTCTTCATGTGATTGTAAACGAACGGCTTTGGAGTCATTGTTGTTTTCTAACAGCTCGTCAAGGGAATCCTTTACAGGCTTCGATACATATTTTGTGCTTCTGGAGCAATTAGCCTTACTCTCGAACAAATGGAGCATGCTAAAAAATTATCCTGTTTTTGGTTAAAGAAATTGAACCATTTAGTTGTTCTAAGTATTACTTATAATAGCTACCGATGCTGTCACTCATGTTTGCAATATCTTTCAGGTTTTCCTGGATTTTCAAAAAAGTTGTAATTAATAGTTTTTGTTTTGGCAAACGGTATAATTGGGAGGAGGCTAATATTTTAATATAAAAAATCATAATCAATGTTATTGTAATAAGTTTATTGAAAACATTTCTGCACTCTTCTGGTGCCATTTTCAATGCACAGTAAAAAACTTACGCATACTACATCCTGGTATTGATTGAAATGAAAACTAATAATAGGCCTATGTCTTTCGCGCATTAAAAAGGCGGAGTGCATAAGATAAGGAGTCGAGGTTAAGATTAGGTTTGAGACGTTGGATGTATCTATGGTGGTTCTAGGATCAAAAGTTTGTGTTTGTCTGGGCATTAGGTGAGTATTTGTGGATTATGAAAATCAACGTTGTGGGAAGGGTTGGATTTGGAGATGGTTGCAGACTTCAGAGTTAGGGCTTGATTGGTGTTCTTCCAGGCGTTTTATAAGATTTCTCTGGGTTTGTCTGATGTAAAAAGATCCACATGAGCAATTGAGTTGATATACTATATTGCTTCTTGTTAGTTGTCATTGACGGTTTTTAACCAAAAATTGTTATTTAGGATAAATTGTTGTTGAAGACTTTAACCAAAAAATTGTTGTAGACAAAGGAAATGGAGTGTGCATTTTAAATTATTGAGATTATTTTTCAAAAATGCTCACTATTTTAAATGACCAAAGTAAATTTAAGCAAAGACCAAAGTAAATCATGATACCAGTCTATCCAACTTAACCAAATTTCAACGCTCACTCTATTATCTTAAATTAAAAAAGGCAATTCCAAACAATGTTTATGAGAAAATTTACCCTACAGCTACCACCATTTCTTCACTCTACTGGTTATCTAAACTTCACAAACCTGGTATCCCTCTAAGGCCCATTCTTTCCTGTTCTGGTTCGTTCAATCATGAATGCACTCGTTGGCTATCCCATTCTTTAAATGACTTATCGTTGACTATCCCCTTCTTGTTAGTTGTCAACGACGGTCTTTAACCAAAAATTGTTGTTAGAGACAAATTGTTGTTAGAGACAAATTGTTGTTGAAGACTTTAACTCTTTCCCGACCAAGGACGTATATACACTAGGGTGGATCGATTTTACTTTTTTCTATATTTCCATGTTCTAATAGAGATAAAAACTTGTGCATGCATGAAATACCCGCTTTTGCAAAATTTTAGCTCAATCGGTAAATATCTTCTGCCCCCGGCATTGCGACAAAAAATGACAATTTGAAGCAAAAAGTGCATTTTTCTTGCAACTTCTAAGATGTTTTAATCTGCGTCAGAATGGTTTCTAATAGCAATTAATTAAATCTAAAGTACCTCAATGGACCATATTTGGAAGCGCATTGCCCTAAGTTAATTCCTTTTGCCCTCGGCAATAACGTGAAATGTCAAAAAAGCAAATCATTTATATAGGTATTTTTTATCATCAAATAACGTATTTAAGTAGCGTACTTCTGCATGCGCAATGAAGATTGAATGTGTATTACAATAATTTAATTCAGTGTTATAAGTAGAATAAATTGTAGTCCCTATAGAGTGCTAGTGGAGGTACTAGAGGGAGAGTACAGCTTTTTGCTTGCAAATTTTATGAAATTTGCAACCCAGAACACTCCAACGAGGAGGTGGCTGTACGTCAAGTTCCACCCTATCCAGCCCCATTCACCCTTCCTTTGATTGTATGTAGAATGTTTCTTTATATCTTGTAATCTTTTTTGGATTCAAATCGCGGAATTTTAGTCCGGGAACAAAGACGGGAGCGGATAAATCCATCCCTCTTTTTTATTCCACTGACACTAGCAGAGGCTTCGGTGATAGTCCTCACGAGTTTCTTGACTGCTTGTGAGTGACAAGGAAATTTTGGGATTAATCCATCAGGCTTGTCTCCATTCTCAATAAACTCTTTTATTTGTCTATCAGGTATTGTTCTTGTTACGGGAGGTTCAGTTTGTTCAATTACTTGCCAGTTGATCATTTTGTAATAGCGTAGACTGTTGTAATGCAACTCAGGCATTACAAAGTTTCGAACTTTTCCGATTAGTAATTCTTGTGAACGTGCTTTTAATATTCTTCTCCACCCTAGTTTTCGTATGCATCGATCATTGTCATTGATCATTGAAACCAAAATATTTTCTTGATGAGCAAAAAAGCAATTTTTTGGAGGACTTTGTTGGCGATTGCCCAAGTCCTTTCAGGCATGGTCTGTGTGAGAGGCATCATTTCAAAAAAATGTTTTGCTCCTTCAATGAAACTACTGTTTTTCTTTATGTTAAACCAAACTGGTACATATACTGTCATTATAAATTGTACAATTTCGATTAAGATGCTGGAGGGTTCATTGGTTGAAACGTAGAGGCGCAAAAATCTGTTTGCTGTTGTCAGCCACCTGGAATGTACCATCTTGCCAGGATTTCTAGCAGCCAAAGATGAAGAGCAGCTACCATCTGACACTGCTTTATAGATATCTAGCAAATACTTTTGGTCTGTGCTCAACTCGGTATCATTTATTTCGATTTTGGGAGATACAATGGCATCAAATTCGGCAACAGGAAGTTTTTTGCAGTTGTTCAATTGTCTGCCTAGTGGTCTTGTAAATCCTTTTGGCCCAGTTGTCCTGCCATCCAAATCTTCATTAAGGTGTCGCAGTGATAGCTCATTATTGTGTAATAAACATATGATCCATTGGACTGGTCTTTGTAGTCTCATTTCAACCATATGAATAACTCCACCTTTTCGACCAGTGTTAACAGCTGTACCATCACAGCCACAATATCGTCTGTGCTAATACTGTTAGTTTCGAGAAAAATGAAAATACCCGATGTTATTGCAGCAGCTGAACCTGAGGCAGGTGTAAAATGTCCCACATAATGAGATTCTGGTTCTTGAACCAGAACCACATGTTCTTCTAGCACTGTTCTTTTATGCTTCACATTGTCTATTTTTTCTCGTGCCTTTGTTTTATCTTTGCGTCCATCAAAGTAAATACCCTGCAATAGCAATGTAATCTTGTCATTCTGCTGATGCTCAGGACAAACTCTTTTTCTGGCTCTTCTTATCTTATTTCGATCTATCACTGAATTAAAATCTTCTTTCTGTATTGAGCCAACATCTTCTAGCACTGAAGAAGCAATAAATGAAGCAGCTCTATCTGAGACTCCCGTACGATCACAAGCTTCAGCAAGTGCCTGCAATTTAATTCTTGTTTTTTTGTTGTTGCGAGTTTGGGTCTCGTTGATATCTCAAAAGATGATGATGAAGATTCTCCACTTTCATCTGAATCACTAACCTCATTGTAGGATATAAGATAAAGTTGTTCCTTAGCAGATTCTTCTTGCTTGCTTGTCGACGGTTCTTGATAATCAATTCTTCCTTCTTGTTTTAACATCACTAATCTTCTAGAATTTTTTTTCATTTGTTTGTTGTTTCAACATCCACCGAACCTATTGCCATTTTCCTTTGGCTTCTTTGGTCGAGTAAAAACTGCTGCACCATAATTGGTACTCGTCGTTTGCAAGGGCAGCTACATTTTTTTAATTCAGAGCATTTACAAGCAGATATATCAAATAAGGTAGTTTCACTTGTCTTCTTGAAATCCTCAATCTGTTTTGATAACGATTTTTTTTTCTTTGCATTTATTGATTTCATGATGTTTGTCGTTTTGTGACGATGAGTTTTAACATTTTAGTAATCCGTGCAGTTGAAACTGTGGGAATGGAAGCTAATTTCCACAAGTATTCTAGTCTCTTCGTGATAACAGCGGCAATATCTTTAAATGTAGGTTCCTTTTTTGATAATTTTAACTCAATTCTCACATAATGATAATATTGCGTAACATCTTCATATGTAGGAAGATATTGCAAATTTAAGTCTTTTCCAGCACCAAATATTGGACATGCTGCCGAGCTTCTAGTTGAAGCAGTAGCCATCCCTAATCACAATTAGCTGATTATCACTCTAAGTAAATAGTTCCAACTACTTATTTGTACCATTCAATTGTCACAATCTGCTGTGGAATTAAATGAAATGTACAAAAACTAACAATATATATGACAAAGAAATTAAACACAAATAGCACACTAAAAGTGAAATTTAATTGAAATAATAACTGCAGAAAACATGTTGTGCTCTATGACCTCTGACGCTGTCATAAAGATGCTGAGGAACATGCAATACGTACATTTTACATTATTGCTGGGGGCAAAAGGAATTAACTTAGGGCAATGCGCTTCCTAATATGGTCCATTGAGGTACTTTAGATTTAATTAATTGCTATTAGAAACCATTCTGACGCAGATTAAAACATCTTAGAAGTTGCAAGAAAAATGCACTTTTTGCTTCAAATTGTCATTTTTTGTCGCAATGCCGGGGGCAGAAGATATTTACCGATTGAGCTAAAATTTTGCAAAAGCGGGTATTTCATGCATGCGCAAGTTTTTATCTCTATTAGAACATGGAACTATAAAAAAGTGTAAAATCGATCCACCCTAATATATACGTCCAGTACCGCTACGCATATTTAACCAAGGACGTATACATACGTTCTTCGGTTTTTGAAACCCGGAAGCAAAAATTCCCACGTTTAGGACTAATTAAGATTTACGAATCGTTTTTTATTTAATATTAATTACTTTTAGCGTATTTTTAATTTTATTTTACAAATTTAATGTCATTTTAAGTTAGTTAATTTAAGTTAAGTTTTGTCTCATTCTATCCTCGTTTTTTTTCACATTTTTTAATTTTTTTTCATTACAGTTGTTGGTTCTTTTGCTTTTTAAAATAATTTTCTAAAATGTCAAATCCAAATGAACATTAAAATCTTGGTTCCAAATAAAAAAGACAGTGCTTTTGTTTATTTTTTGGATGGTTTGATGCCAAAGGATCATGATTAAGAGTAGGTTTCATGAAAGAAGCATCCAGAGAAGAATTTTATGGACAAAGTCTAAAACTAGGCTTAGTTAGACAAGACATAAGTGCTGCTAGTTGTAGTATTTTAGCCCTAAGTCTACTCATATCATCAGGCAAGATTTTTTTCAGTAGTCAAAATTTCATCATACCAATCTATCGGTACTCTTCTGTACAGCACTAACAAATTTGCTAGCTGTAGTCCACTTTCATGCAACAGTAATGGTCATCACTTCAAAAAGATTCTAATATTTTGATTTAGGTTTTTGCTTGTTATTTTTGAATATGTCTGACTCTAGACTTAATAATTGAAAGCTGTATTATTGTTTTTTTAAAAGTTACTAGCGGTAGGTATTGTAAATCTGGTACCAGTAATTGACTCAGGAAGATGTTAAATGCCAGTCGAAGCTCTAATTTAAATTTTGATTCGAATAATGAAACTGATGTTGGCTCTGACACAGACAGTTCTTTTGATTTGGGTGATTCAAATTCTTTCCATTTTTCCAGTGATGATTGTGTTCAAAATTGGCAGCAAAATGTAAGTGGCACCATACAGACCACAAAATATGCCCACCCACTGAAGACTACAACTGATACAGCATTGTCTGTGCAACCTGGTCCATCTAGACTGCAGTGTTCAACATCTCATAGAGGCCGGCCTCGTAAACGTGCTCGTCGAGCTGGTCCTGGACGTGGAAGGTCAGTATCATTAGCTCAAGCATCTTCATCCTCATCACCTTCTCCACCACCATCAAGTTCTGCATCAGCTCTGCTTCCTCCTGCCAATTGGGGTTTTGATCCAACCAAAATCAACCAGTTACCAAATTTTGCAGCAACCCCAGGTTTTGATAATTCTTTGGATGACAATTTGAATCCTTACACGTTTTATAAATATTTTTTTGATGATACATTTTTGCACCTAATCAAGGAAGAAACTAACAGATATGCTCAGCAAAAAATTACTCCAAATGCAAAGAGGTACAGCATTGCTTTAATGTGGAAGCCATGCACCATTCAAGAACTAAAGCTTTTTTTGCCATCATAGTTCACATGGGATTAGTAAAAAACCTGGAAATATATGATTATTGGTCTACAGACACCATGTTAGATTCCAATTTTGCTAGGCATCCTCTATCAAGAAATCGTTTCACATCTATTTTGCCAATGCTCCATATTGCTGATAACTGTAATTATATACCTTTTGGAAACCCAGGCCATGATCCATTGTTTAAAATTCGACCATTTATTGAAATTCTGCAAGTCAAGTTTAGAGAAGGTCTTGTTCCTGAACAAAATTTATCTTTGGATGAGGCAACTTGTCCTTTCAAAGGAAGAATTAAATTCAGAGTGTATAATCCCCACAAGCCAAAGAAGTGGGGTATTAAGATTTATAAAGTATGCGAATCATTAAGTGGCTATTGCTGTGAATTTGAAGTGTATGCTGGGTCCAATGAAGGAGTGAGCAATTCTGCTCAGGATCTTACAATCAGGCTGATGAGACCATTGCTAAATAAAGGGCATTGGCTATTCACTGATCGCTATTATACTTCTGCTCTGCATGTTGAATTTTTAATCAAGCAAAAGTCAGTTTTTTTTTGCGTGCGTGTGTGTTTTTTTTCTAAACATTTTGTGCAAAGCTGGCAACACAGTTATTGTTACCTGTTACATTGTTAATGATATTTTGAGTTTTTTTATGTTCAATGACAAGCTTAAGTTTGTGCCTGTAACTGTTTAGTATTGCTAATAGGTACAGTTGACCTAGATGACCGCATGGTCTTATCGCTGTTTCCTGCTTGCTTTCTTTTAAGCTTACGGTGAAATAAACTTGACTTGACTTGTTAAAAAATCATACTATTGCAACTGGCACATGCATGCCGAATCGAAGGGGACTTCCCACAAAATATTTAAAAGCTAAACTCAAAGCTGGTGAAACTCTAGCATGCAAAAGGGATGCTTTACTTGGCCCTAAAGTGGAAAGATAAGCGAGATGTTGTAATGCTTTCATCTGGTCATGATAGCTCGTCTTGTTAAGTAACTGTTCGTTCACGGTATGGAAGAAGCTCTAAGTCAAAACCTGTTGTTGTAAGTGACTACAACAGTCACATGGCTGGTGTTGATTGCAGTGATCAATTGATGAGCTACTACCCATTTGGGAGAAAGTCATTCAAGTGGTGGAAGAAGTTGTTTTTTCATTTGCACACATTAGTGATGACAAATGCTTATACTCTACATAAAAAAGCACTCGTCAACAAACAGATGAAAGTGATTCCACTGAAAAAGTTTGTCCAGTCCATTGGTGATGAATTGTGTAAAGCAGTTCGCTTACAGAACATTACCAATGCTGAACCTACAGACAAATTAACTGGAAGGCATTTTATGGAAAAAATTCCACCTACAGACCATAAAGAAAACGTGCAAAGAAAATGCAAAGTTTGTAGTAAAAGAGCTGCTTATGAAAAACAGCATGGACTTACTGTGACATGTAAACGCAAAGAATCTACATACCAGTGCAAAACTTGCAAAGTAGCTTTGTGTGGTGTGCCATGCTTTGAAATTTACCATACCCAGACAGACTTTAAAGTTTTAACCTAAAACTTTGTAATTTTTTTAATTTCTTTTTTTAACTAGCACTGGTAGTAGCTTTTGGCATCAACCTTTTCAACTCACAAAAAACTTTCACAAACTTATAGATTACAAAGCTTACAACATTTAGATCACAAAGATTATATTGAGCTTACAAAGCCAATACTAATATTGCAAAAGCATTTTTAAATCCTTATTTTAAATTTTCAAATTCTGTCTTGTTTTATAAATTCTTTAAATTTCAAAATGATTTTGTTTGTGCTAATCAGGGCTGAAAATAGCCAAGTCAAATTTTTATGTGTGGCTTGTACATCCAACTAGTGATATTGACTGCAATTTTTGTACTTAGGTTCATCGTTGGGCAAAACTTAGTTTTTAAATGTAGAGATACTATTTTCGTCACTTTTTTTTTAGACAATTTTTTTTTCAAAAAGTGTGTTTTTAAAATTAGTTTTTATGTGTGTTATGTTATGGTGAAGAACACTATCTTTAATTGCAATAGAAAGTGGATGAGCCAACTTTTTTTTTGATGTATAACTTGTCACAGTAGAGTAATTATTCAAGATGCAGTGAAGAATAGAAAACAGTAAATCTTTTATGAAAATTGCTGGTTTTTGACGATTAATTACTAAAAACGTGTCTGGTTGTGAAAGAGTTAACCAAAAAATTGTTGTTGTAGACAAAGGAAATGGAGTGTGCATTTTAAATTATTGAGATTATTTTTCAAAAATGCTCACTATTTTAAATGACCAAAGTAAATTTAAGCCTTGTAATCATGATATTAGTCTATCCAACTAAACCAAATTTCAACGCTCACTCTATTATCTTAAATTAAAAAAGGCAATTCCAAACAATGTTTAATTAAAAAAATTTTTGTAACCATGTTTTTAGTATATTACAAATTTGTTTTTGAGGCTAAAGGAGTCAAAAAATGATAGCAAATAAAACATTTGTTTTTCGAATACCTCAAGCTGTTTTCAAGTTATCGCTGTTTGAATTTTCGGCCACTAGAGGTAGATTTTGCTCCCGAGTTTGAAAATAGTGCTGTAATTCCATTTGTAAAGCAGTCTGATGCCTGAAAATTGCTACATGGGGGTTTTTGGGGTTAAGGAATCCAGTTTTGATGTCAAAATTGCAAATACATGAATGCTTCATAGTGAAAAATTGATTTTAAATTTTGACAAGAGCCCAACTTTGGGGGCAAATATCAGGGTGTAGGCGCTTCACTGCGACAAAAAGTTTTTTTCATCTACATTTACTTTCTTTGCCCATAGTTTTTGAAAATATAACAGTTTTTTATTTACTTTTTATTGGCATATGAACTGGAAAAGGTTTTCGTTTGGATAGTTAATTCTTAATAAATCTGGAATATTCATAATTGTGTTACTTTGAAAATTGGCTGAAATCTTTGAAAAAAAAAGCATTATTGTGTAACTCAACTATGATATACATACATACAGTATCACTTTAACTTGTACACTGCCTTTCCAGTTTCCAAAGTGCTCAATTGACATGGGCTAGAGTCTGTTAACAATGCAGAAAGTTCAAAAAAAAAAAACGCTACAGGGGAAAACAGCCTGTAGCGGGGTTTTTGAATTTAAACTATCAGTAATTCTTAACTGACCTTCCTGTACCGTTACAATATTACCTTAAATTAATTTTCATCTGTTCCATAATCAATACATTCCATCCTTCCTGTACCATTACAATATTACCTTGTCTCTCAGCATAGTAACACTTAAAGTTCAAAAAAGATGAGTAACAACACTGCTGCATTTTTACAACTTGCTTCATATGTAGTAGCTATCAGTACCAGTTACTGGTACACACACTCTCAAGGAGGCAAGATTAGTTTAGTGATTGTGATTAATCTTGAAAAAGGCAAAATTTTATGTTATAAGCAAAAAATAGCAACCTTGTTTAAAGTACATTCAAAGTACTTCAAAATTCTTTCAGTTTTTTTGGTCCCACCAACACACACACAGTGTTTGTGAGTTTGCAACCAACAAAGCTTACATTAATCATTAAGCAAGTTATATCATTAAAACATTTCGCAGTGGTTTACCACAGTATTAAAACATTCAAAATTACAATTTTTTTAACAATTCTAAACTTATATGTTTAGATTTACCTCTGAAATCAAACTGTTGAGTTTTATAGTTTTTAATTTTTAATGAACCACAAATTGAAACATTTCTTTGGTTTATGTAAAACAAATAAAGTGCTTATGCTTCGAGAGTAGTTGTTGTTTTTACTTTATTATGCATGTGTTTATGGAGTTCAATTTTTCTGCTGTAAGTGGTTTTGTGGCATAAATTACCTTCCAAAATACTTCCCAAGCTACATGAATTCATGTTATCAATGACTGTTCTATTTAGAACAGGGCAGCCTAAGATGTGGCTCACAGCTGTATGTGTAGCCCCGAACAACGTTTAGCTGCTGGCAATTGGTCTCGAGATTTATTTTTAAAGTTTCTTTCGATGCTTGCAATTTTTTTTACCAAAAAATTTTTTTTGTCAAATTTCTTGACGCTAGTTTTTTACAATAATTTCAATCACTAATTGCAATAAATTCTGTGAATTGTTTGCTTCGTGATGATGCTACGATTACTTTAGAAAGTAGCAAATTTTTTGTTTCATTGGTCACTACATCAGCTACAAAGTACCATTTCTAATTTCATTTGATTAAAGAATTTTTATTTTAACCTCACAGTTTGCATTTCTAAAATAAGGGTCACAGCTGTATACCTTGTGGTTTGTACTAAATGCGTTTAGTTCTGCAACTATTGAGGAAAAGGCCTTCCAAGGCTTAACCAAATTTGCTGACTTTTAAACATGCTTTGAACCTGACCTATACAGTATAAGTGGGGGGATAAATTGGTTTAGTTATTTAAGTCTTTAAAGTGGCTCTAAGAAGAAAATTTCTTGCAAATGGCATTAAAACTGAACTGTTAAAAAGACTATTTTTTCTATGAAATCGTACAAATCACCTAGCATCTGGGAAACAAGCCTTATGTTGTTCATGATGCATTTTAAACACACTGCAGTTTATTCAACTCGTTGGGTGCTAGATACTGTTGAAATTTTGACATAGAAAAAAGTTATCTTTTTGAAGCCCCTCCCTTAACAAAATCTGGATGTGATAGTGCTATGTAACAAACAGGACTGTGTTTGTTGGGTAAGAAAAAGTTCTTCCGAATAATTAAACAAACTTTAATTTTTGGCGAGCATAAAGCAAACTTTATCTTCATTATGGATGAACTCTGGTAAAAAAATTATTTAATTTGAAATAAGGACAACGATGCAAAACTTAAATGAGCAGTGTTCGAAATAAAAATTATCTAAACATTTCATAGCAATTGCACAGCTTGTTAAAAGTCAGAAAAAAATGTAATGTGGCCTGCTCCTTGAAAACTTGAGGCACTCCTGCACTGGAATTTTTCATAATGTTGTTAAAGATATTTTCGAAAGGATAATACAGACTTTAAAAAGCGGTTTAGAACTGTTAGAAGGCTACTCTCAATGAGTACTGCTGAAAAGCTATTCTCAAGGCTACTTAGGAATACATGTATAATAAATGGACAATTAAACTGTAGCTGCTTTATCTTTCAATAAATTTTGTCTGGCATTACAAGATCGTCAGCTATTGCAAAATAGGAATCTAATACTTTAGAAAGTTGATAAATGCTATTAGTAGGTTAATCCTCAAACTACCTACCCCTTTGAATCTTTGGCAAGAAATTATTGCTTCTGAACTAATATTAAACTTTTTATTAAAACTCCACGTATAGTATTATGATTGACTGATCTATTGGATATATATAAATAGAATGATTTTTCTATCTAAACTACCTGAATTATACTGTAGTTACCTCACACAACAAGTCAACTAGTTTCCCAAACTCTTTTCAGAAAGTCCTAACAATTTTCAAAGTGATACAATAATGAATATTGCAGATTTATTACAATTTAACTATCCAAACAAAAACCTTTTCCAGTTCAGATGCCAATAAAAAATAAATAAAAAACTGTTGTATTTTTAAAAACTATGAGCAATGTAGATATAGATGAAAAAAAAAGTTTGCCGCAGCAGCGTGCCTACTCCCCAAAATTTGCCCCCAAAGTTGGGCTCTCGTCAAAATTAAAAATCAATTTTTTGCCATGAAGCAGTCATATTTTTGCAATTTTGACATCAAAACTGAATTCCTTGACCCCAAAAATCCTCACGTAACAATTTTCATGCATCAGAATGCTTCAGAAATAAAATTACAGCACTATTTTCAAAACTCAGAAGGAAAATCTTTTGTGGCGGAAAATCCAAACTGCGATAACTTGAAATCCACAAGAGATATTTCAAAAAATTTTTTTTTAGTTTTGTTCTGTGTGATACTCTTTACTCTTTAAGCTTAAGATCAAATATTCATCTTTGGTGACACATGGTGACAAGCCATTTTGAAATAAGCATGGAATGACCCACCAATATTCCAGACACCTTCCAATTTGAACATAATATCACAAGCCAAACTATGGTTTCATTTGATGTCAAAAGCCTCTTTACAAACATTCCCACTACTTATACCACCAACCTCATACTAGACTCTATTTTCAGTAACGAATGCTCAAGCTGGAATGGCTTAAATCGTAACCGGCTCAAGAAATTAATAACCTGGTGCACCCAAAATACTACCTTCCAATTCAACAACAAATTTTATCTGCAGTTAGATGGCGTTGCAATGGGCTCACCAATAGGATCTCTAATGGCTGACGTCATAATAAACCATGTTGTCAAGAAAGGTCTTGATCTCACTTTTCCTTCCCATTGTTCAAACTTCTTTTGCTGCTACGTAGATGATTGCTTGATATTCCAAACCCAACTTCTATCGACATATTTTTAACCAATCTCAATAATATCCACAATCAAATTCAGTTTACTGAAAAACTGGAAATACACAATTCACTTACCTATCTTGATGTTTTCATAGAAAAAACCAACAGTGGAATCAAGACGAGCACAATCACAAACCTACCGAAACTAACCTACTAACCAAATACACAAGCTTTTCCCCTCTTCATTACAAACGAAATCTAGTCAACAACCTTTTGCAACGATCTTACTCTATTTGCAATTCCTATATTACGATTGATTCCAAGTTCTAATCAATCAAAGACACCCTTCTAAAAAACGAATATGCACTGAGTTTTATGGACATATGCATTCAACAATTTTACAACAGAAAGTTCAACCCAAAACGCCCCAAACAAAACCTTTAACTTATCTACTCTTTAGACTTCCTTGTCTGGGCTTTCATTTCCCACCACTTCGAAAAAGAACTTCACCAGTACACAAAAAACCACTTGCCAGACTCTAAGTTAAGGTTTATCCATAATACCAACGAACTTAAACAACAATTTTTGGTTAAAGACCATCAACGACAACTTACAAGAAGCAATATAGTTTATCGACTCAATTGCTCATGTGGATCTTTTTACATCAGACAAACCCAGAGAAATCTTATAAAACGCCTGGAAGAACACCAATCAAGCCCCAACTCTGGAAGTCTGCAACTATCTCCAATCCAACCCTTCCCACAACGTTGATTTTCATAATCCACAAATACTCACCTAATGTCTAGACAAACACTAGAATCACTATAGATACATCCAACGTCTCAAACCTAATCTCAACCTCGACTCCTCATCTTATGCTCTCCGCCTTTTTAATGTGCGAAAGACATAGGCCTATTATTAGTTTTCATTTCAATCAATACCAGGATGTAGTTTGCGTAAGTTTTTTACTGTGCATTGAAAATGGCACCAGAAGAGTGCAGAAACGTTTGCAATAAACTTAGTACAATAACATTGGCTGTGATTTTTAAGAATAAAATACTGGTAGTTTTTGTTGTTTCTTGTTTTTAAATTATGATAAAGAAGTCAGACTGTTGCAAGTAACGCGTTTAGTGCCCAAAGCAAGTTTAAGATTTTTTAGAAGCCAGTAGCGTATTTCTAGAAAGACAATGACAAACATAGTGTTTCTGCTTCAAATTTGATTTTACTACCATTTTTTTAAATTACTCGATTAAATTTTTTTTTCAATTGGCCAAAAAATATTTTAGAGAGAAGTGTTTCAGTGAAAGAAGACCTCTAGCTGCTGTTAATGCACTAAGAAGTTTTGCAAGCAGTAGATGAATGGAATTTCGTATGACGAGGCTTTTTTACGAAAATACCTTGTTATAGGCGTAGCCAAGGGGGGGGGGGGGCCAAGAGTCCCGCTTCCCCTTTCCCCATTGAAATGCTCTCGATGATAAAACAAATAACAAGAAAGCCTTTTGTTTTTTCATTTACAGTTTCTTTTAGCATTTTCGCGTACAACAGCATACATGTACAACAGATTAATATTAATGACCAGGTGGCTTGTGCCCCCTCAAATCAAATTCTTGATCCAGTTTAAATGTATACCCAGGAGAAACTCCGGGTTTTTGTCCTGAAAGTTGCAACTTTGCGCCCTCGTTTAATCTTTTTGTGAACTTACTGCAATAACATGACTATTGAGTACTTAGTAACCTTCTGTTGCACCAATTTCGAATAACAATCTACCTTCACCCCGCCAGTTTTAGGACAACATACTTTTAACAAAAAAAAGAATTACTGTTGCTAGGGAAAATGCTTATTGAACAAATTATTGAGTTGGAATTGAGGAAGCCTGGGCCCCCTACTTGTAGATGTACTCCAAAAACTGGTTATTTTCATAACAAAACAAAAATCTTCAATCCAAGCACTCCAGTGATTATTATTTACTTTTAAAAATATACTTATTGCAGAAGACAATGTACCTTGCTTCTCCCACCTGAGCCAAGTCACTTATTTAAACGTGTTTTGGACTTGATCTGTAAGTGAATGGAGACTCACCAGTTTGATTTTTTCAATTAGCTTTCAAATGTTAAAATTTTGGTTATTCGAACGGCTTTAAAAATGTGCAAAACGTGATCCAAATGGCTTTAAAATAGCTATGTTTTTCCCAAAAACTTACAAAAAATCGCCTAGCGGCCGGTCCTCAGTCTTTGATGCAATAGGGTTAAAACTAATTTGCTCACTATGTCTCCCAATTTAGACAAGTTTGGAAACCTTTTAACCTTTTGGTTCAATTCTTTTCTCGTCAGCAAATTCAGGGTACATGCCAACCCAGGTTCCAGCTTCTGATCTTCCATTCCACAGTATCTTGGTCTCATAAAAAGTTGCTCTTTTCGAAAATTTTTAATGATATCATTGCATGTAATTTGTGGCTTGGCCCCCCTCATCAAAAATCCTAGCTATGCGTGTGTGCCTAGTCTATCTTTTTTCTTTAATTTAATTACATTTACTCGTATGCGTTTTGAAAATTCAGAAGTCACGTAGCAGATTTGGATCATTAACTTTTTTCACAACTGGGAGGTAGCACTTACCTTGCATATCTGCTTTCTCATTAGACTAGTGTTTCATCGGCATCTGACTTCACAGATAGCCTATTCTGGCAGCCTACCTGAATCTTCAAACCACACACGAAGTCAATTCTGTACTTACCATTATACTCTCTTCACAGATTACCCTGATTAAAGTCTAACAACAAGGTCACCAGAAAGAGGATTCTCGACCAATATCACACTGGCACACAACTTAGCTCAATCACATTGCGCTATCATCACTAAGCATGGCACCATATATTACATCACAATAGCAATTTACCACAATAATTTGCTATATACATTAGGGTGTTTCAGCTGTCCCATAAATTTGAAAATTTTCTTGTGGCAACTTCTACATTAGCTCAAGTTGGAGGCTTCGCACAAAAACCCTTTTGGTCAAGTTTTGTAAAAATTTGTCAACGTTTAGGGGTGACACAGTGACATCAAAATTTTGCCAATTTCAAAAAAATAAAAAAAATTTTTTAATGTTTTTGGGCTATAAGTCGAACCTGTGATCACTTTTGATCATTTCTACTGCTTTTGGAGTTGTTGTTTAGTACGCAATCAACAAGAGAACTTCTTAACTTGAAGTTATCAAAAGTTTCATTTTAGAACTACTGCCACAAGCATAACTATTACCAAATTATTGCATATTTTTCTAATTTAGTAATTAATTTTATATTTGGCTCTAATTTTAAACTCAAAAGCGTTCATTATTGTTATTTATCCAATGTCAGTCTTTTTTTATTTTAGACAGCTGTGTTAACAAAAGCATTTTATTGATAATCTGTCATAATTTCCGTTTCTTTTCTATGACAGTCAAAGTTTTTCCTTTATTCTTGATACTGGTTTTTCAATCAGACATTATGCTATGAAAAAATATTTTTTCTTCTTCATTTTTCAATCATGTGAAGGCGTTGGTTTGAAGACCAATATTTCCTTGTTGTGTTCAATTTTTTTTCAATGTTTGAGAAATCTAGGAAATATGACAAAGATCTCTTTGCATGTTTTATGGATCTCAGAAAAGTATGATTTGATTGCCTTTCTAACTTTGGAAGGTTCTGCAGAAGAATAGCGTTGATCGTCATTTGTTACATGCCATTAAGGCATTCTATGGTGCCGACTGGAGTTTCGTGGTTGAGTAAATGGCAAGCAATCAAAGCTTTCCATATAGGCGTTGAATTCTGGTAAGGGTGCGTTTTTTTTCTCTTCTTCATTATTTACATAAATTGGACCGACAAATGCAACCTAGTTCATGTGTTTGCCACAATAGGAAATCGAAACATCAGTTGCCTGCTTTGTGCTGATGATTTGATTCTCTTCTACAGAATCTGACCTTCAGCGCACATTAAATAGGTTTGCAGCTGCTTATGACCAGGGCCTCAGAGAGAAAATTTCCTAGGGGGTACAAAGGCCGATACCAGGCCCCCAAATCTTATTTGGCCTCGCAAGCCTTATTGGGGCCCATGGCGTTAAATCATTTTTTGTTCGATGGGAGTAGATCTTCATTTAAAAGTGAGGGGATAATGATATTCGCCTACAGGTAGGACCTATGAAAAACACAACTAGACATAAAATTGGTTTAAATCCAAGTAGGGGGTTTGGGGGAGCGCTGTGAGCTCCCCCAGTGGGGTATGGGGCTGAGCCCTGGAAGCTATAGCTTTTTTTATGTTTCTCCAGGGTAAAGTACAGCGTTTGATCAACATCCCAGCACCAAACTTGCTTAAATTGACAAGCAGAAAACGTGATATGCATGAATGAAAGTGTGTGAAGTGGGGGATGATGACATTGACACAATATAATACAATATAATGACTTTAATGCTGCAAATCCAATCATTTTACTGATAAAGTTTTAAGAAGTCATCTGCAATCATAGACTTCACAAACCCAAATACCTATTAAACTCATACAGATAGAGTGAGTTACTTAATGGTACTAGTATAGTATGTCAACTTTGACTCCGCTCTCTGGGGTTGAAATGCTTTTGGATCTCTGGAAATGTGGGCCCTTGTACATTGTTATACCGTAAAATTGGGGCTCTCAAGTCGGAGAAATGTAACAAAACGTTAATTTTGGTGCAAGAATATGGCTTTTGATACATTTTCCTCTTTTTTTAATCAAATTGGCTGCTATTGGATGCCCTAAAGGCTGTGTAGCAAAAATAGCGATCAACTACCAGTACTCAATAGGCTGATTGATATTTTTGCAGTAGGCAAGCTTGATTACAGTGTTATGGTGCGATACTAAAACTTAACGCGGAATCCTTAACTCTGATGTACCCCCTGAATCCCCTTTTGCTTATGACACTGCACGAATAAAAATAAGCACGTTCAAAACCTATGTACAGTACTTCATGTTTCAAGAAACACTAATCAGTGCTTGTTGCAACTGAATGAAGCGATACAGAAACAAGTATACAAGTTCAAGTATCGTGGGGTTGCATTCACTAGTGATGGAAAGCATGACAAAGAACTGGATATCCGAATTGGCAAGGCAATTGCAATAAAGAGACATTTGCACTATTCCGTTGTTGTGAGACAAGAATTGTCTCAAAAAATCAAACTTCTCAATTTTGGAAACGGTCTTTGTCCATTCTCACATACTTTGTCTCTGTATGGTCGTGAAATTTTGGTAATGACTGAAAAGGTGCGATTGCAAGTGCAAGCGTCCAAAATGAGATTTCCTTAAAAAATCAAAAGAGCTACATTATTGACAAGGTGCTCACCTCTTTGAGATTTGAAAATCTCTACAGCAGCTACTTCTCCAAATTGAAAGATCTCAGCTTAGATAGTTTGGCCATATAAGCAGAATGCCTCACGAAAAACTCTCCAAACAAGCTTTACTTGCCAAGCAAATGAAAAAAAAAGCTAGACGACCTTCTGTAGATAAGTCAATATTACATTGAGGATCTTGGTAGGAATCGCTTGGGACTTCACCCAAGTGAAATGATGGGGGTGATGGAAGATCGTAAAGTGTGGTAGCTTAATCTCAAGCTGCTGATCCTGCAACCCTCATGGAAAAGAGGGCAATGAAGAGAGAGAGATTTTTCCTTGAAGTTTTCAGTAGTTTTCTTTGCTTTTCTACTGTTTGTTCTGTTAAAGTTGCATTTGTACAAATTTTTCATTTCATCTAGCAGCTTTTTTACTTCCTCAATTATTTTTAATTGACGAAATGTAGGAATTCCAGCTTTGTAGTAGAAAACTTTTGGTTTAGATATCTAGAAATAGCTCGTGGCAGCCAACTGCAAAACTTTACAAATCTAGTAATAGTATATTGCTAGTAGATTTACTAATGTTCGTGTTTTATAGAGCTTGTACCAAGTAGATTGCACTAAACTTCGTATGTTACACAGCAAAACATAACAAATATGGTTTTAGTAAGCTGCTGCTGTAACTATAATTAAGTTTGGACAACAGTTTAATAGATTTCAATAACTAGGCCTAAAGCATAGTTTGCACCGTAATTTTTTCAGAAGGTAATATTGTACGCTATGCTTCACTTTGTTTTACACAACCAGCCAAAATAGATACTGTAGGTCTAACTCAAGTAGAATTCTTGGTGTAGTTTTGCAGCACAGAAACGTGATCAATTTTTATTACGTCTAAATCTGGAAGGGACAAACAAAAAACATAAGTGTAAACAGTGTTAGAAGTTGTCATAAAGTTTTTTTTTGAATGTAAGACCAAAAGTGCTAAATGTTTAATTTCGCAATGATTCATTAATAACAATGATTTCACCCTGCACCACTAGCGGCACAAAATCAAACAAATACCAAATCCTGGATAGAAGAGTTCTCTGTGCAACCCCTAAACCTCAATTTTTTTTTCTCAAACTTTGTATTCTTGATTTTCTTTGGCAACCTCCTATCATGAAGAAGGTAGAAAAAAATTCGAAGAGGTCGGGGCAACTGCAACACCCTAATATACATCTTTCAAACTTGTTTGTTATCATCAGGCGTACGAAACTGTGTAAATGCCTACAGGATATCTTGAACCCCAAATAGGGTGCCAGATTAGGCTATGTGTGAATTCAGATGCTGATGCAACACTAGTCTAATGGGAAAACAGATATGTTAGGTAAGTGCTATCTCACAGTAGTGAAAAAAGCTTAATCACATTTGATTAAAAAGCAATTCTTCCTAATCGTATTTGAATTGCAGTTGCGCTCAAAATTGCTCAAATAGTTGCGGTGCCAGCGTCAGCACAACTGCTTGAAAATAATCACGACACAAGCGCTATTGCAAGTAAAACAGTTGCGCTGCAAGTGCCCATCTCTGTCCCCACCCCACTTTTTCTGCACAGTTACGTCATAATGACGTCATTTTTGCAAAAGTTGGCTAAATTTTTTAGCTCTGTTGGCTTTTTATTCATTCTCACTTCTCTTATGATTTTTACTTTATTCATTCTCACTTCTCTTATGATTGGACCTGGATTTCCAAACTTGGGTCATTAAACAAGTGGGACATGGGCAACCTTCAGGTGCATTTATGACATCATACGATTATGACGTCACAATGCAGGAATAGAAATGTTACCAAAATTGTACAAAATTACCATTTTAAGTGGTTTTTAACCCTATAACTTTTGTAATATTTGATGTAGAGCCTTGATATTACTATTGAACAAAGTGCATGTATATTAGAAGATACTGTATGAATTTGGTTTACTTCGATCAGCATTTTTATAGAATAAATAACATTAAAAATATGACACCCATTTTGCAATTTTTGTCATATTTCAGCGTTTTGCTTGTCATCCAAGATTGAGTTTATTTCAGTAATAGTTTGCTTCCATAACTCACTTTTTTCAAAATTAGAAAAATTTTAACGTATTATGAAGGAAAAAAGTTATGGCATCATATTAATGATGTCATATGTTATTCAGTATTCACAAAAACGTCTCTAAGCTTGTACTAATGTTTGTAAATGAGACTATAACAAGTTTTTCATGGATCGCACAATTGAGAGCAAAAAAAAGATGAAGTCATATTTTCGAAAATATTTTTTTCTGCAGTTGTTGCTGTAATTGGTAAAGGAAAATTTTTACACAAATTTAATTAATGTACTATACATTTTATACAATTTTGATGCTTTTGAAGTGATGATGTCGCATTTAAATAAAACATTTTATAAGTTATAGATAGTCTAACCTCAATAATTTAATTTTTTATCACAAAGACAAGTAGCGTGATCATGAGTTTGTTGAGAAATCAGCATCCTCCTTCTCAATGCAATCATCGAAATTGTCTAATTTAATGAAGACTTCTTGCTTGCGTTCTTGTTCTATGCTATCTATCAGAGGTAGAGTCCTCGAGGACGTCCTTGGCCTTGAGGATAGATTTTGAAGTTCTTGGCCTTAAAGCCTACAAGTCCACAAAAATGTTCTGTCCTCTGCTCAAGGAGGGCATTATTTCTTGATTGGACATTTTTTGAAAGGAAAATTACCTAGCAAAAGACAACATAAACTTCTGGTCTGTCACTTTGTTTCCTTTTTTTGTATTAAAAATATTATTGGGTGATAGCCAACTAAGCCAAGCCATAGTGAAACTTGTTTTAAATGGCATTGTGTGAAAGCACTAATCGGAGAATGAGGGTGCAAAAAACCTTGTGGAAAATTATTGTTTTTATTTCTGCAATTACTTCCGGTGCTGGCGGTTCCAACTACAAAGCACTAAATCATCCAGAGCATAACAAGAATGCAGGGGTTTGAACAAACAATTTTGAGTTGCTAATGCTAGAACATGATCAAGCCTATTCTGCATCTAAATTTAGAAGAAAGTATGTGTGTGATAACAAAATGCAATACAGTATTGCCAGTGATAGTATATTGGTATTATTCCACAGTAAATATGTTTTAGCATAATCTTGAGAATGACATCTTGTTCTGAAAGTATGCAAGTGTGAAGAATTTGTTTTGAAATACAAAAAAAAACTCTAATCACTGGCAAGCGGTCTAGGGAGCAAAACCACATCCACTGAACAATTTGTGTGTTGGAAATCATGCTCTGAATCCCAAACAACAAACTATTGGATCACAAAAAACGTTGCATGAAGAATTATTAAGAAATTAAGTGTGTAGTTAAACATAACTACACAAAAAAATTAATCCAATGCCTGAAAAAATGCGTGCTGAACTTAATAATTTTTTTCACCACTTCACTATAAGATGAAAGGTGAAGCTCCAGCAAAAAATTTGGGCATTTTTAGAAAAAATGAAAAGGTTTTATCATTTTACGTTTCAATGATTGTGGACCCTTTAAAGGGGGGGGGGGGCTGGGGCAAATTTCTCCGATACCTTTCTTCTTAATACGACCCTTCTTGGATCCTCAGGTTATTTTTTGAAATTAAATATCGTGTGATAAATTTAACAAAGTGTCTTTTAGCAGCCTAAGGGTTTGCGATTATTTATTAATAGACTTTAGATATGGGAAAGACATCACATATAATGAAATGTAAAGAAAAGATTGGCTTAAAATTAGAGTTGGGAAATTTTGGGAAGACTAAAAGTTTTTTTAACTTAGCATTTACAATAGGTTTTTTTCCAAAATTGCTTTGAAGATTTAACTGTGTAATCTTCTTTTAAGTCCCAAAAATTACTATTTTCTCCAAAAAAAATCACGAATATTATTCAACATGGGACTTTGTCCCAGAGCCCCATGTTTTTTCTATGTTAAAACCTTGATCTTACAAATGTACCTGGTTTGGTATCTATCACAACATAACATAGAACACGTCAAAAATTAAAATTTTAAAATTTAAAACCCTACAGTCTGTTTCACTCGTAATCGGGATCATCAGGGGTATCTGCCAAAAGTAACACAGAGTTTAAAACCCAAAATTAAAAGGTAAAGGTTAAATTTTTTAAAATTTCAAAAATTTAAAATTAAAAAAATTTTAAAAATTAAAAATATTGCTCCCAGTTTCGATGCTGAAGCCATATCCGACTCGTGGGTACCTACACCCAACTAGCAGAGAAGACTGAACCTGGCTCACAATAACTCGAACAGTCTAAGCCACTAGGGAGCCGAACCTAAGGCTCAGCACCGGAACTGAGATAACGAAGCTAGTGTGACTTAGTAAAAAGCTAACTTGATGCAAAACTATGGCTGCAGATAGAAACATACACTCAAAATTAGTACCCCAATACTAGGCTACTCTGCAAACAGCTGGTAAACAAACACATTTAAAAGGTGCGAAAAGTTGAAATGTGTAGTAAACAAACGGATTAAAAACAGAGCGAAGGAATATCGACATTAAAATGGCGTTGCGTTTAATATTTTTTAATTTGGATTTGGCCCTGAGTCGGCATTTACTTTATCATTGTTGTTTGCCAGTTTAAATATTATCGGCCGGTTGACTTTGACACCATTAGTTTTAAGAGGATGTTGGGGCGGTCTGTGTACGTCGACCACTTTCAAGTCATTCGCTTTCTCTAACTGGAGGGCTTCAGTTAAAAAGTTTTGAAATATGCTATTGGTTAGAGTATGAGTCTCCCGGTTAATATCCAGGTTTTCTTTTAAGCCATGCACTAATAAGTTGAATCGTTTGTTATAAGCATCGCGACTAAGTTGATTACGTTTAATGGCCTCAATATAATTTTTAGTTTCATCAGTTAATTCGGCAATTTTCTGTTCCTGTTCATCACACCGCTTTCTAAGATCTTCAAGTTTGCTGACATCAGCCTTTTTTTCCACAATTTTATCTATTTTCTCCTCGTACTCGTCAAGTGTACTTTTTAGTTCATCAACTGTACTAGCATCAGCTTTATTATCAAGAATTTCTTCTATGGCTTCACATCTTTTGGTAAATTTTACATCCAATGACAAAATCTCTGTGATAATCAGCAATCGTTTCCTCAAGTTTGTCAAGGCGCTTCGTCACTTTTGTTCAATAATTTTCTCAAACGTTCGGATCATATCTTCCATTTTTAATAAGACCGGTAGTTGCTAAGAATTTAGGTAGCAATAATTCAACCAGTATAATCAGTTTTGTCAAATTATTTGGTCTTGTAATCTTTTACTGCCAACGCTTGAGACCTTTTCAACTTTTTGCTTTGTTTTGATAAGCTTTACAGCTGCAGCTGCCGATCTCTGTTAAATTGTTTCTGCTCAAAATTTGCGTGTTTACTCCATGACTGCAAACTGCAACTGATGAATGATTGTTCCTTTCATTTCAAGTTTTGTCTCCGGCACAAAAAATTTTGAAGAAATTTTCAAAAAATAGCTTCATCATTCAGATTAATTTTTGTATATCTAGTTCTTTTTTATTAAGAACTATGTACTGAGAAAATTAATAATAAGCTGTAGACAGTATACAGAGTCCAATAGGCACAATCAAACCTTTGATTAACAGCCTGAGACATACTGTTTCGGAATCAACATTCGTCTTTTATTCCTCGTCAGTAGAGCTAGGACTACAGGTATGAACATGAGCGTAGAAAAGCAAAGAATCGCAAATTAACCAGATCATGACACTTTTTTTTTTCCCAAAAATATAAAGTAATTACAATATTACAATAGATTAGTCTAATAGTTCAATGCAAAATAATTTCCAATGGCATGCCTTAGACAGCTGTTTCGCCCAACCTCAGGGCTCATCAGTAAGGCTAGCAAGGCCAAAAGGACAAATATCACCAGTGATAAAAATCTTCAAAACAAGCATCTTTACCAATTTATCAATCAATGAATAAATCTTTACGGATTACGTTTATAATACATAAATCTTTACCCATCATTCAGTCAATTTTTGCCAAAATAGGTAAATCTTGGCTGAAAAATCCTTACCCAGTAAAACTAGAGCAATAAATTAAATCTTTAGCGAATGAAACTATTGCTATAGCCTAAATCAAATCTTTACCAACTAAAGTACAAATATCACCTTACATATTGCAGAACGGTAGTCTAGCTAACAAAAAAAAATTCTTTTTAAAAAATCATTTTTTGTTGTTTGTTTTATTGTAAGAGCATAATGTGATATTTTGACGTGTGGCTCGAAACACAAGTCATAGGATGAAATGGAATGGGGAGAATAAATTAGAGCGAGTCTATATGGCAACACTAGTAAGATGTGGGTACTTAGAAACTGTGTCATTCTATGACATAGAATGTTATTTTTTACTAAATAAATTAATAGTGCATTATTTAACTTGTGTAATGGCGGGTTTGATGAAGAATCAGTTAGGTTTGCATTATCCAGGAATGGCTACAAATTTTTTCTTTGACCTGGAGGTCTGAAGTTCGAATCCAGGGCCTGCTAAATCTAACCTAAAGTTACATACATGCTAGTTCTCCTTCAAATTTGCAGAAGTAGCTGCTGATTTATTTTGCGGCAGTATGTCTCTTAAACTTGTTTTGTGGTTCAGTGTAATAAGTTTAGGAACGGTACCTGTCTTTAGTAGAATATCAATCAATCATAGTTGGATTCAAACTCAAAGTTATGTATATACAAGTTCAGCATTCAACTTATACTTGATATTGGCTCTGAAAAATATCGCCAAAAGTTAGACATCAATTTTCTGGCCCAAAAGTTTAGAGAAAAGTATTGCTCTATGCTTGTGGAAATTTAGGTGTTCTTTAGTAAAGACGTTACAGTGCTTTTAAGGGAAAAGGAAAATTAGGTCCTCTACAAAAATTGAATCGAACACAACATCAAAAAGCTTTAAAAATTCCTTAACATACATAATATGACTTTGTACAAAACTTGGTGATGAGTAGGAAGTTTTGGACCAATTATGTAAAGACTTGAAATTATTTACTTGTTTGATGTATGTAGACAATAAAACTCGATTACTAAATTTTTTGTGCTGCAAAATGATAACAAAAATGGTTGGAGACGATCTAATTCTAATTCCAAAGTCTAAAATTGATTTGACTTGACTGCTACTCTGGTTTAAGTCCACCTTCCACCATGATAAAAAAAAAATGGTCAGAGACAATCTAACTCTTACATCTAGTTTTAAAACTGGTTTAGCTAGACTTCCATCATGCGTTAGTGATTGGCTTCCTCACATATACAAAGTTAATCATCGTCTTGCCTTTGATAAACATGCTGATGAACCATTTATAGAAGCACCAAATTCTTGTGATGACAAGCAAGGTTGGCTCAAAAACCAGAATAACCTTTTGAAACCGATTTGGCTTGCAGGAGCCATTCTTCCAAGCGCTTGAGATAGACATCATATATAGTGTACATAGAACAAGAACGGAAGCAGGAAATGTTAATTGAATTAGATGATTTCGATGATTGTATTGAAGAGAAAGAGGATTCTGATTTCTCAATGAATTCATGATCAAGCTACTTGTCTTCGTGATAAAAAAAATTAATTATTGAGGCTAGGCTATTTATAGCTTATAAATTGTTTTATTTAAATGCGATATTATTACTTGCTACACCAAAATTCTATAAAATTTTATAAATTGTATAGTACATTGATTAAATTAGTGTAAAAATTTTCCTTTCTTAATTACAGCAATACTTGCAGAGAGAAATGTTTTCAAAAATATGATGTCATAAATGATGATGTCATCACTTTTTTGCTCTTATTTGTGCGGTTTGTGAAAAACTTGATATCATCTTATCTATACCACCACCATAAACTTAGAGACTTTTTAGTGAATATTTACTAATATATGGTGTCATCAATATGTTGTCATGTACATTAGAAATGGAGCAAATAACAACAAATGCATCCGCATGCTGCGCTGTGTCCGCAGACCTTGTCTGCATGCTGCACCGCACCCATGCAAACACAACTAAGTTCACACTACACCGCGCCGCAAGTTATAACTATTCTTTATATGCATCAGAAAAAAAATTAGCTTTCCAGCTAACGACATACAAAAAAATTGATTGCAGGGGTATCATTTTTGAGCGCTTTCATAGGGGTGGCTTTCTCTAACCATGTCAAACTATTTGTCTTTTGAACATCTTCGGATATAAAAAAAGAATGGCTTGTTCAAAAAATTGCTTTTTGAGAGCTCCATTTGGGGGCCCCTGGGGGTTTGGTACCCCAAAACTATGTCAAACATTTGTCGCTTAAATATCTACTGATACAAAAAAGAATATTGCCTTAGCTTGAGCAATCCAAAAAATTTAATTTGGGGGTCCCATATTGGGGAGTTTTTGGAAAAGCGGCCCCAAAAAATTACAGGAGGCAAAATTGCGTTTGCAGCTTAACAACTTTACTGAAAAATTAGATTTCGATGTTTTGTAGTTAAGGAGAAGAAGAGCGCACAAGATTTAGAAAAAAAAAGGAAGAAAAAAAGAAAACCTCATTGCAGCCAAAAGTGGGTTGGTAGGGACGAAAGGATATTTTAAGACATATAATCTGTGAAATATTTTTGCCGTATTTAATCTGTTTTTGAATTAAACCGCTTTTTACACCTAACTTTTGGGTTGGTTTTCGAGTTCTTGAACCAAAGTCAGGGGACTCATTGCCTCGAAATCTGGCACAAACATATAACTTACCGGTATTAATCTCAAACTGCTGTCAGATTTCATGCAGCTATACGTAACTGTTGGCAAGTTATGAGTAAAAGTCTTAGACTTCGCACTCGTTAACTTTGAAAATGCTCGAATAAAAGCAAAGGAAAACGCGATGCAAGGTCGGTTGTTCTAATTGTCCTGGTTTTATCTGTTTTGTCTGTGCTTTCTATCAGTTTCCTGCACCATGTTATGGCAATCAAAAACAATCTACCAGTCTGCTTGATAATTCCATGCAACTACTGTGGTATCCTGAACCAGTAGCCAAATACATCACGTGCTATGCATGCTGTCACAAGCTTCTACCCGTAACTTGTATTTAACTGACTTGATAAGAAAAACTTTGCTGCCTCCCAACGTAAGCTTACATATGGGTAATTTGGGTATTCAGTATTGGGTAAACTAGCTTACTTATCCGTGAACCCTCTAACCACCTGCTACTACATAGGGCCTTCCTACCAGTACTAACTTAGGTTATTATGTCATTGGAACTTTGTGTAGCCTAGTTTTCCAACTCTACCACATAGGTCTACCAGATAGACTACAGACATAGCCTGTAGGACCGAAAGTCTAATGCTTGATGCCATGACCTATTGACAAATAGGCTACACTGAACTGACTCTACCACTCTAAAATGCAAGCACATGTGTAGTAGAAACTGTTATCTATCCTTGGACTTGAACCAATACCATATGCCTACTGCAAATAGGGTGGGTATCATGTGACTAGGCTTTGCCTCTGCTCTGATGATTGTTTTCCACAAACCTGTTTCATCTACATTTGTCTGCCTTTGTTTCATCTTCTCACCAAACGTCCTAAACTTTTCCTAGATTAGCCTACAAAAATCTTTTTGCTGGCATGTTCAACCGATCAAAACTACCGTATATACTCGCCTATAGGTCGCGCCACCGTATAGGTCACACTATTAGTTTTGTGGTAAAAAAGTTTAATTTATTAAATTACCTCCAAAAGAATTTCATCTTGATGTCGAGTAAAAAAACTAGAGTTGAGTCGCACATAAATCGCACTGAAAATCTAGGGATTTAAAAGGCTCTTTTCCTAGTTTTTTTACACACATATCTTCGAAAATTAAAATAAATTTTTGAAGTTATCTGTGCCAAAATTAAAATAAACTTCGAAAATTATAAAAAATTAAAAACAAATAACTTCGAAATCGAAAATTAAAATTGCAAAACCATTTTTTCTCAACAAAGCGAGAAAATCCAATGCACGCTGAGTGGTCACGTGTGCGTGCATGAAACTGTCTTGCATTAGCATGTGCGAGCACAAGCGCATGCACCCGTATTCGATAAAACCACAATGGCAATAGCACATTTCCACTGCAATTCGTTTCTATAACGGCTTACTCGCCAGAAAATACGGTACTTGCAATAGCCGAAAACTTTCAATTTTGTTCCCACTTGGTGACAATTTGCACTTATGTCAAGTGGATTGGTCACACCTCTATTTTTTTATATAAGGAAAAAGTTGCAACCTATATGCGAGTATATACAGTAAGTTTGTTGTAGAGCCTATAAAGTTAAAACAAAGGCACCTTTTTGCTGCTTTAGTAGCCTAAACTTATGCATTGTCGCAAAGTGAAATTGTTACAGTCTTCAATTCATATTACAGTGTGTCACATCATCACTAACCTTTGTTGTACAATGTACATAAAGAAATATTTCACTAGCAGTAACTGTAAACCAGGGATGGCAAACGCATCGACGATTTTGTTCGATATTTGTTACGGAGAAAAACTGCGATGCGATTTTGCAATGCGATGCAAAGTAGAATAACATATTCGATTTTTTTGCGATAATTTGAAATTTTTTTGATGCGATAATATCGCAGCTACTCTGCAATTATTTATGCGATTATTGATTTTTTAAACTATTTTGAAATTTAAGTTTGTTGCCTAAAATTTAGCACTCCGTTTACAAAGCTATCAAAGCTTTTATTTAACCACATGTTTGCAAATCAGTATAAAACGAAAAGTTGCTGCAGTATCTTCTTGATGCCTAATGCTTCAAATACCGACAGTGGAAGCCCTTTAAGTGTTACTGCTTCCACAACTGCTTTCTTGAAATCTGAAACTTCGATGGTATAATCGACATGGCTTTTCTCGGCTGGTCGCATTACAGTAACAAAGGCATCTAAGGTGGCACTTGAAGACGCTGCAGATGAAGACCGACCTTTTGATTTGATCAATGTTTCATGCTGTTCGGGGGTGTTTGCGTTTAAAATGCTGCATTAGGTTGCTTGAGTGAAAATAGGATTTGCCTGTCTTGTTAGGCACAGGCATCGCTGCAAATTTACAAGACTTGCACTTTGCAAGAACTTTTTCTCCTTCCTTTCGAAATACTAGCGGAATCCAACTTTAGCATGATTTTCCTGCTGCAAAGGTAGACATATTCGCAACCAGAGGTGGAGTCCTCTGGGACGCATTTTGAAGTCCTTGGCCTTGGCCTCAAAGTCTCAAGTAGTGTTTGGATTAACCGATTAACCGTTCGGAAAATTTTAACTATTAAGCAGATAATTTTGCAATAGTTAACCGGTTAATTTTGCAACATCTAACCGAAATCTCAAACTTCAAAATTCACCATTTTTGATTAATATTAATTCAAATTCCAATGCAGTTATTTAATATTTTACACTTTTTCCTGAGTTTTGTACCAAACTCAGGAAAAAGTTTGGTACAAAACTTTTTGTCATGAAAATAACCAGTTATAGGTTATTTTCATGACAAAATAACATGAAAATAACCTGTTACTTTGAAGGCCAACAATCAATGGTTGGCACTAACATCCTACGATATCTTTGTCAGGCAAAAAGTTCCTTTTTAAAAATTTTTGATGACGTCATTGCATGTGATTTGTAATTTTAGCCCCCCCAATCAAAAATTCTGGCTACGTCTATGAATTGGAGATTGCCTGAAAAACTTTTTTGAAAGATCTTATTTGTTTTTTTTTTATTTGGAGAACACATGCAGCTGTGTCCTTGCTTCTTGGCCTCGAAAGGGTCTGTCTTCAAAAGAGCTGTCCTTCGCCTTGGCCTCGGATTTTTTTTTGTCCTTGGCCTTGAGCATTGTGTCTTCGATTCTACCTCTGTTCGCAACTGAAACAGCTAACGTAGTCTGGAAGCTCAGCCAGTGCGAGATTTTAATTCCGAGATGCCACTTTAGCAAAAAAACTAAGCAAAAGCTATTGCATCATAACTAGGATTACCGCATGCACACACGGTGCTCCATGCTCACACGTGTTAATACCAAAAACAGAAAAGCAACTCTAAGCACAACTTAAAAAGCAAGTGTCAGTCAAAATCGGTCTTAATGACAAAACAGTTACCTTATTACCAAACAAAAGAAACTAATAGAAGAATTAAAGACAAAAAAATCGAAAAAATCACAGATTTTTTTTGTCAAATTCTGCAATGCGATAACGGATGCGATTTTTTTGGTTGTCTTGATGCAATAATTAGATGCGATATTTTTCCGAAAAAACGTGGGATGCGATGCGATTGCCATCCCTGCTGTAAACAAATTTAAAAATATAGTACACGGCCCTGCTCTGAAGCTGTGGCGTAAAGCAGATTTTAGTTGCCGCGCTACGCGGCGTGGTGCACCAACAGCAGTGCGCGTATGCTGCGCTGTTGCCATTTCTAATGTATCTTAAAATTTTTCTAATTTTGAAGAAAAAGGAGTTATGGAAGCAAATTATTATTGAAATAAACTCAGTCTTGGATGACAAGCAAAACGCTGAAACACGACAAATATTGCAAAATGGGTGTCATATTTTCAGTGTAATTTATTGTGCAAAAATGCTGATCAAAGTAAACCAAATTCATAGAGTATTTTCTAACATACATGTACTTTGTTCAATACCAATATCAAGGCTCTACATCAAATATTACGAAAGTTATAGAGGTTGAAAACTACTCAAAATAGTAGTTTTTTACTAAAAACTCAAAATAGTAATTTTTCGTAACATTTTTATTTCTGCATTGTGACGTCATAATCGTATGACGGCATAAATGTATCTGAAGGTTGCTCATGTCCCACTTGTTGAATGACCCAAGTGAGGAAATTCAGGTCCAATCATAAGAGAAGTGAGAATGAGCAAAGTAAATGCCAACAAAGCTAAAAAATTTAGCCAACTTTTGCAAAAATGATGTCATTATAACATAACTGGGCAGGAATAATGGGATGGAGACAACCCTAGCCGGAAACTTTAGACTACATCGAGCATCGCTACATAGATAAAAAAATATATCTTTTCGGGGCTAACAAACGCGTTTTTTGACTGGACTGATAGCTTAATAGCTTAAAATCTAGTAATTATAATTGCATAATAGTGATCCTCGGTTTGCAGTGTATTTAGTGGAGTTTCTAGCCTTTTATTTGGTTGTTTCTTCAATTTTAACACTTGCGATTGAGCAGATTACTGCCTCCCAGGTTTTTTCAATGTAATTGATGCTTGCGATCCCCAATTTTGTAGCTGATTCCATCTATTCACGATGAATGTTTTGACCTATCCACTAACTGGTTTAAGTTTTGGAGTTTGTTGAGATTCGCCTGTCAGCCTGATTTCCTGCTATTCTCCTTTCATCTTTATTGGCTTTTGATGTTTCTTTGGCCTTGAACCTTGCAAAGTTTTTCATTTTTTTTTTAAGCGTTTTTTTGCCCATTAAAGGTGCGTTTAAACTGGACGCGAAGCAACCCAAAGCGAAGGTTGGCGACCTTCGCCAACCTTTGTGAGTGGTCGCTTACGTCACTCGCAAAGGTTGCCAACCGTCGCGAGTAGTTGCTAATCTTCGCGACTGGTCGCTTCATAGGCTATTTTAATAACTTTTAAAATGTATTCAATGAGCAGAAAGCTTGTGTACTTTACTATTGAAGAGCTATTATAGTAATCACGAGTTCTGTTTCACCATAGCGCGCTGGAATTAAAACGAAGATTGAGTTTGTATTATGTTATCACGCAATAACCATGAAGAAGAGTCGGGACTAAAAGCCTATGTAACAAAACAATCTTGAGAAAAAAATTCGTAAAGAATAAGGGAAAAACGAAGTACAGTAAGTAGATTGAATTTGGAAATGAACAGACAAGTCATTTCTTCAAAAAGATAGTAGTATTTAAGCTATTTATTAGCTATCAATGCTTTGTTTAGATCCTTCCACTGAAAACTTGCCATAATCTGTTGTGATGATGACAGTTCTGGGTTTTAATGCAGAAATGCAAAAAGCTGGAAGCAGATGTCAAAAGTTTTCTTTAGGTGTTTACTCAGTTAACAAATCCTTGAACGCTTTCACCATTCATGTCTCATTATGGTGCTGGTAGATCTCTCTTGTATTATAGAGTGTAGACCAATAGGCTAGTCTACAGATACATGTAAAGCTTAAACTAGCGGTATGTTGTTTTTTTTGATGTGATTTTTCTTTTTCAGGCAATCATGTTATGATACCTGTAGTACGCTTAAACAGTTGTTTGTGTTCGCTATTTAGTGCTGTTTATGAAGACTCCCAATGTTAACGCCATGAGTGAATTTGAAAGCTGGAATTGTCATCAGTTATGTAGTGGATTTTTTGCTTATGTGCAATGGATTGCTGTGTTGATTTGCTGGAGAAAGCAAACAAAACATTGCAGTTTTTGCTTGATTTGACACTATCATCGAAGGACAAGAATTCAGCGCTGTGGTACCAGCCGTTGCTTTGAGGAAAAGTCAGCCTCTAAAACTATGTTTGATTTTTTATTCGCTAGCGGAGCGCTTGTCGATGTTTAGTGCAAAGTTGAATGCTTTCGATAGCATTTTATTAGTTTGCATTTTCTTGCAGTACCAGTACGTTGCGACGGTCACGTTTACCCCAAAGGGCTTCGCTCTAAACCAGTTTGTAAGATACAGACAAACTTATAGCTGTAAGGTCAAGCCCCCTCTTCTCAGCAAGGTTTGGTCATGCCCCTGACTGCCTGATAAAAAAAAACATTTAGATTTTTTTATGTGAAAATTGTTACTCAAGCATCTGAAAAAAAGTTTTGTTAGTTCTCACATTTTCATGTAACTGACGCTTCTTTTCCCAGTGCAATAATTATTATTATAAATGCTGTATCAAGTTTTTTGTTTGGTGGTGACTAATGAGAATGGAACAATATTAATGGACTTGCTTGGCAGCTACTTCTCTACCAATAACAGTAACCTCCGCAAAAAATTTCTACTGGTTAGATATATACTGGCTTTCTAGTTCTATCTGATTACACTGACTGTAATTGTAATGATTGAACTTCAGACTTGAAATAGTTTACTTTGGCACTTTATTCACCATGTAAAGCAGTTAAAATTTTAAAAGGCAGTAAAAACGTTTTGAAATTCACAAACAACTAAATTCAGATATTACACAAAGACACAGTAAATGAATATTTAACACACTTGACACTTCTATTTTCATCAATTAGGACTGGAGTGAAAAATCACTACCAGACTACAATATTCATGATTATAAAACTTGGGGGAGTCCAAAACCATTGCTTCCAGTTCAACTTGATCACTGTCACAAACCTTCAGAAACAAGAAGACTTTTAAGAAGGCATTCAGAAGAAAAAATTCCATGTTTGTAGCTATTCAAAGAAGTGATTACTAATTAGGCCAATCCAAAAGTTCATAGAAATTTTTGATTTTTTGTATCTATCTAGCTCTTGTATGTAGCTTGAAACCAATTCTAAATACAGTTTTATTCACCAAGTTGGCTTGGCCAAGTAAACAGCTAAAAAACTTTGGCAAATTTTCCAGTATTCAAGCAATCGTTCAATTGTGGTTACTTTTAAAACAACAAGCTAACAAACAATGGGTAAAAACACTATCAACACTCTCAAAACCAGCCTGTTGGTGGGTTGTTTTATATTCTGAAAAAACAAACAAACACCATGTTAGTTAAAGACAAAAAAGCAAAAGCTGCTTAGCCAAAAGAACCCAATGGACTGATACGATAGCTTCTGCTATGCTGCACAAAATAAAAAGTTTTGTTTTAAAAGCTAGATGCTGTGGGGCTAGGCCTACTGCTTTGGTGTATTCATTATAATGAAGCTCTGAGATCAAGCATAGCTATGAAAAATCACTCCAGAATTTACAGCCTTAGCAGTCTAGATCCAAATTAACTTGGCTAGCCTAGGGCTCTCCCGAATCTAACTTTGCCAACAAACTACTCTTTGGACTGATAAATAGGCGCTAAACCATACAAATATACTATTTGCATGATTTTCTAGCAAACTGCGATCATAAAAATCCGATAAGTGATTTAGTAGGTCATCTTACTAGAGCCAGCAAGCAAGCGATGTTGCACAACTGCTCGCGAAGGTTACGACCAGTTGCAACCTTTCGCGAGCTGTTGATGACGTCAAATTTTGGTTGCTTCACGTTCAGTCTAAACGCACCTTAAAACTCGTGGCCGATTTCAATGCTTTATTTGCATTTTGATTACTGGCAAAACGATGATTTTGACTTCAAAGGCTATACTGTAGGTGGTTTTGTCGACTTTTTGCTTTTTTCTGTCGGCCTTCTATTTTTTTGGCTTGGCCTGTTTTCAACTATCTAAACTTATATAAATATTGAGAAAATTTTTGTTTTTTACTCATTTCGTTTCATGCCAGCTCAGCTGACGAGGTTTGGTACTGACCAAAATGGTGCTATCTTGAGTATTGCATGGTGGATTATTATACTCTCAAAATTCTTATACTTTAGAATTTTTTTTTCTATTTTTCCGCGCAACTGTTTTGCTTGGTAGTAGTTTGGTCAAGGAATTGACTGACCACTAGGATGTTGCAGTTGCCCCGACCTCTTTCGATTTTTTTCTACCTTCTTCAAAATAGGAGGTTGCCAAAAAAAATCAAGATTACAAAGTTTGAGAAAAAAAATTGAGGTTTAGGGGTCGCACAGAGACCTTTTTTACCCAGGGTTTGATATTTGTTTTATTTGTACCGCTAGATGGTGCTATGTGAAATCTTTGAAGTCATTGCAAAATTGAAGATTCACTTTTGGTCTTATACATTCAAGAAAACTTCAATACAACTTCTAAAATTGTTTACATTTATGTTTTTTTGTTTGTTTTTTTTTCAGAAATAATAGTGGTCAAAATTGATCACGTATATGTGTGGGGAAACTACTACAGAACCTCTTTTTGAGTTAGACCTACCGTATCTATTTTGGCCGGCTGTGTAAAACCGAGTGAAACATAACCTACAATGTTACTTTCTCAAAGAATGACAGTGCAGACTATGCTTTAGGCCTAGTCATTGAAATCTATTAAACTGCTGTTCTAAAATGTAGTTACTGCAGCATCTTACTAAAATCGTATTTGTTTGGTTTTGCTGTGTAAGATACGGAGTTTAGTGCAATCTACTTGGTATAAGCTCTATAAGACAAAGACATTAGTAAATCTAATAGCAATATACTAATACTAGATCTGTAAATTCTCGCAGTTGCTGCCATTTACTATTTCTAGACCCGATGACAATACTATTAAAAGGACATGTTTTCCTGCCACAAAGCTGGAATTCCCACAATTTGTCAATTAAAAATAATTGAGAAGTAAAGAAGTTGGTAGATGAAATAAAAAATTTGTACAAATGCGACTTTAACAGAATAAACAGTAGAAAAGCAAACAAAACCTTGAAGAAAATTTTCTCTCTCCTAATTGCCCTATTTCCTGTGAGGGTTGCGGGGGCAGCAGCTCGAGATTAAGCTACCACACTTCACAGTTTTCCATCACTCCCATCATTTCGTTTGGGCGAAGTTTTAAACAGTTTCACCCAAGATTCTCAATGTAATATTGATTCATCTACAGCAGTTCTGGGTCGTCCAACTGTTTTTTTCCCATTTGCTTTGGCAAGTAAGGCTTGTTTGGAAGTTTTTCCTGATGTATTTTGCTTACATGGCCAAATCATCTAAGCAGGGGAGCCGATTTTTGATGAGCATTTGGGAAAGATAATTTGCAAATTTACCCTAATTTTATCCCATTTTCAACATTGGAAGGGATGAACCTCGAACGATTTGTTTCAGTGAAGACCAAAGAAAAAAAGGTCTGCACCAAAAATGGAACACTTTTTCCTGAATTCAAGTGAAGACCTGTGCTCAGATGCACACCAGGGTCAAATTATTGGGGGGAATACAGTCAAATTATTGGAGGAGATATATCCCCCCTGGGTTTCGGCACCCCTGCATCTAAGCTAAGATCTTTTAATTTGAAGAAGTAGCGGCTCTACAGCTTTTTGAATCTTAAGAGATGTGCACCTTGTCAATAATGTAACTCCTTTGATTTTTTTGAGAAACCTCATTTTTGACGCTTGCACTTGCAATCGCACCCTTTCAATCATCATCAAATTTTCATGACCATGCAGAGATAGAGTAGGTAAGAAGGGACAAAGACTGTTTCAAAAATTGAGAGCTTTGCTTTATTTTTGACAAATTTTGTCTCACAACTACTGAACCGTCTTATAACTACTGAATAGTGTAAAGCTTTCATTATTGCAATTGCTTTGCCAATCGGGATACCCAGTTCTTTGTTTTGCCTTCTGTCACGCGTGAACGCAACCCCAAGATACTTGAACTAGTAGAATTGTTTCTGTGTCGCTCTATTAAGTCACAACAAGCGCTAATTAGTGTTTCTTGAAACATGAAGCATATCATTTTTGACCGTGCTTATTTCTATTCCTGCAGTGTCATAAGCAGCTGCAAATCTATGTAATGTGCACTGAAAGCCAGATTCTGCAGAAGCAGAATCAAATCATCAGCACATAGCAGGCAACTGATTTTTCAATTTGCTTTGGTGCCAAACTCATCAGCTTGGTTGCATTTGTCGATCCAATTGAGGTAAACAATGAAGAAGAGAAGAAACAAATCGCATTCTTGCCGGAGTTCAATGCCTATGTGGAAAGCTTTGATTGCCTGCCATTTACTCAACCACGAAACTCCAGTTGGCACCATAGAATGCCTTAATGGCACGTAACAACTGACCATCAATGCCATTCTTCTTCAGAGCCCTCCAAAGATAGAAAGGCAATCATATTATACTTTTTCCAGATTGACAAAGCATGCAAAAAGATCTTTATCATATTTCCAAGATTTCTCAAACATTGAAAAAAAAATTGAACACAACAATGAAATCTTGGTCATCAAACGAACGCCTTAACATGATTGAAAAATGAAGAAAAAATATTTTTGCATAGCACGATGTCGGATTAAAAAACCATTATCGAAAATATGGGAAAAACTTTGGCTGTTAAAGAAAAGAAATGGATATTATAACAGCTTATTAATAAGATGCTTTTTGTTAACACAGCTGTCTAGAATAAAAAAAAAGACTGACATTGGGTAGATAACAATAATGAGCACTTTTCAGATTAAAATCAGAGCCAGATGTGAAATTAATTATTAAATTTGAAAAATATGCAATAATTTGGTATCAATTATGCTTGTGGCAGTATGTTTATAATGCAACTTTTGATAACTTTAAGTTATTAAGAAGTTCTCTTGTAGGCTATGTACTACACAACGACTCCCAAAATTAGTAGAAATGATCAAAAGAGATCATAGATACGACTTATAGTCCAAATACATTCAAAATGAAAAAAACATTTTTTTTGAAATTGCCAAAATTTTGATGTCACTGTGCACCCCCTAAATATTGACAAATTATTACTAAACTTGAGCAAAAGGGTTTTTGTGCAAAGCCTCCAACTTGAGCTAAGGTAGAAGTAGCCACGATAAAATTTTCAAATTTATGGGGCGGCTGCAACACCCTACTGATCACTATGACTTAACAAACTAGTTGTGCCTTTAGACTTTGCTGGTACCAATTATTATTAAGTTTTTCTAGCTTATGTGAATTTTGTAATTTTGATGGCTTAATAGTGATCCTCGGTTTGCTGTGTATTTTAGTGGAGTTCCTAGCCTTTCATTTGGTTGTTTTTCCGACTTTAACACTTGCAACTGAGCAGATTACTGCCTCCCAGGTCTTTTCGGCGGAATTGATGTTTGCGATTCCGAATTTTGTAGCTGATCCCATCTATTCTTGATGAATTTTGAGACCTATCCTCTGATTAAAATCATTTTGATTTAGACTTTCTATTGTGAGTGTATTGATGGTAAAAGTTAAAGAGTTACTGTAGGTTTGGGCTTAAAGCTAGCTAATCACAATTTTGAAGTTGCTAATTTGACAGTCATTATTCAGAACGTGAGCCAATGCAACCTTATCTCAAGAAAGGCATCCTCCTAAACAAGTTGCAGAAGTTATAAATAGATATTTGCACTTAGTGTATAATTTTGTATTAGGGCTCAACTTCACACAACTTTATTTTCATAGTAGTGCTACTGCATTTTGGGGTTTTGTTTGAATTCTGTTATTGGAATCACCTTACGATTTTGGTTCACCAAAGCATGTGATCAAGTGATAAGCATTGAACAATCAAAAAAAAACTTGTCCACTAATTTAAATGACAGTTGCATAAAAATATGCTGTTTGACTTTTAAGTTTGTTTTTCTATTAAAACCAGACAATTAGACTTGTAGGTCATTTCATGCATAATTCAAAAATTAAAAAAAATTATTGTAACCGTGTTTTTGATATAATACAAATTTGTTTTGGGCTACAGCTGTCAAAAAATGGTAATAAATAATTTTTTTGAATACCTCAAGTAGTTTTCAAGTTATCTCAGTTTGAATTTTCAGCCACTTCATGGAGATTTTGCTCCTGAGTTTTGAAAATAGTGTTGTAATTCCATTTCTGGAGCAACCTGATGCCTGAAAATTGCTACATGGAGCTTTTGGGGTCAAAGAATTCATTTTTGATGTCAAAATTGCAAAAATACGACTGCGTCATTGTGAAAACTTGATTTTAAATTTTGACAAGAGCCCAACTTCTGGGGCAAAGTTCACTGCAACAAAATTTTTTTTCATCTGTACCTGCATTGCTCATAGTTTTTAAAAATATAACAGTTTTTTTATTTACTTTTCATTGACATATGAACTGGAGAAGGTTTTGTTTGGATAGGTAATTCTAATAAACCAGCAATTTTAATGGTTGCATCACGTTGAAAATTGTTGGAATTTTCAGAAAAAAAGTTTGGAAAACTAGTTGACTTGTTGTGTGAGGTAACTACAGGATAATTCAGGTAGTGCAGATAGAAAAATCGTTTTATCTATATATCACCCATAGCAAAGTCAATGATGATACTGTACTTGCAGTTTTGATGAAAAGTTTAATATGAGTTCAAATGCAATAATTTCATGTCAAAGACTCAAAGGGGTCGCTAGTTCAAGGAATAACCTACCAATAGCATTTACCAACTTTTTTAAGTATTAGGTTCCTATTTTACAGTGTCTGACGATCGAAATATTCATTTCATTTTCTACTTGCTTTTTGCACGTTTGTTTTGGTCTTCCTCTACTACCTCTCACTTCAAATTTCAAAGTTTTTTTTCACTATCACATTTTCATCTTCTTTCTTTAAAACATGACCGAAACATTGCATACTGCTTGCTTTAGCTATCCTATCTAAAGACTCGTTTGTGCCCAACATGTCCATCTACTCCTTGCTGTTTTTTCGATCAAATAGCTTCACATCAGTCATAGCTTGAATCATAGCTCTATCTGTTCTTCTCAAAATTGCCATCCCTTTTTCTTTCAAGCACCATACTTCACTTCCGTACAACATAGCTAATCTTACACAACTTTTCTAAACCTTTCCTTTCATCTTTAATGAAAACCTTCTGCCTCTAAGTATTTTGCTGCATTCCCTGAACTTCAACCAATTCTTGATCTAGCTGTTACCGCTGTTTCGCACCCACCAGTTGCATTCAATCTGTCACCTAGATCAGTAAACTTGCCTACAGTTTCCACACCATCACACAGTTTTTCATCTGGTCCCTTGAAGTTCTTCACGCTTTTACATTTCTTACAAAATTTTTATTTTAATAAACTGCAACTTTCTTATTTGTGCATCTTGCGTGGAACCACTTACCACATGCTTTCATAACACCGAGTTAGACATAACTCGTGTTCCACACACACCACAAGGATCAATCTTATTGTCAAACGTTTCTTCCTCCATCCCACTCACCATCAACTTTGTGTTTCCTAGATTGACTCTTATCCCTTTACTTTCAAATGCCTCTCTCCATTCATCAAAGTTCTCTCTCAGTTCTTCCATAGTTTTCCCCATTAGGACCAAATCGTCTGCATAGAGAATCTGCTTCATCCAACCTTTCCTTACATTTTCTGTTACTTCATCTATCACCATTGCAAACAACAAAGGTAACAACACAGATTATTGGTGTACACCTACTTTCACAGAAAACTCTTCCGACAAGCTCAGTCCAACTCTAACTTTCGTTTCTGCTCCTTCATAAAGACTCACCACCACCTTGACCAGGATTTCAGGTAAACCTTTCTTTCTCATAGCCCATTCCAGCACTCTTCTTGGTACTCTGTCAAATGCCTTTTTCAAATCAACAAAACACATGTACATTCTTTTGTCTTTCGCTCGATGCTCAAAAACAAAGCTTACATTAATCATTAAGCAAGTAATAGCATTGAAACATTTCAATGCAGATTACCACAGTATTGAAACATAAAAAATTACGATTTTGTTTTTAATTCTAAACAATTGGTTAAATTTAACCCTGATAATCCCATTCATGGCTGAACCAAACTATTGGGTTTTATAGGTCTTAATTTTTAAGGTTTTTGTACTGTGGTGATGAACTTTGCTCTAACACTTTTTGAAACCCTAATATCAACTACAGATTGAAACATTTTGTATGGTTTATGTAAAGCAAATGAAATACGATAATGCTTCAAGAGTAGTTGCTGTTTTTACTTTATTACAGTGTATGAGTTTATTGAGAGAATTTTTCTGCTGTAAGTGGTTTTGTGGTGTAAATTATCTTCCAATATAATTCCCAAGCTACATGAATTCATGTTATTAACGACTGTTCTATTAGGAACAGGGCTGCCTAACATTTGGCTCACAGGTCACATATGCAGCCCCGCACGACCTTTTGCTGCTGAGAATTGGTCTCAAGATTTACTTTTAAAGTTTCTTTCAATGCTTGCAATTTTTTTTTACCAAAAAAATGTTTTTGTCAAATTTGTTGATGCTAGTTTTTTACATTAATTTCAATCACTGATTGTGTTAAATTCTGTGAATTTTTTGCTTAATAATGGCACTACGATTACTTTAGAAAGTATCAAATTTGCAATGCATTAGTCACTCATATGATTTCCCAGGAGTCGACCACAAAGGACGTCAAACTTGTCGGTTATAACTATTTTCATTTGATTAAATAATTTTTATTTTAACCACACAGTTTGCATTTCTAAAATAAGGGTCACAGCCGTGTACCTTGTGGTTTGTACAAGATACGTTAAGTAGCGCAACTATTGAGGAATAGCCTTGCGTGGGCTGAAACCTCTTCAGCCAAGTTACTTAAAGGTTTTCTCTTCAGCCAACTTACCAAATATGCTAACTTTTAAACATGTTTGACCTATATGTGTGGGATTGAATTGGTTTAGTAATTCAGTTCTTTAAAGTGGCTCTAAAAAGAAAATTTCTTGCAACTGGTGTTAAACCGAACTGTTAAAGACTATTTTTTCAATGAAATCATACTAACCATCTAGCATCTGAGGAAAAAGTCCGATGTTGTTCATGATGCATTTTAAACCCACTGCAGTTTATTCAACTCGTTGGGTACTTGATACTGTTAAAACTTTTACACAAAAAAATGTTACTTTTGGCTGAAGCCCTTCCCTTAGCCAAATCTGGATATGATAGTGCTGTGCAATAAACAGGGCTGTTTTAGTTGCGTAAGAAAAAGTTCTTCCATGTAATTAAACTAACTTTAATTTTTGGTGAACGTAAAACGAACTTTAACTTTATTATAGGTTAACTCTGGTTAAGAAATTATTTAATTTGTACAAAACTTAAATGAGCAGTATTCAAATAAAAATTATCCAAACATTTTATAAAAATTGTGCGACTTATTAAAGGTCAGAAAAAAACGTAATGTGGCCCACTAATTGAAAACTTTGGGCAATCCTGAACTAGAATTTTTCATGATGTTTTTAAAGTTATTTTCTAAAGGATAATACAGACTTTAAAAAGCATTTTAGAACTATTAAAGGCTAGTTTCGATGAGAACTGGTAAAAAGCTACTCTCATGGCTACTCCTTAGGAATACAGGTATAATAAATAGACTATTAAACTGTAGCTGCTTCATCTTTCGATAAATCTTGTCTGGCATTACAAGATCGTTAGATGCTGTAAAATAGGAATCTAATACTTAAAAAAGTTGGTAAATGCTATTGGTAGGTTATTCCTCGAACTACCTACCCCTTTGAGTCTTTGACATGAAATTATTGCATTTGAACTCATATTAAACTTTTCATCAAAACTGCAAGTACAGTATCATCATTGACTTTGCTATTGATGATATATAGATAAAACGATTTTTCTATCTGCACTACCTGAATTATCCTGTAGTTACCTCACACAACAAGTCAACTAGTTTTCCAAACTTTTTTTCTGAAAATTCCAACAATTTTCAACGTGATGCAACCATTAAAATTGCTGGTTTATTAGAATTACCTATCCAAACAAAACCTTCTCCAGTTCATATGTCAATGAAAAGTAAATAAAAAAACTGTTATATTTTTAAAAACTATGAGCAATGCAGGTACAGATGAAAAAAAATTTTGTTGCAGCGATGCACCTACACCCTGAACTTTGCCCCAGAAGTTGGGCTCTTGTCAAAATTTAAAATCAAGTTTTCACAATGACGCAGTCGTATTTTTGCAATTTTGACATCAAAAATGAATTCTTTGACCCCAAAAGCTCCATGTAGCAATTTTCAGGCATCAGGTTGCTCCAGAAATGGAATTACAACACTATTTTTAAAACTCAGAAGCAAAATTGGTAGATCAGTACAGGTAGGTCTACAGGTTCCCGTAGCAGTAGCCAATCATGCCTTTTGTGATGTTACAAAATTACAAAATGCAGGGTTGCCGATGGTACGGAGTCAAAGAAAATAAATCGTATTTTCGCAAATAAGGGAATTGTGGAAAAAGACTTGGGGCACTTCTTTATTACCTGAAGTAATTCTCATTTGTTTGATAAAACTGATTTCGAACAGTATCTCTTTAACAATGAAAGTTTGTATTTTTATTGAAGCAACGTTGTCTGATGTATTTTTATTTAAGTTAACGTTTTGCTCCCCAGTTTGGTAAGCGTCATCAGAACAGTAACACTGGAAAAAACTCTTGTGACCTAACAAGCAAACAATATACATTGGCTATTACATCGTGCAATATTACAGAAAAAGTATTACATCCTCCAAAAGTATTATATAATTTGTATTAAGTTACATGTAGTCGTGTAGCCTATTTGGAAAAGATGCACTACCGGTATCAAAAATACAACCGAGTTTGTTAGCACCGTCAATTCTGTTTGAAACGTTTACTTCAGTCGCTCTTTGATTTATGAAAAAACTCTCTGCTGTGCGACGTTTAGTGTAATTGGCTTCCTTTTTTTTTAATTTTAGATTCATCCCAAACCACGCTATAAAATGATCAAAATGTACTATGATATATTTGCACAAAGTGGACTTTTTTACATTCATTCTTTTGACTACATCGAAAAGTTCACTTTTTCTGGTATCTAAACTACGCCCATTTAAACCACTCTAAACTACTTGATGTTAAACTATGTTTAAACTATATGTTAAACTAGGTTTGCATTTATTTAGTTTTGGGAAAAAACAGATGACAAAAAATCCTAAGGATTATATTGTGGAGTCTGAAAAAAGTAGGCTTGTGTGTGAAATTCCATGTCGTGATTGTGATGCAGTATATATTGGGGGGACTGGGCGTAGTTTAAAAAGACCAGAAGACGTCAATATTTCAGTGTAGTCAAAAGAACAGATGTAAAAAAGTTCGCTTGGTGCCAACATATCGTAGATTTTGATCATTTTACAGCGTGAGTCGGGATGAAGCTGAAATTTAAAAAATGGAAGTCAATTACAGCACACTTTGCACAGCGGAGAGGTTTTTTCATAAATCAAAGAGCGACTGAAGTAAGCGTTTTAATCAGAATTGACGGCGCTAACATGCCCGTTGTTTATGGTATGCTTATTGATTAATTTTCATGTTATATTTTTGATAGTGAATTTTTTTTTTGGGTAGGCTACGCGTAACTTAATACAAATTGTGTAATACTTTTGGCAGATGTAATAATTTTTCTCTGGTATTGCATGTTGTAATAACGAATGTTGTACATTTTTTTTTGTTACGATACAAGAGTTTATTCGTGGTTACCTGTATTTTTCTTACTAGTTTTATTTTCATTTTTGCAAACAAGAAATGCATTACTGTTTTGAGGATGCTCCCTGGACTGGGGAGCGAAACGTTTACTTAAATAAAAATACATTGGAGAAAGTTGCTTCAAATAAAATGTTCATTCCGATGAACGCGCTCCTAATTTCATTTCCAAACAATAAAATTATGCTTGTTTCACTCAACTGCATTGAAATGCAAGTCAGAGTTTCAGCGTTTTGGAGTCTGTTTGATGTGATATTAAGGTTGAGTTTCAACAGGGAAGAAGAGATATGAGAACTATGAGGAGAGTCCAGTTACAACTGAACCGATCCCACTTGGGCCGGCCCAGTGACATTGGTAGGTGTGCAACGTGCATGGTAGATTTTCATGATCAAGTTTACTAATCAACAGCTGTAATTATCGTGTGGAGAATTAGTGCTTGCTGATCTAGTTGACTAACCATTTTACTGCGTAAAGGAGGTGAAGCATTTTGCCAATTCAGGTACTTTACAATAGCTGAAATTAAAATATAATTTTTTGTTATCGTTTTGAGCCTGCGGTTGTAAAGATATTTAACAAATACAGAAAGATATATCCTTAAAAAAGTTTTTGCAAATCTTGAGATGTTCACCTAGCCTTTTCCAGAAAAAAGAGGAAGGTTTACCAAAATTGATATAGTCGTGTTATGTCACTGGAATGGTAAATATTATTCAGTCTCTCTTTTTCCCTAGAAGTTCAGGCTGAGAGAACAGATTTACAGTTTTCAAAAACTTTTTCCAGGAGATATCTTGTTTGGATTTGTAAATGTTTTTGCAACCTCATCCCCAAAATGAGAGCAAAAACCTTCAAAAATTATATTTTTAATTGTAGCTCTTGTAGACTATTGCAATTGGCTGAATGCTTTACCCCGTTTATGGCGTTGATTTGGAAGCAAGAATGACAACAATAACATAGGGTAAGACTTGCTTTACATCTCAATAAGATATGCTTCGTTAGCTTTCCTGCTAAAAGTTGTAGAAGAGTTGATTTTAGTTACAGCAGGACATCCTTACACAATCGACCTGACGCAAGACAACTCATCCTGAAAATTCCGATTTCCGAACCTCAAAATAGTGGCATAACTAGAGGTTTAGAGCGAGGGTGTCAAGCATCAATAGAAATTCGCTGCATTTTACTGTCGAGTTTAGGGAAAGAAAAGAAATGTCATTATCGAAAAGTCGTTGCTGTTTTTTGCCAGATTTAGACAGAGAATTTTTTTCGCTTTTGTCATTTGCTTTTATCCAGATATTCGTTGCACTCGGGCAAATGTCCCCCTGCCCCCCATCAGTTATGCCAAGGGCTCAGAACTGCGCTTCGCGTTTTTTTTTCATTTGACAAAGTTTTGTCTATAAGCAAACTTTTTTTCTCTTAATTAACAGACGGTAAATTGTTTCTGAGTAGGCATGGTGAGTCTTTTGAAAAGATATTACAAAGCGTTACTAAGCCTCGTACGGCGATAAGCGAAACATAAAAACCATAGCGTAGAACGAGAAAGAAGAAAGGCGTCAGAATTATCGGACTTAGTCGGCTCAAGTCAGTTCACTACGGACCGAATTTAAAATTAAAGTGATTTTGTCGCAAACTGATGCAACTTACTTGATCGTGGTCTTTACGTGATCTTGTGCTAGTTGGGATAATTGAAAGAGGTGGAATCTCGATACACTCGATGGAAGAAAGCATTTTAAGACAAAGAAATGAAAATAAATGTAAATAAGACACAGGCTTTTTATACAAGAAGAAATGTTGAACGAATACGAATTCAAAAATATCCTTGCTCTGTGTGTGGCAACGGAGTGGGAAGGAGCTCTGTGCAGTGTACAAAATGTCAGCACTAGGTGCACAAGAGGTGTTCCGGAGTTCGTGGAAGTTTAACCAGAAAGATTTTTCTTGCAAAAAGTGCATCCCTGGTGTGTTACTTCCAAGATGAAGTTAAAATAATAAATTTGGATGGAGACAACATAGAAATAGTGGACAGGTTCTCTTACCTCGGCGATGTGCTCAGTGCGTAAGGAGGAGCTCAGGAGTATGTAACATCAAGGATTAGGTCGGCATGGAAAAAGTTTTAAAAGGTTTTCGAATGTTATATGCAGAAAAAGCATATCATCGAAGGTTAGAGGCACTTTATACAAAAGCTATATGAGAAGTGCTTTAACTTATGGTGCTGAATGTTGGGCATTGAAAGTGGAAGATGAAAGGAAGTTGAAGGCTACAGAAATGAGAATGTTGCAAATGATATGTGGGAAAACCGTAAAAGATAAAATAAACAATGAGAAGATTCGTGAAATGGTGGGTGTAGAGAAATTGAAAGTGTTTCTGAGAGAGCAAAAGCTGCGAGGGTTTGGGCATGTGGAGAGAATGGATGAAGAAAGGGGTCCAGTAAAGGCACTACACTTAGAAGTTGATGAAACAAAAAAAGGAAGACCGAATAGGAGATAGGAAGAAGTGCTGGAATATGACATGATTCCCAGAGATTTGCAAAGGTTGAATGCACAAGATCGTGAAAGATATTGACTACGTTGCAAAAACCGGCAGACCCCTGCGTGCGGGAAACATCTGCTAGTCTGCAGAAATAGAAGGAAACACATTTCTGGAGCAAAATGATGATGATGGTGCAACTTACTGTACAGAGCTTGAAAGCAGGTTGATCGCTGATGACTTTTAAAAAAGCTAATCAGGGCACAGATAATTGCATGCAAGACATTGAAACTCTTTTACATATCCCAGAAATGCGCTTACTAACTTTGTTCACTAAAACTTAGAAGATTGCGCCGAAGAACTGGCACAGCAATTTTTTTCAGAGAGCATCACTGGCTCATAAAATGATTGTATTAGAGCAGGTGCCAACGCAACGGGCATGTGGGACCTGATGTATGGCCTGAGATTACAGCGGAGTGATTGGTTGTTTTTTGTCATTAGTATATTCAGTGCTGGTTTTAAGTGACGCCCTATTAATTTTAATTACGAAACTTTAAGTCTGCATTGTGTTAGTCGACTAGATAGCATTTTATGGGTCCTCGAAAAAGTTGTAATCAGTATTATTATGTGAAAAATGTGTGCTCGGCGGTAGGTGTTAAGTGTAATGGGAAGCCCTATCTAACACCATTTACTTCAAATGTTAAGTTGGGTTTCAACATTTTTTTGCGACATGTCTTGAGATGAGCAATTGATGTAGACTGTTTTTGTTGGAAGTTCTGCTTCAATTTGGCGCAAATCAGTCGAAAATCCATCCCTACTCAAATTTTAATAAAATCAAACAAGAGCCGAATTACATTTTGCAGCACATCATCATAAAAATAATCGCTTGAAGCTAGAAGTTGTGGGTTTAAGCTGGTGATTTTATTGGGTTTCATGTGAAGTTTTTTTAAATTTATCATAGCACTATAATTATTTTTCAATCTATTCTTTAAAGCCTATATATTTAATCATCCTTGTGTCGCAGGACAGCATCAGTCGCTGACTATTGGATGATTCACACACTGTTCATTGCGATAATTATTTCGAGATTTGGAGGAATTTTTATTTAATCATCCTTGTGTCGCAGGACAGCATCAGTTGCTGACTGTTGGATGATTTACACAATGTTCATTGCGATAATTATTTCGAGATTTGGAGGAATTCGCATCTGCTTAGGTTTTGATTCGTGTTTTGCAATGGTATGATTCGTGTTTTGCAATGGTAGCAGCAACATCTACATGATAAAAGTTGCCAAGCAAAGGTATATTTTGACAAACTTTGTAACAGACAAAAGCAGCGCAAATTACAGTACCGAAATATCGACTCTAGAGCACAAGCTTGACCAAATTTTACAAAAACTTGATGCGCTTGAGAAAAAAGTGGACAGCTTTAATACTAGAATATTCAAGTTGGAGAATAAAACAGCAGCTCTTGAACGAAATCTGACAGCCAAGGAGGAAACCATTGATATTCTTGACGAAAAAATGAGTAAGTTCAAGAAGTTCATGTTAGAGTTTAACAAAACGGCGATTATGCAAGAATCATATAACAAACGCCTTAATGTATTAATTCATAGCATCAAGGAAGACGAAGGTAATGCTTGGGAAAAGCGAGAGGCGACAGTTCAAAAGTTTAAAACTTTCTTAAACAATGGACTGAATATTAACCCTGATGATATTGAGCTTGTCCATATCCATCGACTACCGCAATATCCGATAAAGAAGAATGGTAAAACAATGCACAGGCCTATAATAGTTAAATTGATCAACACTCAAGATAAAAATCGAATCTTCAGTTCTGCCAAGAATCTCAAAACATATAACGAAACGCGACGTAGTTATGATGAATATTCTCCCTATGCGTACGTTACAGAGCATCTGCCTGCAAAATTTCAAAAACAAAGAAAATTACTTTTGCCTGAATTCAAAGAAGCTAAACGTAATAAACAATCTGCTTCTTGGAGAGCCACTGATGGCAATTATTGTTTGTTTGTTGATGGCGTCAAAATTAACTTACCAAATGAAAACACCGAAAAACGTTGACTACGTAAACTGTAATTGTTCATGATTTACATTGTTTACAAGAAAACTCGAAACTAATGTATTCAACCTAGCATTGTGTTCGCCGTAAATTAAGATGACTCCTTTTAATTCTAAAGTAAATTCTTCAACTTAGTTTGTCTTAGGATGTGAAATTACTTCTTACTTCATAATTTGTATCTTTCTTTTTTTTCTTGGAAGCCATAATTTACAAAATTTACCATGGCGAACTAGATTCGGAGCAAAGTACAAAAAATAGAAAAGAATAGCTTTTTTCTACTTTCTGAATTAATATATTTAAAAGATAAATAATACTTAAACAAAACAAAAAAATCAATAATTTTATCCTTCGCAAAATCAAAGCCTTTCTTCTACACAGTATATCACAGCTCAGAATCAAACGCAGCTACGAGCATTTATATTTAAAGTTTCATACTGACTTGCTTGCTGGCTTTTTGAAACTGCTACTATCAAATATTTAGTTTCAATTTTTACGCTAGAAGATTGTGAAGTGCTTCTCACAAATATTGCTGTTGCTGGCTTAACTAAACTAATTTCGCCGGTCTCGGCCGCTGTAGCTTCGTTTTCGCTACTTTCTATTGTGAGATATTGAGGTAGTAAGTCTACCTTATTTTTAGTGTTAAATTCGAGTGCTGATTTCGAGATAGGTGGGCGATGGGGCGGCGGTTATTGCGGTCGGGATCGGAACGTGGAACGGTTCACTGAATATACAATGTGTATAAACTTCTGTCTCAGAATGAATGCTGCTTATGTTAAATTTGATTAACTTGTTCTCCTTTGCATGGTAACGTTTGTGATTGAAACAGAACGGTATTTGATTTTTGTGGCAACGTCTAAAAACATTGTGGGCTGCGATGCAATCGACCTGCTACAATATTTCTCGTTGGGTCAAGAAGCCACTGAAACATTTCCTTTTTTGCATACACTCAATAGTTTTGCAGATATTATATCACTTGTTCCTGAAAATATTTCCCCGTGTAAATATTATGATTTAAACTTCCAAAACAACATGCTCAATTCCTCGCAAAATCTATTTCTGTTGCACCTTAATATCCGATCACTTCAAAAAACTACGACAAGCTATGTGAACTTATAGACCAACTACCCACAAAACCCCATTTAATTTGCCTCTCGGAAACCAAAATTAAACACCAGCCTCTCCTAGACATCTCCCTTCCGAATTATAACTTTATTCATGCTGCCTCATCCACAAATGCTGGGGGAGTGGGACTTTATATATCTGACTCTCTTAATTATGAGATCCTAGGAACTAATTCTGTCCATACTTCTGGTTATGAAAGCTTATTCATCTAACTATCGAATTTAACTAGCAAGCACTTCACAACAATAGGAGTAATCTATCGACATCCGAAAAACAATATTGCTCACTTTATAGATGATTTGAGTAAAACTCTTGACTTGTATTTAAATCAACCCCACGATCTCGCCCTTATGGGCGACTTTAACATTAATTTGGACCCTGAAAAACGTTAAACTGAGGCTTGGCATTATCTTGAAACTCTATTAGGATTTGGCTTATTCCCTGTCATCACTAAACCAACTCAGGTCACTGTAACATCGCAAACATTAATGGATCATATTTTTACTAACATAACAGCTCGAACTGTACCTTCAGGTATTCACCAATATGATATAACTGACCACTTTCCTATATTCTGTCATATCCATAACAACTCACCAAAACATAAAATATTTAATAAACGAGTGTTTTACCGAGATTATGCAGCTGTCAGTCAAACACTATTTGAAGACATAAACGCTATTTTTGAAAATGAGTCTGTTTTAGCGCCTTTAAACAATGAAAATAACAATTGCGTATTGGAACAATTCATTTCTTTATTCAAATCAGTGGTTGATAAACACGCCCCTATAGAAAGAGCATCCCGCAAAAAACATAAATTACTTAAAAAGCCTTGGATAACGAAAGGGATTCTAATCTCTATAAAAAATAAACAAAAGATGTACAAAAACAACTTTTTGAATGGAAATGATCCTCAAAAACTGCTTTTCAAAACCTACTCCAACAAATTAACTAAAGTCAAACGGCTTTCTAAAAAAATGTATTTTCATAAAGAATTTGACGAAAACAAAAACAATTGTCATAAAATGTGGAAACCCATCAATTCACTTCTTTACAAAAAATCCGCCGATGCAAATTCTCTTCCCAACAATGTAAAAATAAACGGCAAAATCTGCGACAATCAATTGGCAATGGCTGAACATTTTAATAATTTTTTTTGTACAATTGGCAAACGTCTGGCAGGAAAAATGGAAAATAGCAGCAGTCAAAGTGTCACTAGGTATTTAACCAACAGGGTTTTTTCTTCAATATTTCTTGAACCGGTTGATGAAAGAGAAATTATAAGCACAATTAATTTATTACCTATGAAAAAATCAGTTGGGCACGATATTATTCCTGTCACTTTTATGAAACTGGTTGTTGAAATAATAGCATCTTTTTTGATTAAAGTAATTAATGCATCGTTTGAATTAAGCATGTTTCCAAATATTCTTAAAATTGCCAAAGTAATTCCTATTTACAAGTCTGGAGACAAACAAATCATCAATAACTATCGCCCTATATCTTTGTTATCCCCGTTCTCTAAAATATATGAAAAATTAATTTTTAATCGTTTTTTCAAATTTTTAGATAAAAAATCGATCTTAATACCAACACAATACGGGTTTCGTCCTCACCATTCAACACAACATGCAATTTTAGATATTATAACAACTGCCTACCATAACATTGAGAATAAAGATTTCTGCGCTGGTAACTTTTGATTTAACTAAAGCTTTCAATACGGTCTGCCATGAAAGACTATTAATTTAGCTCCATCACTCCGGTTTTCGAGGAAAAACACATAAGCTAATTGCTTCTTATCTCTCGAATCGAACACAATATGTTAGTTTAGGTAATATTAGCGCCTCACTACAGCATGTCCAGCTAGGAGTGCCTCAAGGCTCTACATTAGGGCCACTTCTTTTTCTACTATACATTAATGATCTTCCTAATGCCACTGATAGCCTCCCTAGATTATTTACGGATGACACATGTTTAATTCTCAGTCACCCATCTTTTGCCCAGTTGGAAAAAAACATAAATCAAGACCTAGCCAATGTTTCCAGATGGGCCAAAACTAATAAATTAACAATAAATCAAACCAAATCCCACTTACTTGTTGTTTCACCATACTTAAACAAACCATCACCTGATGCACTCATCACACTAGATTCATCTATTCTAAAAGTAGAGAAAAGCATAAAATACTATAAATGTTGATAATCAGCTCTATAAATGTTAGTGATGTAGTCAAGACCCTGATGGTCAAGACCGAGACTTGGAAAAAATTCGAGTCCAACACCCGAGACCAAGACTTGAAAAAATTTTCGAGATCGAGACTCGGTGAGTTTGTTCGAGACCGAGACGAGACTTCGAGACCCGAGATTTTAGAAGCAAAACTTATTCGTATTGACTATTGACAACCCTTTTCATGGTTTTTCCTTAAACAAACGGCCAATCGCAATACAGTAGAACGACCATAAACCAAAAAACGAACTTGGGCCACGTGCTATTCACAAGCACATGAAGAGGTGACGGCGTAGCTCAACTGTCAAGCGCCCGTCTTTAAAGTAGAGAAATTGCAGTTCGATGCCAACTGAAACTGGGTAATGCGTTCCTGTGTTTTTCACGACCTCAGTTTAAAAACATTGACGGAAATAAATGAAAATTGACCGAAATGAATAAATAAAGGAGATTGTTGGAAAGCAATAAAAAGGTGTTAAGACCTAGAAAGTCAATCGAATCTTTGTTTGCGTTGCTTGCATTAAATAATGAAATTCAAAATTTTACTCCTCTGAATAACCAAGATTTTGAGTCTCGAGACTTCTCATATTTCGAGACCATGACTTTTCGAGACCAAGACTCAAGATCGAGACTTGAAGTTCAAGTCCGAGGCGAGACCAAGACGAGACTTTCAAAAATGTGTCTCGAGACCGGTCTCGAGAACTCCATCACTAATAAATGTTGATAATCAGCTCTATAAATGTTGATAATCAGCTCCTTTTTGGTAATCATATCAATCAACTTAGAACTACTGTTTCTCGAGGAGTTGGCATTATGACGAAGATAAGGCAATTTGTTCCCTTACGAATACTAAAACAAATTTATTTTGCCTTCATTCATTCTCATCTCACATATGGCATTATGGTGTGGGAAGCAACATATCCTTCATACCTTACTCCGCTAAAATCTTAGCAAAATAGGGCAATTAAATTACTTTCTGGCGCAACTCGGTTTCAGAGTGCGCATTTACTCTACAAAGATCACAATATACTTAATTTAAATTGTATATTAAGTCAAGAAACAGCCAAATTTATGTATAATAAATTCATTCACAAGCAACTTCCCGTTCAATTCGATAACTATTTTAATAGTGTCATGGCAATTAACAAAAGAAGTACGAGAGCTTCACAAAAGAAAAATCAACTTTATATTCCTAGATTCCGCACAAACAGATTACAAAGATTCATCAAATATAGAGGAGTTAAAGTATGGAACGATATACCTAACGAAATTAAGAATAACAACGGTAATTTATCAACTTTTAAAAAAATCCACCAAAAGCACTTGATCTCACAAGTGATATGATTTCTGCAAGGATAAAAAAATATATATTTTTTTTTCTGTTCAACTTTTCCCTCGACAGTATGCAACTTGATATAAAATTATTGTATAATATCAATTCCGTTAAATTAACATAACATTGAAGTAAAGCACGAGCTAATAGTTATTAAGCAATAACTATTGACCTACAAAAGTTAGGTGGCTGCTTGACTCGAAGACCGGCAGGTCACTTCGCAGCCCTTCTAGTCTACTACACTTAAATACATAATAACTGATCTCGTGTATTATTTTTTTTAATTTTGTGACAAAATAAATATGATTGATTAGGATGATCCAATATGTTTCTGTATTTTTTCGAATTTTTGTTTTTTGAATTTGCTGCTTATTGGAAGCGACGTAAGAAAACGTAAAGGATGCAATAGTGTGACCTGTGACCAGCAGTGGTGCCGGAACGGGGGGGCAGGGGGGGCAGCTGCCCTTTTACCAGGAGGGGCAAGGGGGGCAGTACTGCCCTTTGCATTTCAGTACGATAATAACGAAGCAAACGCTTGCTAATCTCAAAGGTCGCTTATCCAAAGCAGGATAAATTTAATTGTTTATGAACAATAGATCTAACAGTTAATTTAATGGTTTGTGAACAATAGACCAGACAAATGACCCAATTGTGCACTACAACATTTAACACAGTAAAAAGTTAGTAGCAACTTGCAGTAGGCTATACTACACTCCACGTTTTTTTTGCTAGCTCGTGAAAGCTAATAAATTGGATGAAACTTAACTCATATCCTCCTAGCGTCAGTTTAAACTGATGGCACGCGAAAGCGTACTGGAGTTACAAGAAAGATTTGAGGAATTAAAGTTTAGTGGTTTGTCAACCAACAGAGCCCTTTCTAGAAAGAAAACGTAATAAAAATTTTTGTCGATTCAAATCACGTTGCAGTATAATTTTCATTTTCTAAAAAAAATATCTTTCATTTTAAGCAAAATTACTCTCCATTGATTGACGCTAAAAAGTTTATTGAAATCAAAAAAACAAAATGCGCGTGTTAAATGATTTCTAAATAACGTACCGATAAAATAAAAGGGCAATCTTGTGGAATGTACTTGGTTAGCCTGTGACACCCGATTTAGTTCCATTAGTTTAAACTTATGCTACGAAGATATAGAGTGCTACAAAATTTCAAATTAAGAACTCAAGGACCAATGTCTGTTGGCCTCAGGCCAGTGCCGTCGCTACGGGGTAGCCAGGGGGGCCGTGCCCCCCTAACGGATGCTTGTGCCCCCCATTTAGCTTTACTCGAAATGCTGTTTTTGGGACATTATTCAGTGACAAGGCAACATACAATGATAAAAAAGGAATAAGTACGTTCAAACATAATTCTCCTTTGACGTTTTCTCGATTTTTTGCGAAATTGCTGGCAACCAACTGCTGTGTGTGTCACATAAATCTGACGCAATATTCCGTCTTATTAACACGCCTTTACGGATGTGTCACAAAAAATAAATGTGAGCCTGCAGAATCGTTACTGGTACGTGATACATTTTTTTCAAAGACCAGCTGTTTTGATTTTTAGAGTTTACTGAAGATTTTGAGGTAGAACTCAGTGGCGCAACCAAAATGAAGGGGCTTAAGCCCTCTTAGCCAACTCACTTAGAAAATTTTACCTTGAAATACGAGCGTTTAAACGTATTTTAGACTTGACCTGAAGTAAGGAGGGGGCTGAAGGTGCTAAGGAATTTAATTCTTTGAAATTACTTCAAAACTTTAGCTATTGAGTTATTCATATGGCTTCAAAAGTGTGAAATGTGATTAAAATGGGGTTAAAATCGCTAGTTTTTGCTGCAAAATCGCAAATATTGCCTTGCGGCTGGGGCTCCGCCCCAAGCCCCCACTACAGTCACTAAATATTTAGTGACTATGCCCCGTCTGTGGCACGTTTGAGTTGCGTTAATAAGTTCAGCACTGGGGCAAATCAGGCAGTTTTTGTGCAAAAAAGAAATTTAATGTTGGTTTACTCCTCTTAGCAAAATTCTGGTTGCACGTCTGGTAGCATTCATTGCTCTAGATATATTTTTTAAGCGACTATGGGCCGCAGACGAAACGAGCTAAGAAGCGCTGCCGGCTTTATTTTAAAATTGCGCATAGTTGCAGCCGTACGATCTGAAGATTAGTTTTTATATGCTATTTTTAGCGCCCCTCCATTTATGGCTAGTGCCCCCTCACTTCATTTGCTCTGGCGACAGCACTGCCTCAGCCCCGGCGCCCAGGGAGGCATTCCGGGGCCGTGCCTCCCCAAATGAGAACTGTGTCCCCCTAAGCGAGGATTGTGCCCCAAAGAAAGTAACAGGCTCAGTGCCACTGGAGTGCAGTTCGAGGCTTGAAACCCCCTAATTACTGATCATCACCCCAAAATTCGTGAGCAAGAACCGTTCTTTCGCAGATTTTGCGGTGAAGATTTTTTTTTTTTTTTTGGTCTTCTCTTACGAATTTGAGGGAACAAAATTTTTGCGCCCCCCAAAAAAATTATTTATGCCTCCCCAGTCACGCTACTCTGGCGCCAGACATTCAAATTTCTAAGTTTGTTTGTAGCCCTAGTTGGAACGATTGACGCTGACGTTACCAGAGGCGAATCCAGGTGATTCGGAGCCCAGCTCAAACCGGATTAAAATAAGCAAAACTTGTAACACATAAAATTCATTGCAATAACTGGAGCAAGATCCATTTCTTTTCCAGACCTAATAGCAAGATACTCGGTGGGGATGGAGATGTGGAATGTGGTGGAAATAAGCATCTTCAAAATTATCTTGTTTTGTAAATGCAGACGAATTAGTTTAAAATTTTTGATTTTTTTGTTTTAAGGTTTACCAGCTTGTTATAAAAAGGTTAAAATTTTACCATTAGCCAGTAATAGCCACCGCCCTCATAGCCAATCTGCTCATTTACGCAGCCGGTTTAATAATGTTTAGCTCTGCTAATTTTTATGCCACAATTTAAAAGCATTAATTTTTGCTACAATAGGCCTAAAATCAAGTTATTTTTGCACAAAAATTGCTAAATCTCCAAGCGCAGGGAGCTCGTACCCCCTTGCCTCCGGCTGTTGGGGGCGTTGCCCCCAAACCTCCGATGGCATCCTGCGGTAGAGACTGCTCTTATTTAATTGATATTTCGTTTGTTGTTATTTTTTACTGTTTATTCGACGTACTCAGTACTTTGGCTTTGGTGAAGTGTTTAATTGTTTGACAGTATTTCTGCAATGTTGGTGGTAATGACTGTGCGTACAATATTGAAAGTGCCTCTTGAAAAAGCTGCCCCCCCTTGCACTTTTGACGTTCCGGCACCCTTGGTGACCAGGGTGCGGGTGGAACCGACATCGTGCGACCAGGGTCGTCGTAAAAACGACGACTTTACCCTGTCAGCCACGCAGCGGAGAAGCAACTTAACCACAATGTATTTTGCTTCCAGACCCTCTAGAAATTTTGTGCTTCCGAGTACGTTTTTGCTTCCAACTCCCGTGGCCTTACCGCTTCGGTTTAATTGTTGCTTAATCGTATCAGGACTACGAACTCGATTGATTTTTGTTGGAGCTCAAGTTCGGCAAAAATATCGAGTGTTTCGAGTTCAGGCTGACAAAAATTCTTATTTTTTCTTTTGCACTTAATCGCTCTGTGCATGCATGCTGTTTTTTGTAGGTCGCCCTGGCATAAACAAGTGAATGACAATCTCAATTTACACCGCATGATCAACGAGAAATAGTTCTTTCCGACAATTTTTTAATGAACTCGGAACCGTTTTGTTCGAGTTTCGAAAAATTATTTTCCGAGTTTGGCAAAACAACCGAATTTTTTCGAATTCACATCCCTGGTTCGCATGCACAGCGTAAAATACGATGTCGCAATTAGGTCGAAATAGCGGGCAAATTAACTGTTTAGGGGCAGTACTCCAGTCCAAATTCCTGTGCGCACACACTGTAGATTCTTTTGTTTCGCATCAAATGAGCATTCTTATCTGAATTTGGAAAGCCCAATTACGTAACTTTAAAAGTTGTAACGTAAATCACTCAATACGTACTTATATTAATTTTTGGCATATACAAGTAATTTTTTTCATTTTGCTCTAAAGTAACGTACAGTTTTCAAGAAAGCAGTATCCAATACTTTTTAATAAACTTTTCGAGCATATATTTATGTGGAGTATTTTCGGCTGAAACATAAAAATTCCAACAGGAAATAAAAGTTTTTCATGGCACATTTCTGAAATTATGGCGGAAAATTTGTCGCCTACTTTTGACCCAAATCTGGCGATTTTTTGCTGGAATCGAAGATTTATGTCTCCAGCGGAAACGTGTTGGAATTTCTTTGTGATGAAAACGGGGCATTGAGCCCAGATGCCACCTTTTTTGGCTCGTCACAGTTTTTATTGAACCAAACATGCAATAAAGCTTTGTTGTGGCCTAATATTTTTAGATCGGCCTGGAAATTGATCGACTTTTTTTGGAACCGGACGAACATTAATTCCGAAGAACACGAGACAATTTTTTCAACACAGATCTTTCCACGCACTTGCAGAATTTGCAACGGAAGGGAACCGAAACTTTTCAAATGCGATTCTTTACCGGTGCGCCATTGCAAGGCCAACTGATATTAATCGACTTGCATTCTATTTTTAGATAACGATGCAGCAGCGCCGCCAGTGGTCGAGCAACCCCGTCCTAATGACATCTGCGGTGAACCATTTTCCACCAATGAAAAGGTTCCCCTAACCACCGCGCAAGAGCACCCCGAGTACAACTCGAGTTAGCCAGTATTTGTAGACCAATCACACTTCTTCAACGTCAGAGATGTTCATTGTTCAAACATTGTGACGCGTTGATCAGAATTACCAGTCGTGCCACAACTTTTGGAAGTAGAACTTGCGATAGGACGTTTTGAGCGTTTTTCTGCTAATTTAGCATATTTGTTTTTGCTTACGGACACATTTTCAAATTTACAGTGTGTAGTACAATACTTTTGTGTAATTGGTTACCGAACAAAACTAGCCAAACAAACTAAATTTTCATTCAAAGCCTATTTAGGTACGGTTGTGCAATCAAGGCGTCGCATCAAATGAGCATCCCCACTTGGCGTTGTTTTTTTGTTTTTTTTTAGATTACCGTATTTTTAGTTTTTCGCACTTTACTGTGTATTTGTGTTCACGTGAACTTTAATTAAATCGTGATACTAATTCTGACTGAATCTTAGCGTTTCTACAGTTTTAGGCTAAAAATCGAAAGAGCATCCCGAGCTTTTTATTGCAAGCAATAAGCCAGCAATTTGTAATACTAAGAAAAATAAGGAAATCTAAAATATCGTCTTTGAAAAGCAAAATCAAGGATTTAACTTGGCTAAGCCTCCAAAAGAGGAAAAATGATATTAAAAAGATTCAAATTACCATTCCTGATAACGTACGTATCTTTGCGCTTTAGCATCCAAATCAAATATGGGTTATTGGCATAGTTGGGCAGTACCGCGGTACTTTTGTGGTACCGGTACCGCCAAAAAATAGCAAAGTACCGCGGTACCGTACCGGTACTTTAGTTTTTTTTTATTTTTTAGTACGGATTTTAAGAATGTACCATTAAAAACTTGAAACGTTGTAAAAATGCTTGCAAATAAATTGGATAAACAACCAATCTTTTTTCTTAATTTAGTGTTTAACTGTTGGTCTTGCTCGCTACTACCACCGCAGGGACTTAGCGTTTGCAGTTTGCTGGCCGATTTGAAAAATTGACGTTTTCTTGCAATGGCAAATTAATGCATTACCAGTATTCATGCACCGGCGAAACAAAAGCAAAATCGCTAAGAAAAAATTGTAAGAGACGACTTACGCAATAAATACTCATCACATCAGGCGTGAATACAATAGCGTAGCCAGGGGGCGCGGGGTGAATACATTGGCCTGCCGACCAAAATGCAGAATAAGAAAAATACTACGTTGTTAGCACTTCTGATACTGTCTTTTACGCTAGAATATATTCAAAAAATTATTTAAAGTATATTTTGAAATGTTTATTGAAGGGGGGAGGGAGCTAATTTGTCAAAAATAAAACTTATAAATCAGAAAAAAGACAATAAAGAATAGCCGAAAATTGGTAATCAAATTTGATCGCTTTTTGAAAAATGCTCAACAACTTTTCTCGACCTTCCTTCGATTGGCCCCCATATATACATACATCTTTCACTATAAAATTTAGCTGAAATAAATTACTTCTTGCGAGGTTTACTAAACTACCGAAATAAGATTTTATGATTTACCAACTTGTAAATAAGAGAACTGAAATTCTAGCAATAGCTACCTCCCACATAAACCATTTATGCGACTAGTACGGTATAATGATTTTTTGCACTGCTAATTTTATGCCACGTATTAATAGCATAGGTGGGCACAAGTCCGTTAATCCGTTAATAACGAAGCTAACTTTTTCATCAACTCGTTAGTCCGTTAAAAAGTTTTTTCATGTTAACGGACTAAATTAACTTCCGTTAAAATGCCCGTTAACTTAACGACAATGGTTCATTAACTTACGTTAAGTTGCGTTAACATAAGGTTTTCATCGTTAATTTCTTGTACCACCCATTAATCATATCGGTACAAACCAATTTGCGCTGTTAACACTTAGAGCGTAATTAGCGCGAGTTTTATAAAAGAAAAGCGAAGGAGCTGCGAGATAAACCAGCGAGCGCGGGATCAAATGAGCAGGCGCAATAAGAAATGCTGCAAATATAATTTTAATCTATAAAGTGGGTTAGATTTTAGATGAGTTGAACTGCGGTACTGCGATAGACCCATGATGCACCCATGAATAATCTGTTATTGGTGGTAAGATGGAAGTGACTAGCATGGCAGCGTTAGCAAGGAAAGTGGACATGGATAGTTAGTGAGCCTAACCTATACCAGAAATGATCTCGATTATAATCGTAGTCTACAATCACTAATTTGTAATCGATTACGCAATTTTCAAATTATCGTACTCAGAAATCAATTACAAACGATCGTAATCTACGAATTGCAAATAATCGAGCCACGGCTGGCTACTACTGTAGGCTAGGCTTCCAGTACCAAGCAAAAGCGTGAATGATGATATAAGTGTATAAACTCTATCATGGGAGGGGTACCGTGGACCAACTACAGAACAGAATGCAAGTGCAAGACGTGCATGATTGTAATTTTAATAACAACTTAATAATATTGATAATGCAGAACAGAATTGCAGGGTAGATTTGCAGCAAAAATACACGATAGATTCCGACTTCGTAAGTGCTGTTACAAAAATTATTTTTAAATTTTGGCGAAGCGATGTAATCGTAATAGCAATAATTAAAGGTGAAATAATCGCAATGGAAAATCGATTGCATGGGTGCGTATTTGTAATCGTAATCGGCGGAATCGATATAATCAAACCAAAGACCATTGAAAGAACAGAATGTAGGTACCAGTACTAAAGCATAGCTGTAAAAACAGTGTTTATTTTGAGCTAAGTGTTAATGTCATCCAAAAACTTGAAAGTGTTTGCATCCACGGATCGCGGATGGTTTCAAAACGTGAAATCTACGTAGGCCACCACTGTACAGTGGTTGGTGATAGGACTAAAACGAGAATGAATGACGAATATTCATTCGCAATGTTTTTAGTTACTTTTTTAAGAGTCAAGATTAAGCTTTGGGTTAGGTTGGATCTCGAATCTCGACACTGTCTAGAAATTGTTTTGTAAGCCATAGCTTAAATAGTTAATTTTAAATGCTGTTGTAGCGTGAAAGCACAGAGACTTGAGTAATAGTGTCGTGGCACTGAGTAAGCAACCGCCTCTATCTAACAGTTTCCTTGATGTTTAATCGTTTACGTACCATCTGGCCTAAAGACTACCAGCACGGAAGCCTAGGGAAGAGCCACCAGAAGGGCGACTACTTAAAAACAAGCAATGCAAAAAAAATGGCTCGTCTTGGGCTTCTGCGCTGGTAGCCTTTAGGCAGGGCCACCGAGAGGGAGGAAGCGAGGTGAGACAATGACCCCGGTGCCCATGGAGTTTAGGAGGCCCATCAGGGGGCCCACGGGCTTCGAGGGGCCCTTGGACTTCAGGGGGCGTATGGAAATGACACTGACAAATCAGTTTGTGGAATATCGAGAACCTTTTTTTTTTTTTGGAGATCACATCAAAATCCGAAGAAAAATGTGGCAATTTCCTCTTCTTTGTTGAAGTTCACAAAGCTGGAGATGCCCAATATTTGAGCTTACCCCGAGCCTACGTTTGGCTCTCGGCGCCCCTCAAACAATTAACGATATCAGAGGTGGAGTCGAGGACACAAGGCTCGAGGCCAAGGCCAAGGACACAAAAAAAATCCGAGGCCAAGGCCAAGGACAGCCTTTCCGAGGACAGACACTCTCGAGGCCAAGGACAGGAATGCTCGAGGCCAAGGACCAAGGACACAAGCGCAAGTGCTCTCCAAAAAAAAAAAAAAAAAAAAGGTCTTCACAAAAATTTTTCAGGCGATCTCCAAAAAAAAAAAAAGGTCTTCACAAAAATTTTTCAAGCGATCTCCACGAAAACACGTTTTCCAAAAAATTTTTCAAGCGCTCCACAAAATATTCAAAAACTAGTGCTGTCCTCGAGCCGAGGACAGGCCAGTTTTCGAGGACTTGAGGCCTCGAGGCCAAGGCCAAGGACTTCAAAATGTGTCCTCGAGGACTCCACCTCTGAACGATATATCTATTGCCACAGTATACTAATATATACAGTAGGTTCACTTCAAGCAAAATGCATTGTTAAAATGTCCAGAATTTTTTTGCCTTTGTTGCATCATAAGGACTTTTTTGGGTGGGTCACGTCACTACACGGTGAAAAAAATGTTTCCAATTTTTTTCAATTTTTGTAATATTGTATTTTTTTTTTTAAAACTTTGGGTTTTTTGTTTGAATTAATAGACTTTGTGCTTGAGGAAAGCGCAGTGGGCGAGCGAACTGCTACATTTGTGCTTTTTCAATTCTTAGAAATCGGCACGAAGCATGCTCGAAGATGTCGGGAGCCCACTATGACGTCATAATATTTGGTAGAAATACACTAATTTCAAGTGTTTTAGTGCAATCGTTGATCTTAAATCAAAGCAAGGTCTTCTACTTGGCTGCTCAAGGTTTTCTATCGAAGTAGACGGTGGACGAGATGCATTTGTGACAACATAATGCATATACCTATTGTTTAAGTTTGTATTCATGCTTGCTATTGGACAGCCTGATTTAGCCAAATGCCAATATTGAATAAATGAAAAATAACTAAAAGAAATAAATCGGATCGAGTGAAAGATGAAACCGGGATACCACTATGACATCACAAAGCTGTTACAAATTTGCCAATGTCAATTGATTTGACTGCAACATAATCCATAATACACTACAAGGATTTGGTTGCAGCTAAGTTTTATAGGGAGCAAAAAGAGTCGTGATCAACGCTTTCGTGTGTGACGTCATAATCCATTTAAGTTTTGTTTCAATTTCCTGTTCAAGCTTGCTGTAGAGCAGTCGCACTACAACCTAATATAAGCATTGAATAAATTCAAGATAGTAATCGAAGTATGTAATCGGGAGACCACTATGACGTCATAAAGCTGTAACAAATTTGCCAGTTTCGACTGGTTTGACTGCAATTATTATCCATCATAAATCATATCAAGGTCTTGCTTGCAGGTTGAAGCTCATTTTGTATCGAATAGAAGGAGTCTAGATCAACGCGTTCGTGTGTGATGTCATAATGCATTTACGTTTTCTTTTCTTTCATTCATTTTAATTTGGTTTTGATTGATTAAAAAGAGTTTTAAGGGTGAGTTCTTCTCAGTGATATGCCATTGATTTCAACAGTATTTGAAGTAGGCTATCTAGCTACATTGATAGCCCCAAAATTCTTCAAAAAGAAATGCTCTTTGATTACTATCTTAGTTCGTAATTGCTACAATAAAAAAAAAACACAACACAAGTTACTTTGCTAGGTGTACCGTCAGGCCAGAGACTCTTTATTTAGTAGAATAGGGACAGACGCGCGGAAAAATAAAGAAAAGCATTAAAAAAAAGCATACTTCTGTTGTAAAGGTTTTTTTTGAGGTCTCGCGTATTCGGCTGATTTGATTCGACGTATTTGTAGAATAAATAAACCGTGAAGAAAACAGTCACGCTGATTGGACGAGTCGGCATATTTTAAAACAAATTAAGCAAGAAGAAAAAATACAAAACCATTAGTTTCCAGTTCATTGATAAAGAGTCTATGATCAGACAATTAGGTCTATGCCGCTCTATTCGGCTATTATGGTCAATCGTTTTGTTCAACAGCTTTTGCCATGCTTTTAGTTCAACAGCTTTGCCATGCTTTTTCGTGTGAGAAAGCATATAATAAATACAGCATAAGTACGATAACTTACAGGAAGAGTTCGAAACTTTCTAGTTTATAGCTAAATAAGGTTATACTTAGCTTAGTGATAGTGAATAAAACTAGCATGGCCTACTGATACGACATATACTTTATAGCCTCCTGATCAGTGATAGATAGCTTTATTTATAGATTCTGCTTACCGATAGATGACGTTATATATAGGAGTACCGATCTTTGCTGAGCATTGGGGGGAATACTTTGCAATTTTATCCCAATTTTGCTCTATTTTCAACATTGGGGGGAAGAACCTCAACCACGATTTTGTTCAGTTGAGCGAATTAAGTGAAGACCAAAAAAAAGATCTTTCCAAAAAATGGAACACTTTTTTCCCCAAATTCAAGTGGACACCCACACTCAGATGCACACCAGAGTCAAATTATTGGGGGGGATGAATACGTAAACCATACTCAAACTATTAGGGGGGATACAGTCAAAATTTTGGGGGGATATATCCTCAACGGGCTTCGGCACCCCTGGTTATGTATTTATTACTGTTGTATACAAATTAAAATATTGATAAGTTATGAATTATGATCAAGCAGTAAACAAATTATTATGATCAAACGTAAATGCATTATGACATCACACACGAACGCGTTGATCTAGACTTGTCTACTCGATATAAAATGAGCTTCAACCTGCAAGCAAGACCTTGATATGATTTATGATGGATAATAATTGCAGTCAAACCAGTCGAAACTGGCAAATTTGTTACAGCTTTATGACGTCATAGTGGTCTCCCGATTACATACTTCGATTACTATCTTGAATTTATTCAATGCTTATATTAGGTTGTAGTGCGACTGCTCTACAGCAAGCTTGAACAGGAAATTGAAACAAAACTTAAATGGATTATGACGTCACACACGAAAGCGTTGATCACGACTCTTTTTGCTCCCTATAAAACTTAGCTGCAACCAAATCCTTGTAGTGTATTATGGATTATGTTGCAGTCAAATCAATTGACATTGGCAAATTTGTAACAGCTTTGTGATGTCATAGTGGTATCCCGGTTTCATCTTTCACTCGATCCGATTTATTTCTTTTAGTTATTTTTCATTTATTCAATATTGGCATTTGGCTAAATCAGGCTGTCCAATAGCAAGCATGAATACAAACTTAAACAATAGGTATATGCATTATGTTGTCACAAATGCATCTCGTCCACCGTCTACTTCGATAGAAAACCTTGAGCAGCCAAGTAGAAGACCTTGCTTTGATTTAAGATCAACGATTGCACTAAAACACTTGAAATTAGTGTATTTCTACCAAATATTATGACGTCATAGTGGGCTCCCGACATCTTCGAGCATGCTTCGTGCCGATTTCTAAGAATTGAAAAAGCACAAATGTAGCAGTTCGCTCGCCCACTGCGCTTTCCTCAAGCACAAAGTCTATTAATTCAAACAAAAAAACCCAAAGTTTTTAAAAAAAAAATACAATATTACAAAAATTGAAAAAAATTGGAAACATTTTTTTCACCGTGTAGTGACGTGACCCACCCAAAAAAGTCCTTATGACGCAACACAGGCAAAAAAATTCTGGACATTTTTGCCAATGGAGTGAACATACTGTATAGTTAATATACTGCGCTATTGCTTTTTGTGGCAAATAAAAAGCTGCAGCCTCATAAGTCTATTAATTATCGCTGTTCGCAACCTCAAAAGATTTTCCGGTCGCTGCTTTGTTACTGCATATATGAGCTTATTATTATCTTGAACGTAGATTAAACTGTAAAATGTAACGTCCAAAACACAAAAGACCACCATAGCAATAAATTTTTCCTTACAATCAGCTCAACAGGTGATTACGCGTGTTCTAAAAGTCAATGAATAAAATGAAATGTAAATTATTCTCAAAATGTTAACGGATTAACGGACTTCATTAACTTCCGTTAATTTTAGCTGAAAATAACGAATTAACTTTAACGGAGGTATGAAGTTTGCTAACGGACTAGTGGTTAACGAAGCTAACGTTTTGCATTAACTTGCCCATCTATGATTAATAGCATTGATTTTTATCAAAATAGGCCTAAAAGTAAGTTATTTTTGCCAAAAAAATAAAAATTTTTCGAGAGCTGGGGGATCCGCCCCTACACCCTATGCCACCGGTGGTTGGGCGATCCACCACCAGACCCCCGCAACGTTCCCCCCATTGCAAATTTTTGGTTACGGGCATGCTTGAAGAAAAATTTACTGCACGTTACTGCCGGCATCCATTTATATTACCTTTTGACTTTAAATATACCTGGAACGTTTGGCGAAGAAGATGTTCTCATTCACAAACGGTGTATAATACGGCCAAAAGTATTTCACCCGGTAATACTTATACAGAAAAATTATCTCAAAAATCCTTTCATCTGCACCAACCCCACTTTGGCCGCGATGAGGTTTTTTTCTTCCTAAACATTGTACGCTCTTCTAAGAAGTTCTACAGGGCAAAACAACGCAATCTAATTTTTGTGCAAAATTGTCGAGTAAAAAACACGGTTTTGTCTCTGGAAATTTTTGGGCGCCACCTCCCCTGAAACCGCACAAATTAATCCCCAAGAAATCAATTTTTATGATTGCACCTCTTTTAGAACACCCGAAATTGAACATAACAAAAAATAAATACAGGGTGAGCCAAAAGTAGGTGGACGGCATATGGAATAGATTTATGCCTCAGTTACTTTAATTGAATTGTTCATTTTAACTTTGTTATAACTATGTTATTTGTGGTATATAATTACAATTTTAGTACTAAAATTTGTTTTAATTTTACTTGTTTTCTATTACTATGTTACACTTAGTTTTTTTTTACTGTCCACCTACTTTTGGCTCACCCTGTATTTTAACGGCTTTAGCCAAAAAGCTAATTTTTTTTATAATCAGAAGAGACAAAGAATCTTCTTGAGAGTCCCCCAAAAGCATGGCCAAAAGTGCTAAAGCTTTTTTGCGACAACTCTAATTGCATAATCTGTGTTCAACCCACACACTGGTTACGTTGTTGCGTCCTTGGATTGAGCGCTTTGCGATGATTATCTCTGCTTGTGACTTCGAACTAGCCAGAAATTCAGTGGTAAGAAATCGAAATTCAGGGGACATTGGAAAACTAGAAACTCTTAAGCAGGTGCAAATTTCTCCAGGCACGAAGTAAATATCACAATGAAAGTGCGCGGATTGTGCAATAATTAGCGTCTAACGCTGTGTCGTAACAAGAGAATAAATATGCTATGCAACAGCAACAAAAAATGCTGTAATTTTGAAATTGTTCTCATTACGGGAAAACAAAATAATTTTTTAGAAGTCACCATTAACATGCGTCGTTCGTTTTAGGCTGGCAATTGGTAAGCTCCCATCTAGCTTTAAATAAGAAATGCAAAAAGTAACTGCAGCAACGAATCGACAAAAAACAAATCAAAACAGTACACTTTGCCAAAAGTGCAATTTATCCCCCAATTTCTAAGTTTTGTGTAAATGTCACTTGTGCAATAATTGGGAGCTGATGATCGTCAGAGTATCCTTCAATGTCAACTTACGTGCGTGATGCTTTAAAGATGACTGCTGTTTGGTTATTATTGGGCACAAGATACTCTAAGTCTAGAACAATAAGTAGCCCGGTGACCGTAGTTCGTGTAAGTTAGATACTTTATCGAGTCAATTTTATCACTAGCTAGTACTGTACTCACTATTGTAATAATACTAATACTGCAACTGCTTACTATTCTACGGCAAACTTTCTCTAAAACGAACTGTAGGTCTACGGAGTTCGCACTAGTCGCGGAAACGAACCAAATTGCTAAAAATGATGATTTACAATCCAGTAAAGGAGGTTAATCAGTTCAATTTTTTTTGTTTTAATTTTTTAAAAAAGTACCGCGGTACTTTTAATTTGAAAGTACCGGTACCGCGGTACTAATTTTAGCAAAGTACCGAGTACCGGTACCGCGGTACTTTTGCAAAGTACCGTGCCCACCTATGATTATTGGTGTGGAAATAACACAACGAAATAATAATGATTGCAATTTATATCCCCCTTGAGATAACACCAACAAGTGTCAATGCATCTGACTAAGTGACCGTAGTAACATTCAAAAAGCTTTACAGAAATAAAGTTAATACACTACAGAGGTATTAATTCTACAGCAACAATCAGCAAAATACTGGCATTAAACAGTGGTGACATCCTCAAAGGATAAATTAAAGTGTTAGGCTTTTGAATGTTTCTTAAAAAAGGACAAAGTTTTAATTTTACTCAGAGATAGTGGCTTCGAATTCCATATCTCGGGTAATGCATAAGAAAACACAAGTTGGGATCTAGCAAAGTTTAAGCTACTTACCATTTGAAGCAGCTAATTATCATCATTGGCTCTCAAGCTGTATCTTGCCGAAACAGAACGAAAGTTTATTAAATTTTTCAAATATGTAGGAGCATACGTTGTTTTTTTTATCGTTAAAAGGGCATTCAAACCGAAATTTGAAAAATTGCGAAAAAATCTTAAAAAATATGTGTACCAACATGACCCCATTGCGATTCTTGCAAATCATCCGGTTAAGAAAGTCTAAGAGAAAAAAATTTATGTTTTCCCCTTAGAATCCAAATTTTGGCCATCTTGTTTCAAGTAGATTGCGCAATAAATCAGTTTCTAACTTCTATTTCCGAGTCTTGCTATGTACCAGGCTTTTTGGAACTTGGTGAGTGCTGAAGTATTGCAAATAAATTAGTGGAACAGCTACTGTTTGAATTCAGAGAGGTTAGATGCTTTCCTAGTATGCTAAGTAGTTTAAGATAAGGCTTTAGGCGTAGTAGCCTATTGCAAATCGCCACGATTGCTTCGTATAGATAGCCTAACCGAAAAAATTATTGCCTGTTGAAAGCTAAGGCATCGTAGCTGACAAGACATTAGACTAAGATTCTAGCTTTTAGTGAGCCAGTAAGTTTTATGCGATTACTGCGTTTTTTTTTTTTTTTTTACGGTTTAGGGCCGGTCTGCACGGTGCGTAAAATCGTCAGCTTACGCGCGTAACCTTAGTTTATTTTGAAGGAAAATTCCGTAAGCCCAGGCGTACCACCTTACGGGCGTAGCACCTTACAAGAGTAAAATTGCCAGCGAAAAAAATTTGCTAAAAGAGCAAATTTTTTTCGCTGGTACGCTCGTAAGCTCACAATTTGCGTGAAGTTTTGAAAAACTGGTTTGCCAGGTCTCGGGGTAGGCTAAAATTCATAGGTGGGCACAAGTACGTTAATAACGAAGCTAACTTTTTCTTTAACTCGTTAATCCGTTAAAAAGTTTTTTCATGTTAACGGACTAAATTAACTTCCGTTAAGTGCTGTTAACGGACTAAAGTAACTTCCGTTAAGTTCTGTTAACTTCCGTTAAGGTTTTTATCGTTAATATCTTGTAGCTTCGTTGTGCATTTGAACTTGTTTTTATCTTGAAATTAGATTAGACTGTAAAATGTAACTTTCAAAACACAAAAAGACCACCATAGCAATAAATATTTCCTTACAATCAGCTCAACAGCATCAATACGTGCTCTAGAAGCGAGTGAATAAAACGAAATGTAAATTACACATAAAATGTTAACGGATTAACGGACCTTATTAACTTCCGTTAATTAAAGCTGAAAATAACGGATTAACGTTAACAGATGTGTGAAGTTTGTTAACGGACTAGTGGTTAACGAAGCTAACGTTTTGCATTAACTTGCCCACCTATGCTAAAATTAGGTTCATAACTTTTGTTGAAAAAAAGTTGATTTTTAAAAGTGAAAGTATGCGTGTTGGTTTGAAATAGCCTAGTTCAACATGAAAATGGTCAATTTGCGACTCTATGAGGAAAAACTTGCAAAAAAGAGGCCTAGGTCGATAGGCCCAAAAGTGAATTATAAGTTGTTGTTATGTAACATTTTGCTAGCCTATTCCAAGTAAAGAAATTTGAAAATTAAAACTGATGTGTGGTGTGGCGATGCAGATCACAGTCCTGACCAGGGGGACTAACTTAGGCCAAAACCAGTCCCAATAGGCCTACCAGTATGGTTGTTATAGATTGAAGGCTGTGTCCTAGGCGGAATGCCTAGGTCTTCACTGTCTGGTCTTGCGTTCAAGAGGCTAACAAACGAGATTCCAAAAGCAAACTTATATTAATAAAAAGGCAAATAAAAAAGACCAGTCCAGCATAAATTTATCGAAGATTACCCGGCTGGGCGATAAACACTTAAAACTGAAAACTTAATTTAACAGCATAAAATAAAAAAACCTCTTGATGCTACAGTTAAAAAATAAGACTGATTTAACTACTGTGCTAGAATTAAAACGTTGCTACAAAAAGGTGATCAGCAAACGGCAAAACGGCGCGTCTTTCAGGCAACTTTGCAGAGTTTCTACCGAGCGAATTATGAAAGACGCGCAACACAAAAGTAATATGCAAATAAGGTAAATGGACGTGTTAACGACAGAACATAAAAACCTAGGTTCGAATTCAATTATAAACGATCGTGCTGTTACATAAGCGGCCCGTTTGAAATCTTGTCCATGGGTAAGTTTCAAACAAAAAACACATAGTGAAAGCACATATCGCGCTTCGACTTAAAATCTTACTAAATGAGAAAATGAAGTCAACAAATTATGAAGGGGACTTATTAGAAACGTGAGTAGCATCACGAAATTATGACATCAGAAGAACGTAAACAAACAGTGCAACAGTAGGGCAGAGGGCAAACTTTTAAACAATAAAACGTTTATGATTAGAGTTGGGGGTTCACAGTATAATATAGCCTTTCACAAAATCACGATCACGAATAAATTGTACAAAAGTTTCACAAAAAAACGACTTTAAATTAAAATCACAATTCGGCTATCACGAGATCACGATAAAATCACTAATAAAATTCACAAATGAAAAGATTAAATCAGACAGGAGGTATTTTGGCCAGATTACGAAGAACATATTCAATCTCACTGTTGCCTGCTGTAGAGCAGTTTTTCAAAACGGCCACCGTCGCCTTACGGACTATTTCTTTTCCTTTACGCAATTGTGGATGCAGGCTATGAATGCGTCCCAATCTATACGCTCCTTTTGAGGCCAGGTCTTCGGCATCCCCTACAAGGACTAACTGCCCAGGTTCAAGGTTTGTTTGAAGAGTACGCCATTTGTTACGGCCCTGGAGACTGGGTAAATATGATTTCATCCAGAGAAGCCAAAAACGGTGGGCTAGCGTGGAGTTATACAAGTAATCTTTGCGAAGGTCCCCCTGATCGTGCAACCCACAAAGAGGAGCGTTAGGGCCCAAATGCTGTCTTAAAAAGGACGAAGGTGTAATGGGGCACAAATCGTTGGGCTGATCGCTAAGGGTTGTTAGAGGGCGGTCGTTCACAATTCTTACGGCATCGGTGAAAAAAGTCTGTAACTCAATTAGAGAAGGTTTACGGCGAGTCTGTTTCATAACCCGATCCAACGCAGTTTTAAACAGTTTCACCATGCTTTCCCAACTACCACCCTGGCTAGGAGCATACGGAGGAATGTTTACCCAATTGATATTTAACTTACGCAGCGAGTTAACAAATTCAGAAGACCCCAACAATTTTGGCAACTTATCGGATGCGGCACGGAACGTCGACGCCTTGTCCGAATAAAAAGTGTCCACTGCCCCACGTAAATTAACAAAGCGAGTGAAAGCAAGGAGAAAGTTGTTTAGGTCCAGGCTTGTCACCAGTTCTACGTGCAAGCAGCGTGTACAAAGACACGTAAACAGCAAGCCCCACGCTTTGCAATCACTGCGATTCTGTCGAAAAATATAAGGGCCTAAGTAGTCAAATCCGGTAAATTTAAAAGGTTTGTTGCAAACAATAACTCGGCACGATGGCAAATCTGCCATTAATTGACGAACCGGTTTAGCTTTTAACAAAGCACTTTTTCCGCAATTTGCGATGTAAAATTTTACACTGGAAATGACATGAAAAATCCAAACACGTTCGCAGGTTTTCATTAACGTATATGCCGGACCACCATGTCCAGTCTGCTCATGCTGATACTGCACAATAAGTCCAGTCAAAGGATGCCTTCCAGGTAAAATTAAAGGGTGTTTAGAATCAAATGGCAAGTCAGCATTTTCGTGTCTACCTTCAATACGCAAACAATTATCTAAATCCACGCAAGGATGCAAATTACGCAAAGTTTTTAATTCATTTAAGCGGCGTTTAGATTCAGGATCATTAGTTTTGCTGCCTAAACGTTTAAGAATAGATTCAAATTCATTAGGCGATTCTTTACTTAAAAGTTTAATAGCGGCCCCAAACCGCTGAAATTGAACATACTTAACAATATTAACAAAGGCCTTGTCCAGGTAACAAGCATTCAGAGCAGGTTTTTGAAAAGCAACTCCTTTCGCTTTCGCAACGACAAACTCCGAAAATGCAGTCAGATACGCACAGCGCTTCTTTAGCGTATAGACTTGGAGAAGCTTCAATGAGCTTATCCAAAGCTGCGTCGCCAGAAGACAAATCTACGCTGCTAGCCAGAGTTCTGCGCACGGCCACCGAATGCTCAGGAGGCCTGGCATCCACCTGCTCCTGCAAAAGAAAGGAAGGTCCTTTTAACCACAAATCGAGCGAGCTAGGCTGTTTACTGCTTTGCGCTCGAGCGACCACGTCTGCAGGGTTTAAACTCGTATTAACGTAGCGCCAACAGCTAGCTGACACCACAAGAAGAATCTTGTCGACACGTCGTTTAACAAAGCTAGCAAGTGACAGGTGGGGGTTCACAATCCATTTAAGAACTACCTGTGAATCGGTCCAACAAAAGATTTTACAGTTAAGATCGTGTAAAGCTTTAGAAGTTTGAAGCATCAATTCACTTTACTTCTTAGCTGCTTCTAACTCTTTGCGAGATATAACCCAGCCTTTTTGATGAGTGAGAACTAATTTAGATTTTCCAATCACAAAACTGACTTGTGCTTTACCAGCGCTAACGCCACGCAAATAGATAGCGCAAGAAAACGCAGAGTCCGAAGCATAACAGAAACCATGCAGTTGATATTCTGCGTCATTTCTGAGCTCGGTGTGTTCCAAAAGGAAGTTGCGAGGAATGCAAAATTCATTTAGTATATTCAAAGTTTCAAGCCACTTTTTCCAATCTTTTTTAACTTCATCCGATGCAGCGTCGTCCCAGTCCACTCCAACGCAGCGCCTTTTTGCAAAATCAACTTTCCCCCCAGAAGCAGCGGCGCCAATTTACCCAAACAGTCAAATTGACTCGCAAGCTGACTCGCCATCTCGAGTCTCGTGGCTGCCTCGACAAACATGCGGCCACTTATCTTCAGTGTGTCTCTTTCTGGGTCCCAGGAAAGGCCCAACGCTGTAGAGTCCGGCAAAGGCTGCGACCCAATGTCAATCTTGCCAATTGAAGGGGCATGATCGCATTGGGGAACCTGACGCAAGACAGACTTAGCGTGGCCATTGGTCACCCATTTACGTAACTTGAATCCCCTGCTTTCAAAGAGCTCAATCCCTTCTCTAGCAAAGGTCTCCACGTCTGATAAAGTGTCGCCAGCAAACAGCAAGTCATCCATATATCTGTTATGAGTGACTGCATTTAAGGTCACCATACTTGCATGCGTGGGGTTGTCAGCAGCCAGCCGATTGAGTGCCATGAGTGCTACATAAGGGCTCGAGTTTATTCCCCACACGTGCCGAGGAAAGCGAAAGATTTGAATTTCACCACTGTCCATGTTATTATCCTCAAACCAAGTAATGTGGAACCAATCTTGTTGATCCCGAGGAAGCTTAATTTGAAAGAAGCTCTTACTCACATCAGCTACGCAAGCGTATTTTACCATGCGAAAGCGCATCAACACATCGACCAAGCCATTTAAATGGTTTTCACCGGCTAAAACTGCCCGATTTAATGACTCGTCACCAGCCGTAGCAGCGCCATCATAGACAACTCTAGGCTTAGCCGTCTTAGTAACAAAAAATGGTAAGTACCATTTTTTATAAGAATCGTTTTCATTTTTATCCGCATGCACAATCCAATCATGCTTCAGTAATTCAGCAAACGTATCTGTCAAAGTCTCTTTTAACTGCGAGTTTTTAGCAGCAGTACGACGCATTGATAATGTTCGCTTTAACGCAATATCGTAATTATTAGGAAGTTTCTTAAGAACATCAGGTTTAAACGGAACCTGCATTTCATACCGACCGTCTACAACGCGAATAAATGTTCAACCAAGCTGCAGGAAAGCTCATCGTTTTTTGATGGCAATACCTCTTCATCAAGCAGCTTATATTCGCGTAAAGCATTATTAACCGTGAGAAGTTCTTGTTGCAACTTATCACAAAGTCCGCAGTCTGGGTTAGAAGAAATCGTCTCGACTCGCAAGGCTCTCACAGATTTAGAGCTTCCTTGAACTCTACCTCCGCTAGCGATCGGTCCAAGTCGTGTGATCACCAGGTTGGGTTCATTCGAGTTCGAACCCTCAAGCTCTTTCAAAACAGCAATAAGTGGTTTATCAGACTGCTCGATCAAAATGTCCACGCGCTTACGTTCGGGTATGACGGGAATTTCCACTTCATGGAAATGTTTCAACTTACTCGTATCCACTGCATGTGGAAGAGTACTTTTATCGTCAGAAAAGGCTGGCACCACAAGGGCACCAGTAATTTCATAGTTGTCACCAGTGACTAGAGATTCTAGACTAAAATCAGTTTTACCTATGCAGCTTGCAGTTTGGTCTGCAAGTGTACGAATAGTTATAAAAGGATCTGTCGTAACTTCAAGCCCAAGTTCTTCTCTTAACGAGTCCGAAATGAGTGTCGCTTGCGAGGCAGTGTCATGCTGAGCATACGCCAGTGTCGAGCAACCAGTTGTCTGATTGATCACTCTAACTGCGCTAGTTCGAAGCAAGACTGTACCTTCCTCAGCAACTCTTACTTTTAGGACATTTTTACGTTATTTGGTGGGTGTGCTAGCGACAGATGATGTAACAGGACTGCCAGGAGCAATCTTGGTCTCGCCAGCGGCCCCAACAGTCTGAGATTCATAGCAGTCATGAATAGCACTAGAGTGCTTAGCTCGGCAATTAGGACCACACTTTCGGCACTTGCACCGAGAAGGGCAGTTACGAGCTAAATGTTCCGTCGATAAGCAATTAAGACATCTTCCTGCCGTAATCACAGTCTGACGTCGTTCTTTAGGAGGCAACTTCATAAACTTCTCGCACTCGACAAGATAGTGTCTATTGTCAGCCCGCGCACAAACAAAACAAATAGGAGGGTGCCCATTAGCCTTCTTGGTCCCACGATTGTGATCTGTAGGTGCTCCACGCTCACCGGCAGCCGCAGACTCAAGAGACTCGGCACTACCATTTTGAGCACCTACTCCCGAATCCAGGGCCACCTGGCGGACACGAAACTCACTACGACCACTTTGAGGCTCACGTGATTTTTCCTTGTCCTCCGACTTGAAGAATGCCTGTGCATAGTCAGACGTAGTCACGTAAATTTCATGCCAACAAATTTACGTAATGATTCAAAGCTTGATTGATTCAGACTTATACCATTTTTGTCAAGAAAGTCAAGATACCGTCGCTTCAAAGCGCTCGGTAAACGCTTAGCAGTATCAAGCAATAATTGCCCAGAGAGTTTGTTGTACTCATCATGGGCGTAAGCAAAGACTTCTAGGGTGTTTAAGTCTTCATCATACATTTTAAGTGAAGAAGCAGTAAAATTTACCTTGGTGCCATGCCGCATAGCAATGACTTTAGGCTCTGACGTTAAACCACTCGACACACCGTAACGTTGACGGAGTCGATCAAGAGCCTTTTCAATATGTTGAGCAGTGGTCATACTTTTCATGGGGACGCAAAACAGATTCACCATTTCGCGCTGTTGACCAACGCATGCTGCTCGAAGAACTTCTATTTACGTTTGTCGTAAGGACTTTCGTTCATAAGACGACGCACTTGGTTCTCGAAGAACACAAAGGCAATATTTGCACCATCATACCCTACTTGGGTAGCAAGATTAATATACTCATTCCTACCTTGGCGCTCTAAATAAGCACTCAATGCAGCATTAGGGTTGCTTTCCGAAGCAACAGGGGTGTCCACGTTCGGCCAAGTAGCTGCATTAACTCGGAATTGAGGGCAAGGATTGGGTCCGACATTTGAATTTCCCGAGTTCCTGTACTCAGCAGTACTTGAGACAGTGTGTTGATTTTTTGCATCTAACACCCGCCGAGACACACATCTCTGCACATTTCCAGAGTTCTCAGCATAATCATTACGATAGGCAGCGCTGTTGTGATTCCTTGAACCAGACACATGCTGTGGAATAAAGCTCCGAGCTTGGGGATTCAAAACAGTCGATTTATCATTTGTAAACATAGCATTAAATTTCTTATTGGTCGAGTTAGTAACATTAGTATCACTATTAGGCTTTTGTTCAAGTTGTATAGGTTGAGATTCGTTGGACCTTGGGCGTGGCTCCGTCACCAGCAGTCTTGAGCGTAGCTCCCTCGCCTTGTGTTCTAAGAGCATTGCTCCGACCTCGGGTTTCGAACCAGCTTCGGTACCATGGGCAGGCTCAGCACTGCGTTTAAACTCAGCATTTTTGATTAACGAACTTTTAAAACTCACGGCACTTGAAGTAGAACGAACGCTGCGTCTCGAGCGTCCGGAAACGACAGAGCCCGCTTCCGAGCCGCACGCAATGCGCTTCTCTTCAGCTTCTAGCTCAATCGCTTCCAAGCGCAACTTAGCCAAAGTCTCTTCTTCTTCGGCAGCAACAGCCGCAGTAGCGGCCTCAGCTTCGGCTTTCGCTTTAGCTTCCGCCGTAGCTTTACGAGACCTAGCCAAATCTTCCAAAACCTGAAGCTAAGAGCGCCTGCGTTCAAGTTCAATTTGCTTTATTATTGAGGATTTACTTGACGTTACACTCGTAGAACTTGCGGCAATTAATGACACACTATCCGCAGGTCCCATATCATCATCATCACGATCATTTTCGCTTTCATTTAACGGATTAGTTTTATCGCAAAATTTGTCTTTTACGGTTTCAAACAAGTTAACACATTTTTTAAACTTATCAGCAATTTCAGATAAAAGTTGATTTAATTCGACATTCTTTAGTTCGGACGCAGAGTAGCGAAAACTTTCATACTCAGATTTTAGTAAGTTAAACCTACGTGATTCAAAATCAAATTCACGTTTAGTTTCGCATGATTCAAGCGACTTAATCAGTCTTTTAGTGTCTAACATTAATCGTCGATGAACAGTAAGCAATTTACGAGGGGCAGTTGCCGCGACTAACCCAGTTTCCGTAGCTCCAGCGTTAGCTGCGTCGGGCTTAGCATGGTTTCCCTCGGGGTCAGATAAATTTTCCTGGGCCGCTTCTAACTGCCATCTAGCAACCTTGTCAGTACTCGTACATGTGGGTATCGTCTCTACATCCACACTACGTTTAGGTGTCCCAGTTGATGATGCCTTAGAAGTTGGGCTTTCTGTGGCCATAATAAAATAATGCAAATAAGCACAAAGATAATTATAGCAAAGACTAAGCCGCACTCAATATAAATAAACATCGTCACCTTGTACAGTTCTTAACGATCACAAGAAAGAATTCAGTTCTTCCACAAGTAGATGACGCTTGAATTCCACCGACGCAGACCGAAGATCAATGACTCCACCTCCACAGGACGACGAAAGAAGAAACTGATGAACGTAGAATTGAAATTCTCTACGAAACCCAAATGTAGGCGACAGGAACCAGAAAAAGGGGGTCGCAAGTTGCAGACCAACCAAAACGAAGAAACTTTAAGTCGCCGCAGTAAACCAACGGAATGAGAAGAATGGATCTTTCTCAACCAGAGTATAATCGTCGTACAGTTGAGGGAATCAAACAAAATGCAGCAGTCCGCTATCAGCCAATGGAATTCAAATCAAAGAAACAATGAGTGCGAGATTCTAAGCCGTAATCACCAATGAATCCAAAAACCAAAAATCCAACCAGGTCAGGAGACGATAAATTTTGGTGTTATACATTGAAGGCTGTGTCCTAGGCGGAATGCCTAGGTCTTCACTGTCTGGTCTTGCGTTTAAGAGGCTAACAAACGAGATTCCAAAAGCAAACTTATATTAATAAAAAGGCAAATAAAAAAGACCAGTCAAGCATAAATTTATCGAAGATTACCCGGCTGGGCGATAAACACTTAAAACTGAAAACTTAATTTAACAGTTTGATTAAAGGCCGACGCTACTGGTGAGATACGTGGACGATTTGTTTTTGGTATTTTCAAATGATGAGGAAGCTCAATCTTTCTTTGACGTAATGAATCGCATTCGTAAATCTATAAATTTTACACAGGAACAGGAGTGCAACGGACAACTTGCCTTTCTTGATGTACTCGTTTTAAGAATTACCGGAAATGTAGCACAAACATCCGTCTTCAGAAAGAAAACTCATACCGGACTGTATTTAAAGTGGACCAGTTTTGTCCCGTATCGATACAAACGCAATTTAGTGAACTCACTACTACAACGGGCCTACAAAATTGGATCTTCATACAAACTGATTCACAGCGATTTCATGAGAATTAAAGAAATGCTGGCAAAAAATGGATACCCTAGGACATTTGTTGACAATTGCATTCGAGGTTTTTTAAATTCCAAAAACACGGATATATGAGGACAAAGCAACGCAACGCCGACGATGGCGCGAATGGAGCCAATGGCCTTCGATACTGTACTGCAGCTTTGAAGCTTTTTTGCGCAGAGCAGCCTTGTCAGGAGCATCTAGACTAGAAAACCTCCGGGTTCATCGGTGCTTCCTGGCCTGATTGTGTTTTTGAATCTGTGCCCATTTGTGTGTCTTGCTTAAGCTTTTCAACTTTCAGGCAAATAAACTTATGTTATGTTATGTTATGTTATGATACGAAGAGAACAAACCAAATTACTACTCAACCTACTCAAAAACATTTGACTTGCAGGCTTCCCTTTCTGGGACCAATCTCAATGCAAGTACAGCATGAAATCGGCAACTATTTTGCAAAAAATACAAATGGGAAAATCAAAGTTAGAGTTATTTACGACACATTCAAATTAAAAAGTTTTTTTCGAGTCAAAGAAGGTCAAGCACTACTACATCGGTCAAATGTGGTCTATCATATTCATTGCTCATGCGGCAGCAACTACATTGGTGAGACTGCCAGAAATTTGCTTACACGACTCAACGAACACAACCCCGGCTCCAAAAAATGTAAAAACACAGACGTTACCAACCACCTCTACGAAAATCCCGACCATAAAATTGACTTTGCAAAACCTAAAATTCTTGGAACTGCCAGGAACCGAACCAAGGTATTCATTTTAGAAACTTTAAGCATCGACAAACTGAAACCGGACATAAACGTTGATCAATCATTGATAACTTTGTATCTGTTCAACACGTGATTGTTCTTTGTTTTTTCCTCTTTTCTCATTCATTGCACTGTGCTAATATCACAGAATTACTTAGTGTGTTTAGCAGTGGAACAGCAGATTGTTTACATCAGCAGGTTTTACTCAATTGCAGCGCACTATGTACAACTTTTACTGAAATGTGTCTACTTTCATTCGAGACTAGTTCTTTACTTTTTTACTGTTTTAGATTTTACTTTTTACTGATGATGGACATAGCTAAGTCCGAAACGTTTAAAAATTTTATTATTTTAAATAAGGCTTTACTGTTTTTAATCAAATTAAGTAAAACTGCCGTTCAATCAGTCCCGTTAATTTAACAGCATAAAACAAAAAAACTCTTGACGCTACTGTTAAAAAATACGACTGATTTACAGAGGTGGAGTCCTCGAGGACGTCCTTGGCCTCGAGGACTCCACCTCTGTAAATCAGTCGTATTTTTTAACAGTAGCGTCAAGAGGTTTTTTGTTTTATGCTGTTAAATTAACGGGACTGATTGAACGGCAGTTTTGCTTAATTTGATTAAAAACAGTAAAGCCTTATTTAAAATAATAAAATTTTTAAACGTTTTGGACTTAGCTATGTCCATCATCAGTAAAAAGTAAAATCTAAAACAGTAAAAAGTACATCCTCGAGTCCTCAAGGACGTCCTCGAGGACACATTTTGAAGTCCTTGGTCTCGAAGGTCAAGTCCTTGGCCTTGGCCTCGAGGCCTCAAGTCCTCGAAAATTGGTCTGTCCTCGGCTCGAAAACAGCAGTATTTTTTGAATTGTTAAAATTTTGTGAAGCACTTGAAAAATTTTTTGGAAAACGTTTTTTTGTGGAGATCGCCTGAAAAATTTTTGTGAAGACTTTTTTTTTTTGAGATCGCCTGAAAAATTTTTGCGAAGACCTTTTTTTTTGGAGAGCACTTGCGCTTGTGTCCTTGGTCCTTGGCCTTGGCCTCGAGCATTCCTGTCCTTGGCCTCGAGAGTGTCTGTCCTCGGAAAGGCTGTCCTTGGCCTCGGCCTCGGATTTTTTTTGTGTCCTTGGCCTTGGCCTCGAGCCTTGTGTCCTCGACTCCACCTCTGCTGATTTAACTACTGTGCTAGAATTAAAACGTTGCTACAAAAAGGTGATCAGCAAACGGCAAAATGGCGCGTCTTTCAGGCAACTTTGCAGAGTTTCTACCGAGCGAATTATGAAAGACGCGCAACACAAAAGTAATATGCAAATAAGGTAAATGGACGTGTTAACGACAGAACATAAAAACCTAGGTTCGAATCCAATTATAAACGATCGTGCTGTAACAATGGTACGGTAGGTCTACGTCTTGGTGGTACTCGTATCTAGGGTGTAATATACCACGTTGTTAAAGTAAACTAGTAATCTTAGCCTGATAGCTGCTGTAGGCTAGTTTAGCTCAAAAGGTTTAACCTACTGGTGCACTTTGCCGGTGCAGTGATGCTGTATTATACCGGAAAGAGATACTGGTAAGTAAGCAACTTACGGTGGTAGCCTAACTGCCTAAGCTACTGTTAGAAAATATGCAAAGTTAAAAAATTAGTCTACTGATAAAATCTAGGCTCTGATTTTTTATATCAGTGAAACTCAAAAGTATTAGAGCCTACACTATCAGTTAGTCTACAGCTACAGTAATAAAAGCAGAATTAAAATGCTATAATCTAGGTGTACCCTGGTACTAGCCTACTGATATGATGAGCTGTGCAGTTACAGCTATATAGGCATGTAAAATTATTCTATTTTAAGATGTGCTAACTTATTATTCAGTAACTATCAGGTTTTAGACTTTTACAAATAGTTGAGTGGAATTGCAGACACTGCCAAGCCAATAGGTTTGGCTTACTGTCATGTCAATAAGATAGTGAAATCAAAAGTTTTTATGTTCTGCAATTGCTTTTTCAGAATTGTAAATTAAGACTCTGTTAGCAAGTATTTATAGTAATGAACGAAATATAGTAACTGTAAGTATTTGGAATTTAACAAATTTATCAATGATATGGTACTTGGTCCAGACTCAAAGAAATTTATTGATGAATTTATGAAACAATGTTGATCTTTAATGCTTAAAAATTTCAGGAATGTTATTCAATCTAACAGTGGCATTGTCAGGTTTTCAAGGTTAGTTATGTGTATTTCTAGATTGACAATCTTTACTAGCTATTCAAGCTGTTATTAAAAAAAAAAACTTCAAGCGTCTTCATAATGAAAATAAAAAACAAACTTGGAAGTTATTATCTAAATCATTTGCTTTTAGTTAAAATAATCAATTAAAATTAGCATAGGACCAAAGAAAATTTGTCACTTTTAAAGTTTTTTCTAATGTGATTGTGTGACCAGTAGCGTAGCCAGGGGGGGCTCGAGCCCCCCATTGACTTGTGAAGTATGCAAAATCGCATGTTTTTTGTGCTTTTGAGGCCGATTTTCTGTGATAAATGGAAAATAGCCCCCCATTCGAAAACAGCCCCCTCTCAAACGTCTGAATTTGCGAAATTGGACGAAATGTCAGTCTCAGTTGTGGTGAAGACCTTTTTTTTTTGGAGATCACCTAATTTTGGGAGGAAAAAACCTTTGAATTTCGGATTTCGGCCGAAAAATCACTCTGAATTTTAGAGAAGACCTTTTTTTTTTCACCTAATTTTGGGAGGAAAAAACCTTTGAATTTTCGAGCTTTTGGAAACATTTCGTCTCAATTTTCGGACAAACCGCCTGCAACTGTTTCAAGATCAATGAAAATTCGAGTCAAGGTCGTTTGCACACTTCACACTCTTTCAAAATAGCCCCCCCCCCCCTTTTCCAAATCCTGGCTACGCGCCTGTGTGTGACAAGACAGTATTTACATCACTGCAACTTAACTACACAATTTCAACTTTCTTGTATCATATGAGTAGCATTGCTTGTTTTTCTTAGGTGCAACTAAGATTTTAAAGTGTCATATTTTTCAAACCATAAGGTGCACCAATGATAATTAAATTTTTTAAGAAATCTAACTTGTGCCTTATACTCTGATGCTTTTAATCTGTACTTCTGGTTATGCTCTCTTACGGCCAGTTGATCAAGTGGTAATGCATTCGTCTCTAGAGTAGAGGTCTGAGATTTAATGGTCAAATCAAACACAGCATTGCCAGTGGCTTTGTATCGCTGCAACATTTCTTTCAAGGCAGCTATGTTGCTCGGGTGCGATGATGCTGAGGTGGGTCCTGCCAACTTTATGCGCTTCGATGTATTACAGCAAATATAATGAAAGACTTGATTTGATTCCATAATTTCATTCAAGAGTTAAACCATTTAGATTTTTAAAAAGTTTTTTAGAGTTTAATAAATTTAATGTAATGTAGTGCATCTTATAGTTTGGCACACATTGTGCCTAAAAACCAAAGATATAGAAGCGATTTGGTGCGCTTTATGCTAGAAAATAATAATTATAGAAGCCATTTAAATCAAATTCATTTAAGGGGGTTCAGGACAAGAGCACTTGGGACATTGTTTCACAAAATGAATAATGATTCAATGACAATATGACAATAAATGGATTTGAGCCGTCGCCACGCGTTTCGTCCTTGCTCAAGGGACTTTTCACTTAGAAAGATATGATGACTAGAAAACAAAATATTTGTTTTGCTTTTGGTGTTTGGCCTTGGTTCAGACATGTTAATATTACGAATTTTCTTTAAAAAATGTTGTTTTCGAGTCTTCGCCAAAACTTGAAAAAATCGCCACACTGATGTTAAAATAAGCTACAAATGCGAGAATCAGCTCAAAACAAGTCAGTTGGATGTTGATGAAGGTTGTTAACATTTAGGTACGAGGCTCATGTGTTTCGCATATCGGTAGTTTGGTCTTAGTTAAGCAATCTCAAGTTAATTGTAGGCTAGCTGACATTAGTAAGAATGTGAGTCTATGGAATTTGCTAAAACGAGTTTTTGGGTTGTACGACTTATTACTTTTAACCAATAGGCTACTACCGATATTTAGAAAGACTGAACTGGCAGCACCGGGCCTTCGAATTAGCTCTAAGAAGTGTTGCCAAGCCATAAGCCAGCAACAGTACTCACCGGAAATTCGGAATCTTTAGTAAATCAGCTTAATATTTCAAGTTCACTTTTTTCTCTCTGCCTGATTTTAGTTCATGTTTTGACAACTGTGTTTACAGTACAGCCTAAAGATGGTAACATATGATTAATGTGCAAAGTAACTGCAGTGCTTAATCTGCGTAGTGGCTAGTACTACAGACATAACAATTTTCCAGTAAATGTTACTTTGCAGAAAAATAGCTGTAAAATAATTTGTAGAATTTTTGGTATTAAATTTTTCTGAAATGACAACGAGATCCAAATAAAAACTAAAAATTTAACTGTTGGAAGAATGCGTTGTGAATGAAATTAAGGGTTCGAAACCTCCAATAAATAAAACTGTGTATTTACACTTTCGATCTTTGCATAGTAAACTGCAGGAAAACCAACCGGGAACAGCTGTCCGCAACTCTGCCAAGGCTGCAGTTGACCATGTGATAAAATGGTGGTTATGTAGAGCCGGCATACCAAACGAACACCCCTAATCAATTTGATTACCATGGTTCTAAAAAAGCACAGCAATTGGACAGTTTTATTTAAACAACGCTTAAAAACAACGCAGCTGCAATAGGACAAAAGGAAACCCTTTTTTGGAAGAAATGAAGAAAACGTTTAGGGCGCCCCAACCAAACTGTGAGGAAAGATTAAACGAAGAAGGTAGACGTGGATCGTGGATCTTGCAAGTTTTTGGAGATTATGAAAACTAATAGAGAAGGTAGAGTGTAGTCACTGGATAGAAAAATCTTGGCTAAAAACAAAGAAAAACTGAAAATAAGTTTGCAGAAACAAGAAAGGATTTACAAAAAAGAACAAAGATAGATAAATTTGGCCACCAAATTATCCAATTTTGCCACACATTCCGACAAAAGCTGTGAAAACAGCAGTTTAAGTGAATCTGAAAAGGACAATAATATGTATTTGCCAACATCGTCTAAACGACAAAAGCAACAAAATGAAAAACGAGGTACCGTTAGTTTAAAAGTTGATGCCAAGCACTGAAAGGAAACTGTTGGTCTAGTGGCAGTTAAAGACCATATAAGCCACAGAGGGCTTACTAAATTAATGTCTGCTGTTATTAGCACTGGAGGTGGCAACATTGCTGACATATGATTGTCTAAGGATACAACTCGTCGACACCGCTATAAAATACGAGAGCAAAAGATACGTGTGGCTCTGGGGTGGAAAAATGCTGCAGAGTATTGAACATGTTGGAACATCCAAAGAAGTCATTGCCATTCTTTTGGTTGCTACTGACAAGAAATCTGACGTTTTATTCCAAATCAATCCTGTAGATCAAAAGCACAGCACAGCTTCTGAACAAACAAAAATCATTTTGGACACCCTTGATAAATGGAAGATTGAAAGAGATCTAATCATTGGTTTAGTGTTGGACACAACTTCTATCAACGCGGGAAATTGCAGTGGTGTTGCTGTATTTTTGGAACAAATATTTGGCACTAAACTTTTATTATTGGCTTGTCGACACCATGTATTGGCATTGTTGAGTGGAGCAGCTGCTTCTATGATTTATAGCATAACCAAATCACTTAATGAAGCAGTGTTTCAAGTACTTGTTAATCGCTGGTCTGTCCTTGATAAAATAAATTTTCAAGTGTACAAAGCAAAGTGCAGAAAAGAAAAAATTGAAATTCAAAATATTGTTGAGTTTTGCCAAACTATACTTTGGGATGATTTCTTAAGAAAGGATTATCAAGAAATGTTGGAGTTGACTATTATTTCTCTAGGTTATACGTAATATTGCAATCAGATTTTACCAAAGCAGTTAGCCCACCGATAGTTTACTTTAGCATATTGTCTTCAATTATGCATGCCTAACTTTCAATCTTTAATTTTAACTTTTGTAGGAGTGCTATTCAATCTTTGGTTAAGTGAATTAACGCCAAAGCGAATGAAGTAGTTTATGAGTACATACAACTTGCATACTTAAATGATATTTCAGGCGGAAAGTTGCCAGAAGAAAAGGAATTTAAAATGAAGGCACCAGGTGCAAGACATCACGCACGCTGGATGTCAAAAGTCATCTACAGCATCAAAATAGCGATGTTTCAGGATCAGTTAAAATGTGACATTTTAGAGAGTCTGTTGACAAAAATCGTGGATCTTGCAAGATTTCTGTGCTTGTATTATGTTAAGCGGTGGTCAAGAGCATCACTGCCGTTTCGTGCTTCTATTGAAGACTTGATCCTGTATAAAACCATGGTTACCAATGCCAAAGAGCACAAGTCGGAGAGTCTACGGCAGCTTAGTCAAGCCGTAGCTAGCAAGTTCGAAGATCACTTCTGCTATTTGACTGAGCGCTTGGTGATTCTTGCACTTTTCAGCACAGCAAGTGTTCATGAAAAACAAAGCATGGCTAAAGCCATGAAGAAATACCAAAATGACACTTCTTTCCACCACTCGGTGCATAAGATGCCGACAGTAACTACTTTTACCCAACTAAAAGATTTAATTGGACGTGAGTCGTGGGTGCTTTTCAAGCTTATCAATAAACAGCCACTGTTTTTGTCAAAACCGGCTTCGCTGTGGGAGAGAAACGAATGCTACATCAGGATCAAATTTCGACTTCAACATTTGAAAGTAGTGAACGATTTTTCAAAAAGAGCTTTTGGACTTGTTACAGATTATTACTCATCTACAATTACAAAATTACTATCCCAAAAGCAGTTTCTGTACTAAGTGGTAAAAAACCTTTGAGAAAAGCAAAATGAACTGTTGACGAAGTCAAATGCAGAACATTGTACGAAAAAAATCATGCCTAAAATCAGGGTTCCCACGATCAGGAAAAGTCGGGAAAAAGTCGGGAATTTCGTAAAGGCATTTCCCGACCGGGAAAAAGTCGGGAAAAGTGCGTGCTTATTGAATAAGCATGAAAAACAGTTAGGCAAAAATAGCGCACTGCACCATGTAGAAAGTAACGCGACTGAGGCAGATGAATACTAAATATCCCGGTTGTCTGTGTAATACTTCTATTAAGCGCATAATAATAATAACACACCTGCCTGAATTGTGTTCAAGTTTCAAGAACTGTGGTCCTGCCGATTTATTTCGTCACAATACAGGTTCAACAAAACTTTAATTTAGGAATATTATTATGCTGTAGTTAAAGAGTAATATTACATCAAAGGCAATTAAGCAAACGAAAGAATTCAAGTACCGGTAGCCTAGAATTCAATACTAGCGCTAAAGGAGAAATAGCGTGGTATACGCAGACAACAGGCAAAAGGTTTGCAGAAAACACACGGCTATTTCAACAAATGCTGCATCCGAGTAAAGTTCAAAGATTATTATTAACCTACTACGCGTTAATAATGCCTTGATATCCTTCAGTAGGCTGTCTGTCTAGGCCATGATTGGCTTCAGAGTTAAGTTGAGAGATTTAGTAGCCTATGAGCTAATAAAATACGCGCTATGAGTAAGGATTGCGAAGTTACACAGACTCTTTAGCATGATTGTATTGCTATTCAGAAAATATTCGCAAGTTTTAATGTACATAATTAAATGCTTCGTGAATAATTGAAATGATGCGATATACTTAATTTTTTTACATATTTCTCACATAAACAGTTCAAGGTAACCTGCAGAAAAATGAAAGAGAAGTAGCTCTTGAGTTAACTGCAAAACACAGATTAAGAATATTATTTGAGAATTAAGAATGTAATATAACAAAATTAGTCGATAGTTAGTTCTCAATATAGGGGCTGCGGAATTTACTAGTCCTATGTATGGTTAAGAGCAGTATCGAATGTGAGATCATTGCAGATATATAAAAGGAAGCGCCTATTTCACAGAAAATTTACCATCAACGAAACAGCACAAGATACGGCGCACTGCAGTTCTCTATTTTTCTCTCATTATGGATTTTTTGGTAAAATAGTCACTCCGCATACAAAATGAATAGCGGATACTCTTCTTAAGTTGTAAATGTGATGATAGACAGACAAGTTGATAATTTAACTGATTGTTGATTTCTGTTCTTTATTACATAAGCTGACATGCTGGTTAGTGAAAGTTGTGGCAAAATATTTTTGAGCTGACTACTGTTACATACGTAGGTACATGGGCGCCGGAAGTTTTTTTTTTGTTTTTTTTTGTAAGAGTTGCAAAATTTAAAAAAGGTGAAGTTTAGACGTTAAAAGGGCAGGTTTTGAATTTCAAAATTTATCGTTAGAAGTTCACGTCTGATTTTTTTGTTTTGGTATTGTAGATGTAGTGCCTAGTTAGATGGGCAAAGACTTGCCCTCGTTTTCCCCTGATTGGAGAAAATAGAAGGCAAGGCAGAAATTACTCCCCGCTGCCACGCTTCCGGCTCCCATGTGTAGGTACTTGTTATTTTGTAAATTACAGAGTTATTAGCATTTCAGAATAGTTTATTTTTGATTACAAAGTGTTTTTTGTGTTCAATCAAATGCAACATGCACCCCTTCAACCCATGCAGTGCTGAGTAGCCTATAGTATACCTCGTACTTCCTTTCGACCACAACAAGTAAACTGCTTGATCGTAATTATGCCTAATCGAGAATTCTAGTCCTGTGGTAGTGGATATAGCAGCCGCCTGGATAGGATTATTGAGCTTGTAGTCTAAAAACTATGCCGCATTGCCTCCATCTTGTATAAATCCAAACACCAAGAACTATCACTTAATAGTTAAGAAATGTCAATTACTTTAGGCTATTTAGTCGTCTTCATCCATATAGCAATGGAGTTTTATTGAGTTATTTTTGGATTGTGTTAAAACAACTGCAATTTTATGTATTCCAGATGACTAGAGCTTAGCAAGGATGGCAGTACGGTACGGTACGCCTCAGTTTTTGCTAAGAAGTACGGTACGCTTTTTTTGTAATGGTACGGGTGCGATACGTAGGTACGCTGTTTGAATTAAAAATCCCAGACTTTTCGCACATTGCGCCGAATTTTTGTAGGCAGAGGCAAAAGACAGCTGCAGCCGACGCTGTGTGAATTAAAAGTCAGTTAAAGTTGCGAGTAGTTAAAAGCAAGAATGGCAGTACGGTACGGTACGTCTCAATTTTTGCCAAGAAGTACGGTACGCTGGTACGGTACGCCTTTTTGTAATGATACGGGTAGGGTTTGTTGGTACAGTACGCTTCAAAACATGAACTGAAGTACGGTACGCTAATACGGTGCGGTTCGAGATGCGAGGTACGTAGTACGCAAATTCTGAACGTAACCCCCGCACTGCCATCCTTGGAGCTTGTTTTTTTTTGAGCAAATTTTGGTATGGAAAAAGTAGGGAATTTTTTGTTGACAAATGCGTGGGAACCCTGCTAAAATATGGTCAACTCAATTGCTGGAGTATTTTTTGTATTGTTGCAAAAGATGCTGCAGAAAAGGTCATAATTTGTGTACTACTAGTGTGAGATAATGGTTTGAATGACATTAAATTGTATTTTTACAATGTACGCACAGCCAATAACCCCACAACAAATAAATTCGAAAAAATTTTAAAATGTTGTAATTTTGAATTTTTTGCAATGGGTGAACCAGGGTCAAACGTCGGTATTTTTCCTTGAATTTTGGTTTTTGGGCTTTGTTTACCAAAAAGAACATTATTGTAAACTTACAAAACAAACAAAGAAAAAAAATTTTTTGCCTGTTTTTGCGCCAGCCTTACTCTTCAGGCGACAAGGTCAATTTTTATTTGCCAAAAAAAACTTTTTTAACTGGAATCGGCCCCCCTTACCGTGTCTAGGCTATATCTATCTTCCTGTGCAATGTCTATGCTATATCTATCTCCTGTGCAATCTAGGCTATATCCTATCCCCTTACCGTGTCTAGGTTATATCTATCTTATAGCCTAGACACAGTAAGAGGGGCCGATTCCAGTTAAAAAAGTTTTTTTGGCTAATAAAACAAAATTGACCTTGTTGCCTGAAGAGTTCCTTGAGCAAGGACGAAACGCGTCGTGACGGTTCAAATCCATGTATTGTCATATTGTCATTGAATCATTATTCATTTTGTGAAACAATGTCCCAAGTGCTCTTGTCCTGAACCCCCTTCACTGAATTTGATTTCCGCTCACCGTGTTAGTGGTTTGAGCACTCTTGGTTGAGGAATCTCTTGACTATGACCCTTGTCGTAGCCTTTCTCAAAATTAGAAGCCATTTATCGATACTACGACAGCGTGCCAATTAACAGTTGTATGTTCCAGTTTGCTGCGCCTTATGGTTTAAAAAATGCTGTAGTGATATCTTCGCTAGAATTAATTTTGATAGAATAAAGTATTCTTTGTTTAGTTTAAAAAATGTTGTTTTTTTGCTTTAATTTTGCTAACTTGATTTGATAGCTTTGTTCTGTAGTGTAGTATTGGCGCTTTTTTGAGATTTAATGTGACCACTTTGATGCCAGAAAATTTGACACCACAGTGATATGGTTAGGGTTTTTCGTCAAACATCTTTCGAGTCTGGTTCGGACTAAGATTAAAGTTGGCCAAGTCAATCGTCTTGTGTCAACTGCTTTCCTCTAAAATTTTTGGACTTTTCTCTGAGTGCAACTGTTTTATGCATAATTGGTGCGTTTTTTTGATATGTCTACTGCTAATGATGGTTTTGGACACTTTGCAGAATTTTGAACTTTTTTTGGTAGGAGTAATTATTATTTGTTTTACTCTAGGTCCTCCAACGAGTAGAAGATAATTGGAAAATTGTTGGAACTGCATGATTGAAAACCAGAAGCCATCAAGTTCCATTAATGTTTTTTGTGTATTTCTACAACATGCTTCATGGTCATCACAACTTACTGGAAATTGATCATGATTTGGGTTAAGCGCTGTTAACTAACAATATGAAATTTTCTCCTTTAGTGATAAGAGTAAAAAGCAGAAGTAAAGCCATCAAATTTCATTAATGTTTGTTCTGTATTTCTTCAACATGCCTCATGGTCAACACACCGTAATGAAAATTGCTCATGGCTTGGGTTAAGTGCTGTTGGCTGAACTTGTGACATTATCTTTTCCCATCATGAAATCAATCAAGACATTGGTGATTATTAATGCTTCATAGAGTTGCTGCTTGACTTTTCCAGGATCCAGGCATTACTCATATTCAAGTTTTATAATCAAAATGTTGGTGATGTAAAATAAGATATCTGCTTTCTGAGACTGATTGGACATTGGCATCCTTTTTAATCCTCTGGTTACTTTTTCCTACAAGTTTTGATTAAACCTATGAGACAGCTTTTGCTTTAAGCAAAAACTCTGGAGATGAACTTTCCTACAAGTTTTGATTAAATCTCTGAGGTAGCTTTCGCTTTACACTTGTTTATACATCAGTACTATCAATAATATTATGGGCTTGTGTAATTTGTGCTGATATCTACGTGAAGCGACAACCAGATGGAGGGTTCCTCACTCCCTCCAAAACATTACAATCGTAAGAGATGTCCGTTTTGTTACTTTCTGAAATATTAACTGCTTTGCACTTAAAATTTTGTACTTTTGCTTGCAACAAATTTAGTTTATTGAGTTTTTGAAAATATTGAATACAGTTGTATTACAAAAGTTGCAATATCTGTCTTATTGAGAGAATTCAAAAGTTCCTCCTCGGAGTACAGTAAACTTATTGAATGCTGTAATCGCACAAACAATTTTCTGCAGTTTCAGTGGTAATAATATTACTGCATTATTAATAATTTTGCATTTTTTTGCAAAAACAACTTCATTTTAGGGCTATTTTGATTAAAAAATAAGGCTTTTAAAACGTGGCTTAGAAATTGGCAGTGCAAACATGATTAAACTGGTGGCATAAATGGGCTATTTGGGAGGTGGCTAATGGTAAAATTTTAGTTCTCTTGTTTAGATGCTGGAAAATTATAAAATCGAATAGTTCAATAAAATTCACGCGGAGTAATCTATTTCGTATACAGTTTATAGAGAAAAATAACTGGGGGGCTAATGAAAAGAGATTAGAGAAATGATCGGTAATTAACTAATTATGAATAGCCCCCCCCCCCTATTCCTTAGTATATAGAGTATTTCTTGATGACACCTATGTTTAGCATTTTTACTCTTGTGATCAAATTTGCTTGCTTATTTTTTACCATTTTTCAAAGTTTTCATTTCTTTGTTGATTTTATTTTCAACAAGTTAACCCCCCCCCTGAACGTATGTCTGAAAAGATGTTTTAAATCACTATTTAGTCTACTGCAACGCATAAAACAGTCTCAAAAGCGCTAAAAACGTAGTGTTTTTTCTCATTCTGCATTTTGGTAGACATGCCAATGGGGGGGCTATAGCCCGCCACCCCCCGCCCTTCCCTGGCTACGCTACTGTGCATGCTACGCATCATGCACCGTTTATTGTGTTTCCAGGGGTGGACTGGATAAAGTTTATATAAAAGCTGATATGGGAGAGAGGCGAAAGACGCTCAACATTTGGCTTAAACGGACACGGGACAGAGGTGCAGTCGAGAGCACAAGGCTTGAGGCCTAGGACACAAAAAAGTATCCGAGGCCAAAGACAGCCTTTTTGAGGACAGACCCTTTCTAGGCCAAGGACACAGGCGCAAGTGTTCTCCAAAAAAAAATAATAATGATAATCAGATCATCAAAATTTTTTTTTAGGTGTGCTTAAAAAAACAAAATCAAAAAATCTCCAAAAAAACAAGTTTTTCTACAAAAAAAGATCTACAAAATTTTAAGGATTCAAAAAATATTGCTGTTCTCGAGCCGAGGACAGAGCAATTTTCGAGGATTTGTAGCTTCGAGGCCAAGGACTTCAAAATGCTTCCTCGAGGACTCCACCTCTGTAAACGGAATGTATCAGTAGAACTGAAAAACAGTTGAAAGCTGAAAACAAAATGTACCCTGCAAAACATTGTGATCAGATCTTTCCACCGAGTCACTCTCCGCTAAGAGGAATTCAAAAGAAGAAGAACCAGACCTTTGAAACCATATTCTAGTGCCCATCAGTGCAGGCCCGGCGCCACGAGGGGGAATTACGGGGCCGTGCTTCCCAAATGACTGCTTGTGTGCCCCAAGCGAGGACTGTGCTCTGAAGAGATTAACAGGCTCTGGGCTACTGGAGTGCAAATCGAGGCCTAAGGCACCCAAATTGGTGCTTATTGCCTTAGAATTTGCGAGCAAAAACTGTTTTTTGTAGTTTTTGTGGACTCACACTGGATTTCATGAAACTTTGGGGACGAGGACTTTTTTTTTGGTCTTCACTTTAGGATTTGTAAAAATTCGCAAAATTTTGAGATGAAAACCAGAGTTTGTAAAAATTTTTGAACTGAAGACCTTTTTTTTACGTTTTCACCTTTTTCGTTTGCTCCACACTCTTAAATTCACGTAAATAAACTTCTCGTGCTCCCCCAAAATTTATTTCTGCCCCCCTAGTCGCGCTATCCTGACGCCGGGTCTGCATCAGTGGCCTGTAAGTTAATTTTTGTAATTTTGTTGTATTCACCAAGTTGCTTTGGCCAGGAGACAGCAAAGAAACCTTTTGATCTTCGAGTTAAGCTGCCACATTTTGTCTACCACACACTGTGGAGTTTTCACGGTGTCCCTTTTTATTGCTGAACGCTAAACAAGGAATCGAACCCAGATCTAGCTTTTCAGTAACAGACACTTGATCACGTTATGTTTTGTTGTTATGTTTTTTTTTGTGAGGAAGGTAGAAAAAAATTCAATACTACTTCTCGTGATGCATAATCTGACCCAAATTTAACCGCAGCAACAAAAAATTGTAATAAATCTGTGATTTCCGTCATCCAATTTAGCATAATATTATGGCCACCCACAGAATACGCTGTTAAGCTGCTACGCTCGTAAGCGCCGTTTTGTATAGCGTAGACACCCTCGACGTACGAGCGTAAAAAATTTTGAAATTTTGTACGCACAGTGTAGACCGGCCCTTAGGCCGAAAGATCAGATAAGGCCAGTTAGTTTTTCACGTAATTATGAATTTGCAACATTCAGTACTAAGCATTTTAGTTAGCATTTTCGTTTAGGTTTGTTATGGTTACCAGCAGGTACCTACGAAGCCACTTCCTCCACAGCTGCTAATGTAGTCAGTCACTTGGAACGATTTTGACCTACGTCTTTTCAGTTTGGTAATGTTCAGAAAGCGTTTCTCCTTAGTCCAAGGAGAAAAAGAATTGCGATTATCTTACAATTTCTTGGCCCAAGAGAATCAACATTAGTGTGAAAAATTTTTTTAAAATTGCCAAAGTTGTTTCACTATGGTTTCGCAGAAAAAAATTTTAAACAAAAACGTCCTGAATGCCCTTTTAATATCTCGCACCATTCATTTATCGTACCGGTACAAACCAGTTTGCACTGGTAACACTTCTTGCTTATTAACACGAGTTTTACAGAAGAAAGCGAAGAAAGGAGCTCTTTTTTGTGACAAATAATAAGTTGCAACCTCAATCTGCCTCATAGGTCAGTTAATTATCGCTGTTCGCAATTTCCAAACATTTTCCGATCGTAGCTTCGTTAGTGTATTTGGACTTATGTTTATCTTGAAATTAGATTAGATTAAAAAATGTAACTTCCAAAACACAAAAAGACCACCTTAGCAATAAATATTTCCTTACAATTAGCTTAACATCGTCAATACGTGTTCTAGATGCGAGTGAATAAAAAGAAATCTAAATTACACGCAAAATGTTAACGAATTAACGGACTTCATTAACTTCCGTTAATTAAAGCTGAAAATAACGGATTAACGTTAATGAGGTGTGAAGTTTGTTAACGGACTAGTGGTTAACGAAGCTAACGCTTTGCATTAACTTGCCCACCTATGAAAATACCATGTTTTTTGTGCTTTTGAGGCCGATTTTTGCTCTGAAAACGACAATAGCCCCCGTCCCCCCATCGGGATTGGCGATGAGAAGTGGTCAAGGACTTGATGCGATTTCGTCCAGAAAACTGGATTTCAGCCTGACTGAAGATTTTTTGAAGATCACCTAAATTTGGTTTGAAAATTTGACTCAATCTGAGTGAAGACCAATTAAAACTGGGTCAAGATCATTTTTTGTTGCTTCCAGCCTCCAAAACAGCCCCCCCTCCCCCCCCTATTGCAAATTCCTAGCTACGCGCCTGCTTGAACATGTTGGATTTTTGACGCAATAGACGCAACAAAAATAGATTTGGTTTGAAGCGTTAGAAAAAAAAAACAAGGTGGAACAATCAATACTTTGACAACTATATTTCAAAATCAACCATGTTAAAAACTAATGCCAAAATTAATTTCCGTCTTCAGGCGCCTAATTCCCGGATGGGGGGTCCGGATCCCCAAAGATATGCGTTAGATGGGCCCAAAGAGTAAAGAACCCTCCACTAAAAAGAAGCATGTTTGCTATTTGTCATGGATATTAACAAAACGAAACTTTTGTCTTGACAGATTTTTGTGCTCAAAATCTTGAAAACTGATTATCAGAGCGCTAGGCCAAGATTTTATAGCAATAATCACAACACGAGTATGTTTATCACCTAGCCAATATATTGCACAATTTTTATTTGTCCACGTCACAAACTCATTATTGAGACTGTGTGTCTGTCAGTGAAGTTTAGATGAGGAAAGTCCTCACTGTTACAACAGGGTACCGAGGAGCAAGGGCATACTAAGACTCGCAGCGTAAGAGCATCAGCATAGTCACTTAATATAACAATGGTGCCATCCGGGCGGGAACTTAATGAGCGGTGCCATTCTAGGCGAGCCAGGATTTTTGATTGGGCGGGGGACCAATCACATGCAATGACGTCTTCAAGCATTTTCGAAATGAGGCACTTTTTAGGGGACAAAGCTATCGTGAAATGGTAGATCTGAAGCCATGGTCTGGTTTGGCAAGCAACCAGGATTTTGCTGAGGGGGAGAATTTGAAGTAAATGTTAAAAAGTTAAAATGTCTAAATTGGGAGACGTTATGAGCAATCTAGTGTAACTCAAACGTATCTCAAACAGGGTCTGGGGCAGAGATGGAAACCGGTCGGGTCGAAATTCTCCGACCAGCCGGTCAAGCCGGTTGAAACACCGGTCAATTTCTTCTTTCTTGCAACTAAAAGACATCTAAGCACCAACCGAAATATACATTTATATTTTATTATAAATAAAACGTTTAAAAAAAACAGTATTAAAAACCACATCTTTTGAAAACACTTGTTGAATGGTTTAGGCTGTGACTAAAATGCTTTGACGATTAAGACATGCACATTCACGGGCGTATTTAGGGGGGCATCGTTCCATGCCCCCTTTCGCTTTGGGTCACGGCACAAAGCAAAAAAGTGCAAAATATACGTTAAAATTGCGTAATCAGATTATAATAAAACATGCACGTGAAAGAGGCTTACGCTACATGGCATTTTAGCATCATTTTAATCAGCTTGAGAGTAGAAGTGGCGCAGATTTCAGATTTTTTGGTACATGCTAAAATCTTGCCGCTTTGAAAAGCTTAATTCAACTTAAATTCACTACACTCTGCTGGGCAAGAAAGACATTGCTCTTTTTTTTATATCTAACTAGCCATGGCTTGTTCTGAAGTAGCATTTCTACCAACTGCTGGGGCATATTGTATTTCGAATATTTTCTAGCCAATATCATTTTGATGTGCCCTTGAATTATAAGTAATTTTGCAGTAACTGTCTGAGATTAATGTATACTGGTATTGGAAATTGCACCAGTACTAATGACATATTGGCAAACAATACAAAACAAAGCAAGGAGGTTTTTTTTCACTCCAATTGCCTACTTTAAATTCTATAAAACATAAACAAGCATTATGAACTTTATTGATTTATTTTTTATCCAATCTGTAGTTACAGTATTTTTTTTATTTTTTTTAGTATGCTTAAAGTTAGAACGATTCTAATGTTGCCTTGCATTTTCTTTACATACTGACAGTGAGTTTTCAAATTTTGAGAAAGGCTAAGACAAGGGTCATAGTCAAGAGATTCCTAAACCAAGAGTGCTCAAACCATTAACTTGGTGAGCGTAAATCAAATTCAGTGAAGGGGGTTCAGGACAAGAGCACTTGGGACATTGTTTCACAAAATGAATAATGATTTAATGACAACATGACAATAACTGGAATTGAGCCGTCGCGACGCGTTTCGTCCTTGCTCAAGGGACTCTTCAGGCGACAAAGGTCAATTTTGTTTTCATTAGCCAAAACAAAAAAAATTACCGTAATTGGAATCGGCCCCCCCTTACCGTTTCTAGGCTTTATGATTTTCAGTGCAATATAGCTACTCCAAAACTTTTCGCCGACAACTTACCGACCACCATTACCCAGTAGGTTACTAATTCGCTACTTGAAACCTTCAAAATCTACCACTAAACAATTCTTCTAGCTCTTACCGAAATCTTACAAGCTAAGCCTACTTTCTGCTAACATTGCAAGTTTGGTCTGCACAACGTCAAATTTGAAACCAATCATAGAAATTAATACCGAATAATAGCCCATTATTGTCAAAAAATACAATTACCAATTCCAATTACGGTAATTTTTTTTGTTTTGGCTAATGAAAACAAAATTGACCTTTGTCGCCTGAAGAGTCCCTTGAGCAAGGACGAAACGCGTCGCGACGGCTCAATTCCAGTTATTGTCATGTTGTCATTAAATCATTATTCATTTTGTGAAACAATGTCCCAAGTGCTCTTGTCCTGAACCCCCTTCACTGAATTTGACAGTGAGTTTTCTGTATACACTGTACAAAGTGTATATATCTTTGCAACACTTTGTTTTAATTTTGCATAAAATTTTTAACATAGATAGTATTAGACTGAGAAAATCTAGAAGCTGCTTTTTTAACCTTAACTTGGCGAGGTGGCAGTAGACTTCGATGACCTTTCGGTCCTTCGCTGTCTCCTCACCAAGTGACTCGCTTTGACACTGCAAGTTTGTGTGTTGGTTTTAAAGGAATTGCATATTTCGATGCTTTGGTGATAGATCTAGAGGAAGTTGCAGTTTTTTCTTGTGATATGACGTCACTTGGTAAATAAATAAATAAATATGATGATGGTGATTACAGTTTAGTGTTTGCTGCTCGGCAAATTGCAAATAATCTGTCACCAATAGCTAAATTTTTTTTTCTTTTCTTGGCCTTACATTTAATATCAATAGAAAAAAAGTCTAATAATTGAGCTTGTTTTCTCCAGTTCTCTTTGTGCTTGTTTTGTGCACGTTTTGCGCTCCTCAATACAGGTATTTCAAACCAAAATTTAACCTAAAAAGGTATTAAAATTGATTGTTTTTCAAAAACCCCGTCCGGAGTCACAAATTTTAACACCTCACCCATGGCCCCCTCTTTTGAAAATTTTTCATTGAATGCATTGAACAGTGAACAAAAACCTTCTGTAAAAAAACTGGTCAACCGGCTTAAATTTTGAAATTTACCGGTTTGGTCGGGTTGAGAAAATACTGACCGGTTCAATCTCTGGTCTGGGGGCGAAGCCCCGTGCAACTGGGCAACTTTGTATAATTTTTTTTTTTAATTGGTATTTTAATGCCATTGGATCTCATTTTGCGCGTTTTTAGAGTAATTTCAAAAAACTAGATCTTTAACATTTAGAAAGCCAATTGAAAAATTATATTGTTCGATTCTCCTTTTACCTACAATTTAAGTCTAAAACACGTTTAAAATCTTGCAGTTTTAGGTTAAATTTTGTATGTGATTTGGCCAAGGTAGGCGGAAGTAAGGTTCATTGCCTCCTAAAATATTTTAGCAGTAGGTCATGAAAACAACTAGTTGTAGGCAGTGATGGGCACAGCGGCGCTGTTCACCAGCGGGCGCTACTATCGCCGCTACTTTTTCGGTAGTGGTAGCGGCAGCGCCGCTGCTTTTCTTCGTCACCAGCGACAAGCGGCAGCGCCGCTGTTTTTTTAGCCGAAAAAGCGGCAGCGCTTCAGCGCTGTGTTTTAAGCAAATTTTCTGCCGCTGCTGCTGATTAACTCCTTCCAAGACTTTTTCAATTCACATTTTCACACGTTACCGTTTGGAGTCTTTACTCTGCGCTTGTTTTCACTCTGCTCTTGTTACCTCGTTATTTCACTTTAGTAGAACATACAAGACCTTTGTGACGGTTTGTCGTTGCTCTTATACTGTATGTATAGGCGAGTTTTATCGCACATGGTCCGATTTTTTCTCAATCGAAGTTGAACAAACAATGTGGTCTAGTAGCGGGTCAATTTCAACTGATAAAACCGATTTCAATAAAGCCGATTTCGAGCAGTATCTCTTTAACGAAAATGCAATAATTAGAGTTCGATCAATTGCCAAAAACTTGCAGATCGCAAAGACGGTTTTCCGCGATATTTCCTCAAAATGCTAGCATTTAGTACAACAAATGAAGATGATTTGTTGGCTATCTGGTCACAGGACACAGTATAGATCGTGCACTGCAAATAGAACAGTACAGCACCTGGCACAGAGCCCAAGTAGTGTGTTTGGGGGAGGGGGCACAAAAACTTAGGCGGGGGGACGCTTATGCAGGAGGGTCCAGACGAATTCGGAATGCGGCAGCGATCTGGTAAACATTTTGCTCCAAATCCTGTGTTATCCTTCTTTGGTATGGATGTTGCCCTCAAATTTGGAGGTGAAGACTGAAAAAATAAAACAGGTCGTCATCGCAAAATCTAAGGCTACTTGATTACGTTCACTTGATCTGTCTTACTGTTTCATAGAAAAAAGCGTTTGTGGTTACCTGTTTTTGGGCAAAAGTTTGCTAGTTGTGCTACTACAAAAGTTTACTCTCGCTTGCAGAGCTCAACCAGTGATTTGGGGGACACGGCTCGAAATGCCATCTCCCGTGCATAGGCTTAGCCAGAATTTTTGATTGGGGGGGCAAACCAAAAATCACATGCAATGAAGTCATCAGAAATTTTTGAAAGAGGATTTTTTGTTGGACAAAGATATCGTAGAATGGAAGATCAGAAGCCGTGGCCTGGTTTTGCACTTAACCGAGAGTTTTGTAAAAGGAGAGGGCTTAAACCAAAAGTTACAAATGAAAATATCTAAATTGGGAGACTTGTGTAAGTAAACTAGTTTATTCAAACGTATCACAGACGGGAATTTGGGGACGAAGACCCCAGTCGTTGGACGATTTTTTGGAATTTTTTTGAAAAAAAAGCTATTTTAATGCCATTGGATCACATTTCGCACGTTTTCAGAACCATTTGAAAGAAGTAGATTATTAACATTTGAAAGCCAATTGAAAAAAATTAAATTGTTTCAATTCTCCTTTTACTTATAATTTGGTTGAAAATACGTTTGTAATTTTGCAGTTTGGGGTTAAATTTTTATAAGTATTTTAGTAGTAAATAATCTACTCGAAGATTTTCCTAAGAGATTTTTGTTTTGATGTGAAAATAACCAGTTGTAGGAGTACATGTACGGTTAAGAGGCCCCAGGCCCCTCAATTTAAATTCAATAATTTGTTCAATGAACATTTCTCGAAGATAATGTTTTTTTTCAAAAGCATCTTTTAGCGTAAAAACTAGCGAGGTGGTTGGAGGTGAATTGTTACTGAAAATCGTACAATAGATGGTTACGCGTAATTACCATGTTATTGCCCGGACCGGATTTACATTGCGCGGCGCCCTTGGCACTTTAAAGATTTTCGCAACATCTTCCTGCCAAACATAAGTGTAGACCAAAAATAAAGTCACCATCTGACAGCAGGGCTCCTGGCACTGGCCAAATGGTAAATCTCGCCCTGTTATTGCATTACGTTTTTAAAAAGATTAGATGAGAGCCCGAGGTAGCAACTTTTATGATAAAAACCCTTAATTTCAGCCGGGTTATGCATTTTAATTGATTGGCAAAAATTGAATTTAGAGGGCCGGGGCCCCCTGATCGTCAATATTATTGTTAATTACTGCTGTAGGCAAAAAATGCTAAAAGAAACTAAAACTGACGTAACAATAATTTTTTTTGTCACATCTTTATCATAGGTAGCATTTCAATTGGAGGGGGCCCAGGCCCCCTGGGCCTCCCCCTCTGGCTACGCCTATGCCCCGTGGCGCCGGGCCTGAGTAGTTACGTCAATGCGTTGTAAAATAAATTTTGCTACAACAGTAAACAGTAAAACTAAGAATTGAATTTATAGTGCGCAAAAAATTGAACGAACAAATAGAACCAGGTAATAAATAAGCTTCAAAGACAACTTAGTTATGGAGCTATACCGTGGCCACCGAAACGGTTATACTCGTAGAAAAAATACTCAGTGTAACTTGAATCGCATTGAGCATCATTTGCTTAACATGTACGTCATTACTACGTTTCTCCTTCGACTTCGTAAACACCAATATCTTAAACGCTCGATCTACTTTTGTGTCAAAGTGGGACGAAATCATCGCAGGGACGTGAATCACCTACCATTTCTACAAAACTCCAAGAAATGTTTTGGAACTCGGTCGATTGATAAATTTTCCTTTCGGATCTCTACGCGAAGAATTATTTTAGTGGTTGAGGGCCGAGAGTGTGATAAACGGATCGACTACTTCAGAGCTATAAGAGCCGGGACAGAATTGTATAGAAGCTGAATATTGTATGTCATTGTGCTTTAATGGCAAAACCTTAACTTATTTGAGTCAATATTTCTTATTGCTTTTTGTTTGTGTAGAAAATGCGATAAGGAATTTAACTTCCTAGTGTAACTTCCAAGGGTAACTTCCTAAGTAATTTCTAAAGCGCCGGTTTAGCCAATCAGCATTTTGAAATGCTTGTTTTTTTTTGAAAGGAGCATGCCAACACCTAATTGAATGGTGATTTGCTTACTTGTATACCATTTAAGCCTGCTAATGCCGATTGTAACCTGAACCAATATCTAAAAGGCTTGAATAATTAACTTTCGTAAATAAAGTTAAAATTTCACCATTAGATACCGTATTTGAATGCCATCGTTCTTTGTACTATTTATTTTTTTAACGAAGCGGCAGCGGCCGCTGTTTTGCACGCAAGTAACGGCAGCGGCAGCGGTTTTGCATTCAAGTAGCGGGTGCCCAGCTCTGGTTGTAGGAGAACACGTTTCGACTGAGGAGCCCAGGACCCATAGGCGTAGCCAGGATTTTTGATTGGGGGGTCCAAATCACATGCAATGACGTCATCAGAAACTACAAAAGAGGAATTTTTTGTAGGGGCAAAGATATCGTAGAAGGAAGATCAGAAGCCATGGCCTTGTGTTGGCACGTCACTAGGAACTCGTTCAAAGAGGAGGGCTTAAATCAATAGCTAAAATACGAAAATGTCTTAACTTGGGAGACGTGTTTGAGTAAAGAAGTGTTCTGTAAGTCAAACGTTTTATTAACGGAGTTTGTATTTTGGGATATTACCGAAAGTTACCCAGTTGCACGTTTGAAATCATGCATTTTGGGATTAAATTTTGTGACTTGGTCCAGGTAGGGGGAAGTAAAGTACATTGCCTCCTGCAACATTTTTGCCACGAATAACAATCCAGTCGAAAATTTTACTTAGAGATTATTGTTTTGACATGAAAACCACCAGTTATGGAAGTGCATATACGGCCAGGGGACCCAGGCCCTCTCAATTCAAAAATTTGTTTAATGAGCATTCCCCTTACTGTAGCTAATTTTTTTCAAAAGTATTTCGTTACATAAAAACTGGCCAGGTGGAGGTGAATTGTTATTGAAAAATGTACATTAGATGGTTACGCCTACTAACCATGTTTTTGCTCAGGCTGAATTTACATTGGGTTGGACCCCTGGCACTTTGGGATTTTCGCAATATTTTCCTGCCAAATACAGGTGAAGATCAAAGATAGTCTTATATGAGAGCAGGGCCCCTGGCACTGTGCCGTACGTTAAATCCGTCCCTGGTTATTGCATTACGTTCATAAAAAGGTTACATGAAGGCCTGAGTCAGCAATTTTTAGAATAAAAACCCTTAATTTCTCTCGGGTTATACGTTTAAATTGTTTGGCAAACATTAAATTGAGGGGGCCCGGGACCCCTGGATTAAGATTATTGTTTGGGGAACATTTAAATTGGAGGCCATTTAATTAAATATTGTTGTAGGGACCATAGGCGCAACCAGGGGCCCCGCCCCCTCCAATTGAATTGTTGCCAATAATAAAAATGTCACAAACAATACTATTGTGTCTTCAGTTTCAGTTTCTTTTAGCATCTTCACTTACAACAGTACACGCGTACAACAGTGATCAACAATAATATTGATCCAGGGGGCCTGGGCCCCCTCCGTATAATTTTTACCAACCAATTTAAATGGGCCCCCTCAATGTAATTTTTACCAACCAATTTAAATGGGCTCCCAACAATAATATTGTTCTATGGGGGCCAGCGCACCTTTAATTTAATGTTTGCCAACTAATTTAAACGTATAACCCGAGTGAAATTAAAAGTTTATACCCTAAAATTGCTAAAAGAGGCCTTCATCTAACCTTTTTATGAACGTAACGCAATAACCAGCGACGAATTTAACATATGGCTCAGTGCCATGGGCCCCGCGCTCAGATAAGACATTTTTTTGGTATTCACCTGTATTTGGCAGAAAAATATTGCGAAAATCTTAAAGTGCCAGGGGCCCAACAATGTAAATCCGGCCCAGGCAATAACATTGTTGGTAGGCGTAACTCTCTATTTATTGTTCATTTTTCAATAACAATTGTTGTGACCTGGTCACTACACTGCCTTATCTGTGATGTGTAATCAGCATAATTGGCTACATAGTAATGATTTCTTTTATTATTTATAATTGGCAACACTGATGTCTACTTCTTGTTTTCCAGAGTTAAGATGCGTTTAGACTGGACGCGAAGCAACGCGAAGCGAAGGTTGGCGACCTTCACCAACCTTCGCGAGTGGTCAATTACGTCACTCGCGAAGGTTGCCAATCTTCGCGACTGGTCGCTTCATAGGCTTATTTTAATAACTTACTTTTAAAATAAATTCAATGAGCAGAAAGCTTGTGTACTTTATTATTGAAGCGACATTATAGTAATCACGGGTTGTGTTTCATCATAGCGCGCTGGAATTACCGGTAAAACGAAGATTGAGTTTATATTATGTTATCACGCAATAACCATGAAGAAGAGTCTAGACTAATAATAGCTCAGGTAACAAAACAATCTTGAGAAAAAAGTTCGTAAAGTATAAGGGAAAAACGAAGTACAGTAGATCGAATTTGGAAATGAAAAGACTAGTCATTTCTTCAAAAACGTAGTAGTACTTAGCCTATTTACTAGCTATCAATGCTTTGTTTAGATCCTTCCACTGAAAACTTGCCATAATCTGTTTTGATGATGACAGTTCTGGGTTTTAATGCAGAAACGCAAGAAGCTGGAAGCAGATGTCAAAAGTTTTCTTTAGGTGTTTACTCAGTTAACAAATTCTTAAACGCGTTCACCATCCATGTCTCACTATGGTAGTGATAGATCAACCGGTATCTTGTAGAGTGTAGACCAATAGGCTAGTCTACAGGTACATTTAATGATTTAAAGCATGAACTATGTTGTTTTTTTGATGTGATTTTTCTTTTTCAGGCAATCATGTTATGATATCTGTAGTACGCTTAAACAGTTGTTTTTGTTTGCTATTTAGTGCTGTTTATGAAGACTCCCAATGTTCACGCTATGAGTGAAACTGAAAGCTGGAATTGTCATCAGTTATGTAGTGGATTTTTTGCTTATTGTGCAATGGATTGCTGTGTTGATTTGCTGGAGAAAGCAAAAAAACATTGCAGTTTTTGCATGATTTGACACTATCATCAAAGGACAAGAATTTAGCACAGTAATACCAGCAGTTGCTTTGAGGAAAAGTCAACTTCTAAAACTAAGTTTGGTGTTTTACTAGCTAGCGGAGCGCTTATCGATGTTTAGTGCGAAGTTAAATGCTTTTGAGAGCATTTTATTAGTTTGCATTTTCTTGCGGTACCAGTAGGCTACGTTGCGACGGTCACGTTTACCTCAAAGGGCTTTGCTCCAAACCACCCTTTGTAAGATACAAACAAACTTATAGCAGTAAGGTCAAGCCACTTCTTTCGTTATGTCCCTGATAAAAAAAAACATTTCGAATTTTTTATGTCAAAATTGTTACTCAAGCATCTGAATAAAAGTGTTGTTAGTTCTCACATTTTCATGTAACTGACGCTTCCTTCCCCAGTCCAATAATTATTATTATAAATGTTGTATCAAGTGTTTTGTTTAGTGGTGACTAATGAGAATGGAACAATATTAATGAACTTGCTTGGCGGGTACTTCTCTACCAATAATAGTAACCTCAGCAAAAAATAGAACTCACTTTCTACTGGTTGGATATATATTGGTTTTCTAGTTCATCTAAATACACTGACTGTAATTGTAATGATTGAACTTCAGACTTGAAATAGTTTACTTTGGCACTTTATTCACCATCTAAAGCAGTTAAAATTTTAAAAGGCAGTAAAAATATTTTGAAATTCGCAAACAACTAAATTCAGATATTACATAAAGACACAGTAAATGAATATTTAACACACTTGACACTTCTATTTTCATCAATTAGGACTGGAGTGAAAAATCACTACCAGACTACAATATTCATGATTGTAAAACTTGGGGTCATCCAAAACCATTGCTTCCAGTTCAACTTGATCACGGTCACAAACCTTCAGAAACAAGAAGACTTTTAAGAGGACATTCAGAAGAAACGATTCCATGTTTGTAGCTATTCAAAGAAGTGATTACTAATTAGGCCAATCCAAAAGTTCATAGCAATTTTTTGCATCTATCTAGCTCTTTTATGTAGCAGTGTAGCTTGAAACTAATCCTAAATACAGTTTTATTCACCAAGTTGGCTTGGTCAAGTAGGCAATGAAAAAACTTTGGCGAGTTTTCCAGAATTCAAGGAATTGTTCAATTGTGGTTACTTTTAAAACAACAAACTAACAAACAATGGGTAAAACTATCAACGCATTCAAAACTAGCCTGTTGGTAGGTTATTTTGTATTCTGAAAAAAACAACAACACCATGTTACTTTACGTTTATTTTAAAACAAAAAAGCAAAAGCTGCTCAGCCAAAAGAACCCAATGGACTGATACAATATCTTCTGCTATGCTGCCCAGAATAAAAAGTTTTGTTTTAAAAGCTAGATGTCGTGGGGCTAGGCCTACTGCTTTGTTGTTATCATTATAATAAAGCTCTGAGATTCAGCATAGCTATGAAAAATCACTCTAGGATTTACAGCCTTAGCTGTTTAGATCCAAATTAACTTGGCTAGCCTAGAGCTATCACAAATCTAACTTTGCCAACAACCTACTCTTTGGACTGATAAATAAGCGCTAAACCATACAAATATACTATTTAGCCTACATTATTTTCTAGCAAACTGCGATCGTAAAAATCCGATCAGTGATTTAGTAGGTTATCTTACTATAGCCAGCAAGCAAGCAATGTTGCGCAACTGCTTGCGAAGGTTGCGACCAGTTGCAACCTTTCGCAAGCTGTCAATGACGTCAAATTTTCGTAACCTCGCGTTGCTTCGCGCTGCTTCGCGTCCAGTCTAAACGCACCTTTAGGTCTAAAATGTTTGCTGGTAAAGTTAGTTTTGTTAATCTGTTAAATCAAGGAATAAGAAGACAGGAAACAAAAGGGAAAAGTTGTAAGTACTTAAAGCTTAGGTATCTCCAATTTCTGGTGACCCGGAACTTTGATTGGACAATTTAGATTTAAGCCTAGTCTACATCAATTACCGTTACTGCACATTACCGCTAGCCTATTGCTGTTTCAATTTTCAGTCAGCAAATGAATTTTAGTTGGATTTTGTACGTTTATGCATCCAAGGAATGCAGTACGGTACGGTAAGTTCAGAATTTGCGTACTACGTACCTCGCACCTTGAACCACGGATCCTACAATAACAAGATATCATGCACAGTGCGAATTTGCTTTTTTTCTTATGTAATTTTGCCTGTTTGTCTGGCTCCCCTAGCGGTAAGCGAGATATTTAGCAAAAAAATATCTCAAATTCAATGCAATTAAATGGGACTAAACAGTGTCAAGTTTACTAAAAGACTAAAATAAACTGGGTTAAACGATTTGGACAGATTTAAAGTTGGGTTTGCTATTGTTAGACCTTTTAGTGGTATGTCAAACAAAAATTTAAGTTGCGAAGATGTATAGAAGTTAGGGAAATCAGTAGCATAAGTAGCCGACTGTACCAAACAAAGGTAGCCTACTTTGTAAGTATCATGTAATTACAGCCTTCTGATGGAGTTATTTGCTATCATAGGTCTGAAGTATTAACATAAAGTAATAGGCTTCCCAGCAGCCAGTACCACAGTACATATGATGAGTTAATGTGGAAAATAAATAGGCTATTTTATAGCCAAGTTCTGATAGGTTGACTACCGGTATATACAGGTACCTACTTAGCTACCGTGGCCTGGTGAAACGTCCGATATCAATGGGTAATTTTAGGTGATATAAAGCGGTGACAACTGGCAATCTAATATGTTTTTTGGCAGACCAGAATTAAGCTTTTTGAACTGTTAAAATACCGATAAGAATTTACAATTCTAGCCCAGGAACAAGTTTATTAGTGTAATTGTGACAATGACCAAAACTTTTTGCTGTAAAGCCACAACTAGAATTATCATAATAAAAAGTTAATACAAACCATAGGCGGTTGAAAACGAAAAGCCTATTTGATTTCCACTTGAAAATTCAGTGTTTATCCTGTCTATAATACTAGCCTGGATATGGTAAATTTTCATAGTTGTCAGGCTTCATGCTGCAGCTTCATTTTAAAATTCATTTTTTAGACTAGCTTATGCTGCAAATACATTTTTTGTATGATGTATTATTAGTTGCATAATGCAAAATGGTAGCTTAAGAATTTTTATGTGGTTTGACTAGTTTCAGAAGCCTATTTGGAAAACCTGTCTGTTGTAATTAATTGCAGTTGTGTTGCTGCGCAGTTTGTAACTTGATATTTTGACATAGGTGGGCACAAGTCCGTTAATTGTTAATCCGTTAATAACGAAGCTAACTTTTTCATTAACTCGTTAATCCGTTAAAAAGTTTTTTCATGTTAATAGACTAAATTAACTTCCGTTAAGTTCTGTTAACTTCCGTTAAAGTTTTTATCGTTAATATCTTGCAACAATTATTCATCGTACCGGTACAAACCAGTTTGCACTGGTAACACTTGTTGCGTATTAGCACGAGTTTTGTTGAAGAATGCGAAGAAAGGAACTCTTTTTTGTGGCAAATAATAAGCTGCAGCCTTATAGGTCTATCAATTATCGCTATTCACTAATTTTCAAACATTTTCCGATCGTAGCTTCGTTAGTGCATTTGAACTTACTTTTGTTTTAAAATCATATAAAGACTGTAAAATGTAACTTCCAAAACACAAAAAGACCACCTTAGCAATAAATATTTCCTTACAATCAGCTCAACAATGTCAATACGCGTTCTGGAAGCGAGTGAATAAAAAGAAATCTAAATTACGCGCAAAATGTTAACGAATTAACGGACTTTATTAGCTTCCGTTAATTAAAGCTGAAAATAACGGATTTACGTTAACGGAGGTGTGAAGTTTGTTAACGGGCTAACGTTTCGCATTAACTTGCCCACAAATGTATTTTGATAATTAGAAAAAACAGTTAACTTTAATTTGATGATAATGTGAATGATCATAAATCAAGAAGCTATTCAGCAAAAAACAAACTCTAAGCAAACAATGAACGAACACTTAGGCACAACTTAGTAAACGGTAAGTAAGTGACTAGATTTTTTGCGACGCTTTCGGTATATACTCTATACCACAGACGGTGTATGATGCATTTTCCCGTACAAAATGTGCTAAGTGGCTGTGATTTTGAATTGCATTGAGTTTCATTTCTACTGAGCTCAGTGTAATCGGATTCGCAGCTGCTTTGAAAAGTTAACATGCGATCAAGATGCAAGACAAGTCTACGTACAAAAAACATTTTAGTACAGTTCAAGTGCAGGTAGTTGTCCGCAACAAGGTAATGGGCAAGTTGGTAGCATGCAAAATATAGTTGTAGCTTATTTTTGGCTTTAACAACAGTTATCTGCATGACTACAACAATAGTAGCCCATCTCAGGTCTGATGGCCTGTTTGGTAGTAATTTAAGCAAGACAACAGTAGGAAAGGAAAGGCAGTGGTGGAATATTGTAACGCGGGTATAAAATCTGAAATAAAATTGTAAGCTTGATTTTCAACAATTTCTCTTAGCGAGTACATAAAACTTTGCCTCTGGATTGCAAGCATTGGTTTTTGATAACAGATGCGATTATGATCATGTGATATTAATTTCTGATAATAAACTCAGTTACAATTATGCAATATCAATTTGTGATGGAAGACATCATTTCGATTATGCGATGCCAGTTTTTAAGGGAAAACATCAAACGTGATGTTGATTTTTGATAATGAGCGTCTAACACCTGTTTCCTGATCTGATGATTATTCCATCGATGAAAATTAAAAGCAGCTCTATATGCATCAGATATTGAGGGCTGAAAATTCCACAACCGCCGGCATACTAGTTTGTAGAGCAACTTTGCATGGTAATTACTGCAGCAACTAATTCTGACTTTCTGTAGGCTGTTTTCATAGCCAAAACCGCTTTTTTTTGCAATACGATTATCCAACATGTTTGATGTCTTCCCACTGACACAAAATGAAGTTTTATCGTAATACTTCATGGTGCTATTAATTCGGTAATGATAGCTTACTATTCCATTATTTCTGAAGAACATACATTTTATTAAAATTTTAACACAAAGTTGTTTTTTCAGCTTAGAACAACAGGATCAAAATTAAATCGGCAAGGTCATTTGGAAAAAATTTGCATATCAAGAAAGATACTGTTTTTTTTTTTTTGACAAAAACCTGGTACCTAAGTCAAAGCAAAATACCACAGTATTATAAATTTATTTGGTAAGCAATGAAAAAAAGATAAAGTTGTTGCGTTTCCATAGTCACCCAAAGAAGTCGCAACACGACATCGTTAAGCTTTTTGAAATAGCAGGGCTTTTCACTGCTGGGCAGTCCTATTACACCTGCTCGGAGAAGAAGTATAAGAGAGAAGTAAAAGCTAATTTTTAATAGGAGCGAAATAGATTGCTGTGGGCATCTTTCGAAAAGAAAGCAACGCGAGACATTGAATTGAATGTAAAAAGCAGAGTAAACTGTTTTGCATGTCATATTGTTGGCCTTGACGTCAACCACAGACTGATCAAGTCTTGATATGAAAATATAATAGCACATTCAAAACTAATAGAAGAAAAAAATAGCAACTAGCATTTGATGGTGCCTGAAGACAGGTGACAGGAGGATAAATATGCGCATCAGCAAAATGAAAATAACAACACGATATACCTAATCATACTTCTTAGTATAACTGACTTCAAATTTAAAGATATAGTTTACCTATGCTCACTTTTTACAATGTTATTTTCTGTGAAGTGCTTGCTGCATACGAAAACTTTGGGACTTTCAATTAGTTTTTTTAAACGTTTAGTTTGAGGAGAATGAATCAAATAGGCCTACAAGAGCTTAATAGTATTCTCCCATCATTTTGCAGTGTCATAAACACGGATTTTTTTCCACATGGCACAGAACAAAAAGACACAAAAGAATTGATATTTGCTCCTATAGCCTACTATCCAGAATGCAACAGCAGCGTTTTGGTTTTTGACTCAATTCAAATCTACCTTGTTTCCCTGGTGTAAGCTGACAAAAACAAAAAGATTAAAAAATATCTACAACCAACTTGTGAATGAAACTGCAGTATGTACTTGCTAGCTGCAATGTTCCAACCAAGAATAGCAGTACGGTACAGTATGTTCAGAATTTGCGTACTTCGTATTTCTCACCTTGAACCGTACCGTACCAGCATACCGTATTTCATTTCAATTTTTAAAGCGTACCATACCCATATCATTACAAAAAAGGCGTACCGTAACAGCGTACCGTACTTCTTAGCAAAAATTGATGTGTACCATACCGTACTTACGTACCAACCTGCCATTCTAGCTTTTTGTTATGAGCAACTTTTACTGATTTTCAAATCACTAGCCTATAAATTAGCGATCTCAATTCACGCATTTAGCGTCGGCTTCAGCTGTCTTTTGCCTCTGCATACAAAAAGCCTTCGCAATAAGCGAAAAGTCTGGGATTTTTAATTCAAACAGCGTACCAACGTACCGTACCCATACCACAACAAAAAAGGCATACCGTACCAGCGTACCAACTTCTTGGCAAAAATTGAGGTGTACCCTATAGTACTGCCATCCTTGGTTCCAATTGGTTAACTACTGCAGCTATGCTGAAAATTTAAATTGTTAAAAATTTATTGTATCAAACATCAGATTGACCAACCGACCACTGACCACCTCAAAAATAAAGAACAAAAGTAAATGAAACAACAACAATGAACAAATAATCTACCAGTACAAAGCTGGGTTTATTTTTAAAAAATTGACCTGTTTCATTGCGGTAAAGTATCTTTTGTAATTAATTCAATCTATTTATGAATCCATGATCTATCTAGCCAGTAGCTTAGCCTATGATTTAACAGTAATAAAAACCTAACTAGTTGGCCTAACTACTGTTTACCGGTACTAATTATCACTTTATTTGCATTAGTTAGTATTTTGCCTTTTCTAGTTTACTGATACCTGTCAATCAACTGAGCTACTGATTGTGTTTTAGATTTTTCACTTGAAATTATTATAGTAATTAATCATTAGAGGTGGAGTCGAGGACACAAGGCTCGAGGCCAAGGTTAAGGTCAAGGACACAAAAAAAATCCGAGGCCAAGGCCAAGGACAGCCTTTCCGAGGACAGACACTCTCGAGGCCAAGGACAGGAATGCTCGAGGCCAAGGCCAAGGACCAAGGACACAAGCGCAAGTGCTCTCCAAAAAAAAAAATAAAAAAGGTCTTTGCAAAAATTTTTCAGGCGATCTCAAAAAAAAAAAGGTCTTCACAAAATTTTTTCAAGCGATCTCCACGAAAGAACGTTTTTCAAAAAATTTTTCAAGCGCTCCACAAAATTTTTAAAATTCAAAAAATACTGCTGTTTTCGAGCCGAGGACAGGCCAATTTTCGAGGACTTGAGGCCTCGAGGCCAAGGACTTGAACTTTGAGGCCAAGGCCAAGGACTTCAAAATGTGTCCTCGAGGACGTCCTCGAGGCCAAGAACGTCCTTAAGGACTACACCTCTGTTAATCATATTACCTAACCGACTGGTAATAGGCTATTTCTGATGCAGCACTTTTTCCTATCTTGGATTGGTCCAACAGTATGTTTAATAGGCTGTTACAAAAGATTAATAGGCCTACCACTATGACCACTGTACCAAAACGTTTCTACAATTTTTTTACAAACTACCTGTGCACAGAGAACCAATACCCCAGAGGCACAGACTGCCAGATCATCAATGACGATATCTGCAACCTAACAGAACTTGGCTATAAAATAGCCTATTTATTTTCCACATTAACTCATCATATGTACTGTGGTACTGGCTGCTGGGAAGCCTATTACTTTATGTTAATACTTCAGACCTATGATAGCAAATAACTCCATCAGAAGGCTGTAATTACGTGATACTTACAAAGTAGGCTACCTTTGTTTGGTACAGTCGGCTACTTATGCTACTGATTTCCCTAACTTCTATACATCTTCGCAACTTAAATTTTTGTTTGACATACCACTAAAAGGTCTAACAATAGCAAACCCAACTTTAAATCTGTCCAAATCGTTTAACCCAGTTTATTTTAGTCTTTTAGTAAACTTGACACTGTTTAGTCCCATTTAATTGCATTGAATTTGAGATATTTTTTTGCTAAATATCTCGCTTACCGCTAGGGGAGCCAGACGAACACGCAAAACACTTTGACTGATATCTTGTAATTGTAAGGTCCATGCTTGAACCGTACCGTACCAGCGTACCATACTTCAGTTCAATTTTTGAAGCGTATCGTACCAACGTAATGTACTCGTACCATTACAAAAAGAGCATACCATACTTCTTAACAAATATTGAGGCATACCGTAAGTAGTATATGCTGAACAAAAAAATGTACGTTTGAGGATTGGGGATTTCGAAATCCCCTAAGCGTGGCATCATCTTAATGCGGGATTACGTAAATACAGCATTGTCTTAACATGGGATTGTAGTATTCTTAACTCTAGCTGAACTCCCCTCAGCTCTAACCCTAACCCTAGCTAGTTGTAAGAATCGAAACTTAGCCTTGACCTGCAGAGTGTCTTGCCTGAGTATCGAACCAACGCAGGTGGTTTGCCTGGGAACTGGCTATGGTTCAAGTGTAAAACTTGGTCTTGACTTGAAGAGTGTCTTGCCTGAGAATCGAACCACCGCAGGTGGTTTGCCTGGGAACTGGTTCAAGTCAAAAGCTTCGTTTAACTGGTTATGTTAAAGTATGAGAGAATACCTAACCTGAGAATCGCACCCTGTAGTTTCTGTATTGGAACCTAAAATAAAAAGGTTATTTAGTTTATGCTTTGGAGCATTTTATAAGTTTTGGTTTGAACTTAGTAAAGTTTTGCGTTATTTGAAGCTGTTTCCTGTCGTGACCTTGCTGTAGCCGAATTTTCTGCGCCGTGGCGTAATTGTGCGGTAAAAAAACAACTGGTGACCTGTCCAAAGTTCACCTGCAAATCGCTACCTTTTGTTAATCTTTGTAACTTTTTTAGCGCTGCACTTCGAATATGGGACAAGTATGGTGCAAAAGAGCTTGTTCCTGTTTAATCCCAATGGTGCAAGAGCCAGTACCGATATATTCGCTGCTATAAATATCCGTATAACATAACGCTCAACGTACAACTACATGCTTTTTATACAGCTAAAAGGATTTTCATAAAGATTGAGATTTCTTGTGCAGGAAAAAAAATGTCGACTTCGTTAATGAATCTTGCCAACTTCTTGTTCTGTCCATTCCAAGGCACAATCATTAACAATGCGTAAAAAACAGTTTTCAATTTGGACTAAATCATGCAAAATAACCCCTTGAAAAGTGCTAGGGTCAGCAAGAGCAAATTTGCAATAACACAAATTAAACTATTCTTTGGTTTTAGATTCTAAATTCTGCAAAGCGCAACCAGTATGAAGAGCAAGGTACTAAAATAAACACAAATTGTCGAAATACAATTTACTAGTCTTCTTCTTTTTTCTGCAGTGAATTTAATCCTGGATTGTTTACAATAAAATTAGGCGAGGTTATTCCGCAACCAGTTGGGTGTTCCTTTAACTTATTTATAAAAAAAAAAGTAACATTGGAAACAACTTCAACAACCCAAGAGCTGCTTGGTCGAGGAAGACGTGCTTTTTCAAGCATACCCTGCTCAAACACTTCGCTCAAAAACGTTTCAAAATCCAAAAAATTACTGATATGAACGATTTGATCTAAAATACGGTCTACACCATTAGATGTGTGCCAATATCAAAAACTATTATCACCGCAATCGCGTAAAATGAACCCAAAGCTAAAATTTATTTTAAATTGACTTGTTTGCGTGTAAAACGTGTCCAGAAAGTTATTTTTTCGAAAAAGAAGGTCATCGTTGATATAAAACTTAAGGATGTATTGCACACACCCTTGCTTCGAAAAAGCTTTTATGCTCTTCCAGTGGTGATCAGCCATGCTTCAAAAACTCTAAAAAGAGTCTGCTTCATCATCCCTAGCAAACGCTTCCTTATCTGTAGCGTGTTCTTTGGAGGTCTGCTTAAACTCTTTCAAACTCTATCGTTAACTGGGGTCTCATGTTCTAAATCTTCAAGTTGTTTTAAAGTGTGTTTTTTTGTCGTCTCCAACCCACAATTTATTTCTCGTTTCACAACAGCTTTGAATTAAATAGATTCAGTGTATTTGTCTTCTTTGCTTTAGAAGCGGTTCCGTTTCTTCTTTTAGCTGTTTTTGTCCCATTTGATCCTTTTTTGTAACACATTTGTGACTTGTAAGCTTGAACTTTCTTGCGAAATATTTGCCACATGTTTCACAGACATATCTATTTCCTGAATGAGATTAGAATTAAGACTTTAATTGGAATCGCTAACTGCGTCTGATCGTAAGGGAGCTTTGGGGAATCCCTCTTTGGGGAAATTCCTGTTAATTTAAAAGCGAATTTTTTTAAAAGTTTTTTAAAGATTGCTCTAGAATAGGTCTGTCAACCTCAGGTTATGGACTGAATCTCTAGCGGAGGAATGCGGCAAAAACCTTACATTTTAAAACACTTGCCTGAGAACCGTTGGGAACCAAACCACCGAAGGTGGTGAGTCTAAAGTGTAAAATTGGTAAGATTTTTTCGAAACCGAACCACCGCAGGTGGGAGTATAAAGTTTACAATTTGGAACACTTCCTGGGAACCGAACCACCGAAGGTAGTGTGTCCAAAGTTTAAAATTAGTAAGGCTTGCCTGGAAATCAAACTACCGCAGGCGGTTAGTTAAAGTCTCAAATTTGTAAGGCTTTCCTGGGAATCAAACTACCGAAAGCGGTTAGTCAAAGTCTAAAGTTTAAACTTTGGACTAAACTTTAAATGTCATGGACCGTTTTTTGGACTGGCGGCTAGCTGTCGCAAAATCGTTTTGAAGTTTGCAGGTTTCAAGAATTCGTTACTTTCAATCTAAAAAAATTAAAAATTATAAAAACAAAATAAAATTTTAAACTTTGTAGTTGATAATGCAGAAATACGTTTGAAATATGGTTGCATATTAATTCTTGAGTTCGAATAACTGCGGTATTATGTTTAAATAAGATGATGGCGAACTTGAATACAAGTTGGTCAATATTATTCTTTGACTTTTGCATTAAAATATTGCTACAGCAACTGTTAGAATATATGTGAGTCGATATGGAACGGTGGTATTATCCTTCGACTTTTGTATTGAAATAACAAAAAGTTCTTGCAGCCACATATGTGAATTTAAAGCCTGCATCACACTAAGCATTTTTTATTCGCACTCTTAAAGTCTTAACTTGTATGTATAAATTCACTTGTAGCCACACATTTTTCATATCCTATCATCATGGGTGATTGCTGTGACTCCGTTGCACTACTCGTTTGTTCTACTCCCTCAAACATAAAGCCGAAGTTTCAATGTCTATTCCCCAGAAACGGGCATCTAAAAAAGTACGCTGACCGATTGGAGACTTTTACTGAATCGATCAACTGGTCAGGTGCACAAATTAAGGCAACAAGTCGTGATCTTGCTGACGCTGGTTTTTACTACCTCGGTGATTGAGATAGAGTCAAATGTTTTTACTGCAACGTTTTTTTTTTTAATTGGGAACCGACTGATGACCCTGTGGTATAGTTTCGAACCCAGATTTCTTATTTCCACGTAATTCTTGGCTGTAGCTTGCTGTGCAAAACCGCTAATCCTTGTTTGCAGAAATCAATTATTGTGTTTGATTGACGCTTTGATTTTTACAGTTGTAGCGCTTCATTTTTGCAACGCGCAATCCGGAAAGCAGTTACAGTGTTACATTTAAGTTGCTGTATGTACACTAGATGAGAAGTTGAATGTATTTGGTATTTTACTATTATGTTAATTTGCAGATGTACTTTACTTTTATGTTGTATAAAGCCTTAGAAATACATTAATTTGAATTTAATGTTTCGGGTTACAACAATTTATACAACATAAAATCTCTCCATATGGAAAAGGTATTGAAGCCCGAAAGGTTTGACATTAACCCTACGGCTCCAAATGCAGCGAAACTCTGGCGACATTGGCTCGCTACTTTTGAAAATTTTCTAGCAGCGATTGAGAGCGAGAATCTAAACAAACTTACGGTACTTACAAACTATGTTTCGGCTGACGTTTATGAGCTTTTTGGAGAAGCTGCTAACTACGATGCTGCTCTAGAAATATTAAAAGCTGCTTATGCGAGAACGCCTAATGAGATATTTGCAAGACACGCATTATCAACCAGGAAACAACAACCAGACGAAAGCTTAGACGAATATCTGCAGATACTAAAATCATTAAGTAAAGAATGCAATTACCGACAAGTTACAGCAGTTCAGTATCGAGAAGAAGCCATCCGAGACACATTTATAAGAGGGCTGCAAAACGGTAACATTCGACTGTTGGAAAACGAGAGATTGGATTTGCAAGCAGCCGTTACTCAGGCTAGAGTGCTAGACACTGCGCAAAAGAACGCTGATTTATATAAAACGCACGTGACCGCCGTAGCGGATTTGACTCCTCCTCCGTCAGTGCCACCTCTCGAGAGCAATCACAATGGGGGTGACTCCGCATCTTGTGCTGCGTTAAAACGAACGAATTGTTATTTTTGCGGATTTACCTCGCATCCGCGATCCAAATGCCCAGCACGAGAAGCAGTATGTCGCAAATGTAAAAAGAAAGGACATTATCAACGCGTTTGCCAGTCTAAAGCAGTTGCTGCTAATGAATTTACCACAGCTGCAATGTACTCACCGCTATTAGCAATGGCCTCTTTTCGAGGTGTACCTGCAGGTTTAAGGAAATCCAGCGTCTTTTTATCAATCAACAAAAAGAAAGCAATCGCATTAGTTGACTCGGGAAGTACAGATAGCTTTATCCATCCTAGATTGGTTGATGCTTGCTGTCTCAAAATTCAGCCAATAAAAGAAACAATATCGATGGCAACCAGCACTTTAACCGCACCAATTCAGGGATATTGTACAGCCGACATTGAAACTGACGATGGAGAATATCCCAATGTGAAATTGCATGTGTTTCCCAACTTGTGCGCGGATGTGATACTCGGTCAGAACTGGCAAGCAATGCACGAAAGCATTACTATCAATTACGGCGGTGAGAAGCCACCGGTGAAGATCTGCAATTTGACAACGCTGGATGTCACCCCACCGCCATTGTTTCAATACTTATCTCCAGATTGTAAGCCGATTGCGACAAAATCGAGAAAATATAGTCATGAAGATCAAGAATTCATCAAAAACGAAACGAACCGTCTGCTTGCCGAAGGGATCATTGAACCGAGTGACTCGCCCTGGAGAGCGCAAGTGGTGGTCACGAAGAACGAACGCCACAAGAAAAGGTTAGTTATTGACTATTCTCAAACTATTAACAAATACACAAACTTGGACGCTTACCCGTTGCCAAATATAGAAGAGACTGTAAACAAAATCTCAAAGTATCGTGTGTTTAGCACCATAGACCTAAAAAGCGCTTACCATCAAGTACCAATTCGTGAGCATGAGAAAAAGTATACTGCCTTTGAAGCCAATAAGTGTTTGTATCAATTTTGTCGTATTCCTTTTGGCGTCACGAATGGTGTGGCTGCTTTTCAGCGTATAATGAATAGCTTTATTGCCGATGAAGGTTTAAGCGACACATTTGCTTACTTGGACGATGTAACTATTTGTGGTAAAAACCAAACTGAACATGACAAAAACCTTCACCGATTTCTCGATGCGGCGAAACGTAAAAATCTCGTGTACAACGAGAAAAAGTGTACCTTTTCTACTCGTAAGCTAAATATCTTAGGAAGTATTATTTGTGATGGTGTAATTAAACCTGACCCTGAAAGGCTCCAGCCTCTTCGAGACATGCCTCCTCCCCATGATTTAAAAAGCCAAAAACGTGTAGTTGGTTTGTTTGCATACTACTGTAAATGGATTAAGAATTTTTCAGATAAAATACGACCTTTGACGCATAACACTGAGTTTCCTATTGCTGGTGATGCATTAATTGCTTTTAATTTGCTTAAGTGCGATATTGAGGACTCTGTTATTTGTTCAATTGACGAGTCACTACCCTTTCAAGTAGAAACAGACGCATCTGAATTTGCGATAGCTGCTACTTTGTCTCAAAACAGTCGACCTGTTGCGTTTTTCTCACGCATGCTTAATGGCTCTGAACTGAGGCATTCCTCTGTAGAAAAGGAAGCCTCTGCAGTAATTGAAGCCGTTCGTAAATGGAAGCATTATTTGACAGGCCGCCATTTTACATTAATTACTGATCAAAAATCCGTGTCGTATATGTTTAATACTAAGCACCATGGAAAAATCAAAAATGATAAAATAATGAGATGGCGAATTGAACTGAGCACTTTTGATTTTGACATTGTTTATTGCTGTGGGGAAGAGAATATTCCCGCTGATGCTTTATCTCGTGTTAAATGTTTAAGCATGAGTATTGATAAGCTCCGAGATGTGCATGAGTCTCTTTGTCACCCAGGTGAGACACGAATGGCACATTTCGTAAAAGTAAGAAACTTGCCTTTTTCTATCGATCAGATTCGCCAAATAATTCGTTCGTGTCAGGCCTGCAGTGAATGCAAACCTCAATATTATCGGTCAGCGCAAATGAACTTGATCAAAGCTACGCAGCCCTTCGAAAGACTGAACATTGATTTCAAAGGTCCACTTCCGACTACTAACCAAAATCGCTATATTCTGACAATTTGTGACGAATACTCCAGATTTCCTTTCGCTTATCCGAGCCGGGATGTCAGCGCCAACACTGTTATAACACATCTTAGAGAACTGTTTTCTATTTTTGGAATGCCTGCATATATACACTCTGACCGGGGGAGTGCTTTCATGAGTCAAGAACTAAAGGATTTTCTTCATAATAAAGGCATTGCTACAAGCAGGACAACAAGCTACAATCCTGCTGGTAATGGGCAGGTAGAAAGACTTAATGGCACTATTTGGCAAGCAATCACTCTTGCTCTTAAAACTCATAAACTGCCTATCATTTGCTGGCAAGACGTTTTACCCGATGCACTCCATTCTATTCGAACCTTGTTATGCACTGCAACGAATGAAACTCCACATGAACGCATGTTCAATTTTCAACGCAGGTCAACCACTGGATCATCAATACCATCGTGGCTAGCAACACCAGGACCCGTACTTTTAAAGCGCTACGTGAGAAAATCAAAGTTTGATCCCTTGGTAGACGAAGTCGAATTGATCGAGGCGAATCCAAACTACGCTCATATTCGTTTTCCTGACGGGAGAGAAGACACGGTGGCATTAAAGCATTTGGCCCCGAAAAATGACCAGGAGGCTAGAAAAGATCCGCATGCTCAGAAACAACTCTCGAATGATTCAAACGATCCATCTGTCCCATTAACCAAGCCGCAAATTGCAAACAGTGAGTCGGATCGAGAACATGCTCCACACGATTCGTCAATTACTCAACCGACCGCAGTGCCGTCTCATGGAGATCCTATGCCACCACAACAATCGTCTCATGAAACGATATCCCCATCACCACAAACATCTAATGAAACTTCTTCGCCACCACTACGACGCTCACAACGGCAGCGGCGCCCACCTGACCGATATAAGGCTATAGATTACTTGTGATTTGGACTTTTTGCAACTGCCTCATTTTGTGTAATGTATTTCTTTTTTTTTTGGCAGGGGAGAATGTGGTATAGTTTCGAACCCAGATTTCTTATTTCCACGTAATTCTTGGCTGTAGCTTGCTGTGCAAAACCGCTAATCCTTGTTTGCAGAAATCAATTATTGTGTTTGATTGACGCTTTGATTTTTACAGTTGTAGCGCTTCATTTTTGCAACGCGCAATCCGGAAAGCAGTTACAGTGTTACATTTAAGTTGCTGTATGTACACTAGATGAGAAGTTGAATGTATTTGGTATTTTACTATTATGTTAATTTGCAGATGTACTTTACTTTTATGTTGTATAAAGCCTTAGAAATATACTAATTTGAATTTAATGTTTCGGGTTACAACAGACCCTTTTCAGGAACATGCAAAATGGTATCCGTTGTGTGATTACATTTAAAAAAAAAGAGGCGTTGAATTTGTCAAAAACAAAGTTAAAAAACACCTCGATTTGAAACGTCCGATTATAACAAATACCGCTTTAGTTCAACTTGTTGGAGATTTGATAAAGTATTTGAAATCTCAACCAGAACTTCAGACTTCTCCGGCTTTTACTGATTGCAGAAAATTGAAAATGTGGCAATCACTAAACAATGAAATGGATCATATAGAAAATGTGAGAATTCTGAAAACGCTAGGATTTGGGGAGGCAAAAATTAGATGCGTTGTAACTCAAAGATATGAAGAACACGACAATAATTTCTATAACTTTAATAATTTCCTTCAAGCGTTGTTGTATGTCCCTGAAGATCGACAAATGACTCTGGCAGAAGCTAGAAAAATTGTGGAAGAAGAAGGAAAATGTAAAAGTTGCAAGAAAGAAGAAAGGATGTGGTCTTTAAACCGTGTAAACATTTGGGTGTTTGTTTTCAATGTAGCGAATTTCTCACTTGATGTAACACCTGTGACGTGAAAATTGATAGAAAAGTGAGAGTCTATCGATCTTAAATTGCGCCATCAATACTCAAACACGTGAACTGTCATGACCTATGGCGTTCATCCCAAGTTTACTATGATGTTTTAAGTGTGAAATTCAGAAAAAAAGCAAAAATTCAACAAGAGGTGACAGTAGACAGCTATCAGCTACACTTCAAAGTGGAAAACCTGACCTCGACGTTGTTTTTTTTTTTGTATCTTCTCAACAATTACAATTCGCTGGTTATTAAAATGAGGAAAATTGACGTCTATCTCCCCACGGTCACAAGCGACTAAAATTATTTCTGCGAATTTGTGACTGTTTATCCGCTGTGCGAAACCGACGAACAACGACTGATGTGGTAAAGCAAATGAAATGCTGAAAAAACGCTACCGAAAATCTAAACGTTCTTTATTCAAACTTATGTTTTATTTGCACTGTTTTTTATTGCAATAAACCAACATTGGTATATTTTGTTGTGTTGAACAAGACGAAAAGGCGAGTTTTTTATTATTTCTATTTACTCGACAAATCCCAAATTTGCAACATAAACCTATTGTTAAGCGTTGCATAATTGTAGGTAACTTGCTTCTCACATGTCTGGATTTCTTTATTTCTTCCACAATCCTTGCAAAAACAAAAAAAACGATCTTTGAAACCTTAAACTTTTGAGGTTAGAAGCCTAAAGTGCCTCAGACATCTCTGATTTTACCCCGAAGGAGAAAAGCTACAGTATATTTGACCGGGGTTAAAAACTTTTACCATTACAGATATCTATTCAATTTCATCCAAAAAAATTAATCTATCAAGATTAAAAATTTCCATAGCCGCAGAAGTTTTACAGGACTCGATGCACTGCAGACACCTTCAATTTTTACCTGAGATTGAAAGCTGAAATCGCAGTAAGTCTCTCAATTGTTCTCGAAGAGAAAACCTAGTGTTGTTTTTAAGCAATTTGATCGATATGATTTTATACCACTCCAAAACGAAGTCCCTACATTTTAATTGATACAATAGTTTTACAAAATTTTTAATTTTTAAGTTAAAGTTGGAAGGTTTCAAATGTCTCTGATTGAATCATTTCTACAAAGACCAGCAAATTTCTAAAAATTTTTGAGGTAAAAGCAGTATTTAGAATAAACAGACGATTTTCAATATTTTGATCAAATCACTCTGATATAAAGACAAAGTTTACAAAAAGTTAAAGTATCAAACGAGTTTTTTGGATTAGTTTTTGTTGTACATTATAAAAAAAATAAGAACTTTTAGTTAAAAGTTATCAAATTTTTGATTTGTTTCTATGAACCAGGCACTGCATTTGTCTAACCACACCAACACAGAGCACCCCTTCTTGAGTTCTTATTGCAAAATCAGGCTGGGCCACCGCAACGGGTAGATTGCTTGGTCGCAATGAGAAATTAGCGTAAAGTGTCTTTCCCGAGGACACAACGACGCATTAGCAGGTTTGACCTGGGGTCAGCAACCTTTCGATCACTAACTAGCCCGACGCTCTACCAATGAGCTATCGCCAACGCCTTATCGAATAGGACGGCAAAATCATCGTCAACAAAAAAATTGTAATAAGACTTCAATTATTTTCACAAAACTATCTCTATATAAACAAGAATATTTCAAATTTGTAAGATTTTGAGAAAGCTTTCGGTTTTTTTAGATTAATTTTTATTCAAGTCAAAGAAATTGAACTTTGAATGTTTTTTTGATCAAACTATTCTTATGTAAACAAGAAACTTATAAAAATTTTATCTTTTCGACATTTTATTTTTAGACATTTTATTTTTAGACAAAGATTTTAGACAAACGCTTTTCATTGTTACGCTACAGTTTTGCTCAAGACAGAGAAATTACATAGATTGAAGAGAATTTATTGAATCTGTTCCCATGAAAAACAATATTAATTTATTAAACACAATATTTTAGAGAATTCTTAATGAAAACTGATTGAATAATATTTGTTTTTAGTATAGAAGTATTGTTTTAAACAAAGAAATCTTAATCACAAAAATCACAGCCAATGTTATTGTAACAAGTTTATTGCGAACGTTTCGGCCCTCTTCTGGTGCCATTTTCAACGCACAGTAAAAAACTTACGCGAATTACATCCTGGTAGTGATTGAATTAATAACTAGAAAAACATAAAATCAACAAATTAACAACCTTAAAATGATTGAATTAACAACCTTAAAAACATAAAAATCAACAAACGACAAAAGTTACAAGAAATTCGGAACAACATTAGCCTCATCACCTACCCACTAGTCAACCGATTTTTGAAACGAATTCGGGATACCGAAGAAAATACCGTCAAATCAAATCTAACCAAAAAACTGGATAGCCTTGGAATTAACCTTACGGAACCGACCAACATCACTCGAAATCTTTCCGACCGTATCCTAACAAAAACCGAAAGTGCGCTCTTAAACAGAGGACTGGATTTTTGCTTATTTCCAACGAGATTGGACATTCAATCAATTCGAGCTGAATTTGAAAGTTTTTATTCTCGTATTCGTAATCTATTGTCAACATCACAATGCTTAATCCTTAAACAAAAATTAATCTCTCTGTATAGTCGATATGTAACTAGCTTTCACAATAGTACCAATAATAATTACCGTAGGCCTAGCGAATCCGTATTAACAAATGATCAAAAAAGTGCATTAGCTTCTCTACGTAACGACCCCAATATAGTAATTACTAGACCGGATAAAGGAAATGGAGTATGCATTTAAAATCATTGCGATTATGTTTCAAAAATGCTCACTATTTTAAATGACCAAAGTAAATTTAAGCCTTGTAATCACGATACTAGTTTATCCAACCTAACCAAATTTCAACGCTCACTATATTATCTTAAATCAAAAAAGGCAATTCCAAACGATGTTTATGAGAAAATTTACCCTACAGCTACCACCACTCCGTCACTCTACGGGCTACCTAAACTTCACAAACCTGATATCCCTCTAAGGCCCATCCTTTCCTGTTCTGGTTCGTTCAACCATGAATGCGCACGTTGGCTATCCCATTCTCTAAATAACTTACGACAACATTCCACCAATATTCCAGACACTTTCCAATTTCTAGCAAAACTGTCTGAACATAATATCACAAACCAAACTATGGTTTCATATGATGTCAAAAGCCTCTTTACAAACATTCCCACTACTTATACCACCAATCTCATACTAGACTCTATTTTCAGTAACGGATGCACAAGCTGGAATGGCTTAAATCGTAACCGACTCAAAAAATTAATAACTTGGTGCACCCAAAATACCACCTTCCAATTCAATAACAAATTTTATCAACAGCTAGATGGCGTTGCAATAAGTTCACCAATTGGATCTCTAATGGCTGACGTCATAATGAACCATGTCGTCGACAAAGCTCTTGATCTCACTCCCCCTTCCCATCGTCCAAACTTCTTTTGCCGTTACGTCGATGATTGCTTCGCTACATTTCCGAACCCAACTTCTATCGACATATTTCTAACCAATCTCAATACTATCCACAAACAAATTCAATTCACTAAAGAACTGGAAATACACAATTCACTAACCTTTCTTGATGTTTTCATAGAAAAAACCAACAGTGGAATCAAGACGAGCAGATATCACAAACCTACCAAAACTAACCTACTAACCAAATACACAAGCTTTTCCCCTCTTCATTACAAACGAAATCTAGTCAACAACCTTTTACAACGATCTTACTCTATTTGCAATTCCTATACTACGATTGATTCCGAGTTCCAATCAATCAAAGACACCCTTCTAAAAAACAGATACCCACTGAGTTTTATAGACAAATGCATCCGGGAATTTTTCAACAGAAAGTTCAACCCAAAACGCCCCAAACAAACCCAAACAAAACCTTCAACTTATCTGCTCTTTAGACTTCCTTATCTAGGCTCCATTTCCTACCACATCGAAAAAGAACTCCACCAATACACAAAAACTCACTTGCCAGACTCTAAATTAAGGTTTATCCATAATACCAACAAACTTAAGCAACAATTTTTGATTAAAGATCGTCAACGACAACTAACAAGAAGCAATATAGTGTATCGACTCAATTGCTCATGTGGATCTTTTTACATTGGACAAACCCGGAGAAATCTTGTAAAACGCCTGGAAGAACACCAATCAAGCCCCAACTCCGAAGTCTGCAACCATCTCCAATCCAATCCTTCGCACAGAGTTGATTTTCATAATCCACAAATACTCACCTCCTGCCCAGACAAACACAAACTTTTGATCCTAGAATCATTATACATCCAACTCCTCAAACCTAATCTTAATCTCGACTCCTCATCTTATCCACTCCGCCTTTTTAATGCGTGAAAGACATAGGCCTATTTCTAGTTATTAATTCAATCACTACCAGGATGTAATTCGCGTAAGTTTTTTACTGTGCGTTGAAAATGGCACCAGAAGAGGGCCGAAACGTTCGCAATAAACTTGTTACAATAACATTGGCTGTGATTTTTGTGATTAAAATATTAGCCTCCTCCCAATTATACCGTTTGCCAAAGAAATCTTAAGACTTTAATTTTTTTTTCACAAATCTACCTCTATGCAAGCACGATTACTCAAAAAACTTGCAAAATGTTGTTCAATAACACAAACAAATTGTACAACCAAAGAAGAAAATCGTAAAATAGTTTGTTTAGAACATTTTTAATTCAAAGTACATAAACTATCTTTCAGGCAAATTTATAACCGAGATCATAAAAAAGGTTTAATTTTGAACGACTCTTCGGAATAATTATGAAAAAATATCGGTTTCAAACAAGAATTCAAGGTAAATTTTTGAAATGTTTTGCAAAATTATCACTTTGTTAAATATTCGAATAAAATATATTCCAAAAAAATTCCAACCGATTTCAAAAAAAAGTCTTCGACAGCATAGCTCAGAGCAAATAACATAACACAGTACACATCAAAAATTAAAGATTTAAGACCCTACAGTTTGTTCCATCCGTAATCGCGATCATCAAGATGTCTTAATAAAATTTTAGGCAAATAATCGGGTTTTTTGTTTTGGATGAAGCTCTTATTCAAATCAAAGAAAATGCAAGTATTTGAATGTCTTTAATCAAACATTTCTCATAAAAACATGAAAACGGTTAAAAATTTTATTATATTAGGTAAGTTTTAAGTAAAAGTAATAACCATCATGAAGAAAACCAAGATTTTGATCAAATTATCGGCACACAAAGAAAAAAATTAATGAAAAGTTCAGGTTTTAGGCAAGCTTTTCAATTATGCCTGTTAAAATTTAAAACCAGGACAAATAAAGCGTTAGGTTTTAAAATATTTTGATAAATTTATTCCTATAAAACAAGATCAAGTAATAAAAAACTCTACTTTATGTAGACATTTAGATTAAAAATTTGTCAAACAGTATTCGGTTTAAGATTGAATTGTCGCTTGAATAAAAACAATGTAAGATTTTGAGATATTTCTGCAAAAAACGTTTTAACGTAAAAAAGAAAATCGCAAAAACTGACAAAAATTTTAAAACTCGAGACTTTAAGACAAGGTTTCATAACAAATGACATAAAAAAAAAGCAAAACATCTTGTTTTAACTCAAGATAGAGTGTAGTTGAATAAAATTTTACAGTATTTTAGTAAAAAGATCAGTATAAAACTAAAAAAAAAAAATTTACTTAAACTTTCAATTTAAAATGACGAAATGTAAGATTTTTTACAAAACTATTACTACGACAAAAAAAAAGTTGAGATTTATGGACTAAAATTAATAAACATTATCTATTTTGGTTAAATTTAAGACATTTTAGTAAAAAAAATTGGTGTAAACTAAAAAATTGTTAAAAAATTTAAGATGTTAGGTAAATGTTTTTGTTTCAAAGTAAAAAAAAGATTATTTTACTTTAACTTTCAATTTAAAATAAAGAAATGTAACATTTTTTGCAAAACTATCGCTACGACAACAAAAAAGTAGAGATTTATGGACTAAAATGAATAAACATTATCTATTTTGGTTAAATTTTATGGCGCTTTAGTAAAAAAATCAGTGTAAAACTAAAAAATTATTAAAAATTTTGAAATAATAGGTAAACGTTTTTGTTTCAAATTAGAAAAAAACATTATTTTTAAGTAAAGTTTCAATTCAAAACTAAGAAATGCAAGATTAGGAATCTTTTTTACAAAACTATGGCTGCGAAAACAAAGAAGTTTGGACTTTTTGATTAAAAATAATAAACAATATTTTTTTAACTAAGTGATTTACTGGACATTTTAATATTTTGGAACGTTTTCTATCAAATTTAAGGTCCAAGAAAATTGCTTGAGAAAAAATGTTACAGATTACAGTTTTTAAGGAATATATTCATTCGAAACAAATAAACCGAAAGAATTTAAGTTATTTTTTCATAAAATGACTTACTTTAAAACATGGAAATCAGTAAAAGAATTAATGTTTTAAACTGATTTAATGGTGTTTTTTTTGGATTAAATCGGTGTGCTTGTGAATGAACGGATGCTACATGCTGTGCCTGTGAATGATAACCAAGCATAGGTTTCATCTAAAGATGGATGATGATTTCCTTCATGTGCATGTTTCAGCACTGATCCTGCTATACTGCTTCCATGAATGCTCTAATGCTATAAGCTACAAGACATGCCTTCAAAAGGTACCTTGAGTGTTTTTCAACGACTAAATGAATCAAATGATACTTAACTTTTACCAGATGGTCATGTTCACATCTTACTATCTGAACTTGTATAAATGTACATAGTTTTCCTGTACATAGGTCTTGTGTTATTGGTTGTTTTATTTCCAGATGTTGCAACACAATTAATGCTTGCCTACCTGATTAAATTTGGGACTGATTGAACGGCAGTTTTACTTATTTTGATTAAAAACAGTAAAGTCTTATTTAAAATAATAAAATTTTTAAACGTTTCGGACTTAGCTATGTCCATCATCAGTAAAATCTAAAACAGTAAGAAAGTAAAGAACTAGTCTCGAATGAAAGTAGACACATTTCAGTACAAGATACGAGGACGATTTGTTTTTGGTATTTTCAAGTAATGAGGAAGCTCAATCTTTCTTTGGCGTAATGAATCGCATTCGTAAATCTATAAATTTTACACAGGAACAGGAGTGCAACGGACAACTTGCCTTTCTTGATGTACTCGTTTTAAGAATTACCGGAAATGTAGCACAAACATCCGTCTTCAGAAAGAAAACTCATACCGGACTGTATTTAAAGTGGACCAGTTTTGTCCCGTACCGATACAAACGCAATTTAGTGAACTCACTACTACAACGGGCCTACAAAATTGGATCTTCATACAAACTGATTCACAGCGATTTCATGAGAATTAAAGAAATGCTGGCAAAAAATGGATACCCTAGGACATTTGTTGACAATTGCATTCGAGGTTTTTTAAATTCCAAACACACGGATATATGAGGACAAAGCAACGCAACGCCGACGATGGCGCGAATGGAGCCAATGGCCTTCGATACTGTACTGCAGCTTTGAAGCTTTTTTGCGCAGAGCAGCCTTGTCAGGAGCATCTAGACTAGAAAACCTCCGGGTTCATCGGTGCTTCCTGGCCTGATTGTGTTTTTGAATCTGTGCCCATTTGTGTGTCTTGCTTAAGCTTTTCAACTTTCAGGCAAATAAACTTATGTTATGTTATGTTATGTTATGATACGAAGAGAACAAACCAAATTACTACTCAACCTACTCAAAAACATTTGACTTGCAGGCTTCCCTTTCTGGGACCAATCTCAATGCAAGTACAGCATGAAATCGGCAACTATTTTGCAAAAAATACAAATGGGAAAATCAAAGTTAGAGTTATTTACGACACATTCAAATTAAAAAGTTTTTTTCGAGTCAAAGAAGGTCAAGCACTACTACATCGGTCAAATGTGGTCTATCATATTCATTGCTCATGCGGCAGCAACTACATTGGTGAGACTGCCAGAAATTTGCTTACACGACTCAACGAACACAACCCCGGCTCCAAAAAATGTAAAAACACAGACGTTACCAACCACCTCTACGAAAATCCCGACCATAAAATTGACTTTGCAAAACCTAAAATTCTTGGAACTGCCAGGAACCGAACCAAGGTATTCATTTTAGAAACTTTAAGCATCGACAAACTGAAACCGGACATAAACGTTGATCAATCATTGATAACTTTGTATCTGTTCAACACGTGATTGTTCTTTGTTTTTTCCTCTTTTCTCATTCATTGCACTGTGCTAATATCACAGAATTACTTAGTGTGTTTAGCAGTGGAACAGCAGATTGTTTACATCAGCAGGTTTTACTCAATTGCAGCGCACTATGTACAACTTTTACTGAAATGTGTCTACTTTCATTCGAGACTAGTTCTTTACTTTTTTACTGTTTTAGATTTTACTTTTTACTGATGATGGACATAGCTAAGTCCGAAACGTTTAAAAATTTTATTATTTTAAATAAGGCTTTACTGTTTTTAATCAAACTGATTAAATTTGTTTATTAGTGCTAAAAACTGCTGCCTGTATCATACTACACTACTGTTGTGCCTCTGCTAACCAGTAACCACTTACATTTTCTTCAGGAGTGTAGCCTGTTTTACTGCCAATTGTTGTTTCAACTTTACTAACCACTTAAATTTTGCTCCGGGGGGTAGCTTGTGGTGACCTGGTCACTACACTGCCTTATCTGTGATGTGTAATCAGCATAATTGGAAGCATAGTAATGATTTATTTTATTATTTATAATTGGCCACACTGATGTCTGCTTCTTGTTTTTCTGTTTTTCTGGTAAAGTTAATTTTGTTAGTTAAATCAAGGAAAAAGAAGACAGAAACAAAAAGGAGAAGTTGTAAGTACTTAGAGCTTAGGTATCTCCACAATTCACCTACACCTCGCCAGTTTTTATGCTCCAAAATACTTTTGAAAAAAATCAGCATAGTAAGGGAATGCTCATTGAAAAAATTTTTGAATTGAGAGTGCCTGGGCCCCCTGGCCCTATGATATATGTACTCCTATGACTGGTTGTTTTCATGTCAAAACAATAATCTTTAAGTAAAATTTTCGACTAGTTTATTATTTACTGCTTAAATATTGCAGGTGGCAATGTACTTTACTTCCCCCTGCCTTGGCCAAATCACTCAGAAAATTTAACCCCAAAATGCATGATTTGAAAGGTGTTTTGGACTTAAATTGCAAGCAAAAAAATAACTAAACAACTTAATTTTTTCAATTTGCTTTCAAATATTAAAAATCTAGTACTTTCAAATGGCTTTGAATTTGCGCGAAATGTGATCCAATAATATTAAAATAGCCTTTTTTTTCCAAAAACTTACGAAAAATCGCCCTGCGTCTGGGGGCTTCGCCCCAAGACCCCCAAAGCCTCCGGCGGCTAGGGGCTCCGCCCCTAGACCCCCGTCTGTGATACGTTTGAATTACAGTATACTTCTTTACTTAAACACGTCTCTCAATTTAGACAGTTTCGCATTTCAGCTATTGGTTTAAGCCCTCTCCTTGAACGAGTTCCTAGTTACGTGCCATTTCATCAATGTCTTTGTTGCGATTGAAAGTTTCTCTCCCGAGATGTTTTTGTGGCATCATTTACGGTTTAAGTAAATTCATAAGATTAGTTTAATTGTGCTGGCAGTTACTATATTAATCAACAAAACGGAAAGTGCAAAATTGATTGGAAGTAGTCGGGACTCTATTGTGACGTCATAATGTTGTTTAACAAATTTCTGGTTTTAAGGGATATTAAAACAGTTTTTCATCTTAAATTATGTCATGTCAAGATATTCGATCGTTGCATGTCAAAGTTTTGCACCAACCAAAGTGGTCGGGGTGTTGTTGTGATGTCACAATGAATTAGCATTTTTACAAAATTTATATTAATGCTTGCTGTTAAACAACATTTTAGTGTTTGCATTAAACAAATTATAAGTTACAAACCTTATGGTGCTAAATCGATTCGAAAGTCGGGAAAATACTATGACGTCAAACTGACGTTTATGACATTGCTAATTCCAAGTGTTACTCATATCAGTTATTAATATTCAACTATAGTGCTATCTAAAGGATTCATTGCAGTTGAAGGTTTCATATAGATTCGAAAAAGGTAGAGATGCTAATGTAACAGAATAATGCATTTACGGCATAGGTGGGCACAAGTCCGTTAATCGTTAATCCGTTAATAACGAAGCTAACTTTTTCTTTAACTCGTTAATCCGTTAAAAAGTTTTTTTGTGTTAACGGACTAAATTAACTTCCGTTAAGTGCTGTTAACGGACTAAATTAACTTCCGTTAAGTTCTGTTGACTTCCGTTAACGTTTGTATCGTTAATATCTTGCACATTCAGTCATCATACTTGTACAAATCAGCTTGCACTGGTAACACTTGTTGCGTATAAGCACGAGTTTTATAGAAGAGAGCGAAGAAAAGAGCTCTTTTTTGTGGCAAATAATAAACTGCAGCCTCGTAGGTCTATTGATTATCGCTGATCACAAGTTCCAAAGATTTTCCGATCGCAGCTTTCTTAGTGCATTTGAACTTATTTTTATCTTGAAATTAGATTAGACTGTAAAATGTAACTTCCAAAACACAAAAAGACTACCATAGCAATAAATATTTCCTTACAACCAGCTCTAAAGAGTCAATACATGTTCTAGAAGCGAGTGAATAAAGCGAAATGTAAATTATACGCAAAATGTTAACGGATTAACGGACTTTATTAACTTCCGTTAATTAAAGTTGAAAATAACGGATTAACGTTAACGGAGATGTGAAGTTTGTTAACGGACTAGTGGTTAACGAAGCTAACGTTTTGCATTAACTTGCCCACCTATGATTTACGGTTTACCTAAATTCATATTAATTGATGCTCTCTTGATAAACAGCTATTTTAATAACGAAATTGGACATGAAAAAATTGCTCAAAGTTGTCGTGATTCTATTATGACGTCATAATGTCGTTGAACAAATTTGATAATTTCAAGCAATTTTAGATTGCAAGTTATTGATGATAAATGATATCAAGATATTTATTGTTGCTTAAAAGTTTCACAACAATCCAAGTGATTTAGTCGCTGCTGTGACGTCATAATAAAGGATAATTTTATTATGTTATTTCGACATTTTTGGTAGATGCCAGAGTTTGAATTGTTTTATGTCATTGGTTTAAACAAACTTGGAAGTGCTGCCCTAAATTGGTTCAAAGCATACGGCAGTGTACTATGACGTTAACAAAATTGCTAATTCCAAGAGATACTTAAGTACTATCGATTGTTTATAATAAGTATCAAAATGTGTTTGCTGCGGATGAAAGTTTAAGACGAAAACATCACAATTGTTTATTTTAACTTTTTTATTTCAAGCAAAATAAAATTTCTGTTCAACAGCAAAAACAAATGTAAAGATAAAATTTAATGCTGTTCAGCTGCAACCATTTATATTTATTTCGTAAAAATGCTAATTTGGTATGACATCACAACAACATATACATCTCGATCTCTTCGGTTGGTGCAAACTTTGACATGCGACGATCTAATACCTTGACATGATTCATGATAAATTGTTCTAATATTGCTCAAAACCAGAAGTTTGTTAAACAACACCATGACGTCACAATTAGCAGAGGTGGAGTTGAGGACACAAGGCTCGAGGCCAAGGGCGCAAAAAAATTCTGAGGCCAAGGACAAACCCTCTCGAGGCCAAGGCAGGACGGCGCCAGGATAGCGTGACTGGGGGTGCAGAAATAAATTTGGGGGCGCACGAGAAGTTTATTTATGTGAATTGGAGAGGAGCACGGGGGCACGAGAAATTTATTTCAGTGTGGATTAAACGAACAAGGTGAAGACCAAGAGAAAAAGGTCTTCAGTTCAAAACTTTTCACAAATTCTGGTTATCGTCTCAAAATTCTTGCGATTTTTCACAAATTTTAAGTGAAAGTATCCCTTTTGAAAGTATACCTTTCGTAAACATACCTTTTTTCACAAAAAAAAAAGGTCTTCGTCCCAAAATTTTTATGAAATCCGGTCTGAGTCCACAAAAATTACAAAAATACGGGCGGTAAACACCAATTTGGAGGCTTAGGCCTCGATTTGCACTCCAATAGCCCCGAGCCTGTTATTGTCTACGGGGCACAGTCCTCGCTTGGGGGGGCACATTTTTCGTTTGGGGGGCACAAGCAGTTATTTGGGGGGGCACGGCCCCGGAATGCCCCCGTGGCGCCGGGCCTGGGCCAAGGATTAAGGACACAGGCGTAAGTGTTCTAAAAAAAAAACAAAGGTCTTCAATTTTTTTTTCAGTCAATCTCAAAAAAAAAAAAATTTTTTTAAATTTTTCAGGCAAAAAAAGTCTTCAAAAATTTTTTTTCAGGCGATCTTCACTTGAGGAAAACAAAAAAGGTTTTCCAAAATTTTCCGCGAGGCTTCTGGCGTTTTCCAACAAAATTTCAGCAGTTTAAAAAATAGAAAATAGTGCTGTCCTCAAACCGAGGACAGAGCAATTTTCGATGACTTGAGGCTTCGAGATCGAGGCCAAGGACTTCAAAATGTGTCCTCGAGGACTCCACCTCTAACAATTAGAGTCCCGGCTATTTCCAGCCAATTTTGCATTTTCAGCTTTGTTACTTTTAATTTGTCAATGTCAGCACTAGAAAATCAATCAACAGTGCATCAATTATTATGAATTTACTTAAACTGTGAAGACATTATTATGACGTCACAAAAGCGTCTTGGGGAGGGGAGGCCACTTCGACTTAAGACATAAAACTTTTTATCGTAACAAAGACATTGATGGAAGTCATGATTGATGACTTTGTTAATTCGTCAAAATAAACATTTTTGTCACTTCAATAATTGTGATTGTAATTACATTTTATTCATCAAGTTGCCTTGGCCAGGAGACAGCGAAGGGACCTTTCGGTCTTCGAGTCAAGCTGCCACCTGCCCATCTGTCTACCACACACGATGGAGGCTTCACACTGTCCCTTTAATTGCTGAACGTCAAGCAGGGAAGCTGTGAACACCAATTTTTATAGTCTTTGGTTTGACTCGACCGGGAATCGAACCCGTGTCTACCGCTTCAGTAGCAGACGCTTTATCCACTCGACCACTGATCGGTTTAATGTTGTATGATGTCATAATATAGTCACGACTACTTCGAACCGATTTACCGTTTTCAAGTTTTGCTGTTTCATTTATTCAATACGAGGACTTAAAACGTTTGGCAAGCACAAATACAATATAAAAAACTGTCAATACGTAGTGATGTCACAATAGAGTTTCGATCACATCGACTTGATATATACGGGCAATTAACATCTAACTATAATTTTTGATCTTTAATTGCTTCAGAATCGCTTGAATATAGCAAACTTGTTAAAAACATTGTGTTGTCGTAACGGAGTCATGACTACTTCGCACCAATTTACTACTTTCAAGTTTTATAATCAATATCATAAAAACGTTCAGCAGTGCATAAATTAATCTACATTTAAGGAAACTATAAATGTTCCATGATGTCACAAAAAGCAATAAAATATCATTGGGTTGTGACGTCACAATAACGTCTCGATCACTTCGATTAGATGCAAACCTTTTGGCTGTAACAACATAATTTGCATCAATATTCTTTGGACAATAGCTCTAAAGTCATTTAAAATTAGCAAGTTTTCAAGTTATTATGACCTCACATTGGAATCCTGACTACGTCGAGCATGCTTCGCGCCGATATATCACTTTTAGGTTTGTAGTTCATTTTATTCTAAACTGCTTCGAAGCGAAAGCTAGCAAAAATCAATGTATCAGAGGTGGAGTCGAGGACACAAGGCTCGAGGATAAGGCCAAGGACACAAAAAAAATCCGAGGCCAAGGCCAAGGACAGCCTTTCCGAGGACAGACACTCTCGAGGTCAAGGACAGGAATGCTCGAGGCCAAGGCCAAGGACCAAGGATACAAGCGCAAAAGCTCTCCAAAAAAAAAAGTTCTTGAAAAATTTTTTCAAGTGATCTCCACAAAAAAACGTTTTCCAAAAAATTTTTCAAGCGCTCCACAAAATTTTAACAATTCAAAAAATAGTGCTGTCCTCGAGCCGAGGACAGACCATTTTTCGAGGACTTGAGGCCTCGAGGCCAAGGCCAAGGACTTGACTTCGAGGCCAAGGCCAAGGACTTCAAAATGTGTCTTCGAGGACTCAACCTCTGCGAAGTATGACATTCGAAAATACTTTAGCGTCTCTGGTGTTGAAAAGATTGCATGTTCACGTTTACTTTACATTGAGTGGCGGTCACCGATAAAAATCGCGGGCAATGGAATCAAAGAGAGGGAAACTTTGAACTTCTGTGTGTTTTCTAATCTCTATCCTATACTGTGCTGTTGCTGTAGGACTCCAGCACTAGATGGCGGTGCAAACAACAACATTCACGTGATTATGCGTTTAGTTGCCTGAGTAGTAATATCACGACTATTTTCTAACCTAAGGCAATGGCATCCAGCGCTGATTAGGCTGAACTGAATGGAGTACTTTTGCTGCGTAATAAATCAATTTAATCTCTTCAGCAGCACAGAACCAAATAGGAAAAAAGAGATTACTTTACAGTAGCCAAGCTTTCTCAGTGAAGACAATCGCATAAGCAGTAAGAACCAGTGCAAAAAAATGCTAGTACTACAGGCTGTTTTGCCTGTTTGCATTTTTCTAACGTTATAATGCTAAACTGTTTTTTTTAAATAATCACTAAATTAACAAATATGATCCCACTGTAGCTCTACTGTGCCAAGTATATCTACTAGCAGACTAGGCTAAGCCTTTTATATCTACTAGGCCTAGTATATTTATAACAGTAGCATAATTGTATCTTTATAGTGAGATAGCCTAGCTTAGCTAACAGTAACACTAATCTCTTTTCCAACTCCGTTCTGTTTTCATCCTTTTTCTGAGTTTGCTGCTATTCCGGCAGTTGGATTAGCATACCGAATGCCGGAGATTACCTTCACTCGAAAACTGCTAAGTTTTTTTATGCTCCCTAGACTTAATCACCATTGAATTGTTTACCTATCTAGTATCTACACCTCTTATTGTTATTGTGTTATGTTGCTAAGACGGAACCAATATACTTGTTCGTTCAGTTCTGCATACTGGCTTAAATTAATTTAGTACACAGCAAAAGTACTTGATTTAGTTTAGCCTAATCAGCACTGGATCCCATTGACTTACGTTCGAATTCAGATCGTAGCTGCGGCGACGCTAATCAACGTCAGTGTTGCCAATAAAAATTTGTAAAATTGCGATAAAAATTCTGGGGAATGTTACCTCGTGTTTGAAGTACAAGATCTTTAAAACGGCGTAGTCCAGAAGAATGGAGTCAATGCTAATCTAATACAATGCTAATGTCCTAACCTTTAATACCCCCATTGAATTTGCCTGCACTTCTTATGTAGATTAGTTAGCAAATTTTTGAATTAAAGGGGATCGGGCCCCCTGTTCGTCCAGAATAATATTACTGTTAATTACTGTTGAACGCGTGCACTTTTGTTCGGAGAAATGCTAAAAGAAACTGAAACTGAAGAAACAGTAGGCTTTGTTTTAATATTTTCATCATTGAAGGCATTTTAATTGAGGGAAAGCTTGCCTCTCCCTTGGCTACGCCTATGGGTGTTGTTGTGTTTCATACAACAAAATAAAAGCTAAATTACTTTAACTTTCTCAGTTCGGAAACTGTAAAATCGGAGCAGGTTTTCACACTGTCGTTTTCATATTCTTTGCAAGACAAAAGAATCAAGAATCGCAATTAAACACACAATCGTCCTCGTGGTAACGCTTGAAAGCACACAGACAGAGTTGCGATTTCTTACGTCATCATAACACCTCCCATGTAAAATCAAAACATGACCAATATGGAAAAAGCACGAGTCACTTGTGGAAGTCCTCTTTTTCTTATATCGTGGTAGCCAACTATACTGTACAAAATCAATCAATCAATCAATCAATCATATTTGTTTTGTCACAAAATTAAAACAATAATACACGAGAACAGTTATTATGTGTTTAAGTGAAATAGACTAGGAGGGCTGCGAAGTGACCTGCCGGTCTTCGAGTCAAGCAGCCACCTAACTTTTGTAGGTCAATATTTATTGCTTAATAACTATTAGCTCGAGCTTTACTTCATGTTATGTTAATTAAACGGAATTGATTTTATACAATAATTTTATATCTAGTTGCATACTGTCGAGGGAAAAGTTGAACAGAAAAAAAATACATATATTTTTTTTATCCTTGCAGAAATCATATCACTTGCGAGATCAAATGCTTTTTGTGGATTTTTTTAAAAGTTGATAAATTACCGTTGTTATTCTTAATTTCGTTAGGTATATCGTTCCATACTTTAACTCCTCTATATTTGATAGATCTTTGTGATCTGTGCGGAATCTAGGAATATAAAATTGATTTTTCTTTTGTGAAGCTCTCGTACTTCTTTTGTTAATTGCCATGACACTATTAAAATAGTTATCGAATTGAACAGGAAGTTGCTTGTGAATGAATTTATACATAAACTTGGCTGTTTCTTGACTTAATAAACTATTTAAATTAAGTATATTGTGATCTTTGTAGAGTAAATGCGCACTCTGAAACCGAGTTGCGCCAGAAAGTAATTTAATTGCCCTATTTTGCAAAGATTTTAGCGGAGTAAGGTATGAAGGATATGTTGCTTCCCACACCATAATGCCATATGTGAGATGAGAATGAATGAAGGCAAAATAAATTTGTTTTAGTATTCGAAAGGAAACAAATTGCCTTATCCTCGTCATAATGCCAACTGCTCGAGAAACAGTAGTTCTAAGTTGATTGATATGATTACCGAAGAGGAGCTGATTATCAACATTTATACCCAAGTATTTTATGCTTTTCTCTACTTTTAGAATAGATGAATCTAGTGTGATGAGTGCATCAGGTGATGGTTTGTGTAAGTATGGTGAAACAACAAGTAAGTAGGATTTGGTTGGATTTACTGTTAATTTATTAGTTTTGGCCCATCTGGAAACATTGGCTAGGTCTTGATTTATGTTTTTTTCCAACTGGGCAAAAGATGGGTGACTGAGAATTAAACATGTGTCATCCGCAAATAATCTAGGGAGGCTATCAGTGGCATTAGGAAGGTCATTAATGTATAGTAGAAAAAGAAGTGGCCCTAATGTAGAGCCTTGAGGCACTCCTAGCTGGATATGCTGTAGTGAGGAGCTAATATCACCTAAACTAACACATTGTGTTCGATTCGAGAGATAAGAAGCAATTAGCTTATGTGCTTTTCCGCGAATACCGTAGTGATGGAGCTTAATTAATAGTCTTTCATGACAGACCGCATCGAAAGCTTTAGTTAAATCAAAAGTTACCAGCGCAGAAATCTTTATTCTCAATGTTATGGTATGCAGTTGTTATAATATCTAAAATTGCATGTTGTGTTGAATGGTGAGGACGAAACCCGTATTGTGTTGGTATTAAGATCGATTTTTTATCTAAAAATTTGAAAAAACGATTAAAAATTAATTTTTCATATATTTTAGAGAACGGGGATAACAGAGGTATAGGGCGATAGTTATTGACGATTTGTTTGTCTCCAGACTTGTAAATAGGAATTACTTTGGCAATTTTAATGCAACGAATCCATACACTGCAAAATGCAACGAATCCATACACTGCAAAACTAACATTTCAGTCTACATATCTTTGGCACTTTAGGTTTAATGTTTCTCCTGGGCCGATCTGAAATGTTAACCTCATTCCCCACAGAAGTACCAGTGCCACAATTAGATTCGGAGATATCCGTGTGCCGGGTACGTAGCTGTCTTTGCCAAATTTGCCAGCAGCAAGTGACTCTTACTGTAGCACTGCAAGCCCCAATCACCCGGACAATTGTAGCTGGTACCCAACGTGGTTTGACACTCTGTTTAGGGCCACAAACTAAAGCATAGCAGGGCATCCCTTCTTTGTAAGGGTTATTGCTGTTGCCAACACCTGCTTTGATTGATTGTCGGTTCTCGGTGACTTGCTTCTTCTGGGCAGCATGAGCATGCGATGGTAGCAAAACGTCAATCTTGGTACGGATTTGGCGTCCGTTTAAAAGTTCACTAGGTGGGTAACCACACTATAAAGGCGTGCGTCTATACTGCATCAAAAACTCCTGCAGTGCACATTTGGGTGTAAGTGTCGACTTTTGCATCGCCTGTTTAAAAGTCTGTACTAGTCTTTCCGCTGCTCCATTTGTATCTGAATGGTAGGGGGGCTCCCCCTATCCCTCTTTCTTTACACCATTGCTGGAATTCGGTTAATGTAAAAGTTGCTGCATTGTCCGTCATCTAACAGTGAGGATAACTGAAGTGTGCAAAAGAATTTTCTAAAAGCTCCATTGTTGATTTTTACACACTGAGTCAGTTGGGTAAATGCAAGGGTACTTGGAGTATGCATCGACAATCACTAGCCAATTTTTCCCCATAAAATTGATAGCATGGGCTGCATGAATCTGACTCCAAAGTTTTTCCACAGATGGTTGTTCATCTTTGCTGGCTTATTTTGAAACTCAGCACATGTAGTGCACGACTGACATTGTTCTTTGATGTTAATGTTCAAACGAGGCCAATAGACAGCAGTGCGGGCCTGCTGCTTCATTTTTTCTATGCCAAAATGCCAAAGGTGAAGCAGATCCAAGACTAATTTTTGTAAACTTTAGGGAATTACATCTCTGGCCCCATATAAGTAGAGATGGGCAAGATCACCACCTTTTGGTGATCTTAAAGATAAAGATCAGATCATCGAAAACTGTGATCTTGAAGATCAAAGATCAGATCACCCAAACACTGTGATTTTTAGATCAAAATCACTTTAGTTTTAGCACACAAAAAGAGGTAATGGCGGTGATGGGGAGGGGGTAAGCTATAAATGTTAAATGCTGTATCAGTATTGACTATTAATGGCAATAGCAGTGCTGATTTCGCTAATAACGTAAGACATTTGGCACTCACAAACTTTTTGTAGCTATTTTACTAGTTGAAATGATTACGAAAACCTTCTGGGTTGCTTTTGTTAGATTTGCATAACAATAACAAAATTCAAGAACAAAATCAAATCAAAACTATCAATTCTTTATTATACTCGCTTAAATACTCTTTATGGGTGCCGCGAGTTTGCTAGGCCCATTTACCCTTCAAAGCGCCACGGGCACACAATTTAACCTCGCAACAGTGGCGAGCCATTGGCAACTGGTGTTAGATTTAATCAACTCGAGAATCAAACCCGGTATCCCGCACAAGACTCGCCATTAAAGCCAGACGCGTCTGCCACTCTGCCATCCCGCCGGTCAAGAACAAAATCCTTTTTCATGACTTTGTATATTTTATGATATTGACATCGCAGATGATAGACAGTAAACTAAAAGAATTTTTTTAGACTCCATTCAGCTCCTTCCATTATACTTCACTCCAGTTTAGACTCCATTCCGTGTCGGAGCCATGAAATCAGTAGCGTAGCCAGGGGCTATAGAGCTATAGCCCGGCCCCTCCTCCATTGGCATGTCGACCAAAATGCAGAATGGAACAAACGCTACGTTTTTTGCACTTTTGAGACTGTTTTATGCACTGGAGTGGACTAAAAAGTGATTTAAAACTTCTTTTGAAACATATATTCAGGGGGGGCTAATTTGTCAAAAATAAAACTAACAAATAAAAAAAACTTTGAAAAATGGTGAGAAATAAGCAATCAAATTTGATCGCAAGTGCAAAATGCTAAACTAAGGTATCATCAACACATATACTATAAACTAAGGAATAGGGGGGGGCTATTCAGTTTTAGTTAATTAACAATCATCTCTCTTAAATCTCTTTTCATTAGCCCCCCCAAATTATTTTTTCTTTATAAACTGTATACGAAATAGATTACTCCGTGTGAGTTTTATTGGACTATTCGATTTTATAATTTACCAGCATCTAAACATGAGAACTAACATTTTACCATTAGCCACCTCCCAAATTGCTCATTTATGCCACCAGTTTAATCATGTTTTCACTGCCAATTTCTAAGCCACGTTTTAAAAGCATTATTTTTTTAATCAAAAATGCCCTAAAATGAAGTTGTTTTTGCAAAAAAATGCAAAATTTTCAAGCGCTGGGGGCTGCGCCTCCAGACCCCTATGCCTCCAGAGGCTGGGGGCTTTGCCCCCAACCCCCAGTCTCCGGCGGCTGCCCCCAGACCCCCAAAACAGCCCCCCATAGCAAAATCCTGGCTACGCGCATGCATGAAATAGCTTCAGAATATCACGAAACTTCTTCACGATCAAGATCACACAAAAAATGTGATTTTGAAGATCAAGATCAGATCATTAAAATAATGTGATCTTGAAGATCAAGATTAAATCACGATCTTGATTATCAAGATCACGATTTGATCTTCAAGATCAAGATTTTGCCCATCTCTGCATATAACAAACATCTATGTTCTACTGAAAAAGAGTCAGCAAATTTGCGAAAATCCTCCGTTTCTTCAACAGTAATTCGCTTTTCCGGCCAACCTTCTCTTGAATATCACATGACTGTGGATACCGTTGGATCTTTTGCTGATTCTTTCCAAACCGTCTCTGGATCTGTCGGTTTGAGTTGCGAACTGAGAGTTTTGATGGAATTGACTATCTTTACGTCATCCACTTCCTCCTCAGCATTAAATTGTTCATCAGGTCCCACCGGTAGATGACTCAAGGCATCCGCATTGCCATGTGCACGAGTCTTCCTATGCTCAATGGTGTAGCTATATTGACCGACCATCAATACCCATCTTGCAAGACAATTGGCAGCTAGCGCTGGGGTAGCTTTATTGGGGTTGAACAATGCTAGCAATGGCATGTGGTCCGTCATCAAAATAAACTTGCGAGCATAGAAATACTGTGGAACTTGCGTAAGTCAACACTATAGATAGTGCTTCCTTCTGGATCTGGCTGTACCTCCGTTTAGTCTCAGACAGACTCTCGGAGACATTAGCAATTGGTCGTTCACTACCATCAGGAAAACGATGAATTAACACTGCCCCAATCCCTACACTAAATGTATCACACGATATGCCAATAGGGAAAGACGGGTCAAAATGTGCCAAAATTATGCCTGTCCTAAGCATTTCCTTGAGGGTAATGAAAACACTTTCCTGCTGATATCCCCATTTCCCACCTCCAGTCGACATTCTTTCTTGTCAGCATTGTACAGTAGGGTAGGTCAATTTTTGCTATAGAAAAACGTTGTTTTGAAGTAATTGCGTGTTAGCCTAGAGACACTTTCTGCAAAATTTGAGCACTCCAAGTCAAGAAACGGCTTGCGGAAATGGTTTTTAACTTTTTTGCCCAAATTTGCTTTTTTATTACACTCCGCTAGATGGCGCACAATAATCCATTTACAAAATACATAATACTCTGCAAAAACAAGCTTGAAAAAGGTTTTTATCATTTTGCTTGAACTTAAAATTAATGAGCCTTAAGAGCAAATGGTACAAAATTGCAAATAAATACAATGGCATAATCGCCCAAGTCACAGCAACTGTTTACAATATTAGGATGTATATGAAATTATATCCAAAACTCTCGAAAGTTAAGTTGTTTACTTGGGAGTAAAATATTATCCGCTTTCATATGCTCCATCTTACGACTATCGCCAACGACCAATTTCCACTTCAAAGCAGTTTGCAGTTCTTGTAGCCTACTAATAAAATGATAAAACATAATTTGGTTGCAATCAATTAATCTTGCTTAGGCTACGTTATCAATAAATCATTACGCTTGCTCAAAGTTTTTTTGTTTCGAGCTGACAAGAGTCTACAGTATTTCCCGTAATTCAAGCTTAATCGAAGTTAGTTTTAGCAATAAAAGCAAAAGCAAAAAATGGCCATGCCGAAAGCAAAAACACGACCGCTTACGAGACAAAAAAGTGACACGAAATATGGTATAGGACCCAGCGAGTTATTCAAAAGGGAGCCAAGCACCTACAGGCAATTAACTCGTTACTATTACCATTTAAAAAGTGCTGTTCCTCAAAGCTCAATTTCGCAATATTGCCAGCAGATAAAAGAAGAATTGATGGTTATTTGGCAGTCAGTGAACCCGCGATTACGTTTAATATCCACGATATCAATCGAAAAAAGATAAGAGATTTGCTGCAGTTGGTAAAACATATCGACCGAAAATACAATAAAGCTGCTGCAAAACGAAATCTTGCTAACAAATTAGACAGCCCTTTTGATATTGCTGGGTGCTCCTGTTTTTTGGAAGAGTTCCGTGAGATGACAGAAGAATCAACTGTGATGTTGATAACTGCCAACAAGAACAGATATTTTACTCTTGCTCCCCAGCTCTTAAGGTTCTGATAGAAGATCGGGCATACTTGAGAGATCAACGTTTGAAGAAAGGCCCTAAAGACTTTCTTCAAATGGCATCTGTGGACCGAGATGCTGGAAAACGAGCTTTACGTTCATTGACAAGTTTTCCGTGGTTAACTTTCATTCTTCCTCTTTCCCTTGCACCTTTAATTTTGACAATATTCTAAGTTGACAATCATTGAATGAAATTTTAATGATTCTAATTTGCTGCTAATTTTTAGTTAAGTGTTCATTCACTAAGCAATGTGTTGCACATGCATTTAGCTCGTGCTCTCCCTGTGATTTCTATACGAACATGTCATAAGTTGTTTGACGTCATTATAAAATTTGCATAGACAAAGCAGATGTGTTTATCGATGCAATTTTTATTTCCAAATTTGGTAATTGCAGATTTATATGATTGCATGTTTAAAATTTTAATGATTTTAAAATTGCTGATAATTTTTGTTTCCAAATTTTAGTTGCAGTTTTATATCATTGCATGTTTAAATATGTGTTATTTTTTTCGCCTGATGAGACCCTCGAGCAAGGTCGAAACGCGTCGCGATAGCTCAATCGCACTGTATTATATAGGCCTATAATAAATTGTATAGATGAATAACTAATGCTTCTAAATGCTAGCCGTGAAGATGGCCTAAGTTACTGGTCGAAACACGAAAACCTATAGTTTTAGGTTAAATCATTGAATGAAATTTTAATGATTCTAATTTGCTACAAAAAAATTGTTTAGAAATGATTTTTATGACGAAATATCAAAAAAAATCTTTTTGACAAAAACAAGTTTTTTTGACCAAAATCTGCTCAAAACGCTTCAATTGCTTGAATTGCTTGCTTGAAAACGACAAATACCGTCAAACAGCGCAAAAACTAAAAGTCGGTTAAAAGCGTCAAAAACTGTAATAAAACACTGAAAACCGTTTAGAGGTTTTTGGTCAAAGAAGTGTTTTTTGTAAAACATTTTTTCTATTGCTTCTTTAGCTTCTATTGTCACAAAAATTTTTTAAACAGTTTTCAGTAAATTTTAGCAGCTTTTCGACCAATTTAGTTTTTGTGCTGTTTGGCCGTATTGGTCGTTTTTGATCAAGTTTTGAATGATTTGAAACGTTTTAGGACAATTTTGGTAAACTTTTTCGTTTGAAACTTTTTCATTGGTTGTTGGTAATGAGAATCACTTTCGAACGGTTTTCATTTTTTAGCAGTTTTTGACTGTTTTGACCAACTTTCCGTTTTTGTGCTGTTTGGCCGTTTTGGTTGTTGCTAAGCGATTTTTTAATGATTTAAGCGTTTTGGACAAATCTTGTCAAAAACGGTTGAGCAATTTTTCTTTTGCAATTACATCATGAAATTCACGTTTAGGCGTTTTTAGTGATTTTACCAGTTTTTGAACTTTCGATTGATTTTTAGGTTTTCTTGCTGTTTGGCCATGTTTGTCGTTTTCAGGCCAGTTTTAACTGATTTGAAGCGTTTTGGGTCGTTTTTTGGCTAAATAAAGTGTTTTTAATTGAAAGAAATTTGTTTTGCTGTTTGGTTACGAAAATTACTTCTAAGCGATTTTTAGTGAAGTTTGACAGTTTTCAACGTCCTTTACCGACTTTCAGTTATGTTGCTGTTTCGACAAATTGCTCGTTTTTGAGCGAGTTTTAAGTGCTTGTAAGCGATTTTGGTCCGAGTTTGAAGCAAAATGTTTTTGTCCAAAAAAAACTTAGTTTTGCTTTTTGGTCATGAAAACTCTTTTCCAAGCTGTTTTCAGTGTGTTTTAGCAGTTTTTGACGTTTTTGACCAATTTTTAGTTTTTGTGTTGTTGCGCCGTATTTTTCGTTTTCAAGCAGCAAGTTTCACCTGATTTAAAGCGTTTTGGGAAAGTTTTGGTCAAAAATTTTTTTTGTATTTTGGTCAAAAACTTGTAAAAAAATTTTTTTTTTTATATTTTGTCATAAAATTTATTCCTAAACAATTTTCAGTTTATTTAGCTTTTTTTAACATTTTGGATCGATTTTTAGTTTTTGTGCATTTTGGCCGTTTCTGTGATTTCGCAGCGAGTTTTGAATGATTTGAAGCCTTTAGAATGAGTTTGGTCAAAACAGGTTTTGACTATGCTAACTTTCATGACAATGCTAACTTTTTTGAGCGGCTAATGATAACTTTTAGCAGTTTTGGACGTTTTTGATCGATTTTTAGTTTTTGTGCTGTTTGGCCGTATTCGTCGTGTCTGAGCAAGTTTTAGTTGATTTAAGGTGGTTTTGAACGACTTTAATCAAAAATTAGTTTTATTCTAAAAAAAGACTTTGTTTTGGTATTTGGTCACGAAAATCACTTTTAAGCGGTTTTCAGCACTTTGTAGCAGTTTTTGACGTTTTTAACAGCGTTTTGTATTTTGAGCTGTTTGACCATTTTGGTCGTTTGTGAGCGAGTTTTGAATGATCAAAAGCATTTTTACACGAAGTTTGTGAACAAACTTTTTGAAAACACATTTTTTTTGGTCTTTGTTCATGAAAATCATTTCTAAGAGGTTTTCAGTGATTCTACCAGTTTTTGACATATAGCGCGTTTACATGGAGACGATTTATCGTATTATTTTTTGACGTACGTATTATTTTTTCACGTCGTGTTCATGGAAACACTCCGCATCGATTTGGTTTTTCTCAAATCGATGCATATTGGTGAAAAAAACGATACGCTCAAGGAGCTGGATTATTTTTTCACATCGATGTATCCTGGAAAAATACGCTAAAATAATCGATCCTATGTAAAATCCTTTTTTTAGCAGGGTAGGCCTTTTAGGCTAGATTTTAGGTTCACGGGCTAGTGTAGTTAATTGTTTATCAAGACGAGAACTTGCTTAAAACTTCACTAATAAATAGATATTGGTACGTAGGTAGTAGGCTAAGAAGCATAGGCCTATAGCTTAGGCTATACACGGATACAGTAGCCTACTAAACAATAGACTAACCCAAATGGTAGCTCAACAGTATAATATTAATATCTTAGTGCAGAGAACAGAAGCATAGGCACCACTGTAATTCTGGCAGAATAACGCGTCAAAAATCACGCGATTCGAGGTCGAGTTGCGAAAAAAATCAAAAAGACGAGCTTTGTCTCGTGTCTACGCATCAAACGCGTTGTGCAAACAATCTCACCGAGCTCGAATCGTTTCAAAGTGGGGTTCGTATTTTGCTTATTTTAACCACTTTCCGAAACAAAAAACCCCCATAAACCTATATTTTCCGGAAACTGCATTAAATTTCACACTAAATAAGCCCGGTCCCGTTGAGTACACATGGGAGGAAAACCCAGCAGAATACTTTCAATATACACGAAAAATATTTCTAAACCGCTGTACGCAATTTCGCCGAGCTCGAATCGTTTTAAAGTGGGGTTCGTATTTTGCTTATTTTAACCACTTTCCGAAACAAAAAACCCCCCATAAACCTATATTTTCCGGAAACTGCATTAAATTTCACACAAAATAAGCCCGGTCCCGTTGAGTACACATGGGAGGAACACCCAGCAGAATACTTTCAATATACACGAAAAACATTCCTAAACCGCTGTACGCAATTTCGCCGAGCTCGAATCGTTTTAAAGTGGGGTTCGTATTTTGCTTATTTTAACCACTTTCCGAAACAAAAAACCCCCATAAACCAATATTTTCCGGAAACTGCATTAAATTTCACACAAAATAAGCCCGGTCCCGTTGAGTACACATGGGAGGAAAACCCAGCAGAATACTTTCAATATACACAAAAAATATTCCTAAACCGCTGTACGCATTTTCGCCGAGCTCGAATCGTTTTAAAGTGGGGTTCGTACTTTTCTTATTTTAATCACTTTCCGAAACAAAAAAAAACCCATAAACCTATATTTTCCGGAAACTGCATTAAATTTCACACAAAATAAGCCCGGTCCCGTTGAGTACACATGGGAAGAAAACCCAACAGAATACTTTCAATATACACAAAAAATATTTCTAAACCGATGCAGACAATTTCGCTATGCTGAAATCCTTTCGAAGTGGTTTTGATAGTTAAAGATGGGAGCTTGGTGAGAAGCAATCTCAGTGTGCGACGGACGCATGTCGAATAATAGCATTCTCATAAAAAAAATTTTTCCATTTTAGAAGCATTAATTAGAATTATTTTCTGGACACCCAAAAGTTTCGCAGTTTTAAACATTGTCAAAATTAGTTATTATTTATCTACAACGTAGTGACCGATATTAAAAAAAGAAATTTTTTTTCTTGTCAAAGCGTAAGCTGTTGAAACTATTTCAAAATGTTTGTCGCTGTTGCATCTGCTGATATAACAAAAACTAACGCCCTAGCTCGAGTCGTCCAAGAAGTTCATTTTTTGTGGGCTCATTTTGCGGCCCCCAGTGTTTGGTATCCCCTAACTATATCAAAGTGTTTGTTTTTTGATAATCTACTGGTATAAAAAGAAAAACTGTTGCCTTAGCTTGAGGCGTTCAAAAAACTGTTTTTCGGGGTCTGTTTTTGGGAATCTTTATGGGGGTGGTGATCCCAAGCTTTATCATAATGTTTGTGTCTTAAACTTCAGTTGATATCAAATAAGAAACTAACGCCCAAGGTTGAACTGTCCAAGTAGTTGATTTTTTGCGGGCCCATTAAGGGGCCCGGGCCTTATAGTCGTCAAAATTATTGTTAATTACTGCTCGCGAAAAATGCTATAGGAATTTTAAAGCGAAAAAACAATAGACTTATTTGTCACATTTTTATGGTTGGTGGCATTTCAATTGGGTAGTGCCCGGGCTTTATGCCCCCCTGGCAACTCCTATGGCACAGGCTATGATTTTTGAGACCTGTTTACCATTATGTTGCGATACGGTACTATATAGCAGAAGTTATTGTTGTGTTATTTTCAATTTGGCGCGTCTTTTGATTAAATTGTTCTTACAAAAAACAGCGCATAATAAAAAATCAGTTATGACATAGACTCGTTCTCTTCAATAAAATATAAAGTGTTGTTCTCTTCTCTTACATGGCATTAAACAAGAAAGTGATTGCTTTCCAGTAATTAGTGTTGTTTTTTTAAATGTCGTCAATTAAAGTATTTTCAAAATTTATCAGGATCAAAATTGCGAATGGGCTGCAACTTCTGCAATATCTTAAGAATTCGCCATGACAGACAAGCCGTCTTTTTTATGAAACAAAAGAAAGGTCTATGATAAAAAATGTTGTACTAATTATACGTTTCCACCTTCCCGAAGACACTGGTAACAACTTTTCAAATTAAACGCGCTTTAGTTCACAAGCAGTCATAAATTAGACTTTCAGAGAAAACGACGGTAATTTGATATTCCGCAAAACAAACTTTTAAGCAATTTTAAACCACGTCCTGACAAGTTTAGTGAATAATGATCACGATGATTAAGAACAATTGGGCAGAACAATATTCGAAAAAACAACTCATCTTCAAAACTTAGTTGTGTTATGGTTATATTAACATTAATTCAGTATAATTTTTTTTATTATTTCTCATTATTATTTTTTGTGACACTGGTAGAACGCCAATTTCTCATCAATTTTTATTACGTTAAATTTTTAGTAAAGCATATATTATTGGCAACACGGTCTTTCCAAAAAAGATCAATCAATTTCTTGTCTAAGACGATATAAACATATATTTCGATAAATTGCAACGGTATTTGCCTTTTGCAACTTTTGATTTTGATCAAAAATAAAATATTGTGTCAAGACCGATAAAAATAGATAACGAATAGAATTCGAAATATTTTTCAAAAAATGACGTAGTTACCGAATATTCGGAATTCATATAATTTGAGCTTAAAATACCTAATAACGAATACCAAATAAGATTTAATAACGACAAGCAAATAATATGAAATTACGAATAGTTGAACGTTCGATAGTCGTAGAATTTTTGTCGTCTCCAATTTTTTGCAATTTTTCGAATAACGAATTTTTGATAAAGAACAAAGAGCGTGTAATGATTAGAGGCGCCCGCAGAAATTTTTTCAGGGGGGGGCAAGCGACTTTGCTAAAGGGATTTAAACCTAACAGGATTTTGCTAAGGGATTTGAACCAAAAGTTAACATGACCCTGTTAAAAAAAATGCTGAAATTTGGGCGCCATGTTGAGAAAATGATGCAATTCAAATGGTGTTATGGACAGGGGTCTGGGGGCAAAGCCTCCGGTCGCTGGGCGATTTTCGCAATTTCTGGAAAAAAATAACCACTTTAACGTTACTTGAATCACATTTCGAACGTTTTAAAGGCCATTGGATAGAACAAATACGCTGATATTAAGAATCTACTTGAAATTCTTAAATTGCCCAGCCTTTTCAGCCTCTTTATTTGCAGATCAAATTTAAACCACGTTGAAGCGTTCGTTGCCAAAAATTCGCAATGGGGGAACTGTTTTGGAAGTCTGGGAGCGGAGCCACCAAAAGCCATTGGAGGTCCAGGAGCTAAGCCCCCAGCCGCCGAAGGCTGGAGGTCTGGGGGCAAAGCCTACAGCCGCCGGAGGCATGGAGGTCTGGAGGCGGAGCACCCAACGCTCGAAAATTTTGCATTTTGCTTAATTCTAGGGCTATTTTGATAAAAAATAATGCGTTTAAAACGTGGAATAGAAATTTGCAGAGCAAACATGATCAAACTGGTTGCATAAATGGGCTATGTAGGGGGGTCGCTAAAGTAAAATTTTAGTTCTCTTTGCGTGCTGGTAAATCATAAAATTCACACAGAGTAATCCATTTCGTCTATATTTTATAGAGGAAAATAATTGGGAGGGGGGCTAATGAAAAGATATTTGAAAGAAGTGATTGGTGATTAACTAATCCTAAATAGCCCCCCTCTTCCTATTCCTGAGTTTATAATATATATTTGTTGATGAAACGTACTGTATATGTTCAGCGATTTTACACCAGCGATCAACTCTGGTTGTTTATTTTTGGGCATTTTTAAAAGTTTTTATAGATTTGTGAGTTTTGTTTTTGACAAATTAGCCCTCCTGAGTATATGTTTCAAAAGATGCTATAAATCACTTTGTTGTCCATTCCAGTGATTAAAACACTTTAAGAAGAACTGTAACGTGGTATTTTCCTTAATCTGCACTTTGGTGGACAGGCCAATTGGGGGGGGGAAAGCTATAGCCCCCCAGCCAGACTACGCTACTGTATGTGAGATAAGTTTTCCAAGTGACTTGGAAAAGGGGAGGCTAAGCTCCCTTAGCCTCCTTGGTTGCCATACTGATTGCAACCTGAATTTTGTTTAGGGGGGGGGGGGGGTGATTAACTTAAAGTTTGAATTTTTTTTTTGCAAAATGCCTCAATGGGGCAGCGTACCGAGCAAACAGGTGCAACTAAAGCACATTACATAGACCGGGCTCTTGGGGCAAAACTCTAGCTGCTGGGCAAATTTGGTGATATTTCGGAAAAAAAAATAGCCATTTTAACGCTATTCGAATCAAATTTCGCATCTTTTTGGAGCCATTTAAAAAACTAAATTGATACGCTTTGAAAGCCATTTAAAAAAATTAAACCCCAACGTTACTCATAGGTCAAGTCCAAAACTCGTTGTAATTAAATAAAATATGCTGAATAGTCCCCATTATACTCTTTTTTTCTATGAAGCTTACGTTAGGCATTTTGCATTAAGCGATCAATTTTGACTGCAAGTTTTTAGCCATGTTTTGAAGTTTTTATCGATTAATTTGTTAGCTGTATTTTTGATAAATAAGTTAATACTCTCCCTCCCTAAAATACAAAGGATTTTAATTAAAATAATAATAACAATATTAATAATAAATGTTTTAAAAATGGCTTTGAACAACTTTAGAGGCCATATTACTGAAACAGACTGTCTCAGAAGGCCAAAAACTGTGACATTTTTCTTATCCTGCACTTTGGTCTATAGCAGGCCAATGCAGGTGGACACAGTCCCCCTGACTACGCTATTGATTGCAAGTTTGGTTTGGATTTCTATTTCTGGGCAAAATTAATTTAATGGGGGAGTAATTGTCGTTATGATTTCCCAGGAGTCGACCACGAAGGACGTCAAACTTGTCGGTTATTATTTTAATGTTGATATAAGCGCAGCGTAAATTTGAAATATTAGACCCTTTATTATATTTAGATCCTAATAAGAGCTCTTTGACAGAATGCTGAAACGTTTGACAAACGTTTGATATTGATAATTATTTTATCAAAAGTTTAATGCTTCTGGAGCATTGCTTACGCTCGCTTTTAAGAAAATGCTGTATGATAATCCACGTAAAATGGGCAAGGAAGCAGTGGTAGTCATTAGCATGGGCAAGCCGGGGATTTGTCCAAGGCCCCCCACTTAATATAGGTATACAATGCAAAGTTAAGTGGGTACCATTTTTACCACAAAGGCACAACTACAAGATGGGGAGGAGTAGGATTTTTTATTAAGGAGTCTTTATCAATTTCAATTTGCAAGGAGTTTGATTTAAACATTCCTAACTGTGAAGATATGTGGATTCAACTAGATTTAGGGAATAACAAAAAATGTATAGTGGGAGTAATTTACAGACACCCTAAACAGAAATTATCAGAGTTTTGGAAGAGTTTTGAATCAACCATTGAAAAATTGAATAGTAGAAAATTGATGTATTATATCGGAGGAGACTTCAACGCAGATTTGTTGAAAAGTAACTCTGATATCAATATTCAAGATTTCATGAATTTAACATATAGCTTAGGCTGCATTCCCTTAATTACACACCCGACAAGAATAACCACTACAAGCTCAACTCTTTTAGATCATGTTTATACAAACAATGTAGTGGGTGAACACAAAAGTTTTATTCTGGTGGAAGATGTAAGTGATCACCTGCCAGTAATGGTGTGTTCTAATTTAAGCCTGCCCAAGAGTGAAAAATCAACTGTCACCCTAATTCGTGATACAAAAAATTTTGAAGTAGAAAAATTTCTAGACAAATTAACTGAAGGAATGGAGCTATTAGGTGATATCAAAGAGGAATGCATTGACAACTACACTGAAAAGTTTATTGACATTTTTCATAAGACATTAAACATACATGCACCATTACGAAAACAAAGCAGAAAGGAAACAAAACTAAAAAACAAACCATGGTTATCCAAAGGAATCCTTATATCAATCCAGCAAAAAAATTTATTGTACAAAAGAGCCCTTAAATTAAATGACAGTAATACATGGGCACAATACAAAGTCTATAGAAATAAACTGACTCATATTAAGGAATATGCAAAACGACTTTACATTAAAAATTTAGTGAATGATAATAAGCATGACACCTCGTCGCTTTGGAAAATTATAAATAAAATTATTCACTTGAAAAATGTGAAGAAAAATAACATTCCTAATAAAATGTATGCTTCCAAAAGTGAAAGTGCACAAGGTCCACAGGCCATCAGTAACTTGTTCAATAAATATTTCTTAGAGATAGGAGTTAACCTTGCGTCTACAATCGAAACACCAGCTATAATTGATGGCAAATTTAATGCCACATCTTTGATTCAGAGTAGTTGCAATTCGTTTTTTCTAGAACCAATAGTTGAAGAAGAAGTAGTAAATTACATCAGAGCTATGAATCCATCAAAAAGTACAGGAAGACATGGAATTCCTGCAAAGTATATAAAAATGTCAGGCTCTGTTATAGCTCCAGTTCTAACTAACATTTTTAATGCATGCATATCAACAGGATATTTTCCAAAAGTGTTAAAAACCGCTGAAGTTGTTCCAATTTTCAAAAAAGGCGAAAGAGAGTTATGCAGTAATTATCGCCCTATTTCTATTTTAAATCCTTTTGCCAAACTTTTTGAAAAGTGTCTGCTTGATCAACTAAACAATTATTTTGTGAGCAATAATTTGATTAGTCCAAACCAGTATGGTTTTAAGAAAAATTGCTCAACAAATGAAGCTGTTTTAGATATTTACAATAAGCTACTTGACAATATGGATAAAAAGCTCATTACATGTTCTATTTTCTTAGATTTAAGAAAAGCATATGATACCATCAATCACACAATACTGATCAAGAAACTAGAAAAGTATGGAATTAGAGGATTACCATTACAGTTACTAGCAAGTTACCTGACTGACCGTCAACAGTATACAATTGTAAATCAGTATAAATCTAAGTCAAGAGATGTTATTTGCGGTATTCCTCAGGGATCAACTCTAGGTCCGTTGTTATTTAATATTTATATCAATGATCTACCACTTGCCTCAAATTCCACAATTCATCTTTTTGCAGATGATACAAACCTTACTCTCTCCCATTCTAATGTTTCAACACTGCAACAAAATATTAATGATGAATTAGTCAATGTAAGCAATTGGTTCAAGGTGAATAAATTATCAATTAACTTTAATAAAACTGAGTTTATGGTAGTGACAACAAAACAAAATAAACCTGAACTCAAAGCATCAATAGATAATAATCCAATCAAGCAATCACATCACATAAAGTATCTAAGTGTTCTCATAGACGACAATCTAAACTGGAAACAACAAATCAAGGAACAATGTTCATAGGTGGCAAGGGGATCTTGGGCCCTTAATCAATTGAAATACTTTGTAGATGAGCAAACCTTAAGATCTGTTTACCACTGCCTCATATACTCTCATCTACAATACTGCATAAGTAGTTGGGGGACTGCTTCAAAATCAACATTAGCACCTCTCTTTATTCTGCAAAAAAGAAGCGTCAGATTGTTAACTGGAAGTGGATATCGTGAGCATACTAATCCTTTGTTCTATCGAGCTAAATGCTTAAAACTCAAGGATATTTACTCTCTGGAAACTGCAAAGCTAATGTACAAAATTCACAATAATGTATTATCTTTTGCAAATTCAGATAAGTTTAACCTAATAAAAAACTGCTATACACATAAGACAAGATTTAGCCACAAAAACAACTTCTTTCTTCCAAGAACTAGAACAAGATTAGGGCAAAAGTCTCTATCATTCGCAGGAATTAAAGTTTGGAATGAAATTTCAAGCAGTATGAAAGAAGTTTCATTCAACAGATTTAAAAAAGCTATTAAAGCTCATTTTTTATCAAACTATGAAACCGATAAAAGCTAGAATAACAGCTTCCTATCAGCAATGCAGTAGTAATTACAGGAATCATAGTTGCATATTTATGCTTGAGTTCAACAATAACCTATTCTATTGCTTGAATAGCATGAGTTTGGTGCATTCATCTATCACACTTTTATTACAATACGTCATCTCTCATTTTGATGTGCCCTTGAATTATTGGTAGTTTTGCAGTGGCTGACTGAGGTTGATATGTGCTGGTGTTGGAAGTTGTACCAGTGCTGATGACGTGTTGGCGGACAATAGAAAACAAAGCAAGGAGTTTTTTTTTTTGTTTTTTTTCACTCCAATTGCCCACTTTAAATTCTATAAAACATAAATAAGCATTATGAACTTTATTAATTTTATTTCTATCCAATCTGTAGTTACAGCATTTTTATTTTTTTATTTTTTAGTATGCTTAGAGTTAGAACAATTCTAATGTTGTCTTGCATTTTCTTTACATGGTGACTGTGAGTTTTGTGTATACACTGTGCAAGGTGTGCATATCTTTGCAGCACTTTGTTTTGATTTTGCGTAAAGTTTTTTATCATAGAAAGTAGCAGACTGAGAAAGTATAGAAGCTGTTTTTTTTTACCTTAACTTGGTGAGGTGGCAGTAGACTTAGATGACCTTTCGGTCCTTCGCTGTCTCCTCATCAAGTGACTAAATATCGCATTGACTCTGCAAGTTTGTGTGTTGGTTTTAAAGGAATCGCATATTTCGATGCTTTGGTGATAGACCTAGAGGAAGTTGCAGTTTTTTTCTTGTGATATGATGTCACTTGGTAAATAAATATGATGATGATGATGACTTGATTTTGTGTGCTACAGGGCCCCCCCAAAAAAATACGCAACATACACCCCCCAAATTTTTGTAGCACATTTACGCCTACTATAGAACATTTATTTGTACCGGCATTAGGGTTAAGGCATCAGGGGCCCTTTGTAGAGGACCCCATTGGAGGCTCCTTTTGGAGGGACCTTAATTTACAGAGGGCCCTTATTTGAAGGACATTTTTTGGAATGATCCTTATTAGTACATTCCTGTAGAAATGAGGTTTCTCTTTGAGGAGGGCCTTTTATGGGAGGCACATATATAGCCTGTTTACATGTGCACTTTTGAGAACCAGTTCTTAGTTCTAGTGCCTGAATTTTGCTGAGTCACACACAAAAAAGGTTCTGAATTACGTCACAACCGTTCGCAATTTGGAACAGCTACCAGAGGTGGTCCCGTTGCAGTTCCAAAAGTTCTGATCGTTTAGGTTTAGTAGGTCGGCTGTACTCGCAGGCTGGTTAGACAGGGTTAGTAGCCTACATGGGTTGGTAATAAATTAGGCTACCATAAATAGGCCTATGCTGGTATTGGTAGTGTAAACTAGGCTATAGAGGACTCGTTTGAGGGGGCCCTACAAAGAGGGCCCCTTAGCGGGAGCCTTATAAAGACCTTTACAGAGAACCCTTACAGGAAGGACATTTTGGAAGGCCCTTATTTGTACATTCCTGTACAAATAAGGGCCACCCTTGTGGAGGGCGTTTTATGGGAAGCACATACAGAGGGCCCGTTTATGGGTGCCCTATAAAGAGTGTCCCTTTGCGGAAGCCTTATGAAGAAGATGCATTTGAGATGATGGTAGAGGGCCCGTTTTGAATAGTTTTTTTTTTTTTTTTGTAAAAGGCTCTTTTCGGCTATGGAAGAGGCTCTATGCAGGATGCCTTCTTGAGGAAGGTCCCTTTGCAGATGGTCCTGTTTGGATGGTTTCTTTACAAAGAGCTGCTTAGACTATAGAAGGACCCCATTTTTCATAAGGGCTCTTTACTGTTTTTTCTTTCCAGAGTGCTCTTTGTTGAGGGGCACTTTGCAAAGGGTGGTTCTTTAAGTGTCAAAAAACGCCAAGCCAAAAGCATTTGCAGTATACCTGTACTTGATATCCGTTCACGGATATGGTATAAGCCATATGCTATTATACAGACAATTAATACAGTTATATAAATCTCTTTTAGTAGACTTTTTTGTCACGCCTTGGAATTTTTCAATGAACAAACGTTCCCGCCCTTTTGCCGTAGAATTTTTGAGTCAGCTGTTGCTATAGACTTTTTTGTCACGCCGTGGAATTTTTCAATGAACAAACGTTCCCGCTCTTTTTGCCGTAGAATTTTTCAGTCATGCTGTAGACTTTTTTGTAACGCTGTAGAATTTTTTCAGGTGTTTCTTTTATCCTCCTGTATGGCGCGCTCCCGCCAAATAATTTTCACGGATTTCAGAGCATAAAAGAAACACCTGTGTACAAAATTTTCTACGCCTTGCAGTTACCGTGGACGAATTTTCCGGGTAGAATTTTTGCGGAATTCCGCGTTTTATCCTCATCCCATTTTAGAATTTTTTTGTTTGTGCTGTAGAATGTACTGTGATGACATAGAAATGCCTAGTTTTATGGTACTGAGCATGTATGGGTAGGCCTAATAAGTAATTTGTTATGACTCTGCTTTTAGTCTTGAATTTTCAGATCCTGATTGGCTAGTTATGAGAGTTTTTAATTGTGCTCACCCTCAGATTTACTAAAACTGATGGTAGGCTACATGCCTACATCGGTTAAGAAAGAACCTTTTTTGGGGGGACGGGCTCGTGCTAAAGTACCAACCCGGAAGCGTTGATCCTGCACGATCTCAGTAGCATTAGGTGTTGCTTAAGGGGGACCCAGTTTTTGTATCCTTGCCCGGGGCCCCCCCAAGTCAATGACCACCACTGCAAGAAATTTTTATTTATAATTTCACCAGAAATTTTTATCTACTTTTCTATTAATTCTGACTCAAATCTAACCCAAACTTTAATACTTACTCTAAAACTATCCCCAAATCGAACCCTAACCCAAACCTTAACTTAAACCCTAATCTTAACCCCTAAAAAAGCAAATGAAAAAAGCGCATGAATTATTCTCATTCTCATTTTCGTTTTATTCTCTTTAACTTCAAAATTTTCGGTGAAATAGTCACTACCAATGGGCAATCCTGTTTCTCCTGCCCCCGCCCTGTGCACGATGGCAAAAAAGGTAAAAAAGCTCCACAAAGGGTTGTTTTCTTAGTTTAGATAGATATAGTTGACTTATTTTGCAAATTAAAGCATAAAAAATTTTTAAGATCTTAATTTCCAGGGGGGGGCAAGTGCCCCCCCTGCGGGCACCCCTGGTAATGACCTCCTGGTTTGGGCTTGCAATCATTTTTCGAGTTCCGGCCTGAACTAGTCTGCCCTTTTACAACTCTCGGCCAAAGGTGGGCGGATGATTTACAAAAAATTAGCAACTTGCGTGATTTTATTAAATCAGCTCACAGTCAAGAGTAACCAATCGAACTCAAATCGTAGGCGCACGATTATTTTGAAACTAGCTTGTTCTGAACTTTTTTGTCTTAATTCTGTTGTATCCGGTACCGGGTTGATGGTATTTCAAAGTAGCTGTAAACACTGCATTACAGTGAGCATCGCCTTCAAACAGAAGCGTTTAGTGCAATTAAGTGTAGACTGATCATAATGCTCAATTGCTCATAATAGTAATATCCTGAGTACTTGAATGTTTGTGAATTTAATACTGAGGATATTACTGTACTTTGCTGGGCTTACTGGGTTATTTGTGATGTGTTTGAAATACCCTACTGATAGTGCAAGATTTCGTTTTTCATTGTTAATTCTAGCGCAACTATTTTTCTGGAAATTAGCATGTGCTACCAATGCATACTGTACTTCTTTCAATAAATTTGGCTGCAATTTCAGTTGAGCAGCAAAAATATGCTCAAATGGGACATTTTTGCTCTATCATAGGACCTTTCTGCTCTATCTAAGAAAATCGGGTAAAATAAAATTTAACAGTAGAGCTTATTTAACAACCTAATCGAATTTCTGATCAAAAGTCATTGAAAATGAATGGTGACATTACATATTTACCTAAAAATTTAGCCAAAACAACCGATTATTAAATTTTGGGGTAAGCGCTATTAAAAAGGGGGGTAGTGCCGCCCCTAAACGTCATCCGATTGGGTTGAAATTTTTTTCAGGAAGTTTTTTTAGTGATGTGATCCCAAAATCGTTGACGGAGCACAAACTTTCAAAACTTTTAGTTTTTTGGGACATCCTACTGTGACAACCGATTTAGTTCTGTTAGTTTGAGCTGACACTAGGAAGATAGGGTGCTACAAAATTTCAAATTTAGGACTCAAGGATTTTATGTCTGTAAGCCTAAGCCATACTCTCAGGGCATTCAAGTTTCTAACTTTGTTTGGAACCCTAGTTGGAACGATCGACGCTGGCGTTACCAGTGGCAGATTTAAGGGATCCACACATCCGCTGCTCAAACCGGAGAATTGTAAGAAAAACTTTTGACACAAAAAATTCATTGCATTAACTGGAGCAAGATCCATTCCTTGTCCAGACTTAACAGTAAAATCCTCGGTTGGGGTGGGGATGAACATCTCCAAAATTATCTGCTTTTGTAAATGCAGACGAATTAAGTTAAAACTTGTGATTTTTTTATTTTATGATTTACCAACTTGTAATAAAAAGGGTGATATTTACCACTAACCATCGCCCTCATAGCCCATTTGCACATCCAGTTTAATCATGTTTTTGCGCTACTAATTACTATACCATGTTTTAAAAGCATTATTTTTTGCTAAAATAGGCCTAAAATTAAGTTATTGTTGCAAAAAAATTGTAAAATCTCCGAGCGCTGGAAGCTCTGCCTCCAGACCTCCTTGGCTGCGGCAGTTGAGACTTTTACTCCTAATGGCCTCCGGCAGCTTAACCTGCCTTACCTAATTCATAATTTGTGTGGTGTTATTTTTTAGTGTTTCTGCAAATAAATGTTCAGCGTTTAATTGTTTGACGGTTAGAGAGCAATGTTGGTGGTAATGAATGGACTAACGGAATTGAAAATGTCGTTTGAAAAAGCTGCTCCCTTGCCCTTTCGACGTTCCGGCACCCCTGATTGTTCCTATTGAAAAATAGTACAATATATGGTTACGACTACTAACCATGTTATTGTTCGGGGCCTCTGGCACTTTGAGGATTTTCGCAACATCTTCCTGCCAAATATAGGTGAAGACCAAAAAAAAGTCTTACTATCTGACTGCGGGGCCCGTGGCACTGTGCCATACGTTGGCAAATCCGGCTCTGGTTATTTCATTTCGTTTGTAAAAAGGTTAGATGAGGGCCTAAGGTGGCAACTTTTTGGACAAAAACCCTTAATTGACCCAGGTTATGCATTTAAATTGGTTGGCAAAAATTGATTTGAGGGTCCCGGGCCCCTTAGTCGTCAATGCTATTAGTAATTGGTGTTGTACGCGTGTATACTGTTTACTCTAAAACTGCATAACAAATTAAAACTGAAGTAATTAAAATAAACACTAGACTTTTTTCACACAGTTTTATCATTGTTTGTATTTCAACTGGGGGTGGGGGGCTCTGGCCAGGGCCTCAGAGAAAAAATTTTCCTGGGGGTACAAAAGTCGATACCGGGCTCCCAAATCTTATTGGACCTCCCAAGCCGTTAAATCATTTTTGTCCGATGGGTGTAGATCTTCATTAAAAAGTGAGGGGATGACGATATTCGCCTAAAGTTAGGACCTACGAAAAACACAACTAGACATAAAATTGGTTTAAATTCAACTAGGGGGTTTGGGGGAGCGCTGTGAGATCCCCCAGGGGGGTCAAGGGGAAAGCCCCGGAAGCTTTAGCACATTATATGTTTCTCAAGAGTAAAATGCAGCATTTTATCAGCATCCCAACACCAAACTCGCTTAAAGTGATAAGCAAAAAACGTGATCACAAGAAAAAAAGTATGTGAAGCGGGGGATGATGACATTGACACAATATTATACAATATAAAAACTTTAATACTGCAAATCCAAATAATTCACTAATATAAAAGTTGGAAGAAGTCATCTGCAATCAAAGACTTCATAAACCCAAATACCTATTAAACTCAAACAAATAGAGTGAGTTACCTAATGATAACAGTAATGTATATCAACTTTGATCATTTTTCATTCACTCAGTTATTGAAATGAAAAACTCAAATTCGTTTGTTTGGGACCTTTTCAAACAACAAATTCATTTTCTGCATAAAATCGGTGAAAATGTCTGCATCGGTTTAACAATATTTTTCGTGTATATTGAAAGTATTGTGCTGGGTTTTCCTCCCATGTGTACTCAACGGGACCGGGCTTATTTTGTGTGAAATTTAATGCAGTTTCCGGAAAATATAGGTTTATGGTTTTTTTTTGTTTCGGAAAGTGGTTAAAATAAGCAAAATACGAACCCCACTTTAAAACGATTCAATATCGGCGAAAATGCGTACAGCGGTTTAGGAATATTTTTTGTGTATATTGAAAGTATTCTGCTGGGTTTTCCTCCCATGTGTACTCAACGGGACCGGGCTTATTTTGTGTGTAATTTAATGCAGTTTCCGGAAAATATAGGTTTATGGGGGGTTTTTTGTTTCGGAAAGTGGTTAAAATAAGCAAAATACGAACCCCACTTTAAAACGATTCGATCTCGGCGAAATTGCGTACAGCGGTTTAGGAATATTTTTCGTGAGTAGTTATGTATATGGCGTGTTCGGTGCACAGAGGTCACGTGACTGCACTGTAACCGTCTTTGTGTCTCAAGTTAAGAGAGGTCACGTGACTGCACTGTAGTCGGCCCTGTTTCAATAAAAATCGTTCAGTGCAAATCAGGTCACCTGACTCTCAAAAATGCACTGGAAACAAAATGACTTAAAATGCACTGAAACCGTCCTTGTGTTTCAAATTTTTTTTCAAATCGTGGTTCTCTGTCCCCCCTCCCGATGTTAGTAGGAGGTATTAAGCTCGCGATTGAGCGCTTGTCACATGTAACCAACTTGTGCTCATTGTCGATTTTATTTGTCGTTGTCAGAACCAGCTTCCATCTTTTGTTGAAGCAGCGTACTTTAATTTTTATCACGCATTGTTTGATATCCTACAGGTTTGCGCTTGTTTATATAAGACGTGACAACGGTTTTCTCGAAGGTCATGAACTCAAAACTGTTGCATGCTTAATTGTAAAACGATTTTGTAAAACAAACAGTTTTTTTGCGAGCCACTTTCCTTGCTAGGTAATCGCGTATTTAGTTCAAATACGCGTTTTTTCTCAGCACGCAAGCGAGGTGAGATGGCCGAGTGGGTTGAGGCGTTGCTCTATTTTTACAGTAACAAACAGGTACAAATCCCAGAGAAGTCAAATTCGCAGTCGGAGCGGGCCGCTTGCTTCTAGCTAAGAATTTCATTTCGCGGTTGGAGCGGGCCGCTTGCTTTGAGCTTAGAATTTGTTTTCGCGGTCGGAGCAGGCCGCTTGCTTGAACTGTGTAGTTTCAAATTATCTAATCTGTTATCAGCTTCACTTCTTCAATTAAACATAGCTAGTTTTTACATTTGAACTTTGAAGTGTTAAATTCATTAATCTGTTGTCTTCACATTTTTTATTAATACAGTATGTTTAATCTTTTGTCCATCTTTAAGTAGTCCATGAAAACACTCCCATATAAAATTATGAACATACATACGACCCCAGTAATCTTGGACAGTCATTTCAAAATATCCTTTCTCAGTTATTCTACCAAATGTTGGTTCTCTAGTAACAACATGAACAACGCATCCATCAATGCTCTCAGCATATGCTTGATGTGTTGGATGAAAATAAAACTCACGATTTTCAATCACTAATTTAGTACTCATTTTTATTTAACCACAGACAAAATTTTCTTAAGTATAAAAAGTATTTAAAGATAATTTCTCTTATATAATAAAATGAACCAATCAAATATTTTAGATCAGGCGGTTCCAGATATTGGAGTTTCTACTTTAAAACCGTCACCCTTTAGAAATTTTCCCCCAACCTTAAAGAAAATAGCCCTTAATGCAGCTGGTAAAGTTCAAAAGCGTATAAATGATTTTGCCGATTGGCTGATGGCTTACGTACCACCAACTATTAAAGCAAGTGCTTCAGCAGCATTTCAAAAAATTTTAAATCTTTTTCCTAAATGGGTAATTAAAGTGCAGTTACTCAAAACTGCTCTGAAAAACTATGCTAAATCTTATGATGTTGATATTGTTGATTTTAGCCCATTGAAACAATTGAATGAAACAGAGAAAGTAGTGCAAGATAAATTACGGTTAGACCTGGTTAAAATGAAAGGATTAAAAGTAACAATTACTCTTAAAATTACATTTGAAAAACAAACAGAAGACAAAGCAGTAACCAAGACGGCTTTTTTTAACAGCAGAGCAATTGTCATCTTAAATAAAGATGATGTGAGTGAAATGCAACAAAATGCATCCAATCAAATAATAAATAAAATTGGAAATTGGCTTAGTGAAGGTTCTGGATGGTCTATATTTTCTGTCGATGGGCACTTCGTTAAGTTAGTTCAATATACCCCTCTTCATGGATCAACTTATATTGCATTACCGGAAGAACTTCGAAATGCTAAGAAAGGACTAATTAACATCAAAAACAAAGACAACGAGTGCTTTAGGTGGTGTCATTTAGCTAAAGTATACAGTGAAAAAGTAAAAAGCAATCGTGAAAGAATAAGTCATTACAAAAAATATGTAGACACACTAAATTATGACGGTATAGAGTTTCCAGTTTCTATCAAGCAAATACCAAAAATTGAAGAACAAAATAACATCAGCATTAATGTTATTGGTTATGAAAACAAGCAACGCTTTCCTTTATTTGTGTCTGAAAAGGTGTTTGAAACAACTCTCGATTTATTATTGATAATGGAAGACGAAAAGCAACATTATGTTTGGATAAAAGACTTTAATAGATTTATGTATAATCAAAGCAAGCACCAACACAGAAAACATTTCTGCAGATATTGTCTTCAATGTTTTAGCAGCGAGGAAATTCTACACAAACCAAACTGCGTAATTATAAATGGAAAGCAAGCAATACAAATGCCCAAAAAAGGTAGCTCGGTGAAGTTTAATAACTTTCAAAAACAACTACCAGTTCCCTTTGTTATATATGCTGATTTTGAAGCAATAACTCAAAAGATTGACAGCTGTCAGCCAAATGATGAAAAGTCCTACACAGAAAGATACCAAAAACACATCGATTGCGGCTATTCCTACAAGGTAGTTTGTTGCTATGACGATAAATTCAGTAGACCAATTCAACTGTATAGAGGTAAAAATGCTGTTTATAAATTTTTGGAAGCTATGTTGGAAGAAGTTGACTATTGTGAAAAAACGAAAAATGAACATTTCAATCAACCTATGGATTTAACGAACAAAGATGAAGAAAACTTTCAAGCAGCTACAAAATGCCACATTTGTAAAAAAGGCTTTTCTGAGGAAGACAGAAGGGTTAGAGATCATTGTCACGTTACAGGAAAATACAGAGGGGCGGCACACAATGAATGTAATAGAAACTTCAGACTTACTCATAAGATACCAGTAATCTTTCATAATTTAAGGGGTTATGATTCACATTTTATTATGCAAGAAATAGGAAAGTTTGAGAAGGATATCAAAGTAATTCCAAACAATCTAGAAAAATACATGGCTTTTTTCTTAGGCAAACATTTAAAATTTATCGATAGCTTTCAATTCATGAGTAGCTCATTAGAAACTCTGGTTAAGAACGTTCCACTTTCTGACCTAAAATACACATCACAAGAATTTCAGGATGAAAAACTAGAACTAATGAAAAGAAAAGGAGTTTATCCCTATGATTATATGAACAGCTTTGATAAGTTTGACGACAGAAACCTCCCATCAAAAAAGGAATTCTATAGTCTTTTAACCGATGAAGATATAAGCGATGAGGATTACAAGCATGTGCAGAATGTGTGGACTACTTTCAAGTTGGAATCCATGGGACAATACCACGACTTGTACCTTAAGTCAGATGTTTTGCTGTTAGCAGATGTATTTGAGAAATTTCGAAAGACTTGTCTTCAATATTACGAATTAGACCCTTGCCATTATTTTACTTCTCCCGGTTTATCATGGGATGCAATGCTTAAAATGACTGAAACAAAACTGGAATTAATGACAGATATTGACAAATTTCTTTTCATTGAAAAAGGTGTGAGAGGGGGAGTTTCATACATTTCTAAAAGATATGCTAAAGCTAACAACAAATACATGAATAATTACGATTCAAAGCAGCCATCAAATTATATTACATATCTTGATGCAAACAATTTATATGGATGGGCAATGAGCCAAAATTTACCAACGGGTGGTTTTAAATGGCTATCAAAAAAAGAAATTGATTTAGCAAATTTACCTAAAGGAAAAGGACTAATACTAGAAGTTGTCCTGGACTATCCTGAACACCTTCATGATAGTCATAATGACTATCCACTAGCTCCAGAAAAAATGGAAATTAAACATCACCTCCTTTCAGACTACTGTAAACAATTACAAACTCAGTTTAATATAAAAGTTGAAGGAGTTAAAAAATTAATACCTAATTTAAAACCAAAAAAGAGTTATGTTCTTTATTAGAAAAACTTAAAGCAGTATATTGAATTAGGCTTAAAAGTTACAAAAGTACATCGGGTATTAGAATTTAACGAATCACCTTGGTTAAAAAAGTATATTGATTTCAATACAGAAAAGCGAAAAACCGCCAAGTCTGACTTTGAGAAAGATTTTTTTAAACTTATGAACAACTCAGTGTTTGGAAGAACAATTGAAAATCTTCGTAAACGTGTCAATGTTACTCTGATCAATGAACCAGAAAAACTATTAAAGCATTGTGCAAAACCAACCTACGTTAGCAGCAAAATATTTAATAAAAATCTTGTTGCAGTTCATAAAATCAAAGAATCTTTAACCCTAAACCGCCCCGCGTATGTAGGAATGTGTATTCTCGATATTTTAAAAACGTTGATGTATGATTTTCATTACAACTACATTAAAAAGAAATATGGTAAGAATGCAAAACTCTTATTTACAGATACAGATTCAGTAACATATAATATAAAAACAGAAGACATATACAAAGATTTTTGGGCTGACAAAGACAAATTCGACTTCAGTGGTTACAAAGAAACCTCAGACTTTTATAACCTAAAAAATAAGAAAGTAATTGGAAAGATGAAAGATGAAACCGCAGGTGTGCCAATAGTAGAATTTGTTGGACTTAGATCTAAAATGTACAGCTACGTCACAAATGATGAAAAAGGTTGCAAAACTGCAAAAGGAATTAAGAAAAATGTTGTGAGGAATCTGTTAAAGCACGAAGATTACAAAAACACGCTCTTCAATAATCGTCAAATGTTTCATAAAATGAAATCAATTAGAAGTGAAAACCACAAAATTTATTTTGTTGAAATCAACAAAAAGTCTCTTTCGTGTTTTGATGATAAACGATATATTCTTTCTAATGGAATTGATAGTTTTGCTTATGGTCATTATTAATTAAAAAAATAAATTCTATTATAAAAAAAAGATGGATGAAAATTGTTGTGAAAATCCTGACATAAAAATTATAAATCGAAATAGAACTTGTGTTAACTGTGGTGTAGTTCATCACCCATATTTTGTAAACGACTGGATTGATTATAACCCACGTAATGTTGTTTTACGTAAATCAGTTTACTGCAGAACTGCTTACGTTAAAAATAAATTACAACGTCTTGAATTGTCTGCTGATGAGATACAAGCATTTATGGACATTTGGACAACCGTGGAAAACCAACTACAAAGCTTCACTGGTAAAAGGTTTCCTAAGATAGATTTTTTTATAAATAAAATCTTAAAATATTTGGACATTTCCAAACAACTTTCATACAAAATTAGTGATGCATTACGTAAAAAATATGAAATCATGTGGAAACAAATCGTTTAGCATGTAATTTTTCATAGCTTTCAGAAATTGGTGGACATATATCAGCAACTTGGTCATCAACCATAGCAAGTTCTCTTTCGAAAAACTCGTCAATATCACCAGATCTTAAAAACAATTTTAACTTGTTGAGTAATTTCTGATACGATTGATAAGCATATCTACAAGACTCAGTTTTTTTGGAAAAATTTTTCTGCGTCATTATTGTCTGTAAAAGAACACCTGTACCACTAACACAGGCCAAGAAAATCGGATTTAATGTAACAGAACCGACCACGGCCCCAGTTGTAGTAAAAACAACAGATGACAGCTTTAGAGCTAAGTCCATTCTTTTAAATTTTTTAAACATTTTCTTATAACACCAATACTGTTTGTGATAAGTGTGATACAGTTTTGTCAATTCATTCACTTGTTCTTGAGTCAATTTTCTACTAATGTGGTTAAAGTCCATTGTTTATTTTATGATATACAATTACGCTTCTGGTTGATCACCCACTTCAAGCTGTTTAACTTTAATTACAACGCTGCTCATATTCATTGATACCGAAGAATTTGAAGAAACATAGTTGTATTGTATGCGAAACTCATCTCGAGAAGGATTAGGAAAAACAATGCAGTTTAAATTAAAGCAATCAAATGGGGGTGTTACTGTTGTTTTACATATTTTATCTGTTTCTTCTTCACTAACACGGATTATATCAATATGTAATTTGTCTTCGTCATCATAACTGGTAACTTTCACAAGTCCGCTTACGCTTATTTCGATGTAACTGCTGGTTACCTCATCTCTCAAATGAATACTATCGGATTGCAAAGACAGAAAATCGTTCCCAGCGACAAGAGGTGCACTCACGAAATGCAAATTGTGATCTGTATTAGTACGAACTGAATGAATAGCACTTGATGGAATTGGCATCGAACCAGGTGTCGAAGAAGCACCCAAAAATATTTGAAATTTTGGACGATATATATTTCGTTTAAAATAACGTTTATTTATTGCACTGGTAGGGTCGGAAGGTCTACCTACGTTGAAAATGGTATGATTTTTCATATCTAAGTTTCGTGAAATGATTACATTATCGTCTTCGGTTTGAATGTGCTGCGTTATTTGGTCAACATAATTTTTGTTTGCTGCTTCACCTGGTGCTGTGGGATCTCGTAAATTTATGATGGTGTGTAATCCTTGTAAGTTAATATTATCTCTCACATTTGTAACTAAATTTTCCACAAATTGTTTAGTTGCCGCATCAGAAGGTAGACTGGGATCAACAAGTCCTTTTAGAATCAATGATTCACCTAATTCAATTGATGCGTTGTTAGGTGGAATATTTTCTATACGAAAGACCCTGTTTGGTAAACGACCAAGTACTTCCACACCATATATTTGAGACCTCTGAATTTGAATTTGAGAGGGCGATACAACATATTGATCATCGTTGTTTATACCTAGAGTAGCCAACCTCGAACCAAACTCAGAGCTTTCGGCAAAGTGGACAATGTTGCTAATTGCATTATCCAAGAATCCTTTATTTACACTATCTGATTCTGTTACAGGATTGGCTAAGTTTGTAATTTTGTGGTTGTTTAAGTTTAAATCACCATACATTATATCTCCTGACTTGGAAACTTTGTGTTCAATACCTACAACCTTAACAGTACTTGAAGATTGACTTCCACTTGTTCCAAATTTTGAAATATTCATTTTGTCCTTCTTTATTATAAATGAATATAATAAACTTTGATAAATATTTAAGTGGGGACAACAAGCAAATCAAACATCATTATCTTCTACCAGATTGCCATTACATGATAGTAGGATCGACAGGATCAGGAAAAACAAATTTGCTTTTAAACATGGTTCTCAAGTGGATGAATTACGACCTTTGTTGTGTTTATACTGTTAATCCTGAGCAAGATAAGTATCGATTTTTAAAAGAGCAAGGTATTGAAGTGCTAAGCCCTGAAGACTTGCCTCCAGTAGAAGAGCTTGACCCTCAACAGAAAGTAATAGTTTTTGACGACATTAAGCTAGACAACATGAAAAAACTAATGGAATACTTTTCTTTATCTAGAAACAGAAATTGCAACTGTATTTACCTCACCCAGTCATACTTCAACACTCCGAAGTACATAAGAAGAAACACTAACTGTTTTGTTTTTTTCGGGAACTTAGACAACAAAGATATCAGACACATTACTGACGATCATGCTAAAGGTATAACAAAAGAAGAAATGGAGTCGATTTACCGTGAAGCAACCAAAGATCCTTACAATTTTATGGTGCTGGACAAAACAGCCAAACACCTACCCCTTCGTTATAGAAAATGCTTTGACCATTTTTGGGCTTAAGCTTTATATGCTATATAGTAAACATGCCATTTGCAAATGAAGAAGAGTTGAAAAACAGAAATAAACTCGTAAAGGATTATATTAACAACCGAAAGCGTTTGAAACAAAAGCTGCAAAAAGAAATTGTAGCCAAACAACAACTGCAAAAGTCTGCCTCTGAAATATTTCGTCCCATTACTAAAACGTTTGAAGAAACTCAGAAAAAAACTGATAAAAGGCAAGACCAACTAATTCAACACATACAGCAACAGCTTGCCATTGAAGATAAACCTCGATCAATTTATACTGTGCACTTTGAGAGTGCTTTCGATAACGAAGAAAAAGAATTGCTTACACAAAACAATTTTGAGACTGATATTGTTGAGCTTGTAAAACGCGGGCCAGATTACATAAACGCATTGAAAGACAGAGCTAGATTAATCAATCAAAGATTAGGTGGTTTATGAAGAAGACGTGATGCTGATACAGAAGTGATTGATGAGCAAATAAAAACTTTTAAAAAGTACAGAGAAAAATTAAATAAATTATTAGGAGGAATGGAACTTACCTTTGGAAAAGGGCTTAAAGATCCCAACAAACTTTGTGAAAGACTTAATTTAATAGTAGCAGCCAAACAAGCCGGCAATAATAACAAACGTTTGGATCAAGAAATTGCAAACATTTTGAAAAAACTAAAATTGAACAAATGCATTTCACACTGCGACCACCAAAAATTATTTGGCAATATATTAAAATGACATCAATACCACTTTTCTTTGACTCTAGGAAAGGACAAGGAAAATCAGAAGATTTTATAACTAGCTTTAATCCACCGTTGCAACTAGACATTAAAAAAAGTTACGAGATGTCCTTAATCAATGCTCAAATATGGTACTCTTGGCATAACATAACGAGCAGCAATAATAAATTTTTTTATTCACCAGATGGAGTAGCTGCACGATTATTATCAATTCCTCCAGGTAGCTATAATATTGAAGATCTCAATAATGAAATCAAGTACTTGATGGAACAGAGACGTGATGACAAAAATAATATAACTATAACACCAAATTTTAATACATTAAAATCAAGAATTGAACTTAAAAATAATTACATAGTTGATTTTCGAATTCCAAATTCAATAGGTGACGTTTTAGGATTTGTTTCGGCATTTTTGGGTGTAAATCGAATTCATAATAGTCAAAATCCTGTAAATATTACAAATATCAACAGCCTTCAGATTCATTGTAGCTTAATTGATGGAAGTTACATAAACGGAGCGTCTAGTGACTTACTTTATACTCTTAGTCCAAACGTACCACCGGGATATTTGATTCAAATTGAACCTAAGCAAAACATTTACGTTCCAATCAAAAATTTAAGTCAAATTGATAGTATCCGATTCTCTATAAAAGATCAAGATAACAATTTTGTAAATATGAATAATGAACGAGTGACTTACTATGTTCACCTCAAAGAGATTATGTAGTTTAACTATAAATGTTATCACAAAGAGAAACTAGATTTCATAAAAAGAAAATCATAGGTGGAAGTTTGCTTAAAAATGTTTATGACAAGGTAAGGAACGTAATCAGCTCTGGTTCTAAGATTCTTAACAGAATTCCTACTGGAGTGAAGACTGAGATTAAAAAGCTAGCTGCACCTTTACTGAATAAAGCCTTAGAACCCACAAAAAAGGCATTAGAACCAGTCTTAGAAAATATACCAATAAACAAGCGTATTATCAATGACAGAGAATTAGAAAATCTCAACGACAGATCGAGAGCTATCCTAAGTAATTTAATTGCTGGATCAGGATTTAAAAATTATATGTCTTAATTATAAAATGACAGAACTAACTAATCCATATTTGCAAATTAAAGAAACAAACTTAGTGGACAATTCGATTACTGAGTTTGAATATGTCGAATACCTTCCGAGAGACTCAAATAATGTGAACAAAGATGGTCAGCACATTATTGAAACAAAAGATGAAGATGTTTTTCTTCTACCGCATAAAGCATACCTAGAAATCAGAGGAAAACTTCAAACTAATGCGAATGCTAATTACAATAACAATGACGTAATTTCATTAGTAAATAACGGTTGGTCTTTATTTCAAACTGCGCAATATCAATTAAATAACCAAACTATAGAAAACATAAACCTTTATCTACCTCAAGCATCAACAATACTCAATTTAGTTAGCTTTAGTGATGATTATTCAAGATCAACCGCCTCTAACATGCTGTGGTTTAAAGACACTGGAACTGGTTCCCCATCTCTTAAAGAAAATTTTGGTGGTGTAGCTGATGATGCGAATGCAAATGCTGTACGTGATGGTCTTAGAGCAATTGTTGAAATATACAACAACAATCTACAAGCAAATATTGGTTTCACCGCAAGACAGAACATTACTACGGGAAATAAGCAAATTACTTTAATGCTTCCTCTTTCCCAAATATTTGGATTTTGTCGTGATATCGATAAGGTTTTTAGGGGTGTTAAACACAGTATAGTCGTGGATAGAGAAACATCTAATAACTATATTTTACGTGCAAATGGTATTGCTGCTGGTAAGTTTAACATAAGTCATATTTCTTTGTGGATGCCTAAAGTGAAACCAAGTTTAAGAGTTGAATCGGAAATAGATGCTATGTTAGTAAAAGGACATATAAAACAGCTATACTTTGAACAAATGAGAGTGTATCGAACAATGTTTCAGTCAACAGAAACAAGCATGACTTGGAGAATAACAACCCAGCCGGGAACAGAGCTTCCTAGGCATGTGTTTGTTGCGTTTCAATCGAGTGAACGAGATAACAACCAGCAGCTAAATAACATGATTTTTGACAATGCAAACTTAAGACGTATTAGTTGCAGAATAAACAGCATTCAATATCCTGAACGAGAATTTGAATGTAATTTTACTCCACAAAATAGAAATTATTCGCGCTTATACATGAGTTTTCTAGAGGCTGTAAACAAATACCAAGATGCCGACACGGGCTGTCAATTATCAGCTGAAGACTGGGCTAGTTTGTATCCAATTCATCATTTTGATGTTAGTAAACACAATGAACGACTTAAAAACAGCTCGGCAGATATTGAAATAAGGTTTAGTCTTGGTGGTAACTTTAGAAATATTGCAAATAACGCTGACCAAGCTTTCTATGTTTATGCAGTCGTACTTTCTAATAGATACCTTCAGTTAGAAGGACTTTCAGGTCGAATGAATATAATTATCTGAGTATAAATAAAAATGTATGTTAAAATCGGATTAAATTTATCACAATTTCAAAAAGAAAAAATAAAACAAGCTTTTCAAAACAAAACTGGGCTTACACTCACATTTAATAACCACCAGTTACAAGGATCAGACTTTCTTGGTTTAACAAAGACGCAAGTTAACAAAATAAATGATGCTAAAACAAAAGGTTCAGGTGTTACTTTGAAGCTATCAAAACTACAAATTTCAAAACAGGGTGGTTTTATTGGAACTCTTTTAGCAGGTTTAGCAGGTAGCTTGCTACCCAGTTTGTTAGGAGGAAAAGGACTTGTGTTACCTGGATCAAAGGGTAAAGGGCTTATGTTGCGTGGAACAAAAAGACAAGGTAGGTCTTATCGCTTCGACGAACCTCAGATTCTCGGAAAAGGTTTAATACTAGGAAAAAATTCTCCTTTCAAAAATGTTCCGATCTTGGGTTTGATTTTATAAAGTCTAATATAAAATGTACCACGATTACTCATTGAACTTGACACAAAATCAAAAGAAAAAAATTGCAAATGCATATAAAAGCAAAACTAGTGTAAGTGTTAGACTAACAAATGCAAGTTTACAGACTAAAGGCAACGTTAGTTTGCAACTGACGAGTCGACAGATAAATAGAATTAACAAATCAAAAGCGTCTGGACACGGTATACAAATAAACTTTAGTAAAACGCAATTGCAAAAACAAGGTGGTTTCTTAAGTAGCTTACTTAATTTAGGAAAACTAGTGTTACCGTTTTTAGCTAAAAAGGTTTTGCCAACTTTAGGATTAGCAGCTGCTTCCGGGGCCATCCAAGGAGCAACTAATAAAGCAGTAAATAAATGAAACCATTAACAAACTTAGACATTGATAAAATCATGATTAAGTGTGACAATTATCGAGGAACATTTAGCAAAGATATGTTACCAAAAGCAATGAATAAAAATGAGTCAGCTGTCGTAAACTTGCAAGATTATTTTGCGGGTAGTGGAACTCATTGGGTTTGTGTTTACAACGAAGAAAAATCAGATAAAGTAGAATACTTCGACAGCTTTGGACTTGTACCCCCAAATGAAGTTGTTAAATATATGAAGACTACAAACAAAAACATTATTTACAATGATGCGCAAATTCAAAATATTAACTCAATTCTTTGTGGTTACTACTGTGTGTATTATATAACAGAGCGAAATAAGGGGAGAACAGCAAACGAACTATTGTTAGATTTTCATGAAAAACCTACACCTTTTAATGAAATGTTTATGAAGTTTTATGTATCATATATTAAAGATGGAAACTTATTGTGTTAGAGAAAAGAAAAAAACTAAATGTGTTCCAGGTTCTGATGAAATTATAAAAGCAAAAGGAAATGGTCGCCTGATGTTACATTGCATTTGTGTTAGTTGTGGTATTACAAAGCATAGTTTCATTAAAACCAACAAAAAAGGAGGCTTGTTAGACCTTCATGCTGCGATAGGAAAATTACCAAAACCAAAAGGTGGGTTCACTCTTCCAAGTCACAAGTACACTGGGCCATATAATCGTTTGGATAAACAACTTGATTCGAACGACCAACCTTTACCGGGGCAAGAACCTTACAATCAAATAGATGCTATTGCAATGAAACATGATATTTGTTACCGAGATAATGACAATAAAAAAGGTAAACTAAAATGTGATAAAGATATGTTAGACAGTTTATCGCAAACAAAAACGAAAGGTATCCGCGAATCGTTTGATAAAAAGTTAGTACAAGCAGCAATTGGAACTAAATATAAGTTGGGGTTAGGTGCAAAAAACGGGAAAAGGCGTCGTGGCAAACAGAACTAGCTGATAAACTACACAAACCAGTAAAGAAAAAGTTTCTGCGACGCCGAGTTATAAGCAAATCAATTGATGAAATATGGGCGGCTGATTTAGTAGAAATGCAAAAGTTTAGCAAATGGAATAAAGGTTACCGATATTTACTTATGGTGATTGACGTATTTTCTAAATTCGGATGGATAGTTCCTTTGAAAGACAAAACGGGTAAAACTGTTGCTAATGCTTTCAAGAAAATCTTCAAAGAAAAAAGAATCCCAAAATTCTTATGGACTGATAAGGGAAAAGAATTTTACAACAAAAATACGAAAAGCCTGTTGGACCAACACAACATTAAATTATATTCAACTGAAAATGAAGAAAAAAGTTCTGTTGTTGAACGCTGGAATCGCACTATCAAAAATAAAATGTGGAAGCAATTTACAAAACAAAGTTCAACTCAGTACTTGGACATGCTACCTGAGATAGTTGATGAGTACAATAACAGCTATCATTCATCCGTGAAAATGACGCCTGTTCAAGCAAGCAAAAAAGAAAATCAAGGAATTGTTTACTGTAATTTGTACGCTAAAATTAAACCAATAAAAACAAAAGCAAAATTTAAAGTTGGTGACACAGTTAGACTTTCAAAATACAAGCGAAAACTTTTTGACAAGGGTTTTACTCCAAACTGGACAGAGGAACTGTTTTTAATTTCTAAAGTTTTAAATACCAATCCACACACTTACGAAATCACTGATCTTCGTGGTGATTCAATTTCTGGAACTTTCTATGAACAAGAACTTTTGAAAACGAATCAAACTAAATTCAGAATAGAAAAAGTTGTTCGCAAAGATAATAAAAAGAAATCAGCATTAGTTAAGTGGTCTGGATACAGCAATGATTTTAATAGCTGGATTCCGATTGAAGAATTAGAGCAACTTAAATCTACATATAAATAAAAGATGTTTTGTGGATTTCAACCTTCAAATTTATCAGTTCCAGAAAATATAGAAGATATAAAACAAAAGTGGAATAAACGTGTTTTAACTTACTGTATCACGAACTTAACACCAAAACTTACAGAAGAATCGATACACAAACAAATTGATTCTGCTTTTAAAGTTTGGGATAAACCTACAGCACTTAAATTTAAGAAAGTACAGCCAAATGAGCCCTGTGACATAAAAATTAGTTTTTGTGCCAAGGAACATGGCGATGGATTCCCTTTTAAAGGTAAAGGCGGTGTTTTAGCTCATGGATTTTATCCAGGTTCAGGAATTGGGGGTGATTTACATTTTGATGCTGATGAAGATTGGACAGACCAAGAAACACCTCCCAAACACAACTTATTTGTAGTAGCTGTTCATGAAATAGGTCATTGTTTAGGTTTAACCCCATCACAAAGTACAGATTCTATCATGTATCCTACTTATAAACACGAGTGGTCAAAAGTATCAAGTGATGTTCTATCAAAAGAAGACATTGAAAGAATACAAAAGGCGTACGGTAAACCTAAAGTGAAAATATTTGATAGCAATGGCTTTACAATTAAAGTGAAACCTATAGAAAATGACAAAATCAAACTAATTATTGAAAAGAATTAAACGCGACTGAAGCGCAATTATGAGCACAAGTTGGTTACATGTGACAAGCGCTCCATTGCGAGCTTAATACCTCCTACTAACATCGGGAGGGGGGGACTGAGAACCACGATTTAAAAAAAAATTTGAAACACAAGGACGGTTTCAGTGCATTTTAAGTCATTTTGTTTCCAGTGCATTTTTTAAGAGTCAGGTGACCTGCTTTGCACTGAATGATTTTTATTGAGACAGTGCAGTCACGTGACCTCTCTTAATTTGAGACACAAGGACGGTTACAGTGCAGTCACGTGACCTCTGTGCACCGAACACGCCATATACATAACTACTTTCGTGTATATTGAAAGTATTCTGCTGGGTTTTCCTCCCATGTGCAAGGATGGCAGTACCGTACGGTACGTTTAGAATTTGCGTACTACGTACCTCGCACCTTGAGCCGTACCGTACCAGCGTACCGTACTTCAGATCAATTTTTGAAGCGTACCGTACCAACGTAACGTACCCGTACCATTACAAAAAGAGCGTACCGTACTAGCGTACCGTACTTCTTGACAAAAATTGAGGCGTACCGTACCGTACCAACGTACCGTACCGTACTGCCATCCTTGCTTTAAACTACTCGCATTTTTATACTTTGCAAAACAAAGCTGTCAAAATAATAGCCGGGAGATCATGGCGTGAAAGGGCTACCCCGTTTTATCCTAAACTAAAAATTTAACAATTCAAGATATGTATTTATTAGAGCTGGCTTTATTCATGTTTAAATTTCAAACAAAACAGCCTTCCAGCTCCCTCGATTATTTGAAAATACAAATGCAATTCATGCATAGTGAACAAGATCGTCTACTAATGACAATTATTTTCTTCCTCGTTACAAAACAATGAAACTTAGAAGATCTATAAAATATTAAGGAGCTAAACTATGGAATTCTATCAGTAATGAGATCAAAAAATCAACATGATATAACTTTTAAAAAAATTACTCAGCTTTCTCATTAAACAAATATAATATTTAATTAATCACAGATGCATCGGTAATTTAACAAAAAAGTTGTTTAGTTTGTTTTTATTATTATTATTATTTAACCCTCAAAAATTTGAATGGGTTACCGCTCAACTAAAAGACCCTTAAGGTCCCTTCGCGATTTTCCCAGTTACCTTAGTTAAACTATACGTTACGTAACATTGTATGCAAGGGTGCCGGAACCCGGGGGGATGGGGAATATATCCCCCCAATAATTTGACTGTAACTCCCCCAATAGTTTGAGTATGGTCTACATCTGCATCCCCCCCAATAGTTTGACTCTAGTGTGCATCTGAGTGTAGGTGTCCTTTTGAATTCGGAAAAAAAGTGTTCCATTTTTGGTGAAGACCTTTTTTTTTTGGTCTCCATCTGAATTTGGGGAAAAAAGTATTTCAGGTTTGGTGGAGCTCTCTTTTTTGGTCTTCACTTAATTTGCTCACTTGGAGAATATCGTGGTCGAGGTTCATCCCCCCAATGTTGAAAATAGGGCAAAATTGGGGAAAATTGCAAATTATTCCCTCCAATGCTCAACAAAGATCGGCACCCCTGATTGTATGTATATCCATTGCATTTCTTTTAACTTTTTTTCTATCTTTTTTGTAATGTCGGTGTTTTGTTTTATTTCTTTGGTGCGGTAATTAAAAATAAACTCGTTCGTTTGTTCTTTGACTGACTTTGAAATCACTAGCTTATAAACCAGCGATCTCAATTTACACAGTTAGCGTCGGCTTTAGCTGTCTTTTGCTACTTCATACAAACAGCCAGCGAATGTGCAAAAAATCTGAGATTTTTAAACCACTGTGTATTCCGCTAAAATGTCGCAGTAGTTTCCGTTCAAATTTTTTTCCAATACATGACATGCCACGATAGTCCTTGGCTCCTAGCATCTATAGGCAACAGTTATGACATTGCAATTGGCCATACTTCTGACTGTGACTGGTGACATCACAAATTCACAATACTACATGGCATGCATGTATAGAATTCCGCATGCCATGTCACGCTATCACAGTGTCAGAGAAAGTCAAATATATTATTACATTGATTCGTTCTACGCTCTACAGCGTAAAATTACTTATAAATTTATTGAAGCTGTCAATTATCTACGATACTTTGACTTAAAACGCCCTGTTAAAACGTTAATGTCTTCTGATTGTTTCCATAATTCGATATACTATGATCATTATTGTGGCATTTTGTATGTAAATGAATAAAAGATGGTGTGTTCATCATTTAGGACATGAACTGCTCTTGCTGTAGAGTCTGTATATTTTTATGTGTGTATGTTGCTTGTATAGGACTATGAACTTTGTGAGTCTGAAATAAACACTGAATGATAATAATACGATTTTAACCACAAATTAAGAGGCTATATGGATCACTTGAAAATAGCCTAGACCATGTGCATGCCGGGCACGGTCGCACAAATCTTCATTGACGGTCGCACGTCGCACATAAAACGTTTTGTAGGCAAATTCAAACAGCGTACCAACGTACCGTACCCGTACCATTGCAAGAAAGGCGTACCGTACCAACGAGCCGTACCCGTACCACTACAAAAAAAGCGTACCGTACCAGCGTACCGTACTTCTTAGCAAAAATTGAAGCGTACCGTACCGTACCAACGTACCGTACCGTACTGCCATCCTTGCCCATGTGTACTCAACGGGACCGGCTTATTTTGTGTGAAATTTAATGCAGTTTCCGGAAAATATAGGTTTATGGGGGGTTTTTGTTTCGGAAAGTGGTTAAAATAAGCAAAGTACGAACCCCACTTTAAAACGATTCGATCTCGGCGAAATTGCGTACAGCGGTTTAGGAATATTTTTCGTGTATATTGAAAGTATTCTGCTGGGTTTTCCTCCCATGTGTACTCAACGGGACCGGGCTTATTTTGTGTGAAATTTAATGCAGTTTCCGGAAAATATAGGTTTATGGTTTTTTTTTTTTGTTTCGGAAAGTGGTTAAAATAAGCAAAATACGAACCCCACTTTAAAACGATTCGATCTCGGCGAAACTTCATACAGCGGTTTAGGAATATTTTTCGTGTATATTGAAAGTATTCTGCTGGGTTTTCCTCCCATGTGTACTCAACGGGAACGGGCTTATTTTGTGTGAAATTTAATGCAGTTTCCGGAAAATATAGGTTTATGGGGGGTTTTTTGTTTCGGAAAGTGGTTAAAATAAGCAAAGTACGAACTTCACTTTAAAACGATTCGATCTCGGCGAAATTGCGTACAGCGGTTTAGGAATATTTTTCGTGTATATTGAAAGTATTCTGCTGGGTTTTCCTCCCATGTGTACTCAACGGGACCGGGCTTATTTTGTGTGAAATTTAATGCAGTTTCCGGAAAATATAGGTTTATGGGGGGGTTTTTGTTTCGGAAAGTGGTTAAAATAAGCAAAGTACGAACTTCACTTTAAAACGATTCGATCTCGGCGAAATTGCGTACAGCGGTTTAGGAATATTTTTCGTGTATATTGAAAGTATTCTGCTGGGTTTTCCTCCCATGTGTACTCAACGGGACCGGGCTTATTTTGTGTGAAATTTAATGCAGTTTCCGGAAAATATTGGTTTATGGGGGTTTTTTTGTTTCGGAAAGTGGTTAAAATAAGCAAAGTACGAACCCCACTTTAAAACGATTCGAGCTCGGCGAAATTGTCTGCATCGGTTTAGGAATATTTTTCGTGTATATTGAAAGTATTCTGCTGGGTGTTCCTCCCATGTGTACTCAACGGGACCGGGCTTATTTTGTGTGAAATTTAATGCAGTTTCCGGAAAATATAGGTTTATGGGGGGTTTTTTGTTTCGGAAAGTGGTTAAAATAAGCAAAATACGAACCCCACTTTAAAACGATTCTATCTCGGTGAGATTGTTTGCACAACGCGTTTGATGCGTAGACACGAGACAAAGCTCGTCTTTTTTATTTTTTTCGTTACTCGACATCGAATCGCGTGCTTTTTGACGCGTTATTCTGCCAGAATTACAGTGGTGCATAGGCTTAGGCATACTACTAAGGCTGAAGTTACTAGTAGTTTGTTGATCAAATGATTACAGATCAGGAGGAGCCAAGTTAAGCAAAAATTCGACTAAATCACACTGAAACTGTGAGATAGCCTACAGGGGTTTTGAAGCTGATGAAATATAGCATTTTTTTGAGTTAAAGTAAAGTTTCAAGTGGTGAGATTCAAAGCTTGGTAGGATATAATGTAGTCTATTTATTTAGTTTAATGCAATGCTGTGGTACTGGTATGTGGTCAACACCTGCATACACTCTGCACTTGAAAGATAAATGTCTGATGTGAGGATACAAAATAGACTGTAAGACACAAACTCTGAACTCAAAATATTAAATCACCTATCGATATACTGGTATGATGTCTGGTGTAGGTCAAATTCACTCAAACGTTTTTTGAAAAGAAACAAATTTGGACCAGATACAACAATATCTGGGAGATTATTCCAAATAAGCGGAATACATATAATATTAAGCCTACTGGTATAACAGGTAATGTCACAAGGTGTGCATGAGTGTGCCTAAGAACATGCACAGTCAAAAGCTGAGATGCAACATAAAACATCAACCTCAGAAAACATTATACCACTTCGTCGTTACTATCTTAAGGCTTCATGTTTTAAGATATTATATACTTTAAAACAACCAGCAACAACTTTTTTCAGTGTACTTACTGGTATTATGTCCACAGTCTGTTAATGCCATGTATCAAAAAAACAAACTTATGCAAGCAAGTAGCACTAGGCAGAACAGAAATTGAAGCAAACAAGAAACATTTGACGAAAACAGACAAGCCAGAATCGTAGCATTGCTATTGTTCAGTGCTAAGTTAGGCTATTCATTTCCATAAGCAGGATACACTATTAACAGTAAAGGCAAATAGCGCAAAAACATGGTTGGTATGGTGGTCTACGGTCATTGTCAATGTGTAATTGCAAATTATCCTACAGTGAGAGTTAAATTAAAAAGAAAACTGGATAGAATTGCCTACATTAGCTTGCCTAGATGCACCAGCACAGGGACCGTAAATCAGGGTTACTTTACCCACTGAGGTGAACTTTGTTCACACTTTGTACGTAGTTGCTGTATTCCATTTAGTAAAAATTTTTGTAAGAAGGGTTTTATGCTTTTTTGATTTGAATCTAAGGAACAACTATATTAGGTCTAATTTAAAGACCAAAGCCATGATGAGCAACAATGTTTCCAATATAAAATTCACAAAAGTAACTAACATATAAAAAAAAAACATAAAAACGCAACCCTGAAAATTTGTCGAGGATGTCAAAGGTTAACTATGGCAGAAAAAATCTGTATATACCTCTGGAAAATAGCACTATGTGGTTGTTGACTTGAAAAGAGACAAGTTTAAGCAACAACAAATCCCAAAAAGCAACTACGTGGATTTAAAGATTGTTTTTGAAAAATCATATATTTCGTTTAACTTTGCCCGCATGTGCGATTGCATATAGCATGATCAAACATTACCGTATGTTACAGATGCATGATTGAAATTATGTTTCTTGGTGCAGTGCGAAATAGGATTAAATTATAGCACAAAATTGCATCTCTTAAAAAGTACTGTACAAATCTAAATTACTGCAACTTAGTTTATTCACCTTTCTCATAATTCGCAAAGTACTACAATGGCCATAAAGCATCTTAATCAAAGATAAAATAGGATAGATGGAGCAATACAAAGTGCAAATTTAAGTACCAGTACTGGCAGTGTAATAGCCCTTTAAATGAAGTTTGTACAGTGCATATATATATTGATATATGTACCGGTAATGCATATAAGTTGTCAGGCCAAGTCTATCTCTGTGCACAGTGTAACATTACTCTAACAGCAATGCTGCCAACAATCAGTGATTACCTATTGTAACTCTAAACTTGGCCATGGCCATCCTGAATATCAAGCCCAGATCTATGTTTATTTAAATTTCAAATTACTGTAAAACATTTAGCATACTTGAAATGGTGTTTGTGAAATTTTCTTGTTTAATATGAATTTTATCCTACCTTTTGGATTAAATGCTTGCAATTTCTTTTTTTTTGATACTCTTAAAGAGGGCAAAGATCTCATACAAAGTGCTAATATTATCCACTGACAGCATTTGATAGGAAAAAAGCCTGAAACAATCATAGTGGGCAAAGATGCAATAAGTCGAGACAACTTTGCCCTCTCAAAACAAATAAAAAAAAAGTGAAAATTTACAACTACACTTATTTGATTGGAAGACAAAGTATATAAGAGCAATAAGGTTGTGCATAAGAATTCTCATTAAAAAAATTCAATATAACAGCAGTTATTACAAAAAATCAAAAAAATTATAACTTTTTTGGACAAAACAACCATGGTTTACCGTATCTTTTGATATCATGAATACTCAATTATTGATCCATTTGTATTACAATCTTTTTTTCATGTTTATTTACATATTAACTTTATAATTTAAATGCATTGTATTACTGTTGTGTTTTTGATTACCGGTACTGTAAATAAAATTTAACAATTACTGGTACATACTGGATGAATTTTTGGAATATCTTTGGACATCAAAAACCTTTATGATCTCCATATCCCTTGAAAAATGATTGCTTGCTATGCTTAATGTTTCGTCTTTGTCTTACTAGGATATTCTAGAATAATGAGGACTCATAATAAATCTGCAGGTACAGTATTATCATTTATACACAACACAGTTAACTGCCTTTTTTTGCAGCAGAAAATATTGTTTGCAGGTTGGTTAAGTGTATCGGAGATGTTGATAAACAAATGTTTATACACTAACCTATTGGACTAGGGTTTAACTCTGCTTAGCTGACTGTGTGAGTCAAGCAATAAAAGTGTTGAGTAACCTAATTAGCTGCAAAGTCGGATAGTAGCAGAATAGCAAAGCTTAGCATCTCACATATTTGGAGTTTTCAATTGTAGAGGTAACGCATGAAGTCTTTTTCACAGAATTGCAGTTTTTAATAGTCTACCAGTCTGCAGCTGTACAGTCACACCACACTGCCATCAACTGTTTATTCCTGTTCGTACCTGTATGTTGCGGATCACAGTTCTACAGCAAGTCAGAAATGGTGGAGTGAAGAGGAAACCAGAAGTCTTATTGCAATTGTTGGAGAACTTAATCTTGTAAATATTTTGGACAAAAAAAGAACAGATCTGCTGAACTGTATAACGCGGTTCAGAAAGAGATGAGCCAAAAAGGATTTCATAGAACATAAATACTGCATTTCATCATTGATAGTGTTAGCAGGTTAATTTGCTATAAGCAATAGAGATGAAACATGCAATACTGCTGAAGATGGTTTAGTCGATTCGAAGTTTATAAGATCATTCTAAATGAAGAGTGTAGCAGTAGTATATTTAAGATTTTGACTTTTTTAGTAGAAATATAAAGTTGCAATTAAGCATTAAAGCACAGTTGTGAACTGTTCACACTTTTATGAAATGAAGCCAAACCTTACTGCTAGATTCATTAAAAACTTATCTAAATGGTTTAAGAACAAAATGTAGCAGCATAATGCTTCTGGCTGATTGTTTACAACTTCAGAAATTATAGATGACAAAAATAGTTTAGTACAGCACTGAGCAAAGTTTTAATTGCGAAAGTTTTAATTTTAATTAGGCTTATTTAAAGAAAAATTAGTAATCAAAAAAGTTTTTATTAAGCTTCAGACATAATCTGATCCAATATAGCGTTTTTTAATCCAACTACACTACATTAACTACCAGCTGAGAGTGTAGAAGAATTTAAATGGAGTACAGTACAAATAAAGTTTAGGTGTAACAAAAGAGCAACTACAATTTGAATAGTTAAGATTTAAAGTCTACAATATAATTGCGTGTTCTGTGTTTCATTTCAGGATTATTGTCAGAGCACAGTTAGATCGCTACTTACGAATGCATTTTTTGCCAGTTAACAATTTCGATTACAGCGACTTTTTTTGTCATCTTCTGTGTACTTTGTAATTTGTGTTCTGTGTAAGTGCATCATATTCAAAAATAAATGTAACTGGCTGCATTAACAGCAAAATAAGTGCCAACTGCCAAGTAAACAAGCTGTTAAAGATATTTTTACCTGTTTGCATAATTCGTCAGTTTGCCTAATTTGTCACTTTTTTAAAAACTTCTTGAGGTGACAAATTAGGCCAATTCTAAAGTTCTTTCATTAAATTAGCCATGAGATGGACATACCAAGGTTAACTTGTATGTGCTTTACTTTGTAGCTGGACCCAATGTCGGGCGAAGTTCAAAAGCCTGAAGTCAGGGTTTTTCAAACAAAGAAGACTACTTCAAAAAAGTGGCGCTGCCGGTCTCCCAAAACTCCAGCACTATGATGATTTGGCCAAAATTTTGGGTGGTAGACCAGCATTGACCTTCCCACCACTACAAGGCTTTCAAAGCCATGTAGTCGAAAGTAGTGATGACTCAGGTAATTCTGTACTATGACCAGACAATATATGTTTAACATTTTTTAACTGCTTAGGGATTTTAGTGTTCTTAAGAAGTGCGCAAGAAATGGGGTGGTTAGAGCAGGATAATGCATTTAGCAATCACTGGCAAAAACATTAAAAACCCTACACTCTGTTTCGCCCTGATCTGTTTAAGTGTGAAACAGACTGTTAGGTTTTAGTGTTTTGTGTTGTGTAAAATATATGAAATTTCTAAGCAATAAAATATAATGTTGTGGTTTGTTTAATGAAGCAGTATGTTCTCTTAGGTTTAATGAGTTGTCTGTTTGCTTTCCCAAAACCACTACTTTTTTTGGAGCACTTTTTCGTTACTGTGGCCCAGCCTGGCAAACAAAATCAAAAAAAAACTTCTCGGAGTAGGTTGGACAAATGGAGCGTACCTGGTTGAAATACGTGAAATAAAAGGGAATTTCAGAAACGATTTAGCTTGTAACTTATTGAGTACAGTGGTTCCGCTCATTATAGTTAACATAATAATTAAAAAATTATAGTTAGTGGTGTTAAGCCATTATTATTTGTTGCAAATCTCAAATTGTTTAGATAGGGGAAGGGGAGAGGTTTGATGGAATCGGTAATGGTTCTGAACAATTCTAACGTATTAGCGCTCATTTGTTGGTACTTCATTGAAAAAAATGAGCCAATTGCCTATTGAACTGTTTTCGACATCCAATAATTATCAGGTTTTGCAATGCCAGTTATATGTTATTTACCAACTTGCCTTGGTCAGGAGATGGCAAAGAGACCTTTCGGTCTTCGAGTCAAGCTGCCACCTGCCCATCTGTCTACTACACGCGGTGGATTAATTAGTGAACGTCAAGCAGGGCAGCTGTGAATACCACTTTTTAATGGTCTTTGATTTAACTCAAATTAGAGTCAAACCCGAGTCTATTGTTTCAGTAGCAGATGCTCCATCCACTCGATCAGTGATCAGTAATTTTAAAATGATTAAATTCATTTAAAACATTATGTGAATGAAATTTGAAGTTACGGTTTTCAACTTTTGCATAGCCAGCAATCATGGGAATGAAGACGAGGAAATGTTTTTAAAAGCCGTTAAAGAAAAATGTGGAGTGGAAATTGTCTATGAAGGTAAAATAAAATAGGCCATTTTGTCAAATCTGTCTTCTACTACATTTTATTTTATCGGATTTAGTCTTGGTAGAGCTTGATTAACCCACAAACGGTACTGGGGTCTAAAAAACCGTCATGTGCTATTTGCATGTTGGATAATAGCACACACCGCGAACGCTGTATCTATTATACAAGGTTTCAACTTATAGACTAGTACAGAACCATGATAGCAACACCATTCGCTGATATCTACTGGTCCACACACACAGTGCTTTCGCTCAAACAATTCACGAGCAAAAACGACATTCTCTGTTTGCGTCCTAGGTGGAAGATCCGTAGATGACTTCAAATGAATACATTAGTACTTGTTATGGACAATATTGTGAAACATAAATTGTCATGTCGATGGAATTAACCCGCCATTCTTATTTCAAACTTAACAAAGTTTTTTTTTATTCTTTGCTCCGCAGATTCACCTACCAGTTCAAAAAGTCCTTCGTCATCATTCGATGGTAAGTTTTCAATATAGCTTAAGCGATAAATTCATGCATTGTTGTGTAACCTCACAATCTTGTAAAGATTTGTTAATGAAATAGTAGTGTTTTTTGTTTGCATGTGTGGCACTGGAAGTTTTTTTTCGTATGGTTTACTCTAAAAAATGGCTTATGTAGAAACCTAGTCTTAAACTCTGTTCTCTTTGAGTAGTTTGTCGGTAGTGTGATGGAGGATTCAAGGCGTCGTTGTTGTTAGGAATTACAATCACCCTGATTACATGATCTAGGTTCAACTCTCTCTGGTCACGTTGTTGCGTCCTTAGATAAGACGTTTTACGCTAATTATCTCTTCTTGGTGGCTTCGAACAAGCAGCAAGTTCGGTTGACAAGAATTTACGAGAAATCCTTCGAAATACTGGGTCACTGAAAGTTCTAAGCAGGTGCGGATTCCTGCAAGCACGAAGTAGTCAATGCAATAAAAAGTGTGCGGATCGTCCATTAGTTAGCGTCTGGGCTGTCTGATGACAAGAGGATAAACATGCAACTACATTATTTGATGTTACTTCAGTGCATTTTTGATTCCAAATTCTTTTTGTACTTCAATTAAGTTTGACGGGAATCTTGATACCGTGCTTTTGATTTCTGAGCAGATAATGTAGATGATTTCATCTGAATGGCGGATACTTGTTTCGCGTGATGGCCATTTTAGCATAGACAGTTCTTGCGTCCAATAAAATTAGCGACTTTTTGCACTTCAAACTAAATGTAATTTTCTGTTAGATTACGTCGCAGATTTAAGTTCTTAAAGTCCGTCGACTTCACTTGATGGTAAGTTACTGTTATGTCAAAACCGATAAATTGATGCATTGTTGTTTAATTATAGCATCTTATGAAAAAATTTTTTACGAAGTAAAAGTGTTTTCGTGCGCACCACCTTACGTGTGGATACCATGGCACTGAAGTTGCTTTTTATATGGTTTACGGTGCTCCCAAAATAGGTTAAATAGCGTAGTCTTAAACTAGGTCGACTTTGCAGCGTAATCAAGAGGGTCAAGGCGTCGTTTTTGCGACGACTTTGATTGCATGATCTTTTTTCAAACTGCACCCTGATCACTTTGTTGTATTCTTACATAAAACACCCTCTGCTTGGTGACTTCAACCAAGCAGCAAAGTCAATGAACAAGAATGCGAAGAAAACCGCAGAAACATTGGATCTCTGTAAACTCCTCAGCAGGTGCGGATTCGTCCAAGCACAAAGTAATTATTGCAATGATTAGTGCGCAGATCATCCAACAGTTAGCGTCTTGGTTGTGCAATAAGTATGATATATGCTGATGTAGTAATGATACAATTAGGTTTTCATAAAATGACCGGTCCATTGCTTCTAGCTTAAGGAGTTTAAAATGAATTGTTCAATATTATGCATAATGATATTGCTTTGGCGTTTTCCGATTAGTTTAATTTTTTTTTGGCAGATTTCGCACCAGAAGCTAGTGGAGCTTCATCTTCAGGAGGGCCATCAGCATCTGCTCGTAAGTGACAAATAGGTTATAGCTGCTGATTTTATATCTTACCAATCGATTTATGTGTAATGGCCATATTAGTATAAAAACCAGAGGTGGAGTCCTCGAGGACACATCTTCAAGTCCTTGGCCTTGAAGCCTCAAGTCCTTGGCCTTGGCCTCGAAGCCTTAAGTCCTCAAAAATTGCCCTGTCCTCGGCTCGAGGACAGCACTATTTTTTGAACAGTTAAAATTTTCGTTGGAAAACGCCAGAAACCTCGCGGAAAATTTACCAACACCTTGTTTGGTTTTCCTCACTTGGAGCATAGGCGTAGGCTAGGGGAGGGGGGCAGACCCCCCTCAAATTGAAATTTTACCAAAGACAAAAATGTGACAAAAAAGCCTCTTTTTTCTTCAGTTTCAGCTTCTTTTTAGCATTTTTCGCTGACAGCAGTATAACTAATGAACAATATTGAAGACCAAAGGCGCCGGGTCCCCTCAATTCAATTTTCGCCAGCCAACTTAAACCTATAAACAGTAGAAAATGGAGAGTTTTTGTCCTAAAAGTTGCTATCTCAGGCCCTCATCTTGCCTTTTTATGAACGTAATGCAGTAACCAGGGACGGATTTACCGTAATATGACGCAGCTGAAATCAAAAGATTTTTTTGGTCTTCAACTATATTTGGCAGAAAAATGTTGCGAAAATTTCCAAAATGCCAGGAGCCTAGCGTGATGTAAATCCGGCCCGGCAATAACATGGTTAGTAGACGTAACCATCTATTGTATCATTTTTCAAAAACAATTCAGTATTTCACCTCCAACCTCGCCGGTTTTTACGCACAAAATACTTTTAAAAGAATTTGCCTTGGAAAATGCTGATTGAACGAATCATTGAACTTCAATTAAGGGGGCCTGGGCCCCCTGGCGAACATGTACTCCTATAACCTACTGGTTATTTTCATGACAAACCAAAAATGTGTAAGGAAAATCTTCGTGTGGATTACTAGTTACTGCTAAAATGTTGCGAGAGACAATGCACCTTACTTCCCCCTACCTGGACCAAATCACTTACAATTAACATTTAACTCCCAAAATGCAGGATGTTAAACGTGTTGTGGACTTAAATTGCAAGTAAAAGGAGGATTAAACAATTTGATTTTTTCACTTGGCTTTCAAATGTCAAAAATCTAGTACTTTCAAATGAATCTGAACACTTGCGAAATGTCATCCAATGGCATTCAAACAGCTTTTTTTTCCAAAAAACACAAAAAATTGCCCAAAGGTTGTGAGCGCGAAAATCGCGCAAACCCTCCGGCTGCTGGGGGCCCCGCCCCCAAACCCCCGTCTGTGATACCTTTGATTTATACCAGCTTTTTCAACACGTTTCCAAAGTTAGATATTTGCATTTTTCCACTATTAGTTTAAGCCCTCTTCCTTTGCAAAATCCTGGTTTCGCGCAAACAGGCAACGATTTCACATCTTCCATCCTACGATATTTTTGTCCCACAAAAACCTCCTCTTTGGAAAATTTCGATGACGTCATTTCATGTGATTTGTGGTTTAGGTCTCCCCCAATCAAAAATTCTGGGTACGCCAATGAATTGGAGATCGCCTGAAAAAAATTTTAAAGACTTTTTTTTGGAAAACGCTTGCGCCTGTGTCCTTGGTCCTTGGCCTCGAGCATTCCTGTGCTTGGCCTCGAGAGGTTCTGTTCTCGGAAAGGCTGTCCTTGGCCTCGGATTTTTTTGTGTCCTTGGCCTTGGCCTCGAGCCTTGTGTCCTCGACTCCACCTCTGATAAAAACAATAGCAGCCTCCAAAGGATTAACATTTTAAAAATTTGACTGCGCCATAAATAACTTGAACTACCGTATTCATTGTTCCTTTACCAGCGAATAAACTAATATCAAAACTTGTAGATAACATACAGATTCGGAAACAAAGTGAGACAACGCTTGATAATTAAACATGCACATTTCAAATGAAATTATGTCTATCAAACCAAAATATCACGCACATTACACGGCTGCGAACTCGATCGAGTTTAATTTGTGTTCAAATTGATTGCTACCTATTTTAGCAAGTTCGATTTCTGTTAATATTTTCTAAGGTCATTCTGGCAAAAATACTAAGTTTACGTGTTTCGACATAATCGCTCGCACCGTTTTGTATATATATTTGCTGTTTTTCTAAGTCGCCACGGCATAAACAAGTAAACAAAAATCTCAATTTACACGGCAGGATCAACAAAAATATATCTTTCCAAAAATTTTTTTTAAATTTGAATTTGTTTTTAGTGAACTGTAACAATTTTATCGAGTTCGTTCAAAGTTTAGGTTTGCAGCCGTGGCACAGTGTGAGCTTATCCACTATCAAAGGTGTTAATTTCTTCCAAGTACCAAAGTGTAAATGAAATGTAACGGCACGAGTATTTGTGTTGTGCAGACTTGAGTACTGGTTGACGTTGTTGCTTTAATTATTGAGATAAAGTAAAGAAATTATCAAAAGTGAAAGGCCCTGACTGCCTTGCTTTGACATTGAGGTTGCTCTGCATGTACCTTATTCAGATTTCCAAACAAGTTTTCTCTTTTCGCCAGGTGGGAGAAAAAGAAAGAATAAAGAAGACGATTTTTTGGAAAAACACATTAGACTTCAGGAAAATCTCTTGGATAGAGTATGCACGAGGTTTTTGGGTGGACTTCAAAAAATTTTCGCCGAAAACCGAGGCCCAAATGATGAGTAGGGAAGGCAGACTTTGATTAACTGTTACTCCTCCTGTAGCCCCCCCCCAATCAACTGGCCATGACATGTTTATGGATATTGCCCTAGCGGTTATGTGCTGTAGAATTTTATCCGGCCGGCTCCTTCCTTTATACCCTGTTTTGTTTTAGGTTAATCTGTTAAGTCTTTTTTCAACTTGTTCGGGTTTCTTTTTTTTTCAATCTATGGCTCTTTAAGTTGTCGGGAATGCTTTGCGGTACATAATATCAAAGGTGACCAATATTTTGATTCGTGCTAGGCCACCCTACAGATGAAAATCAGACACTTTTATGCTAAGTGTAAACAAAAAAAATGCATCAACTTCGAAATTAAAACTCGAGTTTTCGATATTAACAAACTTCTTTTGGAAACCAGCAAAACTTAAGTTAAGGGCAGTGCTTAAGAAACATTATAAATGCCCCTGTTTTGCTTTTGGGTAACAATTTTTTTAGTCCGGTTGCATTACTAGGGGTTAGAGGGGTTATGGTATCTCCATTCTCCCCCTTTTTGCCAAGTCATTTCAAAAATTTAGCCCCAACATGCTTAATAAACGTGTTTTATACTTGATCAGGAAGCCTAAGGCAAACAAGGGGATATGTAATTTAATTATGTCAAACGGCTTCCAAATTTTTTGCTGATTTTTCCTCCTGTCACCGAACAGCGTCAGATGCTAACTATTGGATAATCCACTACACTTTTCGTACTTCAAATTTAACTAAATCTACAAATTTTAAAGATTACTTTTTTCTAATTGCTCTACATCCAACTGGCGTTTAAATGACTACTTTTATTGCGAAAAATTACAAAAGCCTTCCTGACTTTAATCGATGAGACAAATACAAATTCTTTTGGGGTTTAAGCACACCCACCTTTTGAAAAATTCTGGTTTCGCGCTTGGTTGGTTGAGAGTTGCAGAATGTGCTATATCGCATGCAATTGAAGAAAGGCTTATAAGTTTTGTAACCCTTTATTTCATTTGTCAGTTTGTCTTTGATAATAGCCGTGTGTTCGATCCCATTTTGAGGCCGTCACAAATCAGTGACTTTTACCATGAGAAAAGAAAAACGCAGTGGATAAACTATGGAACTGGCTAAGTATGTTCAGTAGCTACCTTCCCCTAACGATAAATGAATGTTTTTTTAACATGATCCAACCATTTATTATCAGCGTGTTTCTTTTAAGAGGAGTGTTTCTGCGAGAAATTAAAAGTAATCAGTAGTGGCGGTGGTTACTCCAGCAATTTCAAGTAATTTTTCAGTTCAAGGTTTGGAGTTGATATTACGAATTTATGCAATTAACAAACAGGTCAGTAGGCCGAGCGATGACGTGTTCGACTCTGTTGCGGGAGGTTTTTGGTTCAAGAAAATTGGGCGGTCAAATCGGATACAGTGTTGCCAACGGCTCTCCACCACTGAGACGTTTTGAAAAATGTGTTGCCTTCAGGTACAATGACTCGGAGATGAACCACGCAGACTCGTTACTCGCTTTGGCGAAATACAGCGTAATGACAGATTTGGTAAAACTTGATGCTAATGTTAATTAAGCAAAGTCAATAAATTTAATGTTTTCTCACCAAAAAGAAACAAAACGCAACAAAGTCAAAAATGTAAATCTGTGTGAAACGAACTTGACCGCAACAAAGACGCAAAGTGACCCCGCAGTCACTAAAACATGGCAGATGTGATAAAGGGGAACCTGCTAAGAGCTGGATCACTACAACCAACAAACCATGACAATTTGCCACAAACGGTGAAGACTTCGCACTGTCCCTTTGATTGCTGAACGTCAAGCAAGGAAGCTGTGAATATCAATTTTTATAGTCTTTGGTTTGCCCCAACCGGGTCTAACGTACAATCTAAAAAGCTCTCTGACGCAATAAAGTTTCGTTGAAGAAAGGCATAAATATTATTCCGGTTCAGCTTTGCATCGTCATCTGGTTGCGCTTGTGATGTTTGGCATCGTGGCTGGTCATGTCGCATTCCTCCTACTTCTTCCTGCCAAGATCGTAGACATACTTCATTCGGTGACTCACAAATGTTGTGAAGAACACAACATGTGACTTCGACCTTGGGCATGAATTGGTAGTGTAAGTCGCTCCGCTTCAACACACAACGCCACCTAAAATATAGTGAAGTTGCATTGTTCACAATAACAATGAACGGCAATTTCCAAATGATTGCCAAAAGCAAAAATCTTTGGCTCCGAACTGCGGCTTCTAGAGCTTAAATAGATCGGGCAATGGTTTTTCCTGAAAATTAGGTAATCTCGTAAAAAAGCAAACGCCTTCAATTAACAGCATCGCTGGCTGAAGTTGTGGGCGGACGCTTGGGTGTGATTTTTTTCCTGCCTACAGCAACATCTGACGTCGCAGATCTGCTCAGTTGACTTAAATGACCACATGGTCTTTTCACTGATTCCTTCCTGCGTATACTTTTAGCGCTTGGTAAATAAACTCGACTTGATTTCAGTTCGGCGTAGATTGCCTACCTGCTTTTTAACCTCCCGAACGCCCGTTCCACCACCATCCGAGCAGATGAAAGGTACACGTTAAGACTCCTGGTCTTGAGTGAGTGACCCGACATATCTTTTCATCAACCAAGGCAATAAAGGATATGCTGGATCACCTAGTATCATCAGAGGTACATCTCGCCCACCAAAATTTCGTGTTTTCTGAACACAAGATAGTATATGTTATTTACAGTGCACTTGAATGTAGTAAAAGTTTTCATGAAGCAGGCTAAGCACGCCGCAACCCCAGTGCGATGCGAATACTACTACTTATGTGATTTTTGCAAGACGTTGTGTCAGGCGCGTAGCCACGAAAAACAAGTAACCTTCATCTGAAACTGGAACGTTTCTTCAGCCGAAAATCAAGTGAGGCCCAAAACAAAAAAAGGTCTTCGCTTTGAAATGGAACAGTTTTCTGGCGGAAATCAAGTGAAGACCCCAAAAAAATGGTCTTCGCCTCAAATTGGAGCGTTTTTTTTTCTGGAGGAAATCAAGTGAATACCAAACAAAAATCAACCAAAAAACGTTCCTTCGATCCGGTCTTCACCTAGAATTGATGTAACCAAGGTTACGATACTGTTGCATAAAACTCTTGTAATTCCTGTACGGCAAACGCAATACCAGGGCTACGAACCAATCAAATCTTTCATTTCACTTGCTATAATACGCAGAAGCGTGTGACGAGTTGGCGGGGCCCATCTCCGCGTCATTGCGCCCGGGCAGCACAGCTCCAGTCGAAGAAAAGTTGCAGTGGTGGTGCCATTCGCAACACTGCGTCCAATTTGACCGGCTCGAGATTTGAACCTCTGACCACCCGCTCCAGAGATGAACGCGTTATCGCTCTACCAACTAGCCGGTAGGAAGGTGAACTCGAAAAAATAGTTTTAGTCCGTAAACTTTCTAATGAACTCGAACAGTTTTATTTAATTTCGAGTTCAGAAAAATAAGTTTTTCGAGTTCGGCAAAACAACCGAATTCGAGATCAATTTCGAGCTCCTACCCTTGTATAAGAAGTCTTTTAACATTGTAAACAGCATTTTGGCCTAGGACTTAGCCTCATGTAGGGCTCCACCAACGCCACGATATAATCAAACGTACTTTTGGTAACCTAAAAGCAATTAATTGAAAATGCGCGTATGTAGCACAGGAGATCGACTAAAATTACAGAATTCGTTTAACGCCATAAACTTAAGTACAGGCCGACCAGATTATCTTTAAATTTTACGATGTTGAATATTAAACGGGGTGAAGCATCCACCCAGTTTCGGTACTTTACAATAGTTAAAATCGAAATCAACTTTTTTGTTTTCATTTAGGGGCGTCGCCAGCTTAGCGAAATCGGGGGGGCAAAGCTGAAAACCAGCGTTGAACTTGACCCACATTTTTATTATTCCTGAACTGGATTAAGGCGAATTTTCTGTGAAAATCAGGTGATCTCAAAAAAAAAAAGGTCTTCGCCGAAATCCGAAGGCTTTTTCTGGCCAAAATCACAAATTTAAACGTTTTTTCCGGCCAAAAACAGGTGATCTCCAAAAAAAAAAGGTCTTCGCCGAAATCCAATTGCAAAGATATTTAATAATTACAATGAGATATTTCCCTAAGAGTTTTGGAAACCTTAAATCTGTTTTCTCAGCCGGAAGTTTCAGGAAAAAGAGAGACTAAATCATGTTAATCTTTGCAGTCACATCACGTGGCCAATTCAAATTTGGGTAAACCTCTAATTTTTCTGAAAATTCGAACTGAAAGAGCCAATTCATGGTTTTTAACTTTTCATAAACTTTTTTTTTGATATTTCGTTGTATTTGTTAAATATCTTTGGAAATGCAGCCCCAATGAATGAGAGCAAAAAAATTCAAAATTCATATTTCGATTTTAGCAATTGTTAACTACCGGAATTGGCTTCATAGAAGCTTCAGCTCCTTCAATAAGTAACTTTTAACATCAAGCTATCTATAGATATTTTCATATTTTGGGGCAAGGTTTCTTTTCTCCACACTCCTGCTTTTTTTACCATTTCTTGACTCTCATTCACCTATTTTAGTCAAGCCAAGTCAACTGACCGCAACAAACTGACCGCGAACAAACTGACCGCGAAGCAATGGTTTCGTAACAGTGATTTGGTCACTCATTTCGTCGCTGTGATTTCGTCACAAAGTGAGAGTTTGGGCAAGATGGCTCTGGGGATAGTAAAAATTTATTTAGGATCGCCTTTCTCAGCCAATTGGCGTTGCTCGCGATCAGTTTGTTAGCGGTCAGTTTGTTGCGGTCAGATGTCGTGGACCCGTTTTACTGGTCTTATGCTTTCGAATTTTATGAACGTTAGGATGAGCTAATTAATTTCCGTCAGCACTTTAAGAAACGCTGACGTGGTGTATGTAGCACCAATCTGCTATTGAAATTTAAAACGGTAGGTTGCGTTCCATTCTAGGACCAAACCAAACACAATCAAAAAAATTTTTTTCTGCTTTTCTGCTCGATACTTCGCATTAAAATGACAAGCCTCTACCGAAATTTGAGATAATTTCAAAAAAATTCAAAACAAAATTTCAAAAAATTTTATATTTTGGAACAAAAATATAGTAGAATAAATGCACAGTTTTATGCAAACAAAATATGAACAGCTTTCATTTCAATAGAGCATTGCAGAAATCGCTTAGCAGTAACTAGGAGCTGCATCTCAAGACTTCATGGCCTGCGACGGCTCAAGATTTACCTCAAACAGCTCTTCTAAACTGTAATTTTTATTCCTTTAATTCCCAAAAGCGAATCAAAGATTTGCAAAATTTGGAATTTGAAGTTTCTACGAAAATATTTTGGCCAAATCTCTCAAGTCTAATGCCTGTGTATAGTGTAATTGCAATAAATTATACTTTTATCAATCGCAAGTTGTAGCTTGCGAAAGTAAGCTTATTGTTGCGTATAGAAGCAAGTTAATAGGTATATACAATTCAAACCACGTTATACGTACTCGAAAATTCTCCAACCAATCTTGATCGATGAAGTGGCAGACCACCGTTTTATGCCACCATTCCGGTGCTCGGGGCTTGCACCACTCTTTGCGGGTCTTTTTCTTGGGGCGCTGTGTTTTATTTAATTTTTGTGCCCAGCCGTAGTGCAAAATTGCACGTTGACTAAATAGGACAGAGATTAAGCAGATCAACCAAAACATCGACGCAGCTAACGTCTGAATGTGTCGGATAAAAACCTAAAAACAAAATTATGTGCATGATTATGCACTATGGCTATTTTAGGTTTTTTTCCAAGTACTGTACAGTACCAATAAACATAGGGTAGAGGTTAGCTGTTCTTAAAATTCCACAAATTTTCAGCCTCGTTTATTCGAAACGTTAGTAAAGAGTAAAATAACACAATTGTTTTTGCTAGGTTAACATTGATCTTTTCTTATTAGATCTCAATTACTGTTTGGCAAGTCAACATTGGCAATACGGTAAAGCAAAAGAAACTCTACTGGTTACTAACAAATGCGTTGCAGTACTTGCCCGTGTTTTTGAATTATTGTTTGATGCCGAAGCAGGTAGAGATTTTGAAGTATGACCAGAAATGACCCTTGTGTTCTGATAAAATTGTTTTTATAAAAAAGTGTACGTCACCTGTAGGCTTTTTATTTCAAATCGTGATATCAATTTAGACTTTTGAGCCCTTCTACAGCTTAGAAAGAGGATATATGCCACTTTGGCATAATACATTTTATCCAAAACAATATTTCTTGCAGGAATTGCTCTTTAAAATAGACTAGGCCTACTTGTAACAACCAAAGAAGGGCAAAGTTCCGTTGCGGACTAAATATTAATTTCATTGCGAATGCAATTGCATAAGTTATGGTAGCTTCCAATTTGATATGGTAAGAAAATCCCGTTCCGTAATTGCGGAAGTTACGCTGCACTTTGGAACATACAAAATTCAAATTGCGCATCCTGCGCTGCGCTTTAAGTGGTTTAAAAATAGCTGCGGCGCTTTTGGCCAAATAGTATTCGTACCCATCAATGATGATAACCAGAGGTGGAGTCCTCGAGGACACATTTAGAAGTCCTTGGCTTCGTAGGTCAAGTCCTTGGCCTCGAGGCCTCAAGTCCTCGAAAATTGGCCTGTCCTCGGCTTGAGGACAGCAGTATTTTTTGAATTGTTAAAATTTTGTGGAGCGCTTGAAAAATCATTTGGAAAACGTTTTTTTGTGGAGATCGCTTGAAAAATTTTTGTGAAGATCTTTTTTTTGGAGATCGCCTGAAAAAAATTTTTTTTTGAAGAGCACTTGCGCTTGTGTCCTTGGTCCTTGGCCTCGAGAGGTTCTGTCCTCGGAAAGGCTGTCCTTGGCCTTGGATTTTTTTGTGTCCTTGGCCTCGAGCCTTGTGTCCTCGACTCCACCTCTGATGATAACCCTCTTGATGAACTACACATACTTTTTCTAATGTCAGTGTACTTTATCCCAAATCAAAAGTTTCAGCCAACTTTCAGCTTGGAGATAATTTGAAAATAGCTCAGGTACCTGTTTATCTCGGCCTCTAGCCGTTTTGCTTACTTTCATCCTTTGTTGAAATCAAAGTTCAAGCAGCAAAAACTTTATCCAAAATTTTAAAACTACTTTTTCTAAGTTCTAAAAGTTGCACATAATGGTTGGAAATGCGGTTCATCCTTTCTTTCTTAATTCTTACGAATAAAAGTTTATTTCAAATCGTTATACCTATGTAAAAAGTCATGATGCCGTAAGCATTAGGTCTTGTTTAAAGAGTTACAAACATAAAGACCTGAACTCCAGGTATCTACCGGTAACTTACCTAGTACCGGTAGTAGGCTTACACAACTAATACTCATGAATAGACTTGGAGTGCCTAGTACCGGTACTAGGTAAGTTACCGGAAGATACCTGGAGTTCAGGTCTTTATGTTTGTAACTCTTTAAACAAGACCTAATGCTTACGGATTCCTGTAACACCAGAAAGCTCTAACAACTTTTGTACCCAAACCAGCATTCAGCAATTCAGCCCTCTTAGCCTTGCAGTTCTTGTACTAGTAGGCTTACTGATCTAGCTTTGACTCTGGCTAGTCAAATCTCAAAACTACAGGTAGGCCTCTCTACTTGCCTAGTAGGCCTACTCGACTCGCCTAGTACTAGGCCTATAGTGTGCTACTAAATTCATGTACAGTATTATAGACCTAGAGTACTAATTTACGTAGCCTATTGCTGAAACACCGCAAAGTTTTCACAATTTTTCAACCCAAACCAGCATTCAATACTCCAGCCGTCTAGCCATGCAGTTCTTGTGCTAATCAAAAAGACGATTCATCATCAATCGTTTTATTCGCTAAAACGATACAACACGATTGTAAGGGATTCATGTAAACTCGAACTGATAATTCGATTTTGACGCAAAATACATCGACTCAAAATTTGAATTTTTAGATCGATTTGTTTTGCCTAATCGTGTTCATGTAAACAAGCTAATATATTTAGTTTTTCTTGTTGTTTGGCCGTAGTGGTTGTTTTCAGGCTAGTTTTAACTGATTTGAAGCGTTTTGGGTCAATTTTTATTTAAATAAAGTGTTTTTGATTGAAAGAAATTTGGTTCGTTGTTAGGTTAAGAAAATGACTTCTAAGCGATTTTTAGTAAAGTTTGACAGTTTTCAACGACCTTTACCGACTTTCAGTTATATAGCTGTTTCGCCGAATTGCTCGTTTTTGAGCAAGTTTTAAGACAAGTTTTTAAGCGTTTTGGGCCAAGTTTGAAGAAAAATGTTTTTGTAGGAAAAAAATACTTTTGTGCTTTTTGGTCATGAAAACTCTTTCCAAGCTGTTTTCAGTGTGTTTTAGCAGTTTTTGACGTTTCTGACCGATTTTTAGTTTTTGTGCTGTTGGGTCGTATTTGTTTTCAAGCAGCAAGTTTCACCTGATTTAAAGCGTTTTGGGAAAATTTTGGTCAAAAAAACCTGTTTTTGTCGGAAAATTTATTTTTGATATTTCGTCATAACAATCATTTCTAAACAATTTTCAGTTTTTTTAGCTTTTTTTGACGTTTTTTACCGATTTTTCGTTTTTGTGCTGTTTGGCCGTATTCGTCGTTTCTGAGCAAATTTTATTTGATTTAAGGTGTTTTTGCTCGACTTTGATCAAAAATCAGTTTTTTTTCCAAAAAAAGATTTTGCTTTGGTATTTGGTCACGAAAATCACTTCTAAGGGGTTTCAGCACTTTGTAGCAGTTTTTGACGTTTTTAACCGCGTTTCAATTTTTGTGCTGTTTGACCATTATGGTCATTTGTGAGCAAGTTTTGAATGATTGGGAGCCTTTTGACACGATTTTTGTGAACAAACTTTGTGTAAACACATTCATTTTGGTCTTTGGTCATGAAAATCATTTCTAAGCGATTTTCAGTACTTTTTGATATTTGTTAAACGATTTTTTGTTTTTGTGCTGTTTGGCCGTATTGCTTGTTTCTTTGCAAATTTAGAGTGAATTGAAGCGTTTCTAGACAATTTTGGTTGAAGTTTTTGTTTCAAAACTTTTTTTCTTTTAGTTTGCAAAAATCCATTTTGAGCAGTGATCAGTAATTTTTAGCAGGTTTTGACGTTGTTGACTGGTTTTAATTTTTGTGCTTTGGGACCGTGTTGGTCGTTTTTGAGCAAGTTTTATATGATTTGAAACGTTTTAGGACAACTTTGGTAATAAAACTTTTCTGTTTAAAATTTTTTAAATTTATTGGAAACGAGAATCTCTAAGAAGCGGTTTTCATTACTTTTTGCGTTTTTTGAAACTTTTGACCGCTTTTCGGTGTTTGGGCTGTTTGGACGTTTTGGGTTTTTCTGAGCCATTTTTAGAAGAATTAAAGCGTTTTGGACAATTTTTGTCAAAAACAGTTTTTTTGTTGAACAAGTTTTTTGTTTTAATTAAGATTTTGCTGAAAAACAACAAAAATTTGCCATAATTTTGTATATTCAAAATATTCAAACAAATCTAATTCGAAAGCATACCTTGCATGTATTTAAATGTTGTTTCGCACAGATTGTTGAAAAAATTTGTTTAGATGCTTCATTTATGCGTTTATCTGTATTTGTTGAGCGGAACGTTGTGGATTCCTGTCACGCATACATTTAAAGGAACGGACCAAAATTGGCACACAGTCCAAATGAATTTGTATTACACTTCCAAGTTGTTTTTGTAGTTAACTGACATCAAATTGTGAGGTTAGTATAGGTCAATCTCTAGACCATTTTATTAATTTGGCTCAAAACACACTAAAACTGGGCATATTTAAAAAAATCAAAGCATTGAAACAAATCTTCAAAATGAAAGGCACACCTCGCGTGTATTCACATGATTTTTTGAACAGATTTTTGGCAAAAATTTGTTTAAATGCTTCATTTTTGTGTTTATCTCTATTTGTTGCATTTTGTGTCACTTTTAACGATTTATGTTGTTGAACGCAACGTTGTGGCTTACAGTCAAACATTTAAGGGTAACGAATCAAAGTTAGCATACTGGTCCAAATAAATCTGAATTACACTTCCAAGTTATTTTGTAGTTGGCTAACTTCAATTTGGGAAATTAGCATGCGTCATAATCTTGGCAGTTTCCTTGTCTTTGCTCAAATTACACAAATAATTGACCTAAACTGGTTTATCTAAAACATCGAAACAAATCTTTTAATAGGAAAGCATACCTTGCGTGTATTTAAATGATAATTTAAACAGACTGTTGGCAAAAGAATTGTTTAAATCCTTCATTTATGAGTTCATCTCCAGTTGTTGCATTTCGTGCCAATTTTTACGATTTATGCTTTTAAACGCAAGTTGTGATTTACTGTCACGCATACATTTATGGGTAACGGACCAAAGTTGGCAGACTGGTCCAAATGATTCTGCATTACACTTCCAAGTTGTTTTTGTAGGTAGCTGACATCAGATTGGGAAGTTAGCAAAGGTGGATTTCTAAAACAATTTTATTAATTTTGCTCAAAACACACAAAAATTCGTCATAGTTTCTTAATTTCAAAACATTGAAACAAATCTTACAATTGGAAAGCATATCCTTCGTGTAATTACATGATATTTTGCACAGATTGTTTGCCAAACTTTGTTTTGATAATTCATTTATGTGTTTATCTTCATTTGTTACATTTCGTGTCACTTTTACCGATTTATGATTTTGAACGAAACGTTGTGGCTTGCTGTCACGCATACATTTAAGTAACAGACCAAAGTTTGCACACTGGTCCAAATGAATCTTTATTACACTTCCAAGTTGTTTTTGTAGTTAGCTAAAATCATATAGAGAAGTTAGTAATGGTCGATTTTGGAAACTTTCATTAGTTTTGCTCAAATTACACAAATATCAATCAGAGTTTCAAATATTCACTACATTCAAATTAATGTTCCAATTGGAAAGCATACCTTGCCGGTGATTTAATGATATTTTGAACAGATTTTTGGCAATAGTTTGTTTAAATGCTTTATGTTTCTGTTTTTCTCCATTTGGTACCTTTCGTGTCATTTTCAACGATTTGTGCTGTTGTACGCAACGTTGTGGCTTGCTGTCAAGCATGCACTTAAGGATAACAGACCAAAGTTGGCACACTGGTCCAAATGAATCTGTATTACACTTCCAAGTTGGTTTTGAAGTTAGCTGATATCAAATTGGGAAGTTAGTAAAGGTTATCTTCTGGACACTTTCTATAACTTTGTTCAAAATACACAAAAAATCGTTAAAATTTCGTTATGTGAACGTACTGACACAAATCTTCCAATTGGAAAGCATACCATGCATGTATTTAAATGATATTTTGAACAGATTGTTGGCATTAGTTTGTTTAGGTGCGTCATTTATGTGTCTAATTCCGTTTGTTGCATTTTGTGTCACTTTTAACGATTTATGCTGTTGACCACGACGTTGTAGCATGCTGTCACGCATAAAATGAAGGGTTGCGGAACAAAAATGGCACATTGGTCCAAATGAATCTATATTATACTTCTAAGTTGTTTTTGTAGTTAGTTTAAATCAAATTGGAAAGTTACAATAAGTCATTCTCTGGGCACTTTCAGTAACTTTTCTCAAAATACACAAAAGTTCGTCCTAAATTCGTATATTCAAATGCTAAAAACAAATCTTTTAATTGGAAAGCATACCTTGCGTGTATTTACACGATGATTTGAACAGAATGTTGGCAAAAAGTTTGTTTAGATGCTTCATTTATGTGTTCATCTCCTTTTGCTGTGTTTCGTGTCATTTTTAACGATTCATGCTCTTAAACGAAAGTTGTGGTTTACTCTCACGCGTACAATTAAGGATAACGGACCAAAGTTGGCACACTGGTTCAGAGGAATCTGTATTACACTTCCAAGTGGTTTTTGTAGTTTGCTGACAACAAATTGGGAAGTCAGTATAAGTCATTTTTAAAACAATTTTATTATTTTTGCTCAAAATACACAAAATTTCGTCACAATTTTGTAGACTCAAAGCATTGAAACAAATCTTTTAAATAGAAAGCATAGCTTACGTGTAATTACATGATAATTTGAACTGATTGTTGGCAAAAATTTGTATAATGCTTCATTTATACGTTTATCTCGGTTTGTTGCAATTGGTGTTTGTAAGGACTTAACGACTGGCTGTGGAGATTTGGGCCTCACACTAATTCAAAACGCGCTCTTTGAGTTGCCACTTTGTTGCAAAGAAGTTCTTTTTATTGCATGGCCACTTGTTGTAACGGATGTGAGCGATCAGAGCATTCAGAGCGTTTCTAAAAAATAACAAAAACCCGGCTATACGAGCTGAAGGGTCAGAATACTAAACCTAGAGTAAAGTTACAAAAAACAATTAGGAAGATTAACACGATAAAGAGAGACGAGAAGCTAACATGCAAATATATAATCCTAAACTATCAGGGGATTGAGAAATTACCTTTCAACAATAGTACCTAAATCAATGGCAAACATACGAAGAACAAAAAACAATAAATAAACGTTTATATGTACCGAAATAGTTTTTTCCAGCCAGTTCCAAGAGAAGTATCCAATAAGAAAATTATTCCAGGTGGGAAAGCTCAGTAAAAAATGGCACTTGCCAAGACTACAATCAGAAAAGGAATGAGTGTAAATCGAGAAAAGACAAGCAGTAAGCTGGCAAAACGCCGAGCAGAAAGGAAGCAGATTAGCATAGCAAAGGGCAAAGAGCGAACTGGCTAGAAATTGTGAGGTGAAACGTCACGTGTAGGCAGCAATACAAAGAGCAGCGATATCCGACTCGACAAAGACAGACAAGGCCAGGTTCGATATCCTCTGCAGCTGAAACGACGTAACAGTGTTACTTTTAACGATTTATGCTGTTGAACGCAACGTTGTGGCTTGCTGTCACGCATACACTTAAGGATTACAGACCAAAGTTGGCACACTAGTCCAAATTAATCTGCATTACACTTCCAAGATGTTTTTGTGGTAAGCTGACATCAAAATGGGAAGTAACTCTAGGTCAATTTTGTGACAGTTTCATTCATTTAGCTCAAAAAACACAAAAATTTGTCACAATTTCTTAGACTGAAAGCATTGAAACAAATCCTCCGATTGGAAAGCATACCTTGCGTGCGCTTACATGATAATTTGAACAGATTGTTGGCAAAATTTTGTTTAAATGCTTCATTTATGTGTTTATTTCCATTTGTTGCATTTCGTATCATTTTTAACTCCTTATGCTGTTGAACGCAATATTGTGGCTAATTGTCACGCAAACAATTAAAAGTAATCGGCCAAATTTGGCGGTCTGGTCCAAATGAATCTGTATTACACTTTCAAGTGGTCTCTGTAGTTAGCTGAACTGAAATTGGGGAGTTTGTATAGGTCATTTTTTGAAAATTTCAATAATTTTGTACAAAATTCGTAAACTTTTATCATAATCTCGAATTTTCAAAGCATTAAAACAAATATTCTAAATGAAAAGCATACCTTACGTGTATTTACGTGATAATTTGAACAGATTGTTGGCAAAAGTTTGTTTAGATGCTTCTTTTATATGTTTATTTCCATTGCTTGCATTTCATGTATCTTTTAACGATTTATGCTGTTGGCACAACGTTGTGGCTTGCTGTCACGCATACATTTAAAGGCAACGGACCAAAGTTGGCACTCTGGTCCGAATGAATATGTTCTACATTTCCAACTGGTTTCTGTAGTTAGCTGACATCAAATTGGGAAGTCAGTATAATTCATTTTTTGGACACTTTCCATAATTTTGCTCAAAATACACAAAACTTCGTTATAATTTTGTTATTTCAAAACATTAAAACAAATGTTTTGATTGGAAAGCATACCTTGTGAAATATTTACATGATATTGCAATTTGTGTCACTTTTAACGATTTATGTTGTTGAGCGCAACGTTGTGGTTTTGTGTCACGCATACATTTAAGGGTAACGGCCAAAGTTGACACACTGGTCCATATGACTCTGTATTACACTTCCAAGTTGATTTAGCAGTTAGCTGACATCAAATTGGGAAGTTAGTACTTGTTTGGAATTAATTGCTTGAAATTGTTTCGCAGAAAATTGACACACTGGTCCAAATGACTCTGTATTACACTTCCAAGTTGATTTTGCAGTTAGTTGACAAAGTATAGGTCATTGTTTAAAAAGTTTCATTATTTTGGTCAAAATACACAAAAATTGCTCAAAATCTTGCTTAGTCAAAGCATTGAAACAAATTTTCCAATTAAAAAACTTATCTTGCATGCATTTGCATGATATTTTGAACAGATTGTTGGCAAAAATTTGTTTAAATGCTTCATTTATGTGTTTATCTCCGTTGGTTGCATTTTGCGTCACATTTAAAGATCTATGCTGTTGAACGCAACGTTGTGGTTTCCTGTTACGCATACGTTTAAAGTAACAGACCAAAGTTGGCGCCCTTGTTTAAGTGAATCTGTATTACACTTCCAAGTTTTTTTTGCATCTGGCTGATATCAAATTTAGAAGTTAGTATAGATCATTCTCATGACAATTTTATTAATTTGGCTCAAAATACACAAAAATTGGTCATACTTTCGTATATTGAAAGCGTTGAAACAAATCTTCCGACTCAAAAACATACCTTGCGTGTATTTAAATGATATTTTAAACAGAATGTTGGCAAAAGTTTGTTTAGGTGCTTCATTTATGAGTTTATTTCCATTTTTGGCATTTCTTGTCACTTTTAACGATTTATGCTGTTGAATGCAACGTTATGGTTTCCTGTCACGCATACATTTAAGGGTAACAGACCAAAGTTGCACACTGGTCCAAATGAATCTGAATTACACTTCCAAGTTGATTTTGTAGTTAGCTGACATCAAATTGAGAAGTTAGTATAGGTCATTCTCGGAACAATTTCCTTAATTTGGCTCAAAATCCACAAAACTTCGTCATAATTTCGTATATTGATGATATTGAAACGAACTTGCCGATTCGAAAACATACCTTGCGTGTATTTACATGACATTTTAAACAGATTGTTGGCAAAAGTTTGTTAAGATGTTTCGTTTATATGTTTATCTCCATTTGTTGCATTTCTTTTCACTTTTAACGGTTTGTGCCTTTAAACGCAACATTGTGGCTTATTATCACACATACATTTAAAGGTAACAGACCAAAGTTGGCGCACTGGTCCAAATGATTCAGTTACACTTCCAAGTTGTTTTTGTGGTTAGATTAAATCAAATGGGGAAGTTGGTATAGGTTCCTCTCTGGAGAGTTTAGTTAGTTTTACTCAAAATACACTAAATTTGGCCAAAGTTTCGTTTATTAGAAACTTTGAAACTAGTTTTCCAATTCGAAAGCATACCTTGCTTGCATTTAAAAGATGTTTTGAACAGATTGTTACCAAAACTTGTTTAGATTCTTCATTTATGTGTTTATCTCCACTTGTTGCATTTCGTGTCACTTTTACGTTTTTTGCTGTTGAACGCAACGTTGCGGCTTAGTGTCACCCGTACCTTTGGCAGTAACTGACCAAAGTTGGCAAACTGGTCCAAATGAATCGGTATTAAACTTCGAAGTTGTTTATGTAGTTGATTGACATCAAATTGGGAAGTTAGTAGAGATTCTTTTCTAAACACTTTCATGAATTTTGCTCAAAATACACAAAATTGGTCACAATTTTGTCTATTGAAAGCATTGAAACAAATCTTCCAATTGAAAAACTTACCTTGCGTGTATTTAAACGATATTTTCAACAGATTGTTGGCAAAAGTTTGTTGAAATGTTTCATTTATGTGTTTATCTTTATTTGTTGCAGTTCGTGTCACATTAACGATCTATGCTGTTGAACGCAACGTTGTGGATTGCTGTAACGCATACATTTAAAGTAACAGACCAAAGTTGGCACACTTTTCTAAGTGAATCTGTATTACACTTCCAAGTTTTTTGCAGCTGGCTGACATCAAAGTGGGAAGTTAGTATAGGTCATTCTCTGAAGAGTTTTCTAAGGTTGGCTCAAACTAAAAAATATTGGTCATACTTTCGTATATTGAAAGCATTGAAACTAGTCTTGGAAATGGAAAGCATACCTTGCAGGTATTTACATGATCTTTTGAACAGATTGTTGACAAAAATTTTGTCCATTGATTTATATTTGCGATTACTTCCATTTGTTGCATTTTGTGTCACTTTTATTGATTTATGCTGTTGAACACATTGTTGTGGCTTTTTGTCACGCATACATTTTAGGGTAACAGACCAAAGTTAGCACAATGTTCCAAATGAATGTGTATTACATTTTCAAGTTGTTTTTGTATTTACCGCACATCAAACTGGTAAGTTAGTATAAGTCATTTTCTGGACAATTTCATTCTTTTGGTTCAAAATACACAAAAACTGGTCATAATTTTGTATAGTCAAAGCATTGAAACAAATCTTCCAATTGGAAAGCATATTTAGCGTGTATTTACATAAAATTTTGAAGAGATTGCTAGCAAAAGTTTGTTTAGATGCTTCATTTATGTGTTTATCTCCATTTGTTGCGTTTCGTGTCTTTTTCAATGATTTACGCTGTTGAATGCAACATTGTGGCTGGCTGTCACGCATACATTTAAAGGATAACGGACCAAAGTTGGCGTACTTGTTTAAGTGATTCTGTATTACACTTCCCATAGGTTTTTGTAGTTAACTGACATCAAATTGCAAAGTTAGTTTAGGTCATTCTCTGGACAGTTTCGTTCATTTGGCTCAAAATACACAAAACTTCGTCATAATTTCGTATATTCAAAGCATTGAAACAAATGTTCCGTTTTGAAAACATACCTTGCAAGTTTTTACATGATTTTTTAAACAGATTGGTGGCAAAATGTTGTTTGGATGCTTCATTTATGTGTTTATCTCCATTTGTTGCCTTTCATGTCAGTTTTAGCGATTTGTGCTGTTGAACGCAACGTTGTGGTTCACTTTCACGCATACAATTAAGGGCAACGGATCAAAGATGGCACACTCGTCCAAATGAATCTTTTCAACACTTCCAAGTTGTTTCTGTAGTTTGCTGACATCATAATAGAAAGTTTGTATAGGTATTTGTCTGGACAGTTTTATTCATTCATCTCAAAATAAACAAAAATTGGTCATAACTTTGTAAAGTCAAAGCATTGCAACGAATCTTCCAATTGGAAAGCATACCTTGCGTGAACTTACATGATCATTTGAACAGATTGTTGGCAAAAGTTTGTTTAGATGCTTCATTTATGTGTTTATCTCCATTTGTTGCATTCCGTGTCACTTTTAACGATTTATGCTGTTGAATGCAAGTTTGTGGTTGACTGTCACGCATACATTTAATGGTAGCGGACCAAAGTTGGCACACTGGTCCAAGCAAAACTGTATTACGCATCCAAGTTGTTTTTTCAGCTCGTTGACATCAAACTGGGAAGTTAGAAAAAATCATTGTTTAAACAGTCTTATTAATTTTATCAAATTACACAAAAACTGGTCATAATTCTGTATATTGAAAACATTGAAACAAATCATCCAATTGGAAAGTGTACCTTGCGTGTATTTAAATGGTATTTTGAACAGGATGTTGGCAAAAAATTGTTTAAATGCTTCATTTATCTGTTTATCTCTGTTTGTTGCATTTAGTGTCACTTTCAACGTTTTACGCTGTTGAACGCAACGTTGTAGTTTGCTGTCTTGCATACATTAAAGGGTAACACACCAAAATTCGCACACTGGTGTAAATAAATGTGTATTACACTTCCAGGTTGTTTTTGTAGTTAGCTGACATCAAATTGGGTAGTTAGTATAGGTGATTGTCAGGTCAGTTTCGTTAAATTTGCTCAAATAACACAAAATTGGTCATAATTATGTGTATTGAAGAAATTGAAACAAATCTTTCGATTGGAAAGCATACCTTGCGTGTATTTACATAATTTTTTGAACAGATTGTTGGCAAAGTTTTGTTTAGATGCTTCATTTCTGTGTCTATCTCCATTTGCTGCATTTTGTGTCACCTGTAACGATTTACGCTGTTGAACGCAACGTTGAGGCTTAACGTCACCCTTACATTTAGGGGTAACAAACCAAAGTTGGCACATTGGTCCAAATGATGCTGATATACGCTTCCGAATTGTTTTTGTACCTAGCTGACATCAAATTGGGAAGTTAGTAAAGGTCATGCTTTAGACCATTTCATTATCTTTACCAAAAATACATAAAATTGGTCATATTTTTGCATAGTCAACACATTGAAAAAGATTTTCCAATTGGAAAACATACCTTTCGTGTATCTGCGTGTTGTTTCAAACAGATTATGTCAAAAATTTGTTTAGATGCTTCATTATGTGTTTATCTCCATTTGTTGCATTTAGTGTCCTTTTCAACGATTTATGCTGTTGAACGCAACATTGTGGCTGGCTGTCACGCATACATTTATGGGTAACTGACCAAAGTTGGCACACTGGTCCAAATGAATCTGTATTACACTTCCAAGTTGTTTTTGCAGTTAGCTGACATCAAATTGGAAAGTTAGTATAGGTCATTTTCTGGACAGTTTCAATAATTTGGCTCAAAATCCACAACACTTCGTCATAATTTCGTATATTCAAACCATTAAAATTAATGTTCCGATTCGAAAACATACCTTGCGTGTATTTACATGATAGTTTGAACATATTGTTGGCAAAAAATGCTTAGATGTTTTATTTATGTGTTTATCTCCATTTGTTACTTTTTGTGTCACTTTTAACGATTTATGGTGTTGAACGAAACGTTGTGGTTTACTGCCACGCATACATTTAAAGGCAACGGACCAAAGTTGGCACACTGGTCCAAATGAATCTGTATTACACTTTCAAGTGTTTTCTGGAGTTTGCTGACTTCAATTTGGGAAGTTAGTTTTGGTTTTATTCAATTGGTTAATAGCCAGCTGTGAGCGATCTTCCTTGTAAATAGCTGATGTTTTAGTAGCAAGTACAATATCACGTGGGATGTTGTTGCCAGCAACATGTATCTAAAATGTCATAACATTCACTATAGAAGCATTGCATTTTGCAAATGGTTCCAGCATAGTTATACGACTAGAAAATTAAAAAAAAAATTAAACAGCGAAAAAATAACTTATCCATTACTGAGGCGCTGGTATTCAGGAATGACCAATCAACTGTAGGCCAGAGAGTCAGCCAAATACAGCCTGTTTGTTAGTAACATATCTATTCTTTTCCACAACACACTATTTTGTGCTTTATTTAGCAAAGCAATCACCTGATGGATACAAACAAACTTTGAATTAGTTTCACAAAAAAACAAAAAATGAGCTCAAACCAATTAAACTGGTTTTGTTTACTGCTCTAACACTGATATTGTATAACTGTTCACTAACCACTTTGACAAAGTTTGCATTTTTAATATATCAAAAATACGACATCAAGGCAAAAATAACTTTGAAAAGTAAAATTTAGCTTCATGCAGACTTTGGCAAACGTAATAAATACTTTTATGAAGCCACAATTTTGCTGTAAAGCTCCCAAAATAGCTCATCCTCCGATGAGTCCAATGTTATTTCACTGAAGATCTAATGTTGAAAAAGTGCTGTTTAATCTTAATGCTATGCCTAGCTCTTGGACTCCAGTATGATCAATCTGATTATTGTGAAGATGCAAATGCACAAGAAAGAAGTTGGCATCAACCCTTCACAAAACAAGGCAAATGAAGACTCCCATACACCAACAGCATTCCATTCCAATAACAAGGTTTCCAAAGTTTGATTTCCCTACACAAAGATAATTTATATAAAAATCTTTGTTGTCATACACTTTGTGATCACTCTATCACTGATCACCCGTCATATTCTTGTAGTTTGTCAACATTAGGTCACAGCTTTATTTTTAATGTGTTTAATATTTTTGCTTAGTTTTGAGACTTGTTATTGCATACATGTGAGATTTAAATCGACTTCTGTCTTCAAAAAATCTAAAGAAACTCAATAACTTATGGTTTTTGACACTAATAATATATAAAAATATTAAACAACTTTGTTTGCTTATGTATATATCTTTAAAAATTTAAGAACCTAATTCAAAACTCTAGATCTATGAAACCAATGATGCTGTCAACTCTACAAAAAAAAAAAAAATTAGTCTGAAAGTTGGTTACTGTATATATGTTCATTCAGTTAGAATGTTACAGATTAGATCAATAGCACAAAAATGCTTTGCTTCACCACATTGCTTACTGCTTACGCCAAGACAGCATAAACAATATGGCAAAGCTGTTGCTAAAATAGCTTATGATTGATTGACAAAGGGTCCTATACGATATTTGGCACACTACTTCACTACTTTATATCAAAAATGAAATTTAATTTTCAAGCTACAACAAAGACATTGATCTGAAAATGAGCAACACTAAAACAGTATATAACTGTTTTAGTATATAACGGGCAACACTAAAACAGTATATAACTGCTTAATAATACCATACCTTCAAATGATGTCCCAGTGTTTCTGTTCCTGTTTGTTGAAAGTTATTCCCACAAAGATCAAGTGATTTTATTGTTGCGTTATTTTTCAGGCCAAACAAGAGTATTTTAGCACTTTTTTCATTCAATATACAATCATTAAAAACCACAGGTGTAAAAGCAAGGTCATGGCTTAAAGCTCTAGGTAACACATCACAAGTTGCAAGGGAGAGAGTATGGTTAGATAATTAAGGGGTAGCCTTTGTATTAGCAACTTCAGACTTATGCTATCTCTTGTTGAAATAACTGTCCCCGAATGGAAACAAAATAAGGCTTAATATCGGTATGACTTTAGAAACCGTTGGCTACTGTATTGATTAGAACAACTTTGCCTTCCACTAGAACGTTCGCTTAAATAACCTCTCTGACTTTTTAACACAAGATAAGAAATAAATACAATAATGCTAACAATTTAAGATAAAACACAAACTTGCAAAAGTTGTTTCGAAATCAAATTCAAATTGGTCATTGGATTTCTTATGCTGTTGGAAAACTCTTAGTCCTTTTTAATTAACTAGCAATTTCAAACAGAGATGTGGAAGCAGAAGTTGGAAGTAGTAAAAGGGTACCGCTTCTGCTTCCCAGTTCGGTTGAATGTAATGTAATTTTTTGTGAAATACATGACGAAAAGTTATTTTTCGATAAACCAACATTTGCAAAGAAATCTTTAAAAAAATTTTTGTTTCTTTAACAGAGCCAGCCCACACCTCTATTAATTTAAACGTGAATCATGCAGCCTAAAACTCATTTCAAAATCTATGATCAAGTCAACTCAAGTCAAGTATAATTTGCCATATGATAACTAATAAAAGTATGCAGGCAGGAAGCAGCGAAAGACCATGCGGTCATCTACGTCAACTGCACCAAGTACTGTAGCAATTACTTACTTAAACAGTAACAAAATTTCTCAAAAATTTGGAGGCTTTATTGCATATTTTCAAAAAAATTAAGGAGGAATATATTTGGATGTTGCTTAGTATAAGCCGCCTGCTTTTTTTCGGAATCTCTGCGACTCATGTATGAGTGTGCATGCACTCTCGTTCCTGTCATGCGTAGCCTACACTCATTAGGATTAGGGCTAGCTTTGGGAAATAGCTTAGATTGGAGAGAAGCAGAGAGCACATGCGCAATCACACACGAGTCACAGAGCTTCCGAAAAAAAGCGACTGCTCATACTTAATGACAACCTATTTATTTGCATAACATTTACTAGCATAAACAAACTTTCCAGTTCTAACACTTAGTTTTTCTCACTGCGACTATAAATTATTCTTCAAAAAGTAAACAAGGGAGATCATCATACTCTAATTATTCTCTCAAGTATAATAGTGTATTGATGGATTGCACGTGACGTCATCGCGCTGCTAGATAAACCGCTGGACGTCAAAATCGCAGATCATCGCTATGTAAATACATGCAAAAACAGTGATAGTGAAGATTATAGAGCGTATTTTCAGGCTCTAAATAAGTTGAATCTTTGAAAGTTAAATGCTAGATAAAAGCCAGCAAAAACTGAAAAAGATCTTAATTTGTAAGAATTCAATTTTGGTATGCTTTTTTCAGTGACCTAAATCCGGCTTGCTGTTAAGAATCATGTTATACAGATGGTGGCAGCTAGCTTCGGTTACCAAATTCGAGGCTTACTATTGACTTATTTTTGACAAAAATAGCGTACTTTTAAACAGCTGTGTGACAAAATTAGCTTACCTTCAAACTTTTGTAATTTCTTACGTCTATTTTGGATGATCTTGATAATTTTTGCATTTCGTGTTATCATTAGCGGCTTACCGCTATGGTTGTTAGTTGTAAGGAGTTTAAACGCAAAAGCAGTTGTTTTCACTGAAATATTTCGTAGAGATGTCGTTTAAATTCTAAACTAATTATATTTAACTGGCCTCAGTGTAACTTTGATCCAGCCTTAATTTGCATTTATTTCAACTTGGGGTAGTGATTTTGAATATTATTCATAAATTGTGCTTAAACTAAACATTAATCTGCCATGCGTTACTGCTGCGACGTAGAATTTTAAGTATTTTAAGATATGGCCGAATTTACGATGTGAACCAAAGCTAAAAGCCGGTAAAAGTGGACAATATCAGACAATAGACGATGAAAATTCACGAAAGGCGTAACTTTCAAGACCCACTGAGCCATGTAGCTACATAAATTGCTCCTGGTAGCTTTTCTTTAAAGCCAGGCTATCTATAAAATCATTATTTTACAATCAAATGCTTTAAACATGCCCACTGAAGGAATTATACATTGATTTACGGTGACGTCCAATGCTTTGTAATGGCGTTTTGACGTCCAATCGTTTTGGCGGGAAAAAGCTATGACGTAGCTGCAATCCATCAATAGTAATTTGTAGACCTTTTATTAATGATGCAATAATGCACATCTTTTATTCAGAGTAGCCCTATCATTGCTATATTAATAAAGATTAGGCCTATTCTAATATGATATCTTTTACTACAAAAATTTGGAATTGGAGATTTGGAGCGTTTAACTCTTTTCACAACTGTGAGGTAGCACTTCCCTCACATATCTGCTATCCCATTAGGCCAGTGTTTCAACACTACATAGCTATCCTGGCAGCCAACCCGAACTTCAAACCACACACGAGGGCAATTTCTGCACTTGCTATTGTACCCTCTTCTCAGATTACCCTGATCAAAGTCTGACAACAAGGTCACCAGAAAGAGGATTCTCGACCAGTAGGCCTATCAGTCACACTGGCACTCCACTTAGCTGAGCTACATTGCGCTAGCATCACTAAGCATGGACACACCTTGTAATATGGCACAGCGTGTTTCAAAATGTGACGTCACAGATCAAAAACTTCCTTATAAACGGCTGTGAAATTTGAAAGAAAAAAGGCAAGGATACTGTAGTGGAGGATAAATTTTGGTGTTTTAGACGTTACCACCAAGTTGCCTGTAAATAGAGCGGATCAAGTCAAAATTGAGAGCGGAGTACGAAACTCAAGGTTGGGACACAGGATGTAACGTAATAAATCCGCAAAACCATGGTAGAAAAAAAATTTCGCTGCTAGGCCTCTGCATTGCAGCATCTGTCAGTTCCACGGTTGTGAGCTCCCTTTCCAAGCAGTCTTTTATTATTACGATGGCAAGCCCAGCGGTCCGGAGAACTGGAGAGGAATAATTGGTCAGCAGATAAAATAGCCTGTTTTAAACCTTCCTGTTATTGACTTGAGTCAATCACTTTTTCTGGTTATCCAATTCTGTCAGAGAAAGAGGTTAGTTACCATCATTTGAATTACAAGAGTTTTCTTTAAATTATTTTAGTTCTAACAATGCTTACTTATGCAATTGTTTATTTCGGCGTGATTATTAATGGGAGCTTACAGAGAATCAAACCCAAATTGAAGAAAAAAAATTTATTATTGTTAGTTATATTGATGATCATGATTATCCACATCTCATTTGGAAGCGACGGCAGCGCTTTTTGTTTCGGCAAGTCTTCCAAACTCGCTTAAGAGTTGACCGTATCCAATTGAGTTTCTACTTTCTTCCCAGTTAAATTTACTGCTTTTTCGAAGCTGACAAGTTGTTTAACACTTAGACCTGTTTTTTAGGTCATGGATTTATCCTGGGACCAAAAGTATCTATGCAGAATATGGATTTCAGTTATAGTAGAGAAAATGGAAGATAATCTCGCAGCCATTGAACCTGGACCTCCCTGTGTGTAGGTGGAACACTCTTTGGAGCAGAGTATTGAGAATATATGTTGCAACTGCTCAACCAAGCTACCAACTTGAAAGGATTGCCACCATGTTGGTAAAGTTCGCTGTGCCAATGTGGTTCCAGACAGAGGCGGAGTCGAGTATACAAGGCTCGTGGCTAAGGCCAAGGACAGCCCTTTCAAGAACAAACCCTCTCGAGGCCAAGGTCAAGGACCAAGAACACAGGCACAAGTGTTCTCCAAAAATAAAAAAATGAAAATTTGCATAAAAATTTGCAAATAAAAAAATAAAAATCTGCATTTGCATTGCTAGTCATTCTGCGTTTGCAATACTAGTCATTCTGCGTTTGCAATGCTAGTCATTCTGCGTTTGCAATGCTAGTCATTCTGCGTTTGCAATGCTAGTCGCAACATCTCTTTGAAAAACAACAGTTAAGGTCATCGCGAGTCAGCGCAAAATCAACAAACTTTGCAGCAAATCGTTAAAAGCCAAGCTGAAAATGACATTAGAAGACAAGTTAGAGGAGATTATTAAAAGATTGGATAAAATCGACTGCAATATGAAAAATATTGATGGAAGAATAAGCAATATAGACAAAAAACTGGACAATGTCAGCTTCCGCTTAGATTCGTTAGAATCAGAATTTGAAACCAAATGCGAAGAAATAGACAAACTGAAAATATCTAAAGCTGAAGCTGCCAGTATTGAAGAACTGAAGGAAAGAATTGTCTTCCTTGAGACTTTCAAACTAAATTATGAAAATGCTAAGGTAATGCAAGAGTCGTATGATAAACGACTAAATATTTTGGTTCATGGCTTCAAAGAAGACAGTGACAATGCATGGGAAAAAAGAGACAGAACTATCGAAAAATTTGAACAATTTCTACAGAATGGCCTAAAAATTGCCGATCCTAATGATGTGGAATATGTTGATATTCAACATCCTGTCAAGAGGAACGGCAAAACAGTTCTTAGGCCAATTATTGTTAAACTCCTCACCATGAGCGACAAAAACGAAATCTTCGAAAATGCAAAAAATTTAAAAGATTACAATAATCAACTAAAAGAAGACAACTCCAACAATCCAACCGTCTACATCACTGAACACCTGCCACATAAGTTTCAACAACAATGGAAACTTTTGCTGCCACAGTTCAAAGAAGCAAAGAAGAAGAACCAAAAAGCTATTTGGAAAGCTTTAAACGGTAACTATGCGCTATTCATTGACGATAAACAAGTTGATCTTATTGAGACTGATGAAAAGTTTGATAATTCAAAACAATCTTGAGACCATGTGATAATTTGAAAATTATGCATTTACAATATTAAAAAAGTATTCCTCACAGCTTTTTATACTGCAAACTAATTGCTCGTATTGTAGTAGTGCAATCTTTAGGTGGTAACACATAGCTTTGTAACACAACCGTATTTCAAGGCTTGGAAGGTTTAGGCGAGATCTATTTAAGATTATACTGCTCGATAAAAGATTAAATTTATTTCTCATTATTCGACCATGGTTTCTTGTCGTTCGGATTAAGTTTGGTACTTTAGCTTAAACTAAGTCATTAAACGCTTGCTGATTACTGTGGAAATTTATTGATCAAATTTTAGCGAATTAGAGTTATAAAATGAAACTGCAAAACTACTGAACCCTGTAAACTTATAAAACCAAAAACAATTGTGAGCATAGTCGCGTAATTATAATGAAGTAAACAATAAAATATTATTTGTTTCACATAAAAACCATCGGACTAGTAACTTTGCTTTAGCGCAGATATTCACACATCCTGCAGAGGTTTAATATGAATCAAGATCAAAGTTTATTCGATTACTATACTGTATTGTTTTGTTTTTTTTACTTTTGAGCACGTGTTGCAACTAGATTGAAGTGTTAACTTTGTGCGCTTACTGCAGCCAACAGTTTGTTTACTTCGCTGATGACCTATAGTAGTATGCAAATTTTGCAATTACTTCCACATTTGCAGCGCCGATTCAAAATTGGAAGCTGCAAGAATTTCTCGGCGCAAGTCGACCAGCCAACCATGAAACTGATGAATTTTGTGATCTTAGTGATTTGATGTATAATTCGCTATTGCAAAACATTACTGAGTGCAACTATTTTGATATTCCAAATCTCGACCCTTCTGATAGAAATTCAACTAAAAGCAGTGAAAAGACATCCTTACTGCATGTGAATTTACGGTCCATGAATAACTTTCAAAATTTTGACACGTTTGAAGAAGTTTTAACTGACCTTTCTTTTTCCGCTGACATCGTGTGTATATCCGAAACCCGGTTAAAAGGCGAACCTTTGATTAACATTTCAATACCTAATTTCAAATTTGTTCATGCTGATTCTACTACAAAAGCAGGCGGGGTTGCTATTTACATATCATCTAAATTTGATTTTGAACTAGATCGTGAACTTGAAATGCATATAAAGGACTGCGAAGATCTGTGGATAAACTTGACCCAAAAAGAAAAACCATCAAAAAACTCACTATAGGCGCCATTTATCGTCATCCTAATCCTTCTAGCAAAAGCATTGAAACATTTTCTGAAGCCTTAAGCAACTCTATACACAAAATAAATAATCGCAAATGTACTTTTTACGTTCTCGGGGATATGAATATCGATATTTCTGCTAACAAAAGGACACCGGCGGCAACAATGTACATCGATCATTTGATGAGTTGTGGATCCGTCCCAATAATTACTAAACGGACACGTGTAACAGATAAAACTTCAACAACTATTGACCATATTATAACCAACGATGCAGCGCACGTTATACAACCAGGCGTAATCCGCTGCAACAAAAGCCTTTCAGATCATTACGTAATATTCTGCAAAGTAATTGGATACAACTCAGCTCCAACTCTTCTTCTTCTTCTTTCTTCATTGCCCGCTTTTCCATGAGGGTTGCGGGGGCAGTAGTTCAAGATTGAGCCGCCACACCTCACGGTCTTCCATCCCCTCCATCATTTCGCTTGGGCGAAGTCCCAAGCGATTCCATCCAAGATCCTCAATGTAAGCGGTCCATCTAGTTCTAGGTCGTCCGACTGGTCTTCTCCCATTTGCTTTGGCATGTAAAGCTTGTTTGGGGAGTCTTTCCTGAGGCATTCTGCTTACATGGCCTTTCTAAGCTGAGATCTTTCAATTCGGAGAAGTAACGGCTCGATGTTAAGAGATTTTCGAATTTCAGAGCTACGCACCTTGTTAAACAGTGTAACTCCTTCGATTCTTCATAAAAACCTCATTTCGGACGCTTGCACTTGTGATCGCATTCTTTTGGTCTTTACCCAAGATTCATGACCATAAGTGAGAATGGGGACAAAAACTGCTTTGAAAATTGAGAGTTTTGCCTTTTTAGACAATTCTCGTTTCATGACAACCGAGTAGTGCAAAGCTCGCATTACTGCACTAGCCTTGACTATTCGGGTATCCAGTTCTTCGTCTTGCCTTCCGTCACTCGTAAATGCAACCCCAAGATACTTGAACTTCTCTACCTGCTTCAGTGTCGCTCCATTCACTTGTAATATGCGCTGATTAGGGTTTCTTGAAAGATGAAGTACTTCAGTTTTGGCCGTGCTTATTTTCATTCCGGCGGTGTTGCATGCATCTGCAAAGCTATTTAATGCGGTCTGGAGGCCAGATTCTGTGGAAGAAAGCAGAACCAAATATCTGCGAATAGCAGACGACTAATTTTGCAATTTCCGATCGTGGCACACTCATCAGCTTGGCTGTATTTGTCGATCCAATTCATGTAAACAATGAAAAGGAGAGGTGACAAAACGCACCCTTGTTGGAGTCCAACGCCCACATGGAACGGCTTTGATTGCTTGCCATTTACCCGAACACAAACCTCCGGTCTGCAGTAGAATGACTTAATAGCGCGTAACAATTGACCATCAACGCCATACTCCTGCAAAACCTTCCAAAGTTTATCCCAAAGAACTCGGTCATATGCTTTTTCAAGATCGACAAAGCATGCAAAGAGATCTTTGCCATACTCCCAAGATTTCTTGAAGATTTGTTTCAGAGGGAAGATTTGGTCCGTGGTGCTGCGACTCGGACGAAAACTGCACTGACCATCTTCCAGTTTTGATTCCACTATTTCTTGGCATTTCCTTTCAAGGCATTTGGCATATACTTTCCCAGGCAAACTAAGGAGTGATATCCCTCTGTAGTTTGTACATTGCTTGCGATTTCCTTTCTTGAATATCGGAATAATCACACCTGTTTGCCAATCTCTGGGAGTTTTGCCAAGCTTCCACGCAACTTGACACACTCGGGTTAACCAGAGAATTCCTTCTCCAGTCAGCGCTTTCAACATCTCGGGTCTGATTTCATCTTCACCAGCAGCTTTTCCAGATTTTATCCCTTTAATTGCAGTTGCCACTTCTGCTACAGTGAAAACTTCGTCCTCCCCTAGATGTGTGACTTCGTGTGTGTCACGAGTCGATACCTTTACAGGATTCAAAAGATCTTCAAAGTATTCTCTCCATCGTGAAAGGATTTCTTTCTCATCCGTTAGAATGTTACCGTCAGAATCCTTGATGGAGTACGTGATACTCGATCTTTTGCCACGTAAACGACGGATGGTCTGCCAAAATACTTTGTTTGCCGAAAAATAGTTGGAATCCAACCGACGACCAAACTCTTCCCATGACTTCTCCTTGGATTTCTTTACTGCCGAAGTTGCCGCTTTTCGCGCCTCAGCGTACCGGGATTGCAAATCAGATGACGATCTGTCCTGTAGCCAGGCCTTGAATGCATCTTTCTTTGCTCGAATAGCTTCTTTAACCTCTTGGTTCCACCAAGGTGTTCTTTTCTCACTATCGCCCACCATTCTAAGCCGTTTTTGCCCACAACTTTCAGCAGCTGATGAAATGATTGCTGATCTGAACAGCAGCCATTCCTTCTCAATGTCCTTGGATACATCAGGAAGTTGTCTGAACTTAGATGATATACTGGATGCAAATTGTTTTCTTACTTCTTTGTCCTCCAAAGCCTCCCATTTGATCCACTAAGTCACAGACGACCTGTTGGATCTCTTGTTTGGCTAAGGTTTTGAAAGTCATAAGGAACATACTACCAGATGGTGATCAGTTAACAATTCAGCACCTCGCTTCACTCGAACGTCCAGCACATCAGAAAACAAATCTGACGAAACTATGCAAAAATCTATCAAAGATTTTTGATCCATACTAGGTCGATACCATGTATACTTGTGAACCTCTCTGTGCTGGAAAAAGGTATTCATGATGCGGAGTCCGTTGCTACAACAGAGCTGCAATAAATACCTTCCGTTCTCATTCAGTCCAGTGACTCCATGTTTTCCGATCACACCCTTCCACGTATCTGTGTATGTTCCAACATGTGCGTTAAAATCCCCCATAAGGACTGTAGATTCAGTAGCTGATACTCGTAGAAGAGCATTATTTACTTCATCCACAAAAGTTTGATATTCACTCGTGGCATTGGGGGCATATACCTGCAATAGGCACAATGACCGATCCAATACCTTGAGCTTCAACATACAGACCTGTGATCCCAAAGGAATCCAATCTGACACACAGTCTGACAAACGGGGGCTTGTGAGAATCCCCACACCCGCTTGTGCAGACATACTAAGATCAGCACCAGAATAGAAGAGTTTCCATCCGCCATCCAGATCCACAGTTCCAGAGCCACATCGTTTGGCTGAAGAAACTCCGATAATATCGAGATGATACCGCTTTGCTTCCTCAACCAATTCTAGCTCTTTTCCTGTGAGGGTGAGGATATTCCAATTGCCCAACAGCAGTTGGTGATGGTTGACCCGTGAGTGTGCGACATTATCTCGAGTACAAATACTCTGCGCTGCCTCCATTCGCCTCTCCAAACGTGTAGTGGGCACATTGGTGGAGCTGCCACTAGGGCTGGCTGGTGGAGATTGTCGCTTATTTTTCGAACGAGAACCTCTGCCTAAGACTCGAACGCCATAGGGGTTTTGCTGAATGACAACCTGGGAGTCCCTAGACGCTCCCCTGCCGGACGAGGTTCCACTTGTGAAGGTGGCCCCATTAACGTTGTTCACGTAATTTTTATTATTTGTGCTCATCATGATTTGTTTTGCAGTTTAATCTAACTGCGGAGAGGTTTTATATCAGAGTTGTCCTTCTCTTAGGTTATATGCTTACCACAGCTGATGGGCATAACCAACCCAGGTTTTAAGTTTTCCAACTATTTTGATTTGAACTGTACTTCGTCTCGCTTCTACCATTAGACCTATCTGGCATGGGTAACCCTTTCAGTAGAATTGAATCTCCAGCCAGTACAGCTCTGCAGTTCATTGAGGCACATAGACTTTTCCACCTCGTTACGATGACAGTTCATGGAAAAGCTATGCATTGTAGGTCTAATTGCCAAGCTATGTTATTCTATGCCTACTGTGCCATAATAAGCCAATTATTTGTCATACTATGCCTAGTAAGCTACGGTGCCCAATTTGGCCTACTATGCCTGTTGTGCCATAAGAAACCTACTGTATGCCATACTATGCCTACCAGGGTGCCATGTTATGCCTACAATGTCATACTAAAGCTGCAGCACCTACTGTGGCACACTATGCTTACTAATACTATGCCTATTTTCCATAACAAGCCTCCTGTATGTCATAATCTGCTTACTAAGGTGTAATGCTATCCCTACTATAATATACTACGCTGCAGTGCCTACTGTGGGATACTGTGCAACAATAAGCCAACTATGCCTACTGTGCCATAGTAAGCTACAGTGCCTACTGTGACATGTTATCCTTACTAGGGTGTCATAACAAGTCTACTTCATGTTACACTATGCCTACAATGCCATACTAAACCTACTATGACATAGTACTCCTACTAACCTATGGTGCCAAAAGCTCACTACAGTATATTGTTGTTGTAGCGCATATTTATCCTCCAGTCACCAGACAGCATCAGACGCTAACTTATTGGACGATCCGCACATTTTTTTATAGCAGTGACTACTTCGTGATTGGAGAAATCCGCACCTGCTTAAGGAGTTTCCGATGATCCAACGTTCCTGTAGATTTCTTCAAATTCTTGCCCACCGAATTTGCTGCTTGTTCAAAGCCACCAACCAGAGATAATTATCGTAAAACGTCTTATCCAAGGACGCAACGGCGTGACCAGGGTGTGGGTTGAACCTAGATCATTCAATCAAGGTCGTTGTAAACAATTCGCTATTACCCATTTGGCCAAGCTACCAACTATACTACACTCGAATGCTATAGGCCTGTTATGTCTACAATGTCATACTACTCCTACTATAACCCAGCAAACATTGCATTGTCGGGCCGATGTTGGCTAGATGCAGTTGCCAACATTTGTTAACCTCAGCCCCTCCGCTGCAGCCAATGTTGGGGCGATGCGGTTTTGCACCAAAGTCCAGCGTTCAGCCAACATTGGCATTCTGCAGCGGGCCGACATCGGAACCTGCGTCAGCTAACAATGGTGGAATAATGTTTCCAACGTCGGACCGGAGTTGGCAAACTGCAGCTAACCAACATTGGAACTGCAGCTAGCCAATATCGGACTGCAAACTGCAGCGAACAACATCGGATCCTGCGTCGCGCCAACAATGGCGGAATAATGTTGCCAACGTTGGCAAAGTCGTCAAACTGCAGGCGGAATACTGTTGCCAACGTTGGCAAAGTCGTCAAACTGCAGCTAGCCTACATTGGAACCTGCGTCGCGCCAACTGTGGCGGAATAATGTTGCCAACGATGGCCCAGAGTCGTGAAACTGCAGCTAGCCAACATCGGAAGCTGCGTGGCCCTATATGTTGTGGAACTGCATCCCACTAGCTGGTAATGCCTGCAAGAATCCAGTACTGGCACATATTGTTACAATGGCATTGGTGCAATTGTCTAACTTCATCCATCTTGTGTCGTATAAATAAAGTTTTATTGCAAGGCAAAAAAACTGAAGATGGTAAATAACGCAAGAAAAAGCAAAAGACGTAAAATTTCGCAAACTGAAAATAAAAAACACAGGTTCCTTTGGAAATGTTGGTCGTGACTGCCGTTCAAGATTCAGACCGTGGGTTTGTTGAAGATAGGACGGATTAGGAAGTTATAGAAACTGCAACAACAAAAAATAATTCAGTTAAAGCAAATGACGTAACTTACGTAACTGTGAATAAATGTTCTCTAGTCTTTCTATAATCAGCATGTAATTCATGAAAATGGTGTATATAAACAGTCTCTGGAAAAACTGGTGAAACGCCTCTCCAAGAGTGTTTTTGGTTTCCGACATCCCGCGCGAAAAATTTAACTTTTTATACATTTGACAGTTTACTTACAAGCTTGTAGTTAACGCCATATAGAGTAAAACGACAAAGCGTAAGTGAATTTGAATAAAAGCAATGAGACTATATAACAGGGGTAGGCAACCTTTTCGTCCCATGGGCCACATCCAGACCCAGCAAGGTTTCAGCGGACCAAAACAAAAGTCTTCGCCTGGACATTAGGCATTTTACAGCTGATTTAATGGCAATGACCAAAGAAAAAAAAGGTCTTCGACTGAAAATTAGGCATTTTGCACCCGATTCAATGGCAGTGACCAAAGAAAACAGCACTTCGGCGGGGTTGCAGATGAATTTCAATCATAAGAAAAAGATCGCGGGCCGAATGAAATTGCTTGGCGGGCTGGTCTGGCCCGCGGGCCGTAGGTTGCCAACCCTTGCTTTGTAAGACAACATGACGCATTACTCAACCGGTGTTCGATTCCCACACTGGCAATGCGTCGTTGTGTCCTTGGGAAAGACACTTCACAGTGGCCCAGTCTAACAAAAGACTAGAAAAAAGAAACCCAAAAAAAGGCTCTGCAATAGTTCAGTTATGGTTAGACAGACGCAGAGTGTCTGGTTAATATGAAGGAACTAAAACGATAAGATAGCAATGAGCAAGAAAAATAACTTTGCGCGTAAATTTTGTGTTTTTGACGTCCGGAAGTCGCTAGTGTTTGCCTTTTAATAAACCTATGCAGACTTCACTTAATCAAAGCTAAATATCTTGGATCAATGCTTACAACTATGGACTAATTTCAAGCGAAATTAAGATCGGGCGACACAGTAACTACATTGTGCCGACACTGGATTATTGAGAAAAGATGAAACTACCTGTAGACTGAGCAGAGGGTTCATTCTATCAGGTCACGATCGCTGATTACTGAATTCTTTGCCCTGACAGGTCGTCTTTGTAATGAAGTCGAACCTAAATATAATCAAATTTACACTAGATTCGAAAATGTAACTAAATAGTTCAAAAAGCTTCGTTTAAGAATTTCTTAACTGATTCCACTAAAAGGTATTGTCTAAAGAGCGTAAATTTTAAACAAGCTTTAGTCCCGGTCTACACTGTCCGTAAAATCAGGATTGTATGAGCTTTTTGCTACTTTATTTTAACCAACTGGCACCTTGAACGTTGGTAAGATGATACGACGGACGTAAAGATTTCTGTTTAAAATAAATACGCTTGTTTGCTCACGATTTTACGCAGTGTAGACCGTGCTTAAGGCATTCCGATTTTTGTACACAGAATAAATCACATTGATGGAAAAATTATCAATTCGGAGCACAATTACACTGAAGCTGTGTTTATTACAGAAAACTGACTTAAAACTACCTTTTGGCTTTGGAAATCGACAGCATAAACGGAGCTAGTTGCAGGCATTGCTTTTGACATAGGATTTAATTTTCAAGAAGTTGGAAAAAAGTTATTTTAAACTTATTATGAAATGTGGCAGTGGATAGTCCCAGGTCTAAAAATTGCTTGAATTAATAAGTGAACCCAATTGATTTAAAGCTTGAAAAAGACTATGGTTCTTCCAAAACTGTTTTGTCAAATCGCTTGTAACTGTGCCCATAACCAACATGCAATACATATTAACTTAGCCTTAGTTAGTTTAAGTCAAATTACGTGGAGAACAATAAGACTAACTGAAATAAATTTTTTAAATTAGTGTTATTTCATTTAGTTGTGACACCATCTTTTTTGTCCCAGTCTGTTCCAGAAATAGTGTACTTCTAGAACCAAAAAAAATTTAGGATCTACAAAAACTTAAGCACTATTAAAGGCAGCATTTGTCGTAGTAAATAACAAAGCTACTAAACACCAGTTTTTATTGTTTACCAAGTTCTAACTTTTTCGGTCTGAATTGTAATAGAAGCCGAAATGCCGAGACAAAGTAATTGACGTCAGCTGCGTAGCAGCAGAATTATTTCAGAAATTCTTTTTTTAAGTTTTGAACTTTGAAAATATCTGAGAAAGATAGGATAAGTTAACCCTAATAGAATTTTAAACTAACGATGCCAAGATATTTCGTTTGCTTATTACCTTTATTGAGTTTGCAAAGCCATCCGTTTCATATCTGCACGATGCTTACGACCACCATGGCGGTCCTTCCAGTTTCTTTAGCCAATTTGCAAAGTGCTGTGTTTGTAATCTTTTCTCACTCATCTGAAATAAAAGTTACCTGGTAATTTTTTATCATTTGGGTAAAAAGAATTATAGCGTATGACTTTTGTAAAATTAATCAAAATAAGGTACAGTGTTAAAAAAAAATCCTCAGCTGCCAGGGCAAAAATTGATTGATTACTGTTTTACATCTACCACATAACTGCAGTTTCTCCCAACTTGGGGCATCCAAGTCAAGTTTTTCATTGTTGACCAAAATGTTGGAAAAAGCCTAAAATATACATTCATAGCAAAATTGAACTTTTAACATCTGGCCATTTTCAACATATTGCAGTTTAAAGTTAACAGTTTTCTTCTTTTTTTAGTTCTGCCGTTTTGCCATTATTGTGGCAGAAGATTAACTTTTGAAAAGTTGGCCTACATTTATTTGAAAAATTTCTAAAGGGAAAAAGCCTTTTCCGTGAAAATCTAAATTATCATATCTTGGAATCGAAAGGTAGTAGTAACTTAAATTTGGTGAAGTTGGTTTTCAGATCTGTTAAAGTTTTTTGAGAGAAAACCAAGAAATTTTTTTTCAATCTAAATGACCTTTTACTGCATATCAGTTTGATTTCTTAGCATATGGCCAGCATTTCTTGCTGATTTTTACTTTTACGAAACGCAAGAAAAACAATGACAAAAGTATAAAGCACAATTTTCTGAGTCAGTTCAAAGGCCAGATGTATATTTGTATAATTTGATTACCTGATTTCTCATGTCGGTTTGCCACAAATAAAAAAGTACCCTGTTGTTGATACTCTTAAAATCGGTCAACGAATTTTAAGTGCAGGGTGTTTAGACGCAGGACGATTATGCGCCGGGACTATTAGGTTCCAGGACTTCAAATCTTATTTAAAAACATCAGAAAAAATTTTTTTAAATTTTATTTTGAATTCGAAAAAATGTTTTTGGTCTTGCACGTAAAATTTCTGGGGCCTAAAAGTCCTGGTGACGCATAATCGTCACGATCCGAAATAAAATATGCTTTTTCAGAGATCTTTCTATAGCCTTGCATTTCAACTTGTTAGCTGCTACAGTTTTACTTTTAATCAAATGTTTACATGTGTTTTAAATTAAACAATTAATTGATCAGATTTAAATAAAAACTTCATCAAAAATAAACACGTTCAACTATACCTTAGAACTTGAACACTGAACAGAGAGCTTCGTCAACAACAAAATTTATCTTCAAGTTCATTACATCCAGTTTCTTCATTGTTCAGATCAGATGAAGTAGGAGCATATTGTCACTAATGGTGACTGACCATCAATAGATTGCAACAGCTACGTAAAGACTATATCATTAATGTACATTACGTTAAGACAGTTACTAAAAAAAGGTAAATATCTGGAGATTTTATTTCTTTAGTTAGAGGTCTTCATTTCTAGAAAATGCGTAAGCAAATTAGAAAGTTTCCCACCATCCGTGCTCTAATTTAAAAGGGCAATGAAATCGGAAATTTTTTTGCTTGATTTTCTCCCAGCAAATTTTGACAAATCTGAAGACTAACTTTATTCAATTTAAGATTTTTACAACCTTCTATTCCTGAGATATAACAAATTTAATTCCCCCTTAAAAAGGCTTTTTCCCTTTGAAATTTTGTCATAGTTGCTGATTAGAAAAAAAAATTCAAAAGTTACTGCATGTTCCTGATTCTCAATAAATGTTTTGCGCCATAGTTGAAAAATGAGCTGCTTTTCAATAACTGTAAGCCAGTTTTCCAAAAGTTAATTTTCTCTCACAATACTGACAAAATGGCAACACTGAACTAAGGGGAAAATTGCTAATTTTGAAAACGAGAAGGCATAATAGAAAGTTCAAATTTGGTGAGAATGCGTTAGAGGCTTATCCAACATTTTGGCCCAAAGTGATTCCCTTTTTAAGTTGTAGAGGAGGTTTTGTGCTGTGCCAAAAATATTTTTGCGTTGTCTATGCCAAATTGGTGAAAAATTTTAATTTTGTGCATTTGACTTCTCTGGCGCAACCCACATGGCATATGGCAAGCAACAGTAAATGTATTTAACAGCAATAACATAGAAAAAAACTACAGCCAGGTAGCCACTTTGCAGTTTGCAGACATGCATTTTATTCTTTTGAAGACAAAAATCTAACCTTTACACAAAGCCAAATTATTTTTGTTTATAAATCGCCACTTTTTACGATGATTAGCTGCCTTTAACCATATCGATTTTTCATCAAAAGATTCTGGAAAATCTCTTTTTTCTTGCAAAGGACTGTTTTTTTAGCTTATATGTACACTATACGGGTAAAGTCACTTCTTGAAAATAAAGTGCATTCAGATTTGGTTTCATAAGTCTTTTCTACAGCGCTATACTGACAGAACATCGTGTCACCATTGGTTGCATTACTTTTTTATTAGCTTGTTGTAAAAAAGATGGTACAGTTGGGTAGCCACTTCGCAAACATGCCAAAAATTAATCATTTTACGACAGGTTGGAAAGTTTAATTACAAAGCGCAAATTTTTGCACCATCCTTAAATCCATATAATTTTTGCACTGTGCCAATTTACACAAATACAATTTGCCAGAATAATTTCTGCATTCTCTTTGCTCTGCGACTTGACGCGGAGCAGGCCTTGCCAACTTGTTACACGCTTTAGCGTAACACACTGAGTATAATGAAAGATTTGATTTTTATTTGTTTAAACATCTGTCATAAAACCCTTTATTGGTAAAGTTTTAAAACTTTGATTTTCGGTTGATGTTTTGGACTAGACTGAGATCCAGAACAGATGGCATAGAGTCCCAGTTCAAAAAACAGTGCCAGGTCATAAGGCCTAATTTTTTAAAACACTTTTTCCTGAACCAAAGTTTTTGCAAAAAATGCTTTACTTTGGTACACACTAGATTTTCTGCTTAAAAGGTCTATTGCAGGCCACTGGTATGAAGATAAGGTTACTAATACTTAACTTTGGTACTTACAGAAGTGTTTCCAAAAAAAGAAAAAAATTTGATAAATAGTAACTGGCAAAATACATTCAAAACATAGGGGCCAGCTATAGTGATTCATTTCTATGCCGTCACTTCATATTATCGGATCAAGGTGGCTGTGAACTACATACAAAAACACTGCAGCAAACTCTGAAGATTGCACAGTTTAATAGTGGACACAGTTTTTAAGAAATAAGAAAACTAGGTACTGGAAACAAAAAACAATGGCAATTTATGATTATTTCACAGGCTTTAAAGCTTCAAGGCGACTTTAACAGAACAGTAAAAATTTGTAATCATTCATTTGGTAATGAAAAAGTTAGTTGTGCTTATAAAAAAAAGCAATACAGTTATTATAATTATTTAGCAATAAAAATGCGTTTTGGCAATAAGTTGCAAAAAAGCTGCATTAAGCGGACTTTCAGAATATGCAACAAAATTTTGAGAAGCCATAAGAAGCACAATCTCCAACTAACTACTGGTTTCATAGCTAAAATACTTACAATATAGAAGCTAAATAATTTCCCTGACATCTCTGAAAGGTGGCTTTATGAGTACCAAAATTTTTTCTTTTAGTTGAACACTTGACCTCTCAATAAAAAATTTACCATACTTTAACCCAAAAAAATGTTTTTCAATTTTATTCAGATAACAACTTAGTTGATACACATACATATTGTTTACAAGTTATTTTGGCACTTTTACTGCAGCTCATTTTTGGAACACTGAGGCTTAGCAGGCAACTTTCTTAAATGTGCCTTTTTACCCCCTATAAAAATTGTTTATTTACCTACGGTATATAAACAAATGCCCAAGTCGCTTGAGTACATGAAGAATATTGTACATACCTACCATCTAATGTGCAACTTTAGCCAACATATATCAGTGATCAAAATACTATTCTGATTTTTTATCAAAGTTACCCCCATACCAAGGATGTAGGACTTTACGGTACACATATGGATGTAGAAAACTGGTAATTTTTGTTTATAATAAATTAATTGTGGTGTTTTGAGCAGTTTGTAATTTTTGATTGATACATTCAAATCTAATATTGTTGGCAGAGGCTTTTAGTGTTATGCTACGCAAAATACTGAATAAGAAAATTGCTATTCTAGCCCTAATCCCAACCCTAATGTTAATCCTAACCTACACTCAAAATCTAACCCAAATCCTTCTTAACTTTAAATAAGGATGAATGAGCACTCACTCTGTGCTCTTTCATTCTCTTTATGGAACTTACATAACAACCATAACATAACACTAACCACTTCCAATATTGCTCAATGACAATACTAGGCTAATGCTATGACGTAACAACAGGACTGTGAGTTAGACCTTTTTGGGATAAACAAATTTTGTGAAAAAATTACAGTCTTTATATTTTAAAAAGCCATACCAGTGGGCTAACCGAAAAAGCACATTATTTTCCATTATACTCCAAACAAATAATATTCATATTTGTAGATGAAGTAACTTATCTCAATTTTTTTTCTTTGGTGGATTAAGACTACATTAGCTCTAAGCATTTCATTTTCAGAATGTCTGCTAAGTGGCTACCGGTACCCGACTGAACAGCATCTGAAAGAATTTTTCAATTATTGACAATTTGTACTCATAGTTAAAAAAACTCAGCCTGCAATTGGTTAAGCTGATCAGCAATGTACCAGTGAGCTAAATCAAGTTTAAGACAATTTCAATTGAATTAAACTTGAAGTATTATACTCCAAATCCCAAATCTTTGCTGTATGTAACTATTGTAAAATCTTATTCTTCACGTTAACTCAAATTTAGTGTCTTTGAAATTATTTGGAAACCAGAATATTATTGAAGCCAATGCTAAGCATTTGTTGTTGTTTTTTTAAAGAAAAACAAAGATTTTTGAGGATAACTTGACTTTAGAGCAGATACAGACCTTTTTTTATCTTATTCATCATTTTACTTTTAAAACTTTTAGAGATAGAGTTTTTCTGCATCTGATTATTACGAGTTTTTGCAAAAAAAACAACTTTTGTAAAGTTTTGAGGGATTCCAGCTTCGGGATTTTTATCTAGTTGATCTGGAAACAATAAAGTAACTGTAATTACATTTTTAGTTACCAAGTTGCTTTAGCTAAGAGACAGCAAAGGGACATTTTGATCTTCGAGTCAAGCTGCCACTCGCCCATCTGTCTACACAAAGTACAGGCTTCACACTGATCTTTTTTTAACTGAACTTCAAACAAGAACGCTGTAAATACTGAATTTTTATTGTCTTTGTTTTGTTCTGACGAAGAATTAAACCCAAGTCTACAGTTTCAGTAGCAAATGCTCTATCCACTCGACTAATGATCAGTGCAGTAGTTGTAAACTACAATATGTTTGTTAAGATAATTTTGAATGATAAAACATTGTCTATACGAACATAAAAATCATTTCTAATTGTTATCTTGGGATTCTGACTATAAATTTAGCATGTCGTATGAAATGCATGCATCTGATATTTTAAAATCCAAACCACTCAATTTTTTACTTTAAGTTTGCAAAAAAATGCGATACCTATAACTGGGTTGCAGGAATTTAAAAGTTGTCCAAAATCGTTTTGTATAGTACAGTATTGAACAAAGAAGGATTTTAAACAAAAACACATGGTTTAAGCTATACACTTTTTGTTTTTAATAAAAACCAGTAAATTAAACAAACTTTAATCATGATTGCTGTTAAACAAATCAAAAATGGCAATACCAAAAAGGCCCAGCAAACTCTGCTGATTAAGTCCAAATGCGTTGTACTAGCACGTGTTATTAACATTATTTTTTTCATGCTGAAGCTGGCATTATTCTCAAATTATTCTTAAACCTAAAGCAAAAATATAAATCTCGTGTTCCTTTGCAAATCTTTTTACTAAAAAGCATTTTACTGTGTGTTATTGACATGCCAAGTGTTTAACCCTTTGTTGAAAAATTAAAAAAAGTTCTCACTTTTTTTCTTAACTTTAACAGCTAGGGAAATTTTTGACTTATTCAATTGAGCTCATATTTTGTGCAAACTGTTTTGAGATAAATGGTGGCTTTTTGTTACCTTTGCATTGATGGAAGTGGCTGGTGTTATGTAACATAATGCCCATGAAGAAAATACGAGAGCAAAAAGTGAGCGCTCATTTACTGTCTTTTGTTTTTTAAATTATCGATATGGTTTGGGTTAGATTTTGAGTTTAGATTAAGACCAATGTTCGGGTTAGAGTTTGGGTAAGGTTTAGAGCTAGAATAGCAACTTTCTTATTCTTACATAACGTAATAGCAGCCTCTACCTATATTTACTAACTGGAAGATCGCAAGGTTACTTCACAGTCTCCTGGTCAATGGCAACTTGGCAAATAAACCTGCATTATAATTACAATATTACTACAGCGAAAAAAATTACCATTAGCGATCTGGGTTATACTGCACAACCAATGCGATGCTTTTCGTAGAATGATGAGTTTTGAAATATTATGTGCGATGATTTCCAAAATTGAAGTTTGAACACGTGATAAACGAAACTAATTATTTCCAGAAAATTACCAACTACAGATCATTGCTGGGAAAAATCTATTTATTTACTGTAGAAAGGTCCCTTCTTAATTTTGACTGGTTTTTTGAAGTTCAATGAAATAAAAATATTTACATAACTTGAAAACTTTTCATTTAATTGTTCAAAAAAAAATACAGAAAATTCAAAAAATATTTTAGTAGTACACTGTAGAACTGTATGATGCTGCATATACAAATACAGTACGTCAACAAAATCAAAATAAGCAGCCCTTTTTTTACCAAGGATACTATTCCGCAGGTCTAGTTATGTAACGTAAGCCTACTCTGAGTTGTTCCTTTATGTCTTAAAACCTAATCTTTTTGCCAATTTTGCATGATGATTGAAATTCAGCCATGCCTAAACAATTTGCACAAATCCAGTTCTTTTGTTTTTGCTTGCGGCAGAAATTTTTGTTTCTTTTAAGGTACCAGTACGCTAAGCCATAATTTTCTTTGACTTGGCCACCTATCATGATACCAAATCATACATTCATGGCAAAAGACTATGATTAACATTGGCGTTATTTCGACATTTGGAGACAAAATAGTCCTATAGCTATTTTGCCTCCAGCTCCTACATAGCCCAGTAGCCCTAACCCAGAACTGTAACCCTAACCTCACTGCCTCAGACCTTAACCTAGCCCTAACGCTAACCCCAACTCTTAATCCTAACCAAAAGAAAGGAAAATACTATCGGTATTTTGCCTCTTGAGACAAAATAGCTACCGCCACTGAAATTTGATATAAGTACAAGTTACTGTACAAGTTTAAATTTTTTCTATGGTAGAGTCTGCTGCACTGGTCCAGTTCTTGATACAAAAACGCTGCTGCACCAGCAGTCAGTTATATTGCTTTTTTCTCATTAATTCAACTTAAATACAGCACTTTGACGCATCAACTCTGAACTGCGTACTGGTAGCCCCGGTGGTGTAGTGGTAAGGCACTCGCTGGTTAAACTCAACGTTTGAGTTCCATTTGTGCTGAACACGCTAGGCTCGTCTCGCGATTGAACACAATCATGCTGTGTTATTTTTATTGCTTTTTCTTCAAAATTTTGCATTAGACTTAGAGTTACAGGTAGGGTTCCCGGTTTGGGCAGCAATGCCAGCTTGAGAGATAGTAACTTGAAGTGCAAACACAAACGATCGGTGCAGCAGCAATTTCATGTTGAAAACTGGACTGGTGCTCTAGACACAGCCTTTTTCTACGGTGCGTGACATATGTAGGCCTATTTCATAATACAGTTGCACAAACTTCTGGGGCACAATTTACCCCAAGATAGGTCTGGGAAAAAGTTCCTCCTAGTTTAAATATGCCTAATGAAATAGGGCTAATTATCGAAACAATAATCAACAATTAAATAAGTGGGCTGTTGCCTACCAGTAATAACTGCAATTTTGCTTTGTTTCATGTCCGAAATTACCCTTATCAGCTTATTGGTTGGGATCGATTTGGGGATAGCCTAGTTTTAGATTAGGTATTAGTGTTTGGGTTAGATTTGAGTCAGAAATAATAAAAAAGTAGGCTAGATAAAAATTTCCGGAGAAATAAAACCTTCCAAATATAGTACCGGTGATAAATAGCGAATAGCCTACTGTAACTTAGTCCAGTAGGCCTAGTCTAGAAGCCATTTTTACAAGACAATGCTACATCACTGAATCATGGCATGGTAAAACTAACCCCAGCACTGCAACACAAACTGTTAGAACCATTACCTCCAATCCTAAACTTAAACCACCGGTAACTCTCAACAATTGCTTAAACCTGTAAATTTTTGCCTGAAACTATTGTCGCAGTTCGATGATATATTTCATAAATTTTATATTCTCACAACACAAACTTGAAATTGCAAAACTTTCACATCCGTTTTCACATCACTTTGACACAGTTTATTTTATAACTTCCGTAAATTTGAAATTCTCTCAGCAACGAATTTTAGTCATTTAGATGAAAATGTGATACCGAGAGAAGGCAGCGTATAGTAAAGCTCATGCATTTGACGATAAAATTTATTATTAAGAAACTATTTGTTAAGTTAAAGTATATTGTAATTTGGATTTGCCTAATTTAACTGATTAATTTCTGTTATTCTATTTGAATAAGAATGTGTAAATAATAATATGTAAATAATAATAATCTTAAAAAAATTCACTGTTGTGTGATATTAACGAAATGACGGAACACGCACCCAACCACGTCAATTGGTGACCCCGACGAAAACCACAACGACAATTTCATATCAACATTCACCGAAAATTCCAAACAACAACAGCGCAACTACAATTTAAATCGGTGAGTCCGTTACATTTTTTCAATTTCAAGCCTGGAGTTTGTCAAAAGAGCAACACTCCACGTTACCTCACCTATTGCCTCAAGGACTAGACACAAAACCAAAATGGCACCTCCCACGAAAACTAATCCTTACGAAAATGCACCTAGCAGTGAAGAAAAAGCTGAAACGCCCGGCTCAAGTTCCGGCAGTGCGAACCCTGCTCAAAATGCTGTTCCCAATGTCATCGTTGAACATGTTTTAGATTTGCCAAAAATGTGGACAAATCACAATTTATTGCCAGCGTATTTTGTGACTTTAGAAAAGTATTTTTCAACTCGCAATATATTAGACGAAAATGCTCGCTTTGTTGCTTTGTCAAATGTAATGTCACCTAAGCAAATTGAAAAACACAGCTTATCGTTGTCTAGAGCTGCTGAAAATGAACAACCTTACACAACTCTCAAAAATCTAATTTTAAGTTCCGTTGCTGATGTTTGTAAAACCGATTGGATTGACGCCATAAGTGAAATCCGATATAAAAACTCTGAGGAAAAGCCTTCCGAATTGATGTCGCGATTAATTGCATCCTGTCGAAACAAACCAGATAATGACCAAGGAACCCGTGATGTTATCGAACGAACATTTATTCGATTGCAACCCGAAAGCATCCAAAATATCTTAAAAGCGCAAAATTTTGTTTCGTTGCATGATTTAGGCAATTTTACAAACCGATTTCATGGGCAAATCAATTCTCAAAATTTGGGAGAAAACGTGACCAGCAGTAGCAAAAACTTAGCACACTTAACAAATAAAATGGATGAACTATGCACCGAAATGCACAATGTTAAAAATCAAGTTAAAAAACCACAAACTTCTTGGGATCAACGGCCACGAAACCAAAACCGTAGGGATTTTCAGCATTCTGGTCGACAATTTGGCTATGAACGGAAACGTTTTAACAATTTTCCTGTTAAAAACCCAAGTCAACAAAGACCGTTTAACAAAACTGGATTTTGCTACTACCACGCTAGGTTTGGAAATCGTGCAAATAAATGCGAAACGCCTTGTTCTTTTCAAGCCTCTAAAGATCGGTCTGTAAGCACTATTAACAGCCGCAACACAGTTTCATTGGCGCCAGAAATCAAACTTCCCAAGGTTTACGACAAATTGTCCAAGTGATTATTTTTAGTGGACAGTGGTGCTTGTGCCAATTTTTTACCTGTTTCCGATTGCATTCACAGCAATGAAATTCAATCCCAATTCGTTGATGCGTCTGGAAACCCAATCAAATGCTTTGGCACTACAAAATTAGATATCGATATAGGTTTTGGCAAAATGACCGATGTCTTTCACATTTGCGCAATTGAACAGCCAATTTTAGGTTTCGATTTCCTGAAAAGCAACAGCATTACGCTAAACGCTTCTGCTTGCACCCTAAAATGCGGAAACGACGTTAACCAAATTAGTGCTTCACAAACCTCAATCAATTCCTTTGATTCCTTGCCAAAACATGAAAGCAAATATACCCAGTTACTCCAAAACTACCCGGAATTAACTTCACCACCTAACTACCGCAAACCAGTCAAACACAACATCGTGCACCACCTTCCCACTAAAGGACGCCCTCCCAACATTAAAACCCGTCGAGTTTCGCCTGAAAATTATAAAAAAATCAAGCAGCAAATCGAAGCCATGCTAGAATCTGGCTTAATAGTTCCAAGCAATTCGGAATTTGGAAGCCCATTGCACGTTGTACCAAAAGCTAACAGTTCAGAATTACGTTTGGTAGGAGATTACAAAATTCTCAACAAAATGCTGACTCCAGACAGATACCCCCTACCAAATTTACGCACTGCTTATGAACTTTTGTATGGTTCACAAATTTTTTCCACGGTCGATTTAAAATCTGCATTTCATCATGTTCCAGTGGCACCTGAAGACATTCACAAAACCACAATAAAAACACCCGTAGGAGCGTATGCTTTCACCAGAACCCCATTTGGCCTTTCAACAAGTGCACAAGTTTTTCAACGGCTCATAGACACTGCCACAAGAGGACTTGATTTTGTGTACGGCTACGTGGATGATTTGTTAATCTTTAGCAAATCCGAAAACGAGCACTTAGAGCATCTGACAATCTTGTTTGACCGTTTAAACGAATTTGGTTTAACCATCAATTTAAAAAAGTGCAAATTCGGACGCAAAGAAATCAAATTTTTAGGTCATGTCATCACAGCTGAAGGAGTGCTACCGGCTAGTGATAAAATTGAGACAATCAGAAATTTTGAGCAACCCAAAACCATCAAAAGTTTGCGCCGTTTTATTGGCATGGCACAGTTTTATGCCCCATCAATCCCCAATCTTTCACGAAAATTGGTTCCTCTCTACACCATGATCAGAGGTAAAAAAGCGCCACGATCTGCTCTGAAGTGGACTGCTGACACAAAAAAGGCTTTTGTGGATACAAAAGATTGCTTAGCAAATTTTACTGCTCTAGCTTTTCCTGCGCCTAATGCAAAAATCTCCTTAGTAACGGACGCAAGCGACGACTCAGCAGGCGCGGTTTTACAACAGGAAGTTGACGGTGTCATTCAATCGCTTGGTTTCTTTTCACGCATTTTCTCACGCACTGAACGCAAATATGCTGCATTTGACCGAGAGTTGACCGCTATTGTCATGGCATTGAAACATTTTCGCTACTTTTTAGAAGCTCGTGAGTTTACCATTTACACAGATCACAAGCCAATTGTAAACGCATTGCACTCTGAAGCTGATCGCGAAAATGCTAGGCAAGCTCGACACTTAGCCTACATCAATGAGTACACAACAGATGTTCAACATCTGCCAGGCTCTTCAAACATTGTTGCCGATGCACTCTCTCGCCAACAGGTCAATGCTGTTTTCCAACACAGTGTACAAATTGACTGGGAAAGTTTAGCAAAAGCCCAGTTGCAGGACAAAGAACTGCTTAAATTAATGAACAGCGACCACTCACTAAAAATCAAACATGTTCCGGTGGCAGAAACAAACTTACAGCTTTTCTGCGACGAATCTATCCCAGGCAAACTCAGATCCCTTGTACCTGCCGGACACCGACGAACAATTTTCAACAACATTCACAATTTATCACATCCAGGCATTAAAGCAACAACTCGCATGATTTCTGACCGCTATGTTTGGCCTGACTTAAAGAAAAACGTTGCATTTTGGTGTCGGAATTGCATCCAATGTCAAAAAGCGAAAGTCAGTCGTCACAATGTAACTCAACTGCAAAGATATCCACCGCCATCACAAAAATTTCGAGACGTCAATCTTGACTTAGCTGGACCTCTACCCGAGTCAAACAACTGTACTTACATTTTGGTAATTACAGACAGATTTTCTCGCTGGCCAGTGGCTATACCATTGCCTGACACTAAAACTCAAACAATTCTAAATGCATTCATGCACAACTGGCTGTCACACTATGGTGTACCTGAGCAAATAACAACTGACCGTGGCTCACAGTTCCTTTCAAAGGACTGGAAAGATGCAATGACATTTTTAGGAATTCGTCACATCCACACCACGGCTTATCATCCTCAATCCAACGGACTGGCGGAACGAACTATTCAAACTATCAAAAAGTCATTAAAAACCTTGTCAAAAGACAGCAACTGGTACTATTCTTTACCTTTAACCATGCTTGCAATTCGCTCTCAAGTCAAGGAAGACTTAGATTGCACGACAAGTGAAATTGTTTTTGGCACACAATTACGTTTACCAGGTGAATTTTTCGAACAAAATCGATACCAGACAGTGCCTATATCAAAATTTGTTGAAACGCAACAAAACTTTCTGTCAAAGTTTAAATACCGAGAATCGCGATTCCCAACTAATCAAAAAACGTATGTTGACCCCAAACTATCTCGATGCAAATTTGTATTTATCAGAAATGATGCTACTCGCTCACCACTGCAGCCAACCTACGACGGTCCATACAAAGTGCTGCAAAGAACACCAAAATACTTCAAAGTTCTACGCAACTCGAGAGAATACACAGTGTCTGTTGACAGACTCAAAAGCGCCAACCTACTCGCAGACTTTGATTGTCAAAATGAAATCAAGATGACTAAACGTCCATCCATTTCAGCAGACGATAACCACTACCCCCCTCATTCAACCGGAAGAAGCAATCTTCAACGCCCTACTTCCAGTTTCAACCGCACCAAGTTCACAAGAACTCGACAAGTCAGACCACCATCACGTTACCAGGACTATGATTGTATGTAATTACTTTCACCTTTTTTCTATTGCTTTTGCTGACATTTACATCAACTACCTTATCTTCACTTGAATTTGAATTTCCAATTTGCCGTGAATCACACATTAAAGCAGAATACACATTACAAGACCCAGCCCCTTGCAAAGAATACACAGCGCATTTAACAAAACTTGCTCTACCTATCACAAAAATTTCCTATTAAACATCTTCCTTGCTCTTTCACGTCACATAGCGGTAAAAACAATCAACAAACATAAAACCAATACTACTTTTACTAACACTTTGTTTAACCTTGCCAGCCAGATGCAGCACACCTTTTCTATAGATTTTATCTATATATCGCAGCACGGACTTCGGAGATAATTTTTAAACACCTATGCCCTCCTATTTTGCTATAGCGTATTTTTCATACGGCACAATTCCAGATCTCCCATTACCACGTCTTGCTTTTGCAAGCACTTTTAAGCGGTGCAACCCCTTATCTTGCACGATTGTAAGAAATTTTTCTTTAACTTAGAAAGTATTCTAGAACAGCACCATTTTTAGCATAGTATAAGCAATGTATTTTGGAGGAGATTTTTCGAATTTCGAAATTTTCTCAGTTAATCCAAAAATACTGATTGAGGAATCTCATTTCTGACACTTTGTCCAATTTAACCTCTGTTTGTATTTGTGTGAAACGGCGCCCTTACATTAACTCAATTCAGTGTGTTATAGTATGGAGTGATGATTTATTTTTTACCTCATGCTGACATACTTTTTTCCGAACGATTTGGTCCACAAGACCTTCACGAAAATTCAAATTCCTCTAAGCACACTGCAGCAGCTGCAGCCGCAGCGGCAGCAAAGCTACATTACAACATCAACGCCTAACCCTTTTCATCCCTGGCTGGACAAGTGGCGTTATTACTACCAACCGCGGTTATTGTTATTTTTCAATCCTTGCACCAAGCAAAACTATTTTTGCTTCCAGCAAGCCAACCAACTTTTATCAAGCAAAACCAATTTTTGCGCGCATATTAACTTTCTACGTACTAACCATTAACAATGTGCACTTTAAACGAATCAATTTCCAATTTCTATTCACACCGCTTAACCAATCTTTACAATGTGACAATTCAACCAATGCTATTTTTCCTATACTATTTGCGACATTTCTATCCTGCTGCCGCAGCGTAAAGTTATGAAATATTGTCAGTTTACGTCAATATTTTATTATTACTATTCTTGAATTAATTACCATTGCAATTTCTGCGATTTCTTATCAAGTCCAATGTGCGTATTTCCACATTTTCGAATTAAATTCGAATAATTTTCAACCATCAGACGTTTCTCATTTACTTCATAACAGTTTTCTTATGTTACTCTCAAGTATTTCTTGTCTGTTTTTCAACGGTATACTATCACTTTTACCTACCCTTGCTTTAATTTGGGTACTAGTTTTGACTATCATGACATTTGTTGGTTTCTACGAAAGACTAAAACCTAAAGTTAAACCACGTTGGTCACATTTTTGCACGAGATTTACTAAAGCTAGAAAACCTACAGTTTCAGGGGAAGTAATTGAAGAGCAGAACATGAATACCGAAGTGTAAAATTGCAAATAGTTGCATTCTATTGAATTGTTTTTCATTTATTGCTTTTCGCTTTGATCGCTATCGATGTTGAATTGTACAACTGCTAGATGATTTTTCTCTATATACTATTTTTTTATAATAACCAAGAGAATCATAATAATAATAATAATTGTGCTTTGAATGAATACTTTTACTTTACTGCATTAATCTTGTTTCAAGAACATGTTACTGTTTGAAAGATATTTTGCAGATTACTGAATGGCACGACATCATAACTATCAATATACTACACATTCAGTACCGGACACCAAGATCGGCGACGGTCGAATGAAATGAGTGAATTAGCGTCGAACCAACAAGAACACTCTTCGAAACCCACGACGCAATCGAGCACTCACAACTCAATTTTATTGCCTATACACTCGAACTGAGTCACAAAGTTGCCGAACTCTAAAGTCGATTTATTCTTATATTGATATTTGTGTAAATTTTTATGTAATTAATTGCTATGGTGTCGTGTGTCCAAACGTGTGTCCGAACGTGTGTCCGAATGTGTGTCCAAAACTGTCTTTCCCCTTGCGCCTTCACTTATGTATTTAGATGTATATTCGCATTAGTGTATCCAATCACTCGCTTTATTAGTTAAAATTGTTTTTTTTTATTAGCATTTCCACTCCCTCATTTCTCATATATTAAGAAATGATTCCTTTTTCTGGAGGAGGGTATTGTCGCAGTTCGATGATATATTTCATAAATTTTATATTCTCACAACACAAACTTGAAATTGCAAAACTTTCACATCCGTTTTCACATCACTTTGACACAGTTTATTTTATAACTTCCGTAAATTTGAAATTCTCTCAGCAACGAATTTTAGTCATTTAGATGAAAATGTGATACCGAGAGAAGGCAGCGTATAGTAAAGCTCATGCATTTGACGATAAAATTTATTATTAAGAAACTATTTGTTAAGTTAAAGTATATTGTAATTTGGATTTGCCTAATTTAACTGATTAATTTCTGTTATTCTATTTGAATAAGAATGTGTAAATAATAATATGTAAATAATAATAATCTTAAAAAAATTCACTGTTGTGTGATATTAACGAAATGACGGAACACGCACCCAACCACGTCACTATCCACACAAGCATTAATGCTATATTGGCTACTGTAAATACTTGAAATACTAGATTTTGTGATGCTGTTCCGCTTTAGTAATTTTGTTTTTTCGTTTTTGAAATTTGTGAAGGGTTTAGCTCAAACATCTTTTGTTTTACAAAAAAATTAGACTAAAATATATAAAAATTACTGATTGGTGTTGCAGATTACTTTGCAAAAAAGTAAGACATAAGTTTTAAGTAAGGTTTGGCCTCACCATAACAAAGTTTTTTCAAGTGCTTGCTCCTAAAAAATCACAAAAATAAACATAGATTTTCGACATAAAAACGTCTAGGCCTTGTTTATAATTTAGCTAATTCTGATCCCTGTTCAGCACTTTTGGAATGAACAACCTAAATTAATGACAAAAAATTGTCGGTAGTTAAGAAAAATTTTATCCACCAATGTTGGCCTGGGGCTGGCATTCAACGTTGGCCCTGTATTGGCTGAAATGCATAATGCCGATGATGGCAACCGATGTTGAGCCAATATTCTACCAACGTTGGCTGAATCGTAATAAAAAAAAAAGTATTTTTGGCAAATTGGAAAGCTATAAGTAAAAGAAAATGGCCCAGAATCATTACACAATCGTGAAAAAATTCGAGGAAACTTACTACTACAATAATTACGGCGTTTGCAAAGATGTTGGCAAAACATTGGCAACATTGGCAAAGCGTTGGCAAATTTGCCGACGTTTTGCCAACCCTGCCAACTGATGGCCAACATTGGCCCGATCTTGCATGTTTGCTGGGAACATACTAAGCTGTAGCGCCTACTATGGGATGCTATGCCTACTGTGCCATAATAAGCCAACTATATGTCATATTCTGGTGTTGTACTATGTCTACTAAGCTACAGTGCCCACTGTGGCACACTATGCCTACTGTGCCATAATTAGCATACTATGTCTATTGTGCCATAATTAGCCTAAAATATAGCATAACTATACCCATTGTACCATAATAAGCCTACGATATCTACAATGTCATACTAGCCTGTAGCGCCTACTATGGTTTTTAATAATATGCGTACTGTTCCATAACAAGCCTCCTATATGCCATACTCTTCCTAATAAGGTGTCCGTCTATCCTAACTAAGTATACTAACCTCCAGTGCCTACTGTGCCATATTAAGCCAACTATGCCACAGAGCCTACTGTGACATGCTATGCCTACTAGGGTGCCATAATAAGCCTACTTCATGTCATACTATGCTTAAAATGCCATACTAAGCCTCCTATGACATACTACGCCTACTGTAGTATACTACTCAAGAAACAAATTACGTCATTAGAGACAAATCTAATTTCGATGCAGAATTGTATTGTGATGAATTGAGTAGCGCCATTACTATTTTTTTATCGAACGTAAACGAATTAACTGAAGCAAATTTTGACAAAAATTTTGACGCTTTTACTTCTTTAATACAAAAAGTTATTGATAAGCATGCACCTTTGAAACAACTATCCCGTAAACAAAAAAAAACTAAAAATCAAGCCATGGATTACAAAAGATGTATATGCAAAAATTCGCACTAAAAGACGGATGCACAAATCACATTATATAAATGGCAATGAAGCCATGAAACAGGAATACAAAATCTTTTCTAACAAAGTAACAAAACTTAAAGCAACTGCGAAAAAAAATTATTACGCAGACGAACTTGAAAAAAACAAAAGTAATTCGCGAAAAACATGGGAGCTGCTTCAGACGATACTGCGCGGAAAATCTACGAAATAATCAAATTTGCCTACTTCAATTTGCGTGAACGAAAAGGAAATAACTGAAAAACAATCAATTTTGGAAGAATTTAACAAATACTTTTCTAACATTGGGGAAAATCTAGCGGACAAATTTAAATCTGACAATCCTGAAACGTACAAACTATATCTTCGCAATAAAGTAAAATCGTCAATATTTATGGAACCGCCATGGGTAAATGAAGTGAAAAATTTAATAAACTCTTTGAATTTACGCAAATCAGTAGGGCATGACAACATATCATCGTATTATTTACGTATTGCATCAGATATTCTATCTCCAGTTTTGTGTTATTTTATAGACAATGCTTTTAGACTAGGAATATTCCCACAGAATTGTAAAAAAGCCAAAATTATTCCATTGCACAAAACCGGAAAACCCAATAATTTGACTAATTATCGACCAATTTCTATCTTAACTTGTTTTTCTAAAATAATTGAAAAATTAATTCACAAACGATTGTCTTCTTTTTTTGATAAACACTCGATCCTTGCTAAAACACAATATGGATTTCAAGCTGGTAAGTCAACCTCTCATGCCATACTAGATGTATTGACGACAGCCTATGAACATATAAATAACCATGAATACACCGGCCTAATACTATTGGACTTCAAAAAAGCATTTGATACCGTCTCGCATTCAATACTTCTTTATAAACTAGAGCACTACGGAATTTGTGGAGTCGCAAACAAACTCCTTAAATCGTTTTTGTTAGATCGCTCTTAATTTGTTTCTCACCACAACTCGTCATCTGATACTTTAATAAACAGATTCGGTGTGCCACAGGGAAGTAATCTAGGTCCTCTCTTATTTCTAATCTATATTAATGATATACCTCATGCTCTAAATTCAAACCCAAGATTATTTGCCGATGATACTTGCTTAAACATCAACGCGATTACCCCTGCAATGTTGAGCGAAAAAATGAATTTAGAACTAACTACTTTACATAAATGGACTACAGCCAACAAATAACAGTAAACCCCCAAAAATCTCACTGCTTAATAATACCACCCAAAAAGAATCATCGCATATCAAATATTTCAATATATTTTAATGACTCAGTGATAAAGATTAATGACACAGTAAAATATCTTGATATTACAATTGATAATAAATTGAACTTCGAAGAATGCATTAATGCGCTTGCTACAAAAATATCTAGATCACTAGGAGTCCTATGCAAACTTTGTCATATTTTACCTAAATCAGCACTACGTAACTTATACCATTCAATGATTCACCCTCATTTGCTCTACGGACTCACGGTTTGGGGAAATGCTTTTGACAAACACTTAAAAAGATTAGCATCCCTACAAAATGAAGCTGTTAAACCAATTTCTGGAGCCCAATGGCGCGATCACGTTACACCTTCCTATTTTAAGCTACAATTCTATGAATGATTTATATCTATACGAAGTTGCTAAGCTAATGCATAAGCACACGCGTAAGAAATTACCCACGAGTCTTTCCACATTCTTTGCCTCGATCAAAGCGATACACTCACGAAGCACTCGTTTAGCATCATCTGAATTAAACCTTTACCTACCAGATACAAATCTCAAAAATTACAAAAAAGTTTTAAATATCAGGGAGTCAAGATATGGAACTCGGTACCACAAGACCTAAAACAGTTACCCTTTAGTCGATTCAAGACGAAGTACAAAAAGCATTTATTCTCAAAATATAAATGAATTTTTCAAGCACCAAAAAGGAATTATTGATCACAATATATTATAGTGGTTGAAAAGGTTTTTCAAAGTTAATAAATTTTAACTCTACTAATTCAAAACAGCAAACCTCAGTAATTGATTTAAAATAATAAGGTGGCTGCTCGACTCGATGACCGAGAGGTCCTTCGCAGCTTCCTGCTACATTTCATTTTAAACAAATGTTTGTGTTTGTCTGAAGTGATTATCGAAGTGCAAATAAACGTCATAAACGTCAAAAAAAAAAAAAAAGGAATTCAAAATTCTTTTTCAGGCGTTCTTCAAAAAAAAGGTCTTCAAAAAAAATTTTCAGGCGATCTCCAAACGAGGAAAACAAAAAAGTTCCTCGCAAATTTTCCGCAAGGTTTCTAGCGTTTTCCTACATAATTTAGTTTTCTTTATTTGGTCAGCTGACATTAGTTTTCTTTATTTGGTCAGCTGACATTTACAGCAGAGTCGGCTTTTTTCTAATAAGTCAATGCTCTATACGGCGCACAAATTCATGTAAAGCAGTTTCTGTAGAAATACCTGCGCAAAATCCATACTGCGATGCAGAAACCTTTGCCTGCACGTTATTAGCTTCATTAATATGATACAGAATTAGTCTTTCCAACCATTTCAGTTGGAAGGAAGTTAAAGTGATCATACAGAAGGATTTAGCTTCAAAATAGCTTTCCTTTCCAGGTTTGGGGAGAAATATACCTTTGCCTACTTTCCACGCCGACAACACATAGCTGTTTCTCAGGCATGCTTGAAAATTGACTTGGTGATATCCTTTCAGTTGATTCCAACCTTTCGGTAACAACACAAAATAGAGCCCGTCTGGCCCTGGAGCTTTGAATGATTGAAATTGGTTAACAGCTGCTTCCATACACTTGAATGAACATATGTTTGCAATCATTTCAGTGTCTTCAGATATCATGTATAGATTGTTCACTAAATTGTACCTGGTTTCATGATTTTCTATCTACTGGCTACCCGATGATAAGATATCAAACAGATAATTCAAAGTTTCAAGTGGAGACTTTGTGAATTAGCCGTTGTGTTGAATTATGTTGCTAATACGCACCGTTTCATTCCTTCAAATAATCTTAACCAGCCGAGCCGTTCGTAGTATGTGCTGCTCCAAAACGTGTACGTTTGGGAGATGGAGGATTGGGGGGTTTGGGGGATTGCACCCCCCAAACGCGATGTTATCTAAACGTAGCTTTGTCTAAAATGTGTTGTAGTAGTCCTAACCCTAGCTAGTTGTAAGAATCGAAACGTAGTCTTGAGTACCTTGCCTGAGTACCGAACCACCGCAGGTGGTTTGCCTGGCTTCAAGTCTAAAGTATTATTTAACCGGTTATAAGCAAATAATTAACCTGAGAATCGAACCCAAAACTTAGTGTTGACCATGTGTCTTGACTGAGTACCAAACCACCGCAGGTGGTTTGCCTGGCTTCAAGTCCAAAGTACTATTTAACTGGTTAAAAGTGAATAACCTGAGAACCCGATAGTTTCTGAATCTTAAAAGGTTATCTAGTTAATGCTATGAAGTCTATTTTGTACGTTTGGGAATAAGCTTCGTGTAACTTGAAACGTTTCCTGTCGCTGAATTTTCAGCGTCCTCGCGAAATTGTAAAAACAGCTGTTGACCTGTCCAAGGTTTAGCCGTGAATCACTACCTTTTGTTAATCTTTGTTACTTTTTTTAACTCTTCGAATATGGAACGAGCATGGTGCAACAGAACTTGTACTTGTTTAACCCCAGTGATTTTAGGGTCGGTCCTTTGGCATACGATGATGCAATAACATTGCTTATAAATAGTGGAACAGTTTCGCAGTGTAGTCATTCTACCAAGATGTATTCATGCGAGTACTGTACAAAACCGTTTAATCAAAAAAGTCATTTGTTACGTCACAAGCGAGAAGTACATGAATGGATATTGCGATTTGAGTGTGAGAAATGTGAAAAAAAGTTTAAAAGAAAACATCACCTCGACCGGCATAGGCAGGTTTGCTGTCGTTGCCAGAGGTGTCATATGCAATTCAAGTCTCCCCAGGAGAAAAAAAGTCATGTATGTGAACCAGCTAAGTAAAAAGCCCGAATCGCAAGTGAAGAACGAGCTGTACGAGTGCAGTGTCCAAGAGTTCAGTCCCCAACAGACTCACCACCGCTGAAACCTCAACTGAATTCAGCAGAGTCTTCTAATCTTCGAACGAATGTTGCAGAGCAAACAACTCAACTTCCTCCAGCAGCTGCCAATTTCGAGCGACGCTCCAACGTCAGTGTTAACTTGTCCACTGTTAACACCGGCTCCTCGGCGTCACAAAAGTTTGAAAATTAAGCGCCCGACCAAGCTCTTGAGTCTTCCCCCACATCCACCATTGACACCAGCACCTGGATTGCTTGCGAACGATCCCGAACCACCGCAAAAAGCTGAAACCAAAAAGAAATGGCGGGAAGTAGATGAAAACGAAATTATTCATGAACTAGATCTAGATTTGGAAAGATTTATCCGTTTAAACTAGGACTCCATTCGAACATTTTCACGTAGAGGACCCATTCAAAATCTTTTTATTTTTACTATGGTGATGATGTTTGTAATTTAATTAGTCGTATAGCAAAAACTATCATGAAAAACCAAGAAAATCGTTTTAAAATTAACTACGGTTTCGGTTTTGTGTTAAAAAATATTGAAACAGGTGAATTTCGTTATTACCATGCTTCAAATAATTCGTTAACGCTCGACGCTGCAGTATTGATTTCTAATGAAGCTGAGTTAAATGAATTTTTAGCTCAAGTTGCTGACGAAAATTTTTTGGATTCTGTTTCCAGATCGGATACGAAATGGCGGCTGTATCAAATTACAAATTTACTGTTTTTTGTAAATTATCTCAAACATGCACCGCAAGGGCACTGTTATTACTCCCGAATTTCGTTAAATATAATCGCGGTCTCATCAATGTTTCAGGCGATGAAAATCAGTGTTTTTTCTGTTGTTTAGCAATTTTTAAAGGGGCTAACATTAGACGTTGTGAAACAAAGACCATAGAGATGTTTACACAGTATGCTATGAATTTTGATGTACACAATTTCAATGGTATTGCTATTGACGATTTGATTAAAATCGAGGATTTGTTCAAGGTCAATGTTTCCATATATCAACTTAATGAAGAATCAGCTCGACTCGTTAACAGGAGCCGAGGTCTTTATCAGGAAACAATGGCTTTGAATAAATACCAGAATCATCTTAGTTTAATTACTGACTTTGAAAAATATTGTGCTGTGTACCGCTGCATGTCATGTAGAAAGTTGCATTACGGTAGAAAGGATTTCTTACGCCATTGTAAAACATGTAAAGTCATCACCCGGCAAACGTATCCCGGGGGTTTATTTAAAGCCAAAGAAACAATTTTTGATAAATTAGCAATGATTACTATTAACGTTCCCCCAAACAATCGCCACTTTCCCTTTTATGACTGCTTTGATTTCGAATCTCTTTTTGATAAACAAAACTTACCACAAAATGCACAACAACTTTCCCATGAAGCCAGACATGTGCCGTTGAGTTTTGGTGTTGCCTCCAACATTCCCGAGTTCACAGAGGGCGTTTGCTATGTCAGTTCTGGTGACGAAAACGAACTCGTTGCAAAATTGATCGATTACCTTGAAGGAGTAGCTGATGCTTCATTCGAGATACTGAAACAGATATTCAATTACGTTTTGGCAGCTCTTGAAAATCATCCAAATTGCAGAGGGGAAAAATTGACTACTGAATTTCACTTATATATGCAAGAGCTACCGGTTTTGGGTTTCAATTCGTCTAATTACGATTTGGCTCTTATTAAACCTGCTCTAATTTGTTGTTTGATGGGTAAAATCAAGTTTGTGCTCAAAAAAGCAAACTCCTTTCTTTGTTTGAAAACCACAGACTTAGGTTTCTGGATATTAGAAACTTTTTAGTCCCAGGGTTCTCTTATAGAAAATTTCTCATTACATACGGGGCTGAAGACAGGAATTTTTTTTTTCCTTACAAGTTCATGGATTCTTTTGAAAAACTGAACTTTCCCAGACCCCCGCCCCATGAAGCTTTTTATAGTTCGTCGAAACCAAAGTAACATTAGCAACGAGGAATATGCTCTCATTGTAGAGACTTGGCAGAAAGAGGGTTAGACAAGTCTCAAAGATCTACTCATTTTTTACAATCTGTTAGATGTGTCTCCTTTTATTCAAGCGATTTCAAATCTTTTACAGCCCTATTTTCAAGATGGTATCGACCTCTTTAAAGACAGTTTTTCAGTGAGTGGTGCTGCAAAACTCAAAATGCAGAGAGAAATTAACAATGGATATTTTTTTGCTTGTTTCCAAAAAGGCATAGTGACCTCTACCAAAAGTTAAGGTCTCAGTTAACAGGCGGGTTGAGCATGGTCTTTTGCCGGTTAGCAATTGCTGGCCAAACGAAAATTCGCCCTCATCAGGTGGAAAACCCGTTTACATGTGCTATTGTAAAAGGGTACAACTGCAATGCTCTCTACCTCCACGCCATCATGCAAAAGAACTCGACTGGGTATTTTTGCAGGTACCGGGAAGAAGATGACTTTGGACCCTTACCTTCCTGCCGATATGGATTATCTTGCTTTCAATGGTTGTCCTGGGAAGAACATTGCCGAAACATCCACATTCAGCATCAGGTCAACAGCGGTGAATGTCATGTGACCTCCATGGCACTCCTCGTCGATGGCAAATCGGGAAACCAAATCTGGCAAATGTTTGGTTGTTCGTTCCACGGTTGTGATCTCTGCTGGGCAAATAGAAACCGAGATGGCACCCTCATGGAGTTCAACTGGCGTGGTAACAAAGTTGAAGAGTTGAAGAAGCACACCCTGGAAATTACACAAAAAATTGAAGATGATGGGTACGAGGTGATATCAATTTGGGAATGTGAATGGAAAAGGATGAAAAAGAGACCAGAGATTACTGAATTCCTAAAAACTTTGAAAACAGTCCAGCCCAGAAGAAAATTAAGCTTTGATCAAATTCTAAAAGGCATTCAAAACGTTACCCTTTTTGGACTCCTTATTGTTGACATCCATACGCCAACAGAACTGCAACTGCTTTTTGCAGACCATTCTCTTATCATTAAAAACACAATGGTCTCACGCGAGGATATTAAGGATTACATGAGAGGTGTGGCTGAAAAGCATGGCTTTCTCAAAAAACCTAAAAGAGCTTTAATTTGTAGTCATTTTGGGGAGGAAGTGTTAATCACCTCAGAAATGGGAAAAATTCTATTTGAAAAGGGACAAAAAATTACCAAAATTTACAAATTTATTGAATTTCACCCCCAAAAATGTTTTGAAGATTTAGGCAACAGGATATGTGATGCCAGACGACTTGGGGACTTAAGCAGACATTCCCAGATAGCAGCTTTAACAGCAAAACTTACCGGCAACTCCCTTTATTTGGCTACCCTAATCAACAAAGACAAACACAGGGTAATTACTTACTGTGATGACAGCACAGTGAATGAGGAGGTAAATGACCCAAGGTTTGTTAATTTGGAAGTTGTAGATCAAAATGTTAAACAAGAAAGTCATTAATGACTTACCAATTCAAATTGGTCTGTTTGTTTATTTGAATGCTAAATTGACCATGCTACGTTTTTTGTATGATTTTCTTTTCAAAATCTGCTAAAAAGAAAAGCTATCTTTATTAGAAACAGACATTGATTCAATGTATTGTGCTCTAGCTGAACCTGATCTTGATGATTGCGTGAAACCGGAAAAAGGCGTGAATATTATACCCAAAACCCAAATTATTTAATTATGGCTGTCTGCGAAAATCACAAACAAAATTACATTGAAGCTAAAGTAGCTCACCAAGAATGGAACCCAGAACCTTGCTGTATTGCCAGACAAACATTTATGAAAAGTATGCCCGGAAAATTTAAATTAGAATTTTGTTCCACTTTGATGGCTCTTTTGTCTCCAAAAAGTTACATTTGCAGTGGACCAGAAGGGGATAAATTGACATGCAAGGGTGTGAACACAAAACAAAATAAACTCACATTTGACGATTACTTCCAAGTGTTAACTTCTCAGGACACACTCACAATTGCAAACACGGGGTTTCGAACCAAGAACCACAGTGTGTATTCCTACAAACAAAATAAACGAGGTCTTTCTTCTTTTCATTGCAAACAATGTGTGCTCGACTGTGGAATTAAGACAGAGCCCCTAGATTTGTAACCAGTGTATTATTTTTGTGACGGTTATTTCATCGGTAAAAATCGTTTTTTTTGCAAATGTGTAAAAATTGTCTTGTTGGAAATGTGTATGTTGAACTATGTCTTAAAGATATCGATTTGGAATAAAAACAAAATCAGATTTTACCTTTGTTTTATTTACAGTTGCAAAACAGCTTTTACTGCAGAGAAAAACATTTTTCAGATCTAAGAGTGACTTTCGTTGACAAGTTTGTGTAGATAGCAAAGTAAGCAACTGGTTTGTTTGCACAGTAACAAATAGGTAAAATAAAACACATTCGATGCTGTACCAAACCATATGGGAAAACCATGAACTGACAAAACCTCAACGGTTTCATTGCAAACTATTTTGCGTCATTTAGACACTGTTTTTTCATCATTCGCGCTCTAACTCTGAATATATTTATCAAACACACAACTCACAAGGCCCTGCTCTCAATTCAATTAGGGCTCATAAAAAAAATTAAAAAAAATATTCATCAAACACACAACTCACAGGTCCCTGCTCTCAATTCAATTAGGGCTCACAAAAAATAAACTAAAAAATATTCAATACTGTTCCAAACCATATGGGAGAAATTATGAACCGAGAAACCTCAATTACTTCATTGCAAACTCATATTTTGCGCATTTTGCAGTGCTTTTTTGCAATTTAAATAAACTAACAAAATCAACCTAGAGTTGAAAGAAAAAAATGGGGGGTTTGAGGAGTATTAAAAAGGCTCAAACTTGTATTTTTACTCATTAAAACTTATTTGAACGATTTCGAAAAAAACTCAAGAAGAAATGGAACATGAAAAGTGAGTTTGTTTTTTTATGATAAACTATTTTAAATTTTATCAAATCTAGCGATTTGTTACGACTGAGCAGAGTTCCCACTAAGACGAATTTTTTTTCGGTGATTTGTTGGAGCGATGGTAAATAATTTTTGGTAATATAGTTAACATAGCTTTAGAAAATTTGACAAATTTGTGGAAATACGACATTTGGTACTTTAATACTAGATTGGTACAAAGTTTAGAGTACATAAACGTCTTTTTATAGCTTTGGGTACAGTTGTTTAAAGAAAATTTGGGCACTTGCCGATTAATCATGAAGTTAGAGGAAACACAGCTTCTGAGTGTTCTCGATTTAGCTTAAAAAAGACTCGGTCTTTTTGTCTTAATATTTTAAAGAAAAGTAAGGTTAGTTGAACAATAAATAAAAAATGTGAATTTCGAGCAACTACCTTGGTTGAAAGATTTTAAATTAACAAACTGGTATTTTTCTCAGCAAAATAAATAATGAACATACCTTCATTTCTTCTAAGATATATCATTATTTCTCCAGCAACAACATTATTCCTCCATTCCAACCTCCTCCTGAGGAAGTAGAAGAAATAATCGAACGATTTGAAGCAGACTTGGAAAATCAACTGCCAATGCAAGAGGACGATGATGCTGAATCCGACTCAGAACCGGAACCACCTCGTATTCCATGCATTTTCTGTATGGAAGAGGAGGCGATTATAATAATCCTTTGTTGCGAGCATTGTTGCTTCTGGTTAAACTGTGCCCATTTGTTCAAAGAAGGTCAAAACAGACACTGCTCGATTTGTCAGAAACGAATTTTATATTTATTTAGAATTTACTATTGAACTTTTTTTTTTCTAAGTGTGTTTTACAAAAAAATTAATACATTACAAAAAATTCAGTTGTGAAAGTTATTTCAGATCTAGTTGGAATCGAGACTTTACCTAGTTGAGTGTGACGTCACCGCAAATCGTCGCATATGTGACCACACAGCGCATTGTCTAAGTGTATGACGTCTTGAGACGTCATACACTTAGACGTCATACACTCGTCTTGAGACGTCATTCACTCGTCTTAGAAAATCATGAAACCAGGTACGATTTAGTGAACAATCTATACATGATATCTGAAGACACTGAAATGATTGCAAACATATGTTCATTCAAGTGTATGGAAGCAGCTGTTAACCAATTTCAATCATTCAAAGCTCCAGGGCCAGACGGGCTCTATTTTGTGTTGTTACCGAAAGGTTGGAATCAACTGAAAGGATATCACCAAGTCAATTTTCAAGCATGCCTGAGAAACAGCTATGTGTTGTCGGCGTGGAAAGTAGGCAAAGGTATATTTCTCCCCAAACCTGGAAAGGAAAGCTATTTTGAAGCTAAATCCTTCTGTATGATCACTTTAACTTCCTTCCAACTGAAATGGTTGGAAAGACTAATTCTGTATCATATTAATGAAGCTAATAACGTGCAGGCAAAGGTTTCTGCATCGCAGTATGGATTTTGCGCAGGTATTTCTACAGAAACTGCTTTACATGAATTTGTGCGCCGTATAGAGCATTGACTTATTAGAAAAAAGCCGACTCTGCTGTAAATGTCAGCTGACCAAATAAAGAAAACTAATGTATTTGAGAGTAATTTCGAATATCAAATTATGGATGAAAAGAATTCTATCAGATCTGAAAGCGTTCCAAATCAGAACACTGTCTATGTTTACACTGATAGCTTGAAACTAAATAGGAGAGTAGGTGCGGGTTTTTATGCCAATTACCCAAACAACTGCCCAAAACAAGCATTTTTCCACCGTGGAATACACAGCACTGTGTTTCAGGGGCAGAAGTCTTAACTGTTCCAGAACTGGCAAAGAACCTGCTTTTGGAAAAAAATAGTCAGGCAGCTATCAAATCACTCATAAAGTGCACTGTAGGCATCAATTACAGTACTCAATTGCATTAGAAGCTTAAACCAGTTGCCTAAACAAAACCACGTCAGTATTTCCTGGATTCGTGGCCAGGCAAGGGTTCATGGTAACGAAGTGGCAGACTATCCAGCCAAATCAGAATCCAAATCAAAAATGCATGGTCCTGAACCTTTTATTACAGTCCCGTATGCCAGTTGTGTTAGCACGGTGTAGGACTGGTCCACAGATAGATGGAAATCTATGTGGAATAAACAAAAGACTGCTTGAGGATGAACGAGTCTGTAGGTTGGAGGTCCTCGCGACTAACAATACGTCTCCTTAACCTAAAGATACCTCAATTAAATAGAGTAGTGCAAGTGTTAACTGGGCATTGCAATCTACAGCGGCACAAGAAACCTACAGGTCGTGCTGAGTCTTTTCTGTGTCCAAAATGTAGCCTAGAGAATGAAACACCAAATTATCATGTTGGCAATTGCAAGCTTTACCAAGATATTTGTGTTAAATATTTTGGAATCACCAAAACTACTGTTCATGATGTGGTAACGAAATGAAGCATTAACAAACTGGCCACGTACTTAAAGGAATCTGAAAGGTTTTCTGAGTTCGACCAGTAACCAAACAAAACTACAGCGACGTAGCAGCTACAGTTGCAATGGGCCCAAATGAGGCCCACGCAATGTGTAGGTGGAGTTTACCTAACGGTAGCAGATCCAATTGCACCGCTGCCCATTAGCAATAATAGTAATACGTAATTTTATCGGTTCAAAAAATAGTGCTGTCTTCGAGCCAAGGACATGGCAATTTTCAAGGACCTGAGTTTTCGAAGCCAAGGCCAAGGACTTGACCTTCGAGGCCAAGGCCAAGGACTTGAAAATGTGTCCTCGAGGACGCTCTCGATGCCAAAGACGTCCTCGAGGACTCCACCTCTGGTTCCAGATCAAGAGACATCCGTACATGGTAGATGGCCCGCACAACACTTTGTATCCTTGCAATTGTTGAAACATTTGAACTGCACTGCGATGAAGATTGTGAAAGAGGTGGTGCAAAGAAACACTTTTTTGCTCATTCAGAACAACTCCTACTTGCTATGTGTACAGATAAAGATGTAGCAGTTAGAAAGAAAGCTGTTAATAAATTCAAAAAGCTACGGGGTTACTTTTTATCGATCACTGAAGATGAAGAATTGACTGATGTTAAAGCGGATAATGAGAGGTTCAACATTGATGAAGAACTTTTAATACCGACTGAAGACAAAGTGGATGAAGATGCAGATGCAACAGAAAAATCATGTGAAAAGACGTCCAAAATTATTAAAAAAGCAATCCTACCAAAGTTGATGTTCCATGCAACGAATTATTACAACATGATTGATTGGGACACTGAATTGGAAACACAGCCTCCGTTTTTGACATCCCAAAGCGATGAAGTAGTTTTACGTATTCTTGAAGAACCTTTGAGCGTTCCGAAATGGCCAAACCACACTCAAACAGTTGAAAGAGGAATCCGGGTCATGACTGAAGCTTGCACAGAGGTGGCTGGTAACAAGGCAAGAGATGGCTACATCAGACAGCGACTTAGTTGCAGACGCATTATGCTTACGTTTCGTACCAAGAATCAGTTTAACTTCAGTTATTAATTGCTAAACAATAAAAAGGATTTATGTTAGGACGCAGTGTTTAAACAATGGCTTTTCATAATTAAAAATCGATTAATTAAATAAAATTACATTAGTTAAAATTTGACTTTCCACAAAGCCAACCACACAACTTTCTTGCAAAAATTTTTGGACAGAACTTCTCAAATACGATGCAGTGAGCAGGATGTTTCATACACCATCTTAAATTTTATACTTGTGGTTAATTAAAATTGAAATGCCTTTTGGTAAAAAAAGTGTTCCATTTAATAATGAGTTGTACTACTGCAAATATAATGCACGTATACAGTAATGCAAAATTAGTCAAAAATTGTAATAAAAAGTAAGTAGGGAAGATGAACTTATTTTGATGCAAAATTTGGCAAAAATGCTTTCCTTATTTATAGCAACAATCCAACAAGCAACCGTTTTGAAATTCAAAGTTTTGTATTTTTTCAATGCACCTTAATACACAACAAAGGCACAGCAATGAGCAGCAAAACACTGGCATTAAATAGTAGCAACATTCTGAAAGGCAAAATTAAAATATTAGGCTTTTAAACGTTTCTTGAAAAGGGACAAAGTTTCAATTTCACTCAGAGATAGTGGCAAAAAATTCCATATCTTGGGTGATGTATACGAAAACATAGATTACATAAATTGGATCTAGCGAAGTTTAAGCTAGTTACCGTTTGAAGCAGCCAATTATCATCATTAACTCGCAATCTGTATCTTGCCGAAATAGAACGAGAGTTGATTAAAATTTTAAAATATCTGGGAGCATAGGCGTAGCCAGAATTTGTAATTAGGGGGAGGGGGGCAAACCCACAAATCATATGCAATGGCATCATCAGAAATTGTTGAAAGAGTAAGTTTTTGTGGGTCAAAGATATTGTAGAATGAAAGATCAGAATCCGTAGCCTTGTTTGACACTTAAACAGGATTTTGCTAAAGGGAGAGGGCTTAAACCAAAGCTTAAAAAGTGAAAATGTTTAAATTGGGAAATGTGTTGAGTAAAGTAGTGTAACTCAAATATATTATAGACAGGGGTCTGGGGGCTTTGCCCCAGCCGCTGGGCGATCTTTTGTAATTTTTTGAAAAGAACTATTTTAATGTCTTTGGGTCACATTACGCACGTGTTAAGAGCCATTTAAAAGAACTAGATTTTTAATTTCAATGCCAAATAAAAAAATTAAATTGCTCAATCCTCTTTTTAGAGTACGTGCAATTTAAGTCCAAAATACGTTTAAAATCTTGCCTTTTGGGATTAAATTTTGTAAGTGACTTGGCGCAGGTAAAGGGGAGTAAGGTACAATGCTTCCTACAATAGTTTAGCTGTAAATAATAGGAATCCCCAATTTTTGTTATAAAATTTTGTTTTTTTCATGAAAACAACCGGTTGTAGGAGTGTATGTATGGACAGGGGGCCCCTTCAATTCAAATTTAATAATTTTTTCAATGAGCATTTTCCCTACTTAATTTTAAAAAAATTGTCGCGTAAAAACTGGCGAAGTGGAGGTGAATTGTTATTGAAAAATGGTACAATAGATGGTTACGCTTACTTAGCCACGTAACCATGTTATTGCCCGAGCTTGATCTACATTGCACGGGGCCCCTAGCAATTTGAAGATTTTAGCAACATCTTTCTGCCAAATATAGGTGAAGACCAAAAAAATTTTACCATCTAAGCACGGGGCGTTTAGCATTGTGCCATAATGCAAATCCGGCCCTTGTTATTGCATTACGTTCATAAAAAGGTTAGATGAGGGCCTGAGGTAGCAACTTTTAGGACAAATTTCCTCAATTTCACCTGGGTTATACATTTAAATTGGTTGGAAAAATTGAATCGAGGGGCCCGGGCCCCCTGGCCGTCAATATTATTGTTAGCTACTGTCGTACGCGAAAAATGCTAAAAAAAAAAACTAAAAACACAATAGGCTTTTTAGTCACATTTTTGTCATTGGTAGTATTTCAATTGGGGGAGGGCGGGCCCCCTAGGCCCCCCCTTGCTATGCTTATGCGTAAAAGCAAAATTTTATACATTGGTATGACTACGCAGTATAACTGCGAGACATATCATATTTCCAGTGGTGGGCAAAGCGCAATTAGAAGCGCAAAGCACAACTTGCGCAACCTCCGCAATTGCGGAAGTTGCGTTGCGCTTTAATTTTTTATTTTGAAACATTGCGGAAGTTGTGTTGCGGACTAAAGTCTTTAAAATTTGTTGAGCTTCAATTGCGCTGCGCTTTCAACCATTTTTTCGGTTAATAGCGCAATTCTATGCATTGAACTTAATTTTGTTCGATTTCGATCGTAATTTAGATAAATGTCAGTCTTTTTTAGCAAATTATTTACTCTTTTTTGCCAAAAATCGAAAAAAATGCGGTATTTGCATTGTGTTGAGAAATTTCAATTGCGGAAGTTAAATTGCGCTTTCACTTGGTACGAAAATGCCGTTCCGCAATTGCGGAATTGCGTTGCGCTTCAACTGAATTAAAAAGTTGATTGCGGAAGTTGCGCTGCGCTTCAGAAATTAAAACAATTCAATTGCGCATTTTGCGCTGCACTTTTAGTGGTTAAAACGATCGTTGCGCATTGTTGCGCTGCGCTTTTGATGTAATGTTATTTGTGCCCACCCCTGCATATTTCATACATCGGTATGACTACGCAACATTTTAGTGCTAGTATTGAAGAACATCTGCACCACAAAATCAGCAATTCGTGATCGCATTGAAATATGCCACGACTGCGAGCTAAATAATACAGATTTGAAAAGTTTTACGGATTTGTGATTCAGAATATGCTACAAAAATACAAGAAGCTTTACTCACAAAAAACACAATCCACTACTCGATAGACAGTTTTATTCGATAGCTAATGATTCATCCTTTCTACTTAGATTAGCATGAAAATTATGTTTTTGTGTGTTTGTGTTTTTGTTTCAGATTTCTAATAATATTTTACAGTAGGTAGCCTACTGAATGTATGTGTAATATTTAATCAAAAACAAAACAGCCAAAATACTGTAGAATCTATTTATTGAGACGTTTTGGTAAATTTCTTAAAACCATTTTCAGTTAAACCATTCAAGCTGTATTGTTTTTGATTAATTATTCAAAAAGTCCATTTACCATGCTCATATGTGAAATTATTTCAATATCAGTGCCAAAAATTGTACTATTGTTACATAAAATTCCGTTGTTTTGGGTTGAGGTAAAGTGTAGCGCTGTTCTGTTTTTTTTTATCCTAGTAAAGTTTCGACCCCTTGTTTTGTCATTTGTTGTATTTTGCACTCAACGCCATGCCTCATTATCTCGATTTATCTCTTAATTTAAAAGGCCACAAGCAAATTATCTACAAATTCGCAGACGTTGAAAGTAGTCTTATCCGGTTATGTCGTAAGTACTGGATTGTTTGTTTGTTGTTTGATGACGCAAGAAAAATTTGATTAATTTTTTAAATCTTTCTATTCGACGTAGTTTTGTGGAATTTTTTTTTAGTTTGCAAGCTGAGACCTTGCGGTGTCGACCCACATTTTAGTTAAGTGTCTGCAGAGAGCAGAGGCTGTTTTTAGTTTTTCTGTAACCAAAAAAACTCTTTGTAAAAAAAAAAAATTTCATTAAAGCCAAGTTATCGATGCCTTTGCAGCATGTTTAGAAGATATTTTTATTAGTTAGCATTGAGCCGTCTCTCAAGTGCCTTTCGTCTTTCCTTGGATATTCTCTGACCGGCTTACTCCATTCTAATATTTCTTTTACGCCCAACATAGTGCTGAAGTGGAATTTTCAATTTACGCCAGCACTCAGCTTGAAAATTGATTAATTATTGGATTCCATAACAAAATTATTACGTACTACTTCCGCAACGCAAATTCATCGATTAGTGAAATGTACTATTTGTGTGAATTCTGGTTATAAATTATGTCGATAAGATACCAAATAATGCGCAAAGGTTATTATTTTGTTTTTGTTACATCGTGAGTTTTTTTTTTGTTTTGCTGTACTATAGAACTTTTCAGCTTTAATTTTTTCGCAAATTATTTCTTGTGTTTTTTAAGTTACTAACGTTTGTTTTTTCTAGAATCCGCTGACCGCTAACAAATAAAGTCTAAACTTTGAACCAAGTCTCGTGGCACTAACTCAATACATAGTAGACGTAAAACAAGAACGAATCCGTAACATAAATTTTTATTGCCTTTTTAAAAGTACCAATAGTGGTAATTCATTTGCTAGTTCGTCTTTAAAATGCTACCATGTAATATTTTGCTCGGAAGTGGACCAGAAGAATTGTCGAAAACGTTTATCGTTGAATAAAAAAATGATATCTCTTTCAAAACGTTTGTCTGTTGCAGCAAGATGATTGATAAAACCAAGCTCTTTGCCGAAGATTTAAATATTTTAGAACTGTATTGTAGCATAAGCAATTTAGCAAGACGGTTACTAAGTTAAACGTTTTAGAAAAGTTTACTTTGATGTTTGGGATTTCAAACTAGAGATCTGTGTTTTTTTTAAGGTTAGGCTTGAATAACTGTCAAACAATTTTGAAAGACCGCAAAGTTTTAACCTAAATTTTTTACCTGAAACTGCGGTCAACAACTGTTTCAATAAACATTTAATATTAGCAAATTAGAGTTCATAACAAAAACTTTTCAGTTTCAAACTCATTTAATGAAACCAATTCCATTAAACCATCATCAACGTTTGCGTAGAGACATTTTCCTAAAAATCAAAACATCAAAAACAAGTTTTAGCAATGTAGGTTTACTTGGCTATTCTGCTCTGTAGACTAACCACGAAACTCCACGGCCTTGTCTCTAATAATTCTTAAAAAGTTAACTTAACCCAATTTGTACAAATGTACAAAATATACTAAACCCTCTACGTAAAAAGTAACTCAATTCTCCAAACACTGACAAAAATAGTAAATGACTGAAAACACCAGTATACTTTTATCTAGCAGCTTTCTAAAATAGTTTATTAAATAATTGAACTAAAGCGAAGTAGTTTAGCCACTAGCTAACATTATCAATTTTAGTCAAGTTAAGAAACGAATGTACTACTTGGCTTGATGAGAAGTCATACCAAGTTCCGCATTAGTCTGCAATATAGGCGTAGCCAGGATTTTTGACGGGGAGACCTCCAAACCACAAATCACTTGCAATGACGTTATGAGAAATTTTCAAAAAAGAAACTTTTTATGGGGCAAAGATATGGTAGAATGGAAAATCAGAAACCGTGGCTTGGTTTGGCACTGAAGCAAGATTTGGTAAAGGGAAATGGTTTAAACCAATAGCTAAAAAGTGCAATGTATTAACTAGGGAGACGTGTTGAGTAAACTAGTTTAAATCAAAGGCATCACAGACGGGGCCTGGGGCAAAGCCCCCAGCCGCTGGCGATTTGCGGTGTTTTGGAAAAAAAGCTAGTTTAATGCCATTGGATCACATTTTGTACGTGTTCAGAGCCATTTGAAAGGACTAAAGTTTTAACATCTCAAAGCCAATTGAAAAAAATTAAATTGTCCAATCTTCCTTTTACTCGCAATTTAAGTCCAAAGCACGTTTAAAATCTTGCATTTTGGTGTTAAATTTTGTAAGCGTTTTGGCACTGGTAGGGGAAAGTATAGTGCACTGCTTTCTGCAATATTTTAGCAGTAAATAACAATCCATTCGAAAATTTTTCTTAGAGATGTTTGTTTTGTCATGAAATTAACCAGTTATAGGAGTACATGCACGGACAGGGGGCCCAGGCCCCCTCAATTCAAATTGAATGATTTGTTCAATGAGCACTTCCCCTGTCTAATTTTTTTTCAAAAGTATTTTTTCGCGTAAAACCTAGCGAGGCGGAGGAGAAGTGTTATTGAAAAATGGTGCAATAGATAGTTATACCTACTAACCATCTTATTTCCTGGCCGAATTGACTTTGCGCGGGACCCCTGGCTGGTACTTTGGGGATCATTGCAACATCTTTCCGCAAAATATAGGTGAAGACCAAAACAAGTCTTACCAGCTGTGCGCGGGGTGTCTGGCACTGTGCCATGTGGTTGATCCGGCCCTGGTTATTGCATCACGTTCATAACAAGTTCAGATGTAGTCCGGTAGAAATACGACAAAATACATGCAAACCCGGAAAAAATTTAGAATAAGCTGAAATTTGGCACAATGACTCAGGACCATGTCTTGAGCCACCAAAAAAAAATACCCATGTTTTGGACGTGGGACTTCCCCCTTTTTTGGCCTTTAAAGTCTGCCATCTAGTGTCAAAGAGTCTTTGTTGTCCAACAGCCAATCCAAAAGTTATGGAAGAGCCAAACTTTGAATCGTAGTCGATTTTTCAGGGCAGATATAAACAAATTTAGCTTGAAATTGATGACGTCATTTTTGGTGACGTCATAGCCAAATTTTAAGGTTTGGAAAAATGACATATTCTGCATTGATGACTCAAATTGTGATTGAGAGTTAGCTGTTTGGCTTCTAACCATGCTTCTAACCAAAAATTGCTTAAATCAAAGTGATGACGTCACAAACGTTTTTGATGACGTCATCTGTCAAGAGTTTTGATCGTAACTTAGAAAAAGAGTGTTTGACCAAACGAAACATTGCACCACTTTGAGAATATCAGCATCATCAACATCATTTTGAGGTTCTAAGGCATCTTCGAGTTCTTGGTCGAGGACTTTCATCGTCCTCCTATACGCAATGGTTCTAAAAAAAATAACTAGCGAAATTACATGTCAATTAATACGCAGTGCCGCAACTAGAACGTTGTTCTTAGGGAGCAAAATTTGTTAAGGGGGGGGCCAAAATTTTTGGGTTTGCCTGCTTTTCTCCGAGTTCTCTGATGATCTCAGAAAAAAAGAAAAAAGGTCATCCTGCCAATTTGGTCTACGTTTGTCTGAGTTCTCTGTTGATCTCCAAAAAAAAAAAAGGTCATCTCGCCAAATTATTTTACTTATCTCCTAGTTTTTTGTCCATTTACAAAAAAAAAGGCCATCATCTTGAAACTGCCGCAAGGGGTAGGGGAGTTTGGTTAGGCATGCTCGGCATTTTAGGTGGGCGGAATTTTTGTTTAGGGGGTGCCGCCCTTTTTTGCCCCCCATAGTTGCGGCCCTGTTAATACGAATCCCGAGCACGATAATATATCCCGTAGGAACGGAATTTTTACCGTTTTGCAATGTCTGACAATATTATTATCTTACACAAAATGCTTTGTTACCATACTTCTACGATCTGTTGTACTAAATCTATTATACAGTAAAATAGGCGTGGCATGAACTAAACTAATCTAATCAATTAGAATAACATTTGAACAAACTTATCGGATTAATCTAAATAACACTCGATCAAAAACTTATCTAATCAACCAAGATTCTTGAATTAACATCTAAACAAAATTTATTTGATTAATCTATAATAACTACACTAATATTTGACAATTTGTAGCCTTAATAATTTTTTTATCTTTGCTAATGCTTGCATTTTAAACTAAAATTGCAGATTAACGTTAACTGCGCGAGGAAACTTTTGGATAAACATTTATAGGCTTTCTTGCTCTAACTGCAAAATGCATTATTGCATTTTAATCCCATATTGGGAGGTTTAAGTTTTATCTGCTTGACTACTACCACCGGCGCAGCCAGAAATAAAAAAAAGGGAAAGGACAAAAATTTTTGTTGTGATTACAGCATACGCAAATCGAAAAGTTTTTATTTAGGCAAATTGCATCAAACTACTGTACAAAGGTTAAGCAATAACAAGTTGAAGTTCTGCCATCGTTCATACAGCAGACGCATAAAAAAATAACTAAACGAAAAAAATAAAAATTAAAGTACGTAGTTTTATGATTTTCCGATATTTAACGATGCAACAGCGGATACTAAAACACGCGTTTTTTTGCTTAGGCCATACGAGAAAATCGCAGATTGCCGTTATTTTTTAAGCAAGCTTGCATAATAATATTTCAATTTTCGAATGATTATAATTATAATTCATTCATCAAGTTGCCTTGGCCAGGAGACAGTGAAGGGACCTTTCGGTCTTTGAGTCAAGCTGCCACCTATCTACTACAGTATATTGTGACAAATTAAGAACAAATGATATGCACAATTCGCAAAAACATACGAACAACTCCCGCCTACACCCGAAAATGATTGATTTTTGAAAAAATAAGTGCTCCCTATCATAACTTATGTTAATTGACAGTTGACACCAGTTACAACATTCTGCTTGCTATCTTCAACCAACAAAAAAAATGCGCTGTATCATGGCTTGCCAATATAAAGTTTCGTTTCATTGATTACTGTACTCTGTTGTTATTGTCGTTGGTAGGAAATAGTGATCTAAGCGTTAAGCAAGAATAACGCGATAGCGACCAACCAATTTCTTGTACGGTTTTCTCAAGCAAATAATGCGAATATGAACGCGGCGTTCGGGGAAAAATGATCATAACAAAATACAATGGGTTTATTTTTATTTATATGGCACGCCCGCAAACAAAATTTGGTTCGCGTCGAAAACTGCGTATAAATGCTTCCAAAGCAAATTTTTAGGCCCTGCTGTAAAATCGTGACCGTACGGGCATGTTGTTAGTTTGTTTAAAACAACTGGCTGCTTGTACGCTGGTTAGGCGATACGCTGAGCTTACGGAATTTCGTTTTTTTAAACTAAAGACGAGCTTTTGCGCTCACGATTTTACGCACAGTGTAGATCGGAATTAGGCAGACGGCGTCTGCGCGACTTTTTGCTCGCAACCAATCAGCGCGCTCAATTTAGACTTTGACACAATTTGGGCTACGTAGCCGGACTCGCTTCTTTGATAGACAACAAGAACATTGTTCATAATCAACACAGCTATGCGTTGTACTATGCAGACATAGATATTGATTGCCAGATTTTCCAAAAATAAATTAGCGAACTATTTACTGTATTAAACATTTGACATTGCACACATTGAAGTTTTTAGATTAATTCAAACCAGCTGATAGCGTTCTCCAACTTCAACTGAAAACAAAATTAAAAGATCAAGCTGACATTGTAGCTACGCTTTTGATAATTAACAAAAACTTTTTGAGCAATAATATTTTGATTCCGTCATTTTTCAGATAAACGGGTTCACTAGGCTGTTGGTCTAAATGTAGGCCTACATAAAGCAGTTTAGACCAATTACGTCTGATATCTTATTCCATGTAAACGCAAAAAAAATAAGTAAAATGCATGCAATCAAATGACATGCGTATATTTGTACGCGTATATACGCGTGATCGGTAAAACGGGCCTAATACAGTGTAATAAAAAAAATCGATTTCGACGTTCACAGTAAACGGAGAATCATTAGAAGAGATTAGTGTTTTTTCCAAATGCTTTGAAATAAAACATTCTTGAAATTTATTAGGGTCGAAATACGATTCGACTTTGGTGACATTTAATTCGTGTACTGATATGCGTCAGATCTCGGCCGCCCCAAATTCTCGCCGGTATCTGATTCTACTTGTTCCATTGTGGAAAATGATGGGTTTTGAAACAAATGGATTGCGTTTTTTGGTGCGAAATCGCGCTGCTTTCTGCCTCATTCGCATTTTCCCGCAAATGCAATGCAGTATGCTGACGAGACATTATTATTCCACGACAGCGAGATATGGGCTACGCAATGATCTTAGTTTACGAAAATTGATTTTTGATAGTAATTCTTCATTTCCATTGCTACGTTAAAAATGATTCACTTTGCCTTTTTTGCTGCAAAAGTTTTTTTCAATCCAAATATCTCGCAAACAATACAAGCTAGAGGGCTAAAATTTGTTGTAAAAGATTGAGAAGCTCATGATCTTATAAAAAATGTTCCAAAAAATGCAAAAGTTTTGACGTTGTTCATTTGCAACTCTGGGTAGAATTACACTTGAGTTGAGCGTTTTTCAATTACCGTAGTTTTTTCACATTTTGTCTTTTAAATAATTTTTGTGAAATTGTGCACTTTAAAAAAAGGAGGGGACTGGTCCCCCTAATCCCCCTCTGGCTATGCCGGTGTCTGCTACACCAGACTTTTACTGACAACACAGTTTTTGACTTTCAATCGACTGAATTCACAATATAATGATTCTCCCAAGTTTAAAGCTAATAAAAAAAGTTTTACAATGTTTCATTTGGTCAAATACTCTTTCAAATTTACGATCAAAACTCGTGACAGATGACGTCATCAAAAACGTTTCTGACTTCATTACTTTGATTTAAGCAATTTTTGGTTGGCATCCAAAAACCTAACTCTCATTTCCAATTTGAGCCATCAATACGTCATTTTTTCAAAAAAAAAAGGCTATGACGTCACCAGCAATGACGTCATCAACTTCAAAGAAAAAATTTTTAAACCTGAACTTGAAAACCAACTATTAGTTAAAACTTGGCACTTTTAGAACTTTTGGATTGGCTGTTGGATAGTAAAGGCTCTTTGACACTAGATGGCAGACTTTACAGGCCGAAAAAGGGGGAAGTCCCATGTCCAAAACATGGGGATTTTTTGTGGTGGCTCAAAACATGGTCCTGAGTCATTGTGCCAAATTTCAGCTTATTATAAATTTTTTCAGGGTTAAAGCTATTTCTACCGGACTAATGAGGGCCTGAGATAGCAACTTTTAAGACAAAACCCCTTAATTTCAACCGAGCAAAACATTTAAATTGGTTGGCAAAGATTTAATTAAGGGGGCCCGGGCCCTCTAGTTCTCAATATTATTGTTAATTACTGTTGTACGCGTGTACTGTTGTACGTGAAGATGCTAAAAGAAATCAAAACTGAAAAAAAAAAACAATACTTTTGTGTCACATTTTTATTATTGGTGGCATTTTAATTGGGAGGAGGGGGGCGGCCCCCCAGGCTACGCCTATGGTTTTTAGCATTAGTGTAGAGTAGACAGTGATTTAGTGAAAATGACTGCAGTGAAATAATTACAATTGGATTTTACAAAAGTTGTTTGTGACGATTTCAAAAGTCAAATTGTGATGATTTCCTTCCATTTTGCCGTAACCCAACAGACTACTAGGGACTAGCACGCTGAGATTTTATAACGTAAAACACAATTTTGACAGTTAGTTTATAAATATTTTTTCCTATTGTTCCAGAGCGTACTTAGCTTTGTTTATATTATCGTAGAAGCAGGGTTTGAAAGAACGCTGGACAATTTTGAGAGACCGTTTCGGTTCCCCAAATCGCCTTAGAAAAACACTGCTGGAGACACTAACGTGATGCAACACAGTCTTATATCATCTTCACGGTGTTATTTTCAAAAACATAAGCAATACACTGAAAACAATTTAATGCAATATGCGCTGAGCTATCGCGACGCGTTTAGACCTTGCTCAAGGGTCTCATCAGCGACAACAACACAATATATACGTCACTTAAACAAATTGAATAACACTAGCCATTGTATAGTAGCACTTCACTTCCTTTTCTGCTTTCCCGTTAGGCTAGTGTTTCATCAACATCTGAATTCATACATATCGATAGCTTATCCTGGCAGCCCACGCAAACCTTCATACCACACACGACGGCAATAAATTGCCATCGTACAATCGCACTAGCCTTTATGTGATTTGAAGGTTTGAGTGGGCTGCCAGGATAGGCTACGTACGAATTCAGATGCTAATGAAATACTAGCCTAATGGTAAAGCAGATAAGTAAGTGAAGCGCTACCTCACAGCTGAAAAAAATTTATCTTGAAAATGTATTGTATAACTTTTGAATTTGAATATTTAATTGTTAATGGAGAAGTAATGTCTATAAAAATTTTAAAACATGTGTCTTCAGTCGCACGTCAGTAACGCCCAGCCAAATCTTAAACCAAACTTCCGACCAATGCCGTCGCCAGAGCAAACCAAGTGAGGGGGCACTAGCTGAGAGAGGGGAGGCACTAAAATAAACTAAACTTTTGCATATAAAAATTGATCTTCAGATTTTGTGCGGCAACAAATATGCGCAACTTTAAAAATTTTGCATTCATCTCTAAAAAAAGAGACCTATAAGGCGGGCAGCTTTTCTTAGCTTGTTTTTTCTGCGGCCCATATTTGCTTGAAAAATCTGTCTACAGCAGTGAATGCCACCGGACAGCAACCAGGATTTTGCTAAGAAAGGTGAACCAAACGTAATTGTTTTTGCACTAAAAGTTGTCCGATTTAGGCCTCGTGCCAAACAAACTAACAAAGGTGGAGTCCTCGAGGACGTCCTTGGCCTCGAGGACGTCCTCGAGGACACACTTTGAAGTCCTTGGCCTCGAAGGTCAAGTCCTTGCCCTTGGCCTCGAGGCCTCAAGTCCTCGAAAATTGGCCTGTCCTCGGCTCGAGGACAGCAGTATTTTTTGAATTGTTAAAATTTTGTGAAGCGCTTGAAAAATTTTTTGGAAAACGTTTTTTTGTGGAGATCGCTTGCAAAATTTTTGGCAAGACCTTCTTTTTTTGTTTTGGAGAGCACTTGCGCTTGTGTCCTTGGTCCTTGGCCTTGGCCTCGAGCATTCCTGTCCTTGGCCTCGAGAGCGTCTGTCCTCGGAAAGGCTGTCCTTGGCCTTGGCCTCGGATTTTTTTGTGTCCTTGGCCTCGAGCCTTGTGTCCTCGACTCCACCTCTGCAAACTAATGCAACTCTAGCGTGTTACAGACGCGGTATAGTCACTAAATATTTAGTGAATTAAAAATATCTGCTTTACCTTTCTGCTTCACTCTCTTATCTGCTTTACCTTTCTGCTCTAAAAATTAAAACAGCTGGTTTTTGAAAAAATGGTTTTACGTATTGTTTCGTATCATAATCACTAACGAAGTACCGGCAACAATTTTGCAGGCTTACATCTCTCTTTCGCGACACATCCGTAAAGGCATGTTATAAATATCTGCATTAAATTTACATTAAAAATATCTCTACATTAAAAATATCTGCTGCACTCACTTATCTGATTTACCTTTCTGCTCTAAAAATTAAAACAGCTAGTTTTTGAAAAAAAAAAGTTTTCATGTATTGTTTCGTGTCATAATCACTAACGAAGTACCGGCAATAATTCAGCAGGCTAACATCTCTCTTCCGCGACACATCCGTAAATGCATGTTAATAAGGCAGATTATTGCATCAGATTTATGTGCAGTAGTTGCTTGCCAGCAATTTCGCAAAGAATCGAAAAAACGTCGAAGGAGAATTATGCTTGAACGTAATTATTCCTTTTTCCTCCATTGTTTGCTGTCTTGCCGTTACGAGATGCTTCAAAAACAGTATTTTGAGTAAACCAAAACGGAGGGAGCACAAGCGGTCGTTAAGGGGGGGGGCAAGGCCACCCTGCCTCCCCCCATAGCGACGGCACTACTTCCGACATGAGTGATATCAATCGAAAACAGTTTTTCTTGTGCCAGGCGTGCTGCTTTTGCATGCGATATATTACCGTAGATGAGGCATGAATTCGAATAATTACAGAAACTTTCGAATTTAAATATTCAATTGTTAATGGAGAAGTAATGTCTATAAAAATTTAAAATATGCGCCTTCAGTCGCACCTTAGTAAGCCCCAGCCAAATCTTAAATCGAACTTCCGACGTTAGTGATACCAATCGAAAATAGTTTGTTTTTCTTGTCCGTGCCCTGCGTGCTGCTTTTGAATTCGAGACATTACCGTAGATGAAGCCTGAATTTGAATGATTACAAAGATGACTATAAGAAGTAGACTCTTCTTGAGCTGCAAGCTATTTTTGGTGATATGTTCAGCAATACTTTTACGTCGTACTTGAATTTACCTAGACGACGAAGTTGACTTCTGAGGGCCCCAACGTTTTTGTGTAATTCGCAGCTTATCTTCTAAAAATGGTCACGAACTACAAAGTCAAGTCTAACTTGTCCATTACCAACCTACTGATTTGCCTGTGAATGCAGCTGATTAAGTTAAACTTGAGAGTAAAGTATGAAGTATGAAAAATGGACACAGTACGTGACACGATAAATCTGCAAACCACGGTAGAAAATTTTTTTTTGCGCCAGGGTTCTATTGAGGCTAATACAGAATAATATACAGTAAGAAAATATTGTTTAAGCTTGTTTCATGATTTATTCGATTTTACAACAAATTCACTGCGCAAAATTTTTTAATTGCCAGTATCAATCAACAATGTTGACCTAATAGTTCTTTCGTACGCAGCTTCAATATTATTTTTCCCCAGCACGATGGACAACCAAGAATTTTCTCTTAAACCACCAATGGTCAATTACACGATGGTCAATTAAACCGCCATCGGAAAGCTCTCATGCCAAAAAATATCTAAAAACCTCGTATAAAAGTGAAAATTGCTCTTCTTTTAAACCACAATAATCGAGCAATACATATTTATTTAACTATAAGTAAAACACCGAAACCACAACTCCTATATACAAACAAACGTAGGCTAATATAAACTGCTAGAATCATTAATTTAAACTGGTTGAACAGACAAGTTGGCTTCACTTTCAGCCTTCCCGGTTGGATTCACACACACACACTTGTACATTCCGGCATCCCTCGGTCTGCAGTCACTTATGGTCAATGTGCATACTCCGTAGTGGTTTCGCACTGAGTACTTGTTGTTGGGTTTGATTCTTCCGCCATCTGGAACAATATTCGGTAAATGAAAGTCAGAAGAGGCACCAAGGGAAGCTAATTTGAAAAAAGTGTGGGTCGAAATGAGATTCTCGTTTGGAAAAAACACTAGACAGGATAAAAAACCGTACTGGTATAAACTCGAAAGAGTGTGATAGGCTAGTTTCAATCAGGGTTATTTAAAACATACCTGGTGCCAATAATAGATCTTTTTTGGTTGGATTTACAGCAGTTACCCGACTTTTTGTTGTGGTTGCGAATATGTGTAGTGTTGTCAGCTACACTAACCACAAAAGTTTAATGAAATCAACAGAGATAAAATTTTCTGGATTTCATTATATCGAAGGTTGTACACAATCAAGCTGGTCAAACGCATTATAAAACAGAACGAGTTCTTTTGAATACAGTAATTAAACCAGACGCAACACGTGGTGCAGCCACGGACTATTAATTTTGTAGACTGGAAACTGATAGTTTGGTATTTTTTCTTTCACGGTTCACTTCTTTCTTCGAAAATGTCGAATCAAATCAGTTGAATACCACAATACGACTGATTGCAAAAAAACTTCGCAACAAAAGCAACCTTTTTTTCTTCAATGTTCTCTTTTTCTCCGCGCGTATGTTACTGGTCCACTAAATAAACACCCGATTCGACTTTTTTTTCCCGCGTTTAGATGCGCGGTAGTGTAGTCATTTTTCCGCGTCTTAATGCAGCTGTAGTGCGCACTACAGCACTTTGAAAGTACAACGTTTAAAATATAGAGTAGTGCACTACGAGCGCAATAAGCAGTGGATGTGGGTTATGGGGCTTGCTTTCTTAGGTCAGTAGATCAGAGTATGTCAGAGTAGGCGGAATGGCAGCTAATTGTTAGGTCGTATCGGGGAAACTGGATAGACTAGGTGTTTGATAAATTATGATGGGGTAGGCCTACCGCATTAGAGTGCAAGAACGGACAGTAATCAGTGCGCATTCGAATGGGTGGTTAGGTCGATAGAAGAGGTTAGGTCAATAGAATATGCCTAGTGCAATGCAGCTATGGTGTGATAGTACAAAGTAGATATGCAGTTAGTTGGTAGAGTCCTGAATTAGGTTAGAGATAACTAAATAGGTTGCCTACCCTAGCCAATTAACAAGATAGGCTACTGTAACTGGCAGTAGCCAGAAATCTGCGATGCAGAATGGCAGGGGCTGTTTCGAGGGTTTGGGGGTATGGCCCCACGGTTCAAAAATTTTGTATTTTTTTGCCAAAATAACTTACTGGTATTTCTTCTGTATTTTATAGACTTGAGTTCGATTTTAGTAAGTACTTTGTAACTATCACAAATGCATTGTCTAATGGTAAGCACATTATTAATGGCAATTACCACGTCTTAACCGCATGCAGATTTTTTGATTCTTTGACGCGTTTAACAACTGTTTGTTACAAAATGTTACGTTTTTTTTTCTAGACAAGTTTTCCGACTCTTGCCACGCTACAGCTGTTTTAGATACCACAAGTACTACCCTGCATGAAGATAACGTCAAGAATTTTGCAATTTTTTTGTTACGATTATTTTGAAGATCTTTTAGCTTCAATTACTCTTGCAAAAAAAAATGTCGGCTATCTAGCTGGTGTAGTTTCCAAAAAATTCGCTAATAAAAATACACTTGCAACAAACCAAAACGGTAATCAGTAGCGTAGCCAGGGGGTAGGGCGGGGGGGCTATAGCCCCCCCCCATTGGCATGTCGACTAAAATGCAGAATGGGAAAAACACTACGTTTTTAGCACTTTTAAAACTGTTTTACGCACTGGAGTGGACTAAATAGTGATTTAAAACATTTTTTGAGACATATATTCAAGGGGGGGCTAATTTTCAAAAATAGAACCAACAAACAAATAAAAACTTTGAAAAATGATCAAAAATAAGCAATCAAATTTGATCGCATGCGTAAAAATGCTAAACATACGTGTCATCAACAAACGTACTATAAGCTAAGGAATAGGGGGGGGCTATTCCGTATTAGGTAATTAACAATAATTTCTCTCAAATCTCTTTTCATTAGCCTCCCCCCTAATTATTTTTGTCTATGAACTGTATACAAAATAGATTATTCCGTGCGAGTTTTATTGAACTATTAAATTTTATAATTTACCAGCATCTACAGTAAATAAGAAAACTAAAATTTTACCATTCGCCACCTCCCAAATAGCCCATTTATGCAACTAGTTTAATCATGTTTGCACTGCCGATTTCTAATCCACGTTTTGAAAGCATTATTGTTTTATCAAAATAGCCCTAAAATTTAGTTATTTTTGCAAAAAAACGCAAAATTTTCAAGCGCTGAGGGCTCCGCCCCCAGACCCCCGTACCTCCGGCGACTGGGGGCTTTGATTCTCGAAACAATCGCACACAAAAACTTGATTCTCGAAACTACGCGTATTTTGCAAATTCAGTGCTTTTTTTCAAGTTAACCTCAAAACTTAGAGTTTTTTTTGGGGGGGGCAAGTTGAAATTTTCTCGGGCAAGTAGACATTTGATAACACTTGCACGACGAGCAAGGTGTCAAAAAAGTTAATTTCGACCCCTGAAATAATATTAATACACTACTATTTTTCTTTCAGCAGTATACAGCCAGAGATGGGCAAGATCACCACCTTTTGGTGATCTTGAAGATCAAGATCAGATCATCCAAAAAATGTGATCTTGAAGATCAAGATCACTTTACAATTAGTACTTAGAGATAGTCGTGATTATGGGGGGGAGGAGGGTAAGCTATAAATGTTAAATGCTGTATCAGTATTGACTATCAATGTGCAATGGCAGTGCTGATTTCGCTAAAAATGTAAGGCATTTGATACTCACGAACTTTTTGTAGCGATTTTACAAATTTAAATAATCACGAAAACCCTTTTAGTTTACTTCAGCTAGTTTTAAATAATAATAACAAAATTCAAGAACAAAATCAAATCAAACGTATCACGTCTTCATTATACTCGATTAATACCTTTTAGTGGTGTCGCAAGTTTGCGGTCTTGCGGGGCCCATCTCCGCTTCAAAGGGCCATGGGCACACATTTTAACGTCGCAACTGTGACGGGCCATTGGCAACTTGTGTTAGATTTAATTTAACTTATTAGATTTAATTAATTTTTTTAACAAAGCTGATTTGTAATTAATTTTCTCTTCAAGTTAGCAGATTAGGTATTGGTACTGCCTTACTGGTTCGTACCTGTCCTGTCTGTACCACGGCAAATGCGGATTACTTTCTCCAGTTTAGACTCCATTATGTGTCGGAGCCATGAAATAGTTTCTGAATATCACACAACCAGGCCTCGGTGATGCTTACCCTAACCGACATTTAAAAATGAACGTGATCTTGATCTTCAAGATCAAGATCACTCAAAAAATGTGATCTTGAAGATCAAGATCAGATCATTAAAGTACTGTGATCTTGAAGATCAAGATCAGATCATGATCTTGATGATCACGATCTTGATCTTCAAGATCACGATCTGATTTTGAAGAACAAGAACGTGCCCATCTCAGTATACAGCATATAGTTTGTTTAAACCACAAGTACTAATACTAGGTATTGGCATTTCAGAATAATAGGCTATTCCAGAATAATTGCGAATAGCTAAAACCGAATCCAGGATACCGAATCCTATTCTGGCTAAAATTAACTTAACTTGCTGAAAAAGTGAACAACCAGTCAACTACCACCGATATTCTGAAAAAAAATTATTCAACGATTTGGTTAATTAAAGCAGCGCTATATTGCAGTGCATGACATTGAGTGCTTCTAAATGTTCACCACTTAGTTGCATTTTTAATTCTCTTACAGTCAAGCCTGCACTGGAGAAGCACCTTTCGGAAGAAGCTAATGGTGCAGAAATGCAAAGGTTGCTTCAAATAAGAAAGTTGAAAATTTGGGACCACAATTTCATGTATCCATTTTAAAAGGTTAAAAAGTTTGAGTTTTGGAGAGCTCCGTTTGGGAAACTTTTTCCGTATTTGCCTACCCTGAAGATCTCATGTGTCTAGCGTGAGTGGTTAAAAAGTTTAAACTTTGGAGGGCTCGTTTGGAGGAAATCCCCATTGTGGCACCCCCAGCTTTTGTAACGTTTAGTTTATTTTTGATATCTACCATTTCAAAAATTTGATTTATCTAGCTCTAACGGTTTGAAAGTTCAAAATTTTGGAGGACGCGATTTGGGGAGATCTCCCAACCTGGCACCCTTGATTTCTGTCACACACTAGTCCTCCTTAATATCTTCAATTGCTCAAACTTTGAATACAGCGTGGATACCGGTTGAAAAGGAGATAGCGTATAAGAAAACAAAACAAGAAAAAAAAGTAAGTAGACAACGCAGAAGAAAACAAAACAAAAAAATCTTTCTATCAGCAATCAGCATGCACCAACTATCACGTGATCATGCTTTAAATCTGTAAAATCAAGATTTATTTATTTTTTGACAGGTACATGCAGATCAACATTTAAAAAAATTTTTTGTGTTTGCGCATTTTGGAAAAAAATTCGCAATTAAAGCGCAATAAATATTAGATTTACCGATTCGCAAACGCAAAATGCGCGAGCGCTGAAAAAAAAGGCATAAAGCGCAACGCAAATTGCGCAAGCGCTGAAAAAAAAGGCATAAAGCTCAACGTAAATTGCGCAAGCGCTGAAAAAAAGGCATAGTGCGCAACGCAAATTGCGCATTTGCGCAACTTGCGAATTATTTTGCGAAACGCCCACCGCTGTGTTTTTGGTATAAAATTTTGCGTGTTATACTGGAATAAATAGAATAATTATAAAATAAACAATCAATTCGATCACTTGATGCGACCAACTTACTGTAGGCTTTGTAAAAACTCATACTAGATTTATTCAGTATTTAGTTCTGTTAATTACCAATAACCTTTCTAAATCTCATTTATTAGCCAGTCCTCCCAAATCATCTTTATCTACCGTTATAAAATGCAGACGATTTGGATTAATACTTGTGAGTTTTTTTAAAGGAAGAGCCTATTTGCACTTTAGCGTGCAAATGAGCTCAGCTTGTAGAGAATAAGAGAACAAGAGTGGGTATTGAGTTACTCTTTCATTTTTTAAATTATTACTGTTAGGATTTGGGTTTAGATTTTGAGTTTGGGATTAGGATTAATGTTAGAGTTAGAGCTAGGGTTACGGTTTGTATTAGGTTAGGGTTGGGTTAGGGCTAGGATGTTGTTTTTTTATTTGCATGCAGGCTTGCAAATATGCTCTGCTTTTTTCAAATTACACGATTTTATGGTTTATTGGTTGAAAATAAAGCTAAGACTGAAGTTTTACCATCAGGTACCAAATCTACCAAATTGACAAATCGATTAGAAATGATTGATTGAGAAATAAAGCTTGTTGTAAACTATAAGCATACATAGTAGGCAGTGCCACTGCCATCCTTAACTGTACTACAGTACAATGGCTTTTTAGGCTTTAAAGTAACCCAGCAGTTTGTTTTTGAATAGGCAAAGTACTAGTTGGCAGAGTAATAATGTACCACCATTTATGTAACTGCTAACTCGATTTTAACTGCGTTGTATGTAAATACATGCATGTTTTCACATATCCCTTTTCTTCACAAGCTATTAAAACTGAACTGGTTTACATTTACTCTTCTGCTGTAGCAGAGAATGGGTACCGCACTATAGAAGGTAGTAAAACAGTATGAGGAAGCAAGATGATGTTGTTGTTGTTTTAGAACTACTATCAGACAGTAACTCCATTGCTCCAATCCTTAAAATCATATCACAAGCATAGGCGTCGATTTTTTGTTGATTAAGCAAATTCTGAAGGGGCAAAATGTTTTTACGAAGTTTGGTTAAACTTAATAATTCTATTTCAGTCCGGAATTTTGCCCCCAAATTCAGGTGAAGACCAAAAAAAAAAAAGGTCTTCGCCGCATTCTGGTTCTATCTCAGTCCAGAATTTAGGATTTCTTGATGCCAAGTGGGTATTACTTGCCAGAAAACCGAGGGGGCCAGACATACTCGTATTTCACTCCTTTCAGTGTTAGACCCGAGAAGGCGCCGCCCCTCGGCCCCCCAAAATCAACGCATATGATCACAACCAACAATAGGTATTGCAATCTTTTTCTGAAATTTATGAATTCAGCATTGCAGCTTCCTCTAAAACACTAAATAAAACTGCTAATGATACCTCAACATAAGAAACTACCAAAATTTATTGTTTCATTTCTCAAATCAACATCTTAAACTTAAATGTTTGCTGCACTGCAAGCGTTTATCCTAAAATTCTGTGACATAACTTTCAGTTAAGAGTAGCCTACTGTTAGTGATGGGCAATGCAGAAGACTGAATGCAAAGCGATTCGAGTCAAAAGGTATTTATAACTGAAAATGCAATTTACATCAAGTATTTGGATTCAGTTTTACGTCGCAAAAGATTTCACCCTTGAAATCTTTTAAACATATTTCTGCATTAGACACTCTTTGACCATCGAGCAGAATACGATGTTTCTTTACTTTGTCTGCCAGCCAGATGTCTATGATTTTGTGCATTGAATTTCATTTACCAGCAATTTGACATCAAAAAACCAAAAATTTTCCACTGTAATCCATGCTTCATGTAATTATTTCTTTTTTATTCAATAAAGTGCAATTATTGGCACACATTGTCGTGCATATCATAAATTCAAAAAATTGTTGATAGACAATCTCCTGAAACAGTGCTTAATGGTATACAGCAGTAAAATAGTCTTTAAGAGTCATAGTAAAATAGTCATTTGCCGTGATTTTTATAGTTGTATGATAAACTTGGGATAAATATGCTTAAACGTCTGGTAAAAATAGGACTTAGCACGCTTTGCTGAGGTTTTTGGCCTCGAGGACACATTTTGAAGTCCTTGGCCTTGAAGCCTACAAGTTCTCGAAAATGTCCTGTTCTCGGCTCAAGGACAGCATTATTTTTTTGATGGGTTGAAAAGGAAAATAACTAATCATGAATAACTTAAACTTCTAGCCTGTCAATTCGTTTCCATTCCTAATTTGAAAAACAGTGTATAATGTTATAGCCAAGTCATATAGTAAACCATATTTTAAATGCCATTGTGTCTAAGATCTAATTGTAAAACAATTATCAGGGATAGCCTATTATAGAAAATCAGAGTATGTAAGTGTATCCTTGATATTACTAACATAACGCATCTTAAGAAAGTCAACTTGTTCTGATTATTGCAAAGAATTTTTTTGAGATAAGAAAGAACAACTGTAATCACTGATATGTGGTCCAGGGACAAAGCTGCAAGTGCCGAACGATTTCGTGTTGAAAATTGCCTCTAGGAATCTCAAATAATAAACTATACTGTATCAGAGAAAACGCTACATGAAAAATTAAAAAAGCGTCTGTGAAATCAAATATAACTTTATTTGTTCGAATGCCTAGAAAGATGCGCGCTGCACTTAATGAATTTTCATATGACGTAATGAAAATACGAGTAAGCAAAGCTGCCACAAAAACTTTGTGTATCGTTAAAAAAAGCTAATGATTTATTATTTTTACGCTTTTACACTAATAGGTATTTGGAAGGTGGGACCCGGGGCAAATGTCAACAATGCCTTCCTCCTTAATACAGCCTTGCTGGGATTCTTAGGTTACCTTTTGCCATTAAATACCTTATGTTAAATTCCACGGTCTCTCTTTTGGCTGCCGAAACATGTGCGCTCATTTATTGATAGACACTAAAACGTAAAGAAAAGATTGGCTTGAAATTAGAATTGGGAAAATGTGGGAAATCTAAAGTTTTTGAACTTAACTTTAACTGTATTTTTAAAAAATTGCTTTGAGAATGTAATTGTGTAATCTTTAAAAATTGCAAAAAAAGTTTTTCATTTTAATTACTAAAACTGTTCAATGGAGCCATGGGGACTTTGCCCTTGCCCACAGAATCTCGTTTATTCCAAGAACTTGAGCTTGCAAACTACGGATGCGGTACCTTAATTCATTTTCAAAACAAAAATTATATACAGCATTTTGCAATACTTTTAGAAAATAATGTTGTATAGTCGCTATGTGATATTGAAAAACTATGATAAGATTTTAAAGAAATCTGTGAAAAGAAGTCGTTAAACCAAACAATAAGGGTTGAGAGTTTGAAAAACTTCTAAAACTTTGGGGATGGAGAATCCATAATCACTGGACGGTTGCACCGAGCTTAGGTTTTAAAATTGACCATTTCCATGTTTAGAATTTAGTTATTTTCATTAACTCCTTGTGGCCTTAATTGTTTCATTACCACGATACCGCTACAAAACGTAATCAACATCGCTGCTAACGTCTAAGGCGAGTTTTACCGATCACGCGTATTTACCAGCGGAAATAAGCGTGGTATCTTTTCCATGGAAATGGAAAAAAACAAAAAAGGCAAAACGTTGCTGTCAAATGACAAGCATATTTCTGCCTGCAAATACGCGTGATCAGTAAACGCCGCCAAAACCTTTAAAATGACATTTGTTATTGTTAAAACTACCATTTTTAAATTATCATGAAAAGCTAAACGAAATGCAATATCTTAAACACTATCGCGTTTAAAAATAGCAGAAAATTTGCCCACCATAGTTTTGAGAAAAACTGTGCCCTTGGTCCTTGCCTTTGCCCTCGAGAGAGTCTGTCCTCGAAAAGTCGGTCCGTGGCGTTGTTATTTTTTTTTTGAGTCCTTGGCCATCAACGTTGAGTCCTCGAATCCACCTTTGATGTTTTGCAAATTGAGATGCAATGTTCTGGATTTGGTTTTTGGAATTGGTTTTGTTTCAGAGCAGTTAAATGTTCTACGTTGCCAATCCCTCTCTATCTAGCATGCTATTCATCAGAACTTGGAAAGTGGTTTAAATTGTCTATAAGCTGAAGATATAAAAAATATTTCGCTTAACATTAGTTGTTTGTGGTCATTGGTAACTACTCCGTTTTGATTTTTCCTGGTGCTTACTCGTTGATTATAGTGCTTGGTGTTTGCATCAAGTATTTTGAAAATCATGAAGTGCTAAACTGCTAAATGTTTTATGTTTTTCTTACGTAGTTTTTTAAATTTATGGTTTTCCAGATTTTTTGATAGAACAAAGCAGTTTTGCTTTGTTAATGTGCATTGGCTTTTCGATTGTATATCATCCATTTTTTGCTTAAAAGTGGTGCTTGCCTTGTAATGCTCAGTACTATTCTTGAAATGTCATTCCTAATTAAAGCAGAATAAAGCGCCATGAAGACGACGTTATTCTGTCCTTGAAATAAATAGTAGAAGAGATCAAGATTTAAACAACATCTGCTGCTTAAATACATATGTTCATACGAAAAGAAACATGTTCCATTGTTTCTGGCGACAATTTTTTCCTATGTTTTTAAAACTGATTTGAAGAAATGATGAAGAGCAACAGAGGTTTTGCGAGTGGCCCTTAAACTTCTTCCAAATGACACAGCAAATTGTCAATTTTTTTGAAGAGGTGTTTTTGGAAGCATTCTATTGTAAGTAACTTTAAAAAGCTAATTCTTAAATTAACAGCTAGAAATCATCGTAAATGCACGCACAATATTGCTTAATTGCAACAAATATTTTTTGTTGCCCATTTAACTACTAACTGACGGTAACGGTTGCTAGCTATTGAGAACTTAGCAAATGGCATTGATGGCCTATATAGTGAACACGCTAAATGCATGAAAAGTGGTAAAGAAAAGTTTTGCGTAAAGAAATGATTTTGAAAGGGAACTAGATGGGAGCTTGCTGAAGTGCAAACCATTTGAACGACCGTCGCAAATATCTATAGGTTTCAAAAAAAACTAGCGCTCTGAGTTCAGTCGTTCAAAGAATTGACTTTGAACGGTCCATTTAGGAAGATTCCGGTGAGATGGTACTAGCGAATTATGTCCAAATATTTGTTTTTTAAGCATCTACTGATATAAAACACCCTAGCTTAAACCGTTAAAAAAAGTGGTTTTGGGGGTCCATTTTGGGAGTGGTTTCCTAAAGGCTGGTAACCAAATGTTTGTCTCTTAAATGTTAACCGATATTAAGAAAGAAACTGGCACTCTTGGTTAGGCCATTCAAAACAAATGATTTTTGGGGGTTCCATTTGGGAAGTTCTCGGGAAAGGGTACCCCCAAACTATGTCAAAATATTTTTCTCTTAAATATGTACTGATATCAAAAAAAAAACCGGCAATTTAGATTAAGCCGTTCCAAAAATTGATTTTTTTGGGGGGTTTTAGGGGGTAGTACCCCCAAACTGTCAAAATATGTGTCTATTAAATACCTACTGATATCAAAAAAGTTGATTCTTGGAGGTCCATTTGGGAGTGGTACTACAAACTGTGTCAAAATATTTGTCTGTTAAATATTTACTGACTTCAACAAAAAAATGGCACCCTAGCTTCAGCCGTCCAAAAAAGTAATTTTTTTGGGGGATTCCCGGGAGAGTGGCTCCAAAAATTTTTGGGAGACAAAATTGCATTGGTAGCTCAACAACTAACTTTACGCAAAAATTAGATTTCGATGTTTTGTGGTTTAGGAGAAGGGCGTACAAGATTTGGGAAGAAAAAAAAGCAAAAGAAAAAAACCTTATCACGGCCAAAAGAGGGTTGGTAAGGATGAAAGGATATCAAGATATATACCCATGTGAAATACTTTTTGCCGAGCTTAAGCCGTTTTTTAATGAGATCGTATTTTACGCCAAGCTTTTGGGCGGTTTTGCGATCCTGAAACCAAATTCATGTGACTAATTGCCTCAAAATTTGATACAAACATACAACTTATTAATCAAAAACTGCTCACAAAATTTCATAATGCTAGACCTAACTGTTCTCGAGTTATAAGCTAAAGTCTGAAATTTAGCATCATTAGTTTGAAATTGGTCGAGTAACAACAAAGAAACGCGCGACGCGAGCGTCGGTCCTTCCAATTACAAATGCTAGTCCATGAAGTTGCTCTGAAAGTGCTGTAATTTATTTCTGTATAGCTACATGGCTGGAGTTTTTTTTTGTGTAATGTGTTGAACTCTTCTAGTATGAATGCATTTAAGAGCAGAACTTGGTATTGTTTTCAAAATTTTTGTGATTTCATTCATTATTTTTCAATATTTTTCAGGATATGAAAAGGCATCTTGAGTACATAGGCGATGCCAGGATTTTTGATCAGGGGGGGCCAAACCACAAATCACATGCAATGATGTCATCAGAAACTTCGAAAGAGGAATTTTTTGTGGGGGCAAAGACATCGTAGAATGGAAGATCAGAAGCCGTGGTCTGGCGGGTAGGAACTCGTTCTAGGGAGAGGGCTTAAACCATCAATTAAAATGCGAAAATGTTTAAATTGGGAGACGCGTTTGAGTAAAGAAGTGTACTGTAATTCAAAAGTATCACAGACGGGGGTCTGGGAGCGAAGCCCCCAGTCACTAGGCAATTTTTCGTGAGTTTTTGGAAAAAAAAAGCTATTTTAATACCATTGGATCACATTTCGCACGGATTCAGAGCCATTTGAAAGTACGAGACTTTTAGCATTTGAAAGCCAATTGAAAAAATCAAGGTATTTAGTCCTTCTTTTCTTTGCAATTTAAGTCCAAAACACGTTTAAAATCTTGCAGTTTGGGGTTAAATTTTGTAAGTGATTTGGCCCAGGTAGGGGGAAGTAAAGTACATTGCCTCCAGCTATATTTTAGCAGTAAATAACAATACAGTCAAATATTTTCTTTCGAGATTATTGTTTAATCATGAAAGCAACCAGTTATAGGAGTACACACGGCCAAGGGTCTCAAGGCCCTCTCAATTAAAAAATTTGTTTCATAAGCGTTTCCTTGCTGTAGCTAATTTTCGTCAAAAGTATTTTGTTGCATAAAAGCTTGTATAGTAGAGGTGAATTGTTATTGAAAAATGTGGAATAGATATTTATGCCTAAAAACCATGTTATTACCCGGGCCGGATTCACATTGAGTTGAGCCCCTGGCACTCTGGGATTTTCGCAATATTTTCCTGCCAAATAGGCTTGCAGGTGAAAACCAAAAAAAGTCGTATGTGAGCACGGGGCACCTGGCACAGTGCCATATGTTAAATCCGTCCCTGGTTATTGCATTACGTTCATAAAAAGCCCGGGCCCCCTGGATCAATATTAATGTTGGGTGGCCCATTTAAACATTATTGTAGGGGGCCGATTTAGATTGGTAGGCAAAAATTAAATTGAGGGGGCCCGAGCCCCCTGGATCAATACTATTGTTAATTACTCTTGTACGCGAAGATGCTAAAAAAACTGAAACTGAAGAAACAATAGTGTTTTTGCGACATTTTTATCATTGGTAGCATTTTAATTGCGGGCCCCAGGCCCCCTAAGCCCCCCCTGGCTACGCCTATGCTTGTTCATGAGTAATCTTGATAGAGATTTCAATACCACACTGACCAAGCAAGGCATCAGAAAACAGCCTAAACTATAAACATTATTCGCATAGAAACAACTATTGATTGCTAACATCAGAAAACCTTGTTCTGCTAAAATACCTGACCAACGTGTACTGAACTTTCAACGATGCTTTTATTCATGTCAAAATTTGCACAAAAACCACAGGTTTTAGATTGTTTAGTTTTGTTAAATGCATGGTGATCTTTACCTATTTTTTGTTGACAATTTTTTCTACATTACTTACCCAGTCAGTTAAAATATTTAGCATGGCATTGTGTTTTTTTTCGTTTAAAAAATGAATTTTGACTGATAGCACTGTATAAAACGGATCATAGTATCAAACCGAAATACGTATCTTAAAAACGTTTGGTCGCGTAGTGTGTGAAAATTTGATGAAGAATCGTTTCAGATTTAAATCAAGAGAAATTTCATCATTATCGTTGTTTTGCTCCAGGAGTGTGTATCTTATTTCTAGAGCCCAGTAATTTTCCCCGCAAGCATCGGGTTTTGCTGCGTAGTCGCCATTTTTCATGATCTTGTACACTAGGATGTTGCAGCCGCCCCATAAATTTGAAAATTTTATCGTGGCAACTTCTACCTTGGCTCAAGTTGGAGCTTCGCACAAAAACCCTTTCGGTCAAGTTTCGTAAAAATTTGTCAAGGTTTAAGGGTCGCACAGTGACATCAAAATTTTGGCAATTTAAAAAAAAAGTGTTTTTTTTCATTTTGAGTGTTTTTGGACTATGAAGTCGAATCCAAGATCACTTTTGATCATTCCTACTGTTTTTAGAGTAATTGTTTAGTATATAGCCAACAAACAGAACTTTTCAAATCAAAGTTATCAAAAGTTGCATTATTGACCTACTGCCGCAAGCATAATTAATAGCAAATTATTACATATTTCAATAATTTAGTAATTAATTTCATATCTGGCTCTAATTTTTAACAGAAAAGTGCTCGTTATTGTTATTTACCAAATTTCAGTCTTTATTATTTTTTGTTAGTCTAGACAGCTGTGTTAGCAAAACACATTTTATTAATAAGCTGTTATAATTTCCGTATCTTTTCTTTGACAGCCAAACTTTTTCCCGTATTCTCGATACTGGTTTTTCAATCAGACATCATGCTATGCAAAAATGTATTTTCTTCATTTTTCAATCATGTTAAGGCGTTGGTTTGATGAACAGGATTTCATTGTTGTGTTCGATTTTTTTTAATGTTTGAGAAATCTTGGAAATATGGCAAAAATCTTTTTGCATGCTTTACCGATTTCTAAAAAGTGTAATATGACTGCCTTTCTATCTTTGGAGGGTTCTGAAGAAGAATGGTGCTGATGGTCAGTTGTTACATGCCATTAAGGTAATCTGTGGTGCCCACTGGAGTTTTGTGGTAGAGTAAATGGCAGGCAATCAAAGCTTTCCCTACAGGCGTTGAACACCAGCAAGAGTGCGATTTGCTTCTTCTCTTCTTGATTATTTCCATGAATTGGATCGACAAATGCAACCAAGCTGATGAGTTTGCAACGATAGGAAATTGAAAAATCAGTTGCCTGCAATGTGCTAATGCATACCTGTCAACATTTGAAAATGCCTAATCGGGAGATTTCTTTCCAACAAATTCAATAGCTGGAAAGTTTTTCCCCACAGACCTCCCTCCAACTTCTACTGCTTGAATAATTATTGTCATCTTTATGTTGGTACACATTACCAAAATTTTGACAATCCCTTTTCAGGTTCTAGCAGTTCTAGCTACTAAAAGCACACTAATTAAACCAAGCAGTATTTTTATTTTGCATACAGTACCAGGTAATAGGTATTATCAGTACTGTTTCATACACTTCACTGACACATGGCGTAAAAAGTCATGCTACATTCAGCAGAAGCTTTCCAAAAAATATTGAACGATAAAAGTGAAATATCATTCAACCATGTCTACTTTAGCCAGACCTGCAACCCCCCAGGCATAGGCGTAACCAGGATTTATGATTGGGGTGGGGGGTACAAACCACAAAATCACATGCAATGACGTCATCAGAAACTTCGAAAGAGGAATTTTTTGTGGGGGCAAAGATATCCTAGAATGAAAGATCAGAAGCAGTGGCCTGGCGTTGGCGCATAACTGGGAGCTCGTTCAAGGAGAGGGCTTAAACCAATAGTTAAAATGCGAAAATGTCTAATGTGGGAGACGTGTTTGAGTAAACAAGTGTACTGTAATTGAAACGCCGCAGGATACTATGGGGGTCTGGGGGTAAAGCCTCCAGCCGCCGGGCGATTTTTCGTAACTTTTGGGAAAAAAAGCTATTTTAATACCATTGGATCACATTTCCCACGTATTCAGAGCCATTTGAAAGTACTGAAGTTTTAACTTTTGAAAGCCAATTAAAAAAATGAAGTTGTTCAGTCCTCCTTTTGCTTGCAATTTAAGCTCAAAACACGTTTAAATTCTTGCATTTTGGGGTTAAATTTTGTAACTGATTTGGCCCTGGTAGAGCAAAGTAAAGTATATTGCCTCCTGCAATACTTTAGCAGTAAATAAGAATCCACTCAAATATTTTCCTTATAGATTATTGTTTTTTCTTGAAAACAACCAGTTGTAGGAGTACATAGAAGGCCAGAGAGCCCAGGCTCTCTCAATTCAAAAATTTGTTCAATGAGCATTTCCCTTGCTGTAGCTAATTTTTTTCAAAAGTATTTTGCTGCACAAAAACTGGCGAGGTAGAGGTGAATTGTTATTGAAAAATGTACAATAGATAGTTACGCCTACAAACTGTGTTATTGCCTGGGCCGGATTTACATTGAGTTGGGCCACTGACATTTCGGGATATTTGCAATATTTTTCTGCCTAATGCAGATCAAAACCAAAAAAAGTCTTATCTGAGCTTGGGGCCCCTGGCATTGTGCCACATGTTAAATCCGTCCCTGGTTATTGCATTACGTTCATAAAAAGGTTAGATGAGGGCTTCAGTTAGCAACTTTTGGATAAAAACCCTTAATTTCACTCAGGTTATACGTTTAAATTGGTGGGCAAACATTAAATTGAAGGGGCCCGGATCCCCTGGAACAATATTATTGTTGGAGCCCATTTAAATTAGGGGTCATTTAGATATTATTGCAGGGGACCCATTTAAATTGGTAGGCAAAAATTAAATTGAAGGGGCCCGGGCCCCCTAGATCAATATTATTGTTAATTACGTCTGTACGTGTGTACTGTTGTACGCGAAGATGCTAAAAGAAACTGAAACTGAAGAAACAATAGTCTTTTTTATGACATTTTTATCATTGGTAGCATTCCAATTGGGGGGGCCCAGGCCCCCTGGGCCTCCCCCCTGGCTACGCCTATACCCCCAGAAAAAACTTTTGCCCCCGGCCTAGACAAAATCAGTTGTACGTGTATAGTGGTATATTAATTAGCTAGCTTTCGCCCCCCCTCTTAACTAGCTTTCGCTTCCCCACCCTTATCTTCAGCATTTGCTTTTACAGCATTTGCCTGACTTTAACTCTTGTGGGCTTGATTATAATTGTGTGTCGCTTATTTGGCAGCATTTAACTGTAGTTTGAAAGGTTTAAAGTCAGCTGCAGTGCTGTCACAATTTAATTCACAATTTAAAAGGGCGCACACAGTGTCATTGTGCAAACTGGTTCTGTTTTCGGTTATAATCTTCAGCACCATGGAAAGGTTCTTTCGGTAGATGCGTTTGGGTGAGGTATGCACAGGAGCGATTTCATAAATGCAGCAAGATTGCTGAAAATTTGTTCACAGTAGTTATGTATATGGCGTGTTCGGTGCACAGAGGTCACGTGACTGCACTGTAACCGTCCTTGTGTCTCAAATTAAGAGAGGTCACGTGACTGCACTGTCTCAATAAAAATCATTCAGTGCAAAGCAGGTCACCTGACTCTTAAAAAATGCACTGGAAACAAAATGACTTAAAATGCACTGAAACCGTCCTTGTGTTTCAAATTTTTTTTTAAATCGTGGTTCTCAGTCCCCCCTCCCGATGTTAGTAGGAGGTATTAAACTCGCAATAACACTTATAGCATCTTCAGAGCTAAAAAGACACTAAACATTATTCTTAGTTACTAACTGTTACCTTAAAATTAAATTAAAATTAGGTTTCACTTTTATTTTGTTTATCAGCTAATGATCACAAACGTAATCGCGTATTTAGTTAAAATACGCGTTTTTTCCAATTAGATCAGCAAGGTGCGATGGCCGAGTGGGTTAAGGCGTCGCTCTATTTTTACAGTAACAAACAGGTTCGAATCACAGTGAAGTCAAATTCGCGGTCGGAGCGGGCCGCGCTTGCTTCTAGCTAAGAATTTCACTTCGCGGTCGGAGCGGGCCGCGCTTGCTTCTAGCTAAGAATTTCACTTCGCGGTCGGAGCGGGCTGCTTGCTTCTAACTTAGAACTTCTTTTCGCGGTCGGAGCGGGCCGCTTGCTTCTAACTTAGAACTTCTTTTCGCGGTCGGAACGGGCCGCTTGCTTCTAACTTAGAACTTCTTTTCGCGGTCGGAGCGGGCCGCTTGCTTCTAAAACTTTCGTTATTATAAAAGTAAAGCATCACCTTTAGCCACAACGAATATATTGAAAGCAAAGACAAAAATCATGGTTCTCGTTATTATAAAAGTAAAGCATCGCCTTTAGCCACAACGAATATATTGAAAGCAAAGACAAAAATCATGGTTCTCGTTATTATAAAAGTAAAGCATCGCCTTTAACCACAACGAATATATTGAAAGCAAAGACAAAAATCATTTAAACTCAGTATAATGAGTGGGTTTCACAAATTCATTGTAGCCGAGTTTGATTACTTCCAATAATTGCGTATTTCAGGATGTGCTCGTAACATGGTCTTTATATCATTTTTCCGATTATATATTTCATTAAAAGAAAGAGTAAGAGATTGAAGCTTTGGATAATCAATCAGAATTTTAGCAACTTCTCTCTTTTTACGGGTACTTCGTTCTTTCAAACGAAAATTTTCCTCCAGATACTCTTTCCAACTTATTGTATGTTGATTCTTTATTCTTTCTTCTTTCCACATCGCGAAAAATGATTCCAAAGCATCCCCAAATCGCACATGAAATCCAAGACTATGATTGTTAAGTTGTTCTTCATATGAAGCACATTGTTTGATATATTCCCTTATTCTTTCAAAAGTGATTTTATTGAATGGTATATTAGGATTCGGTTCCTGGTAGTCGACATTTGAAGTACTGGTAATATATTTTTTCAAATATTCATGCAGCTCGTGTCCAATAAGTCTGTTTGATTTAGATTGATTTAGCGTAGGGATTTTGCTTGTAGGTTTTTTTGGTTGAATAACTGAAAGTCCTTTCTTTTCATAATTATCAAGAAATTCCACCATTTCATAATAATAGTATCTATGCTCATATATTATCTTCAAGCTGCGTTCATCCCAATGATATTCTTGTTCTCCTTTCTTTTTTATATTCTTTTTTTTATTTTCAAGATATCCCAACATTTCATAATGATAGTCGATACGTTCATCTAGTATCTTCAAGATGCGTTCATGTTCTGATTCATTACAATCCATATTCTCTTGTTCTAATTCTGAATCGTTGTTGTCTTCATACATTTTCTTTGTCTTTTAAGTGCTTTCGGAAAAGTCTGCCTTTAATAAGCTTGAATGACACACCCACATAAAATTTAATGACACACCCATATCACCTGATCTTATTTGAACTGCGTAGTTTCAAATTATATACTGTAATCTGTTATCAGAGCGAATTTTGTTGATACGCTCCATTCTAATTAAACATAGCTAGTTTTTACATTTGAACTTCGAAGTGTTAAATTCATTAATCTGTTGTCTTCACATTTTTTATTAATACAGTATGTTTAATCTTTTGTCCATCTTTAAGTAGTCCATGAAAACACTCCCATATAAAATTATGAACATACATACGACCCCAGTAATCTTGGACAGTCATTTCAAAATATCCTTTCTCAGTTATTCTACCAAATGTTGGTTCTCTAGTAACAACATGAACAACGCATCCATCAATGCTCCCAGCATATGCTTGATGTGTTGGATGAAAATAAAACTCACGATTTTCAATCACTAATTTAGTACTCATTTTTATTTAACCACAGACAAAATTTTCTTAAGTATAAAAAGTATTTAAAGATAATTTCTCTTATATAATAAAATGAACCAATCAAATATTTTAGATCAGGCAGTTCCAGATATTGGAGTTTCTACTTTAAAACCGTCATCCTTTAGAAATTTTCCCCCAACCTTAAAGAAAATAGCCCTTAATGCAGCTGGTAAAGTTCAAAAGCGTATAAATGATTTTGCCGATTGGCTGATGGCTTACGTACCACCAACTATTAAAGCAAGTGCTTCAGCAGCATTTCAAAAAATTTTAAATCTTTTTCCTAAACGGGTAATTAAAGTGCAGTTACTCAAAACTGCTCTGAAAAACTATGCTAAATCTTATGATGTAGATATTGTTGATTTTAGCCCATTAAAACAATTGAATGAAACAGAGAAAGTAGTGCAAGATAAATTGCGGTTAGACCTGGTTAAAATGAAAGGATTGAAAGCAACAGTCACTCTTAAAATAACCTTTGAAAAACAAAAAGAAGGTGAAGTGATAACCAAGACAGCATTTTTTAACAGCAGAGCAATTGTCATCTTAAATAAAGATGATGTGAGTGAAATGCAACAAAATGCATCTAATCAAATAATAAATAAAATTGGAAATTGGCTTAGTGAAGGTTCTGGATGGTCTATATTTTCCGTTGATGGGCACTTCGTTAAGTTAGTTCAATATACCCCTCTTCATGGATCAACTTATATTGCATTACCGGAAGAACTTCGAAATGCTAAGAAAGGACTAATTAACATCAAAAACAAAGACAACGAGTGCTTTAGGTGGTGTCATTTAGCTAAAGTATACAGTGAAAAAGTAAAAAGCAATCGTGAAAGAATAAGTCATTACAAAAAATATGTAGACACACTAAATTATGACGGTATAAAGTTTCCAGTGTCTATCAAGCAAATACCAAAAATTGAAGAACAAAATAACATCAGCATTAATGTTATTGGTTATGAAAACAAGCAACGCTTTCCTTTATTTGTGTCTAAAAAGGTTTTTGAAACAACTCTCGATTTATTATTGATAATGGAAGACGAAAAGCAACATTATGTTTGGATAAAAGACTTTAATAGATTTATGTATAATCAAAGCAAGCACCAACACAGAAAACATTTCTGCAGATATTGTCTTCAATGTTTTAGCAGCGAGGAAATTCTACACAAACACACACCAAACTGCGTAATTATAAATGGAAAGCAAGCAATACAAATGCCCAAAAAAGGTAGCTCGGTGAAGTTTAATAACTTTCAAAAACAACTACCAGTTCCCTTTGTTATATATGCTGATTTTGAAGCAATAACTCAAAAGATTGACAGCTGTCAGCCAAATGATGAAAAGTCCTACACAGAAAGATACCAAAAACACATCGATTGCGGCTATTCCTACAAGGTAGTTTGTTGCTATGACGATAAATTCAGTAGACCAATTCAACTGTATAGAGGTAAAAATGCTGTTTATAAATTTTTGGAAGCTATGTTGGAAGAAGTTGACTATTGTGAAAAAACGAAAAATGAACATTTCAATCAACCTATGGATTTAACGAACAAAGATGAAGAAAACTTTCAAGCAGCTACAAAATGCCACATTTGTAAAAAAGGCTTTTCTGAGGAAGACAGAAGGGTTAGAGATCATTGTCACGTTACAGGAAAATACAGAGGGGCGGCACATAATGAATGTAATAGAAACTTCAGACTTACTCATAAGATACCAGTAATCTTTCATAATTTAAGGGGTTATGATTCACATTTTATTATGCAAGAAATAGGAAAGTTTGAGAAGGATATCAAAGTAATTCCAAACAATCTAGAAAAATACATGGCTTTTTTCTTAGGCAAACATTTAAAATTTATCGATAGCTTTCAATTCATGAGTAGCTCATTAGAAACTCTGGTTAAGAACGTTCCACTTTCTGACCTAAAATACACATCACAAGAATTTCAGGATGAAAAACTAGAACTAATGAAAAGAAAAGGAGTTTATCCCTACGATTTTATGAACAGCTTTGATAAGTTTGACGACAGAAACCTCCCATCAAAAAAGGAATTCTATAGTCTTTTAACCGATGAAGATATAAGCGATGAGGATTACAAGCATGTGCAGAATGTGTGGACTACTTTCAAGTTGGAATCCATGGGACAATACCACGACTTGTACCTTAAGTCAGATGTTTTGCTGTTAGCAGATGTATTTGAGAAATTTCGAAAGACTTGTCTTCAATATTACGAATTAGACCCTTGCCATTATTTTACTTCTCCCGGTTTATCATGGGATGCAATGCTTAAAATGACTGAAACAAAACTGGAATTAATGACAGATATTGACAAATTTCTTTTCATTGAAAAAGGTGTGAGAGGGGGAGTTTCATACATTTCTAAAAGATATGCTAAAGCTAACAACAAATACATGAATAATTACGATTCAAAGCAGCCATCAAATTATATTACATATCTTGATGCAAACAATTTATACGGATGGGCAATGAGCCAAAATTTACCAACGGGTGGTTTTAAATGGCTATCAAAAAAAGAAATTGATTTAGCAAATTTACCTAAAGGAAAAGGACTAATACTAGAAGTTGACCTGGACTATCCTGAACACCTTCATGATAGTCATAATGACTATCCATTAGCTCCAGAAAAAATGGAAATTAAACATCACCTCCTTTCAGACTACTGTAAACAATTACAAACTCAGTTTAATATAAAAGTTGAAGGAGTTAAAAAATTAATACCTAATTTAAAACCAAAAAAGAGTTATGTTCTTTATTACAAAAACTTAAAGCAGTATATTGAATTAGGCTTAAAAGTTACAAAAGTACATCGGGTATTAGAATTTAACGAATCACCTTGGTTAAAAAAGTACATTGATTTCAATACAGAAAAGCGAAAAACCGCCAAGTCTGACTTTGAGAAAGATTTTTTTAAACTTATGAACAACTCAGTGTTTGGAAGAACAATTGAAAATCTTCGTAAACGTGTCAATGTTACTCTGATCAACGAACCAGAAAAACTATTAAAGCATTGTGCAAAACCAACCTACGTTAGCAGCAAAATATTTAATAAAAATCTTGTTGCAGTTCATAAAATCAAAGAATCTTTAACCCTAAACCGCCCCGCGTATGTAGGAATGTGTATTCTCGATATTTCAAAAACGTTGATGTATGATTTTCATTACAACTACATTAAAAAGAAATATGGTAAGAATGCAAAACTATTATTTACTGATACAGATTCAGTAACATATAATATAAAAACAGAAGACGTATATAAAGATTTTTGGGCTGACAAAGACAAATTCGACTTCAGTGGTTACAAAGAAACCTCAGAATTTTATGACCTAAAAAACAAGAAAGTAATTGGAAAGATGAAAGATGAAACCGCAGGTGTGCCAATAGTAGAATTTGTTGGACTTAGATCTAAAATGTACAGTTACGTCACAAACGATGAAAAAGGAAGCAAAACAGCAAAAGGAATTAAGAAAAATGTTGTGAGGAATCTGTTAAAGCACGAAGATTACAAAAACACGCTCTTCAATAATCGTCAAATGTTTCATAAAATGAAATCAATTAGAAGTGAAAACCACAAAATTTATTCCGTTGAAATCAACAAGAAGTCTCTTTCATGTTTTGATGATAAACGATATATTCTTTCTAATGGAATTGATAGTTTTGCTTATGGTCATTATTAATTTAAAAAAAAAAATATATGCTATTATAAAAAAAGATGGATGAAAATTGTTGTGAAAATCTTGACATAAAAATTATAAATGGAAATAGAACTTGTATTAACTGTGGTGTAGTTCATCACCCATATTTTGTAAACGACTGGATTGATTATAATCCACGTAATGTTGTCTTACGTAAATCAGTTTACAGTAGAACTGCTTATGTTAAAAGTAAAATAGAGCAACTTAGATTGTCTCCTAATGAAACACGAGCATTCATGGACGTTTGGGTAATTGTGGAAAGTAGATTAAAAATTATCACTAGCAAAAGGTTTCCTAAGTTAAAATTTTTTATTAGCAAAATCTTAGAAAATTTAGACATTCCCAAACAACCTTCATACAAAATTAGTGATGCATTAAGTAAAAAATATGAAATCATGTGGAAACAAATCGTTTAGCATGTAATTTTTCATAGCTTTCAGAAATTGGTGGACATATATCAGCAACTTGGTCATCAACCATAGCAAGTTCTCTTTCGAAAAACTCGTCAATATCACCAGATCTTAAAAACAATTTTAACTTGTTGAGTAATTTCTGATACGATTGATAAGCATATCTACAAGACTCAGTTTTTTTGGAAAAAATTTTCTGCGTCGTTATTGTCTGTAAAAGAACGCCTGTACCACTAACAGACGCCAAGAAAATCGGATTTAATGTAACAGAACCAACCACGGCCCCAGTTGTAGTAAAAACAACAGATGACAGCTTTAGAGCTAAGTCCATTCTTTTAAATTTTTTAAACATTTTCTTATAACACCAATACTGTTTGTGATAAGTGTGATACAGTTTTGTCAATTCATTCACTTGTTCTTGAGTCAATTTTCCACTAATGTGGTTAAAGTCCATTGTTTATTTTACGATATACAATTACACTTCTGGTTGATCACCCACTTCAAGCTGTTTAACTTTAATTACAACGCTGCTCATATTCATTGACACCGAAGAATTTGAAGAAACATAGTTGTATTGTATGCGAAACTCATCTCGAGAAGGATTAGGAAAAACAATGCAGTTTAAATTAAAGCAATCAAATGGGGGTGTTACTGTTGTTTTACATATTTTATCTGTTTCTCCTTGACTAATACGAATTATATCAATGTGTAATTTGTCTTCATCGTCATAACTGGTAACTTTCACAAGTCCGCTTACGCTTATTTCGATGTAACTGCTGGTTACCTCATCTCTCAAATGAATACTATCGGATTGCAAAGACAGAAAATCGTTCCCAGCGACAAGAGGTGCACTCACGAAATGCAAATTGTGATCTGTATTAGTACGAACTGAATGAATAGCACTTGATGGAATTGGCCTCGAACCAGGTGTCGAAGAAGCACCCAAAAATATTTTAAATTTTGGACGATATATATTTCGTTTAAAATAACGTTTATTTATTGCACTGGTAGGTTCGGAAGGTCTACCTACATTGAAAATGGTATGATTTTTCATATCTAAGTTTCGTGAAATGGTTACATTATCGTCTTCGGTTTGAATGTGCTGCGTTATTTGGTCAACATAATTTTTGTTTGCTGCTTCACCTGGTGCTGTGGGATCTCGTAAATTTATGATGGTGTGTAATCCTTGTAAGTTAATATTATCTCTCACATTTGTAACTAAATTTTCCACAAATTGTTTAGTTGCCGCATCAGAAGGTAGTCTAGGATCAACAAGTCCTCTTAAAATCAATGATTCACCTAATTCAATTGATGCGTCGTTAGGTGGAATATTTTCTATACGAAAGACCCTGTTTGGTAGACGACCAAGTACTTCCACACCATATATTTGAGACCTCTGAATTTGAATTTGAGAGGGCGATACAACATATTGATCATCGTTGTTTATACCTAGAGTAGCCAACCTCGAACCAAACTCAGAGCTTTCGGCAAAGTGGACAATGCTGCTAATTGCATTATCCAAGAATCCTTTATTTACACTATCTGATTCTGTTACAGGATTGGCTAAGTTTGTAATTTTGTGGTTGTTTAAGTTTAAATCACCATACATTATATCTCCTGACTTGGAAACTTTGTGTTCAATACCTACAACCTTAACAGTACTTGAAGATTGACTTCCACTTGTTCCAAATTTTGAAATATTCATTTTGTTCTTCTTTATTATAAATGAACATAATAAACTTTGATAAATATTTAAGTGGGGACAACAAGCAAATCAAACATCATTATCTTCTACCAGATTGTCATTGCATGATAGTAGGATCGACAGGGTCAGGAAAAACAAATTTGCTTTTAAACATGGTTCTCAAGTGGATGAATTACGACCTTTGTTGTGTTTATACTGTTAATCCTGAGCAAGATAAGTATCGATTTTTAAAAGAGCAAGGTATTGAAGTGCTAAGCCCTGAAGACTTGCCTCCAGTAGAAGAGCTTGACCCTCAACAGAAAGTAATAGTTTTTGACGACATTAAGCTAGACAATATGAAAAAACTAATGGAATACTTTTCTTTATCTAGAAACAGAAATTGCAACTGTATTTACCTCACCCAGTCATACTTCAACACTCCGAAGTACATAAGAAGAAACACTAACTGTTTTGTTTTTTTCGGGAACTTAGACAACAAAGATATCAGACGCATTACTGACGATCATGCTAAAGGTATAACAAAAGAAGAAATGGAGTCGATTTACCGTGAAGCAACCAAAGATCCTTACAATTTTATGGTGCTGGACAAAACAGCCAAACACCTACCCCTTCGTTACAGAAAATGCTTTGACCATTTTTGGGCTTAAGCTTTATATGCTATATAGTAAACATGCCATTTGTAAATGAAGAAGAGTTGAAAAACAGAAATAAACTCGTAAAGGATTATATTAATAACCGAAAGCGTTTGAAACAAAAGCTGCAAAAAGAAATTGTAGCCAAGCAACAACTGCAAAAGTCTGCCTCTGAAATATTTCGTCCCATTACTAAAACGTTTGAAGAAACTCAGAAAAAAACTGATAAAAGGCAAGACCAACTAATTCAACACATACAGCAACAGCTTGCCATTGAAGATAAACCTCGATCAATTTATACTGTGCACTTTGAGAGTGCTTTCGATAATGAAGAAAAAGAATTGCTTACACAAAACAATTTTGAGACTGATATTGTTGAGCTTGTAAAACGCGGGCCAGATTACATAAACGCATTGAAAGACAGAGCTAGATTAATCAATCAAAGATTAGGTGGTTTATGAAGAAGACGTGATGCTGATACAGAAGTGATTGATGAGCAAATAAAAACTTTTAAAAAGTACAGAGAAAAATTAAATAAATTATTAGGAGGAATGGAACTTACCTTTGGAAAAGGGCTTAAAGATCCCAACAAACTTTGTGAAAGACTTAATTTACTAGTAGCAGCCAAACAAGCTGGCAATAATAACAAGCGTTTGGGTCAAGAAATTGCAAACATTTTGAAAAAACTAAAATTGAGCAAATGCATTTCACACTGCGACCACCAAAAATTATTTGGCAATATATTAAAATGACATCAATACCACTTTTCTTTGACTCTAGGAAAGGACAAGGAAAATCAGAAGATTTTATAACTAGCTTTAATCCACCGTTGCAACTAGACATTAAAAAAAGTTACGAGATGTCCTTAATCAATGCTCAAATATGGTACTCTTGGCATAACATAACGAGCAGCAATAATAAATTTTTTTATTCACCAGATGGAGTAGCTGCACGATTATTATCAATTCCTCCAGGTAGCTATAATATTGAAGATCTCAATAATGAAATCAAGTACTTGATGGAACAGAGACGTGATGACAAAAATAATATAACTCTAACACCAAATTTTAATACATTAAAATCAAGAATTGAACTTAAAAATGATTACATAGTTGATTTTCGAATTCCAAATTCAATAGGTGACGTTTTAGGATTTGATTCGGCATTTTTGGGTGTAAATCGAATTCATAATAGTCAAAATCCTGTAAATATTACAAATATCAACAGCCTTCAGATTCATTGTAGCTTAATTGATGGAAGTTACATAAACGGAGCGTCTAGTGACTTACTTTATACTCTTAGTCCAAACGTACCACCGGGATATTTGATTCAAGTTGAACCTAAGCAAAACATTTACGTTCCAATCAAAAATTTAAGTCAAATTGATAGTATCCGATTCTCTATAAAAGATCAAGATAACAATTTTGTAAATATGAATAATGAACGAGTGACTTACTATGTTCACCTCAGAGAGATTATGTAGTTTAACTATAAATGTTATCACAAAGAGAAACTAGATTTCATAAAAAGAAAATCATAGGTGGAAGTTTGCTTAAAAATGTTTACGACAAGGTAAGGAACGTAATCAGCACTGGTTCTAAGATTCTTAACAGAATTCCTACTGGAGTGAAGACTGAGATTAAAAAGCTAGCTGCACCTTTACTGAATAAAGCCTTAGAACCCACAAAAAAGGCATTAGAACCAGTCTTAGAAAATATACCAATAAACAAGCGTATTATCAGAGACAGAGAATTAGAAAATCTCAACGACAGATCGAGAGCTATCCTAAGTAATTTAATTGCTGGATCAGGATTTAAAAATTATATGTCTTAATTATAAAATGACAGAACTAACTAATCCATATTTGCAAATTAAAGAAACAAACTTAGTGGACAATTCGATTACTGAGTTTGAATATGTCGAATACCTTCCGAGAGACTCCAATAACATGAACAAAGATGGTCAGCACATTATTGAAACAAAAGATGAAGATGTTTTTCTTCTACCGCATAAAGCATACCTAGAAATCAGAGGAAAACTTCAAACTAATGCGAATGCTAATTACAATAACAATGACGTAATTTCATTGGTAAATAACGGTTGGTCTTTATTTCAAACTGCGCAATATCAATTAAATAACCAAACTATAGAAAACATAAACCTTTATCTACCTCAAGCATCAACAATACTCAATTTAGTTAGCTTTAGTGATGATTATTCAAGATCAACCGCCTCTAACATGCTGTGGTTTAAAGACACTGGAACTGGTTCCCCATCTCTTAAAGAAAATTTTGGTGGTGTAGCTGATGATGCGAATGCAAATGCTGTACGTGATGGTCTTAGAGCAATTGTTGAAATATACAACAACAATCTACAAGCAAATATTGGTTTCACCGCAAGACAGAACATTACTACGGGAAATAAGCAAATTACTTTAATGCTTCCTCTTTCCCAAATATTTGGATTTTGTCGTGATATCGATAAGGTTTTTAGGGGTGTTAAACACAGTATAGTCGTGGATAGAGAAACATCTAATAACTATATTTTACGTGCTAATGGTGTAGCTGCTGGTAAGTTTAACATAAGTCATATCTCTTTGTGGATGCCTAAAGTGAAACCAAGTTTAAGAGTTGAATCGGAAATAGATGCTATGTTAGTAAAAGGACATATAAAACAGCTATACTTTGAACAAATGAGAGTGTATCGAACAATGTTTCAGTCAACAGAAACAAGCATGACTTGGAGAATAACAACCCAGCCGGGAACAGAGCTTCCTAGGCATGTGTTTGTTGCGTTTCAATCGAGTGAGCGAGATAACAACCAGCAGCTAAATAATATGATTTTTGACAATGCAAACTTAAGACGTATTAGTTGCAGAATAAACAGCATTCAATATCCTGAACGAGAATTTGAATGTAATTTTACTCCACAAAATAGAAATTATTCGCGCTTATACATGAGTTTTCTAGAGGCTGTAAACAAATACCAAGATGCCGACACGGGCTGTCAATTATCAGCTGAAGACTGGGCTAGTTTGTATCCAATTCATCATTTTGATGTTAGTAAACACAATGAACGACTTAAAAACAGCTCGGCAGATATTGAAATAAGGTTTAGTCTTGGTGGTAACTTTAGAAATATTGCAAATAACGCTGACCAAGCTTTCTATGTTTATGCAGTCGTACTTTCTGATAGATACCTTCAGTTAGAAGGACTTTCAGGTCGAATGAATATAATTATCTGAGTATAAATAAAAATGTATGTTAAAATCGGATTAAATTTATCACAATTTCAAAAAGAAAAAATAAAACTAGCTTTTCAAAACAAAATTGGGCTTACACTCACATTTAATAACCACCAGTTACAAGGATCAGACTTTCTTGGTTTAACAAAGACGCAAGTTAACAAAATAAATGATGCTAAAGCAAAAGGTTCAGATGTTACTTTGAAGCTATCAAAACTACAAATTTCAAAACAGGGTGGTTTTATTGGAACTCTTTTAGCAGGTTTAGCAGGTAGCTTGCTGCCCAGTTTGTTAGGAGGAAAAGGACTTGTGTTACCCGGATCAAAGGGTAAAGGGCTTATGTTGCCTGGAACAAAAAGACAAGGTAGGTCTTATCGCTTCGACGAACCTCAGATTCTCGGAAAAGGTTTAATACTAGGAAAAAATTCTCCTTTCAAAAATGTTCCAATCTTGGGTTTGATTTTATAAAGTCTAATATAAAATGTACCACGATTACTCATTGAACTTGACACAAAATCAAAAGAAAAAAATTGCAAATGCATATAAAAGCAAAACTAGTGTAAGTGTTAGACTAACAAATGCAAGTTTACAGACTAAAGGCAACGTTAGTTTGCAGCTGACGAGTCGACAGATAAATAGAATTAACAAATCAAAAGCGTCTGGACACGGTATACAAATAAACTTTAGTAAAACGCAATTGCAAAAACAAGGTGGTTTCTTAAGTAGCTTACTTAATTTAGGAAAACTAGTGTTACCGTTTTTAGCTAAAAAGGTTTTGCCAACTTTAGGATTAGCAGCTGCTTCCGGGGCCATCCAAGGAGCAACTAATAAAGCAGTAAATAAATGAAACCATTAACAAACTTAGACATTGATAAAATCATGATTAAGTGTGACAATTATCGAGGAACATTTAGCAAAGATATGTTACCAAAAGCAATGAATAAAAATGAGTCAGCTGTCGTAAACTTGCAAGATTATTTTGCGGGTAGTGGAACTCATTGGGTTTGTGTTTACAACAAAGAAAAATCAGATAAAGTAGAATACTTCGACAGCTTTGGACTTGTACCCCCAAATGAAGTTGTTAAATATATGAAGACTACAAACAAAAACATTATTTACAATGATGTGCAAATTCAAAATATTAACTCAATTCTTTGTGGTTACTACTGTGTGTATTATATAACAGAGCGAAATAAGGGGAGAACAGCAAACGAACTATTGTTAGATTTTCATGAAAAACCTACACCTTTTAATGAAATGTTTATGAAGTTTTATGTATCATATATTAAAGATGGAAACTTATTGTGTTAGAGAAAAGAAAAAAACTAAATGTGTTCCAGGTTCTGATGAAATTATAAAAGCAAAAGGAAATGGTCGCCTGATGTTACGTTGCATTTGTGCTAGTTGTGGTATTACAAAGCATAGTTTCATTAAAACCAACAAAAAAGGAGGCTTGTTAGACCTTCATGCTGCGATAGGAAAATTACCAAAACCAAAAGGTGGGTTCACTCTTCCAAGTCACAAGTACACTGGACCATATAATCGTTTGGATAAACAACTTGATTCGAACGACCAACCTTTACCGGGGCAAGAACCTTACAATCAAATAGATGCTATTGCAATGAAACATGATATTTGTTACCGTGATAATGACAATAAAAAAGGTAAACTAAAATGTGATAAAGATATGTTAGACAGTTTATCACAAACAAAAACGAAAGGTATCCGGGAATCGTTTGATAAAAAGTTAGTACAAGCAGCAATTGGAACTAAATATAAGTTGGGGTTAGGTGCAAAAAACGGGAAAAGGCGTCGTGGCAAACAGAACTAACTGATGAACTACACAAACCAGTAAAGAAAAAGTTTCTGCGATGCCGAATTATAAGCAAATCAATTGATGAAATATGGGCGGCTGATTTAGTAGAAATGCAAAAGTTTAGCAAATGGAATAAAGGTTACCGATATTTACTTATGGTGATTGACGTATTTTCTAAATTCGGATGGATAGTCCCTTTGAAAGACAAAACGGGTAAAACTGTTACTAATGCTTTCAAGAAAATCTTCAAAGAAAAAAGAATCCCAAAATTCTTATGGACTGATAAGGGAAAAGAATTTTACAACAAAAATACGAAAAGCCTGTTGGACCAACACAACATTAAATTATATTCAACTGAAAATGAAGAAAAAAGTTCTGTTGTTGAACGCTGGAATCGCACTATCAAAAATAAAATGTGGAAGCAATTTACAAAACAAAGTTCAACTCAGTACTTAGACATGCTACCTGAGATAGTTGATGAGTACAATAACAGCTATCATTCATCCGTGAAAATGACGCCTGTTCAAGCAAGCAAAAAAGAAAATCAAGAAATTGTTTACTATAATTTGTACACTAAAATTAAACCAATAAAAACAAAAGCAAAATTTAAAGTTGGTGACACAGTTAGACTTTCAAAATACAAGCGAAAACTTTTTGACAAGGGTTTTACTCCAAACTGGACAGAGGAACTGTTTTTAATTTCTAAAGTTTTAAATACCAATCCACACACTTACGAAATCACTGATCTTCGTGGTGATTCAATTTCTGGAACTTTCTATGAACAAGAACTTTTGAAAACGAATCAAACTAAATTCAGAATAGAAAAAGTTGTTCGCAAAGATAATAAAAAGAAATCAGCATTAGTTAAGTGGTCTGGATACAGCAATGATTTTAATAGCTGGATTCCGATTGAAGAATTAGAGCAACTTAAATCTACATATAAATAAAAGATGTTTTGTGGATTTCAACCTTCAAATTTATCAGTTCCAGAAAATATAGAAGATATAAAACAAAAGTGGAATAAACGTGTTTTAACTTACTGTATCACGAACTTAACACCAAAACTTACAGAAGAATCGATACACAAACAAATTGATTCTGCTTTTAAAGTTTGGGATAGACCTACAGCACTTAAATTTACGAAAGTACAGCCAAATGAGCCCTGTGACATAAAAATTAGTTTTTGTGCCAAGGAACATGGCGATGGATTCCCTTTTAAAGGTAAAGGCGGTGTTTTAGCTCATGGATTTTATCCAGGTTCAGGAATTGGGGGTGATTTACATTTTGATGCTGATGAAGATTGGACAGACCAAGAAACACCTCCCAAACACAACTTATTTGTAGTAGCTGTTCATGAAATAGGTCATTGTTTAGGTTTAACCCCATCACAAAGTACAGATTCTATCATGTATCCTACTTATAAACACGAGTGGTCAAAAGTATCAAGTGATGTTCTATCAAAAGAAGACATTGAAAGAATTTAAAAGGCGTACGGTAAACCTAAAGTGAAAATATTTGATAGCAATGGCTTTACAATTAAAGTGAAACCTATAGAAAATGACAAAATCAAACTAATTATTGAAAAGAATTAAACGCGACTGAAGCGCAATTATGAGCACAAGTTGGTTACATGTGACAAGCGCTCCATTGCGAGTTTAATACCTCCTACTAACATCGGGAGGGGGGACTGAGAACCACGATTTAAAAAAAAATTTGAAACACAAGGACGGTTTCAGTGCATTTTAAGTCATTTTGTTTCCAGTGCATTTTTTAAGAGTCAGGTGACCTGCTTTGCACTGAATGATTTTTATTGAGACAGTGCAGTCACGTGACCTCTCTTAATTTGAGACACAAGGACGGTTACAGTGCAGTCACGTGACCTCTGTGCACCGAACACGCCATATACATAACTACTGTTCACCGGCTATTTTCTCCCACCCCATAAAGCCACAAAACTTGTATAAAGCAATACTTCTTTTTTTACTTTCACCTGCCTCTTCTTGCAACTCTGGCTGACCATCGCTTTTGCGCTTATTAGTACTAACAATTTCTCCGACAGATGCCATTAAAAGAGCTCAGCTCTTCACAGTTACAATGACCGGTAGCAGAGACTGTAATTCGTGCATGCCATTGTTATTTGTAAATTCTTAACAATTCGAATTGATGTTACTCGTTACATGAAAGCAAGAACACACATTAATTTTCAAATCAAAACTCTTGAAAAATATCAAATCAGTCGAAGCAGGGATCAAACTGTATTTTTTCCCTTTCAGAAAAAACAAATATTTGCCAACAAAATTAAATAATTTTTTAAAAAACTGTTTCATTTTTACACTCAAAAAATCTTAAGCTAAATCGTGATATCGGAAGATTTTTTGTTGAGATCGGGTGATCGGGAGAAATTTTCTAAATCGGAAGTTTTCCAACGAAATCGGGAGAGTTGACAGGTATGCTAATGATTTGATTCTGCTTCTACAGAATCTGGCCTTTAGTGCACATTATGTAGGTTTGCAGCTACTTATGACACTGCAGGAATAAAAATAAGCTCTGTCAAAACTGATGTACTTCATGTTTCAAGAAACACTAATCAATGCTTGTTGCAACTGAATCGAGCAATACAGAAACAAGTATACAAGTTCAAGTATCTTGGGGGGGAGGGGGGGCGCATTCACGAGTGACGGAAGGCAAAACGAAGAACTTAATATCCAAATTGGCAAGGCAATTGCGATAATGAGAACATAACACTATTTAGTAGTTATGAAACGAGAATTGTCGAAAAAAAGGAAAGCTCTCAATTTTCGAAACATTCTTTGTCCCTTCTCACCCACTCTATCTCTGCACGGTCATGAAAATTGGGTAATGATTAAAAGGGTGCGATCACAAGTGCAAGTGTCCAAAATGAGGTTTCTCCAAAACATCAAAGGAGTTACATCATTCACAAGGTGCTCATCTCTTAAGATTCAAAAATCTCTAGAGCCGCTACTTCTTCAAATTAAAAGATCTCGGCTTAGGTAGTTTGGCCATGTAAGCAGAATGCCACTGCAGAAACTTCCAAACAAGCTTTACTTGCCAAAGCAAATGGAAAAAAAAATAGTGGAACAACCTAGAACTAATGTAGATGAATCAAGAGGATATTAGATGAAATTGCTTGGGACTTCACCTAAGCGAAATGATGGGGGTGATGGAAGACCGTGAAGTCTGTAGCTTAATCTCGAGGTGCTGCCCTCAAAACCCTCACGGGAAAGAGGTCAATAAAGAAACAGAAAATTTTCCATAAATTTTTGAATGGTTTGGTTTGCTTTTCAACTGCTTGTTCTGTTAAAGTTGTATTTGTACAAATTTTTCATTTCATCTACCATCTTCTTTACTTCCTCAATTATTTTTAGTTGACGAATTGTAGGAATTCCAGCTTCGTGGTATGAAAACATGTGCTTTTGATAGCATTGTCATCAGATCTAATAATAGTTCCTAGCAGCCAACTGCGAGAATTTACAGCTCTAGTAATAGTATGTTGGTAGTAGATTTACTAATGTTCATATTTCATAGAGCTTATACCAAGTAGACTGCACTAAACTGCGTATCTTGCCCAGCAAAACATAACAAATACGGTTTTAGTAAGCTGCTGCTGTAACTGTATTTAGGTTAAAACAGCCATTTAATAGATTTCAATGACTAGGCCTAGAGCATGGTCTGCACCATCATTCTTTAAGAAAACAGCTTTTTGGGCTATGTTTCACTCTGTTTTACACAGCCATCTAAAATAGCTACTGTAGGGAGTTTCTGTTGTAGTTTCCCCGCACAGAAACGTAATCAATTTTGACCACTATTAATTCTGAAAAAAAAAACAAAAAACATAAATGTAAGCAGTTTTGGAAGTTGTATTGAAGTTTTTTTGAATGTTTAAGACCAAAACTAAATGTTCAATTTTGCAATGATTCATTAGTAACAAAGATTTCACATAGCACCATGTAGAGGCACAAAATAAATCAAATACCAAATCTTGGGTAAAAAAGGTCTCTGTGCGACCCCTAAACTTCAATTTTTTTTTTCAAACTTTGTACTCTTGATTTTCTTTGGCAACTTCCTATTTTGAAGAAGGTAGAAAAAAAATTCGAAGAGGTCGGGGCAACTGCAACACCCTATTGTACACCCAACATTTGCAAACCTATTGGCAATTATATTGCATTACAGCACTTTTTTCGACTTTTTTCGTCTGTCATTGGTCAAATTGATTTGTGTGTGTTGTTTTTGTGCCCTGCACAAAATGCAGTTATGTCCAGGAGGTATACTTTTGTACATGTTTAGGCGAATTTTGGGGGTCATTAATTTGCGTCTGGCGAGAATTTCTCACCAATCAAAATGTCTGTCACTACGCATTCAATAGTCAGAAGTAGTTGGCAAATGCTGCAAAAGTGTTTTTGAGAGTATACTTTCGTCTATCATTGAGCAAATTTTAGGGGTGCTAATTTGCATGTTACTCCCAACTCCACCACCAGCACCCTACCAGACGCTCAGATTGTTAATCAGGCCATCTTGGCACGTGACTCTGTGCAGTTAGAAATTGGTATACTTTCGTACACCAAAATCGAATCCTTATCCTTATACTTTCGTACACCAAAATCGAATCCTTATCCCGTTTTGGCCGTGATAAGGTTTTTTTCTTTTGCTTTTTTTTCTTTCCAAATCTTGTACGCCCTTCTCCTAAACCACAAAACATCGAAATCTAATTTTTGCGTAAAGTTAGTTGTTGAGCTACCAATGCAATTTTGTCTCCCAAAAATTTTTGGAGCCACTCTCCCGGGAATCCCCCAAAAAAATTACTTTTTTGGACGGCTGAAGCTAGGGTGCCATTTTTTTGTTGAAGTCAGTAAATATTTAACAGACAAATATTTTGACACAGTTTGTAGTACCACTCCCAAATGGACCTCCAAGAATCAACTTTTTTGATATCAGTAGGTATTTAATAGACACATATTTTGACAGTTTGGGGGTACTACCCCCTAAAACCCCCCCAAAAAAATCAATTTTTGGAACGGCTTAATCTAAATTGCCGGTTTTTTTTTTGATATCAGTACATATTTAAGAGAAAAATATTTTGACATAGTTTGGGGGTACCCTTTCCCGAGAACTTCCCAAATGGAACCCCCAAAAATCATTTGTTTTGAATGGCCTAACCAAGAGTGCCAGTTTCTTTCTTAATATCGGTTAACATTTAAGAGACAAACATTTGGTTACCAGCCTTTAGGAAACCACTCCCAAAATGGACCCCCAAAACCACTTTTTTTAACGGTTTAAGCTAGGGTGTTTTATATCAGTAGATGCTTAAAAAACAAATATTTGGACATAATTCGCTAGTACCATCTCACCGGAATCTTCCTAAATGGACTGTTCAAAGTTAATTCTTTGAACGACTGAACTCAGAGCGCTAGTTTTTTTTGAAACCTATAGATATTTGCGACGGTCGTTCAAATGGTTTGCACTTCAGCAAGCTCCCATCTAGTTCCCTTTCAAAATCATTTCTTTACGCAAAACTTTTCTTTACCACTTTTCATGCATTTAGCGTGTTCACTATATAGGCCATCAATGCCATTTGCTAAGTTCTCAATAGCTAGCAACCGTTACCGTCAGTTAGTAGTTAAATGGGCAACAAAAAATATTTATTGCAATTAAGCAATATTGTGCGTGCATTCACGATGATTTCTAGCCGTTAATTTAAGAATTAGCTTTTTAAAGTTACTTACAATAGAATGCTTCCAAAAACACCTCTTCAAAAAAATTGACAATTTGCTGTGTCATTTGGAAGAAGTTTAAGGGCCACTCGCAAAACCTCTGTTGCTCTTCATCATTTCTTCAAATCAGTTTTAAAAACATAGGAAAAAATTGTCGCCAGAAACAATGGAACATGTTTCTTTTCGTATGAACATATGTATTTAAGCAGCAGATGTTGTTTAAATCTTGATCTCTTCTACTATTTATTTCAAGGACAGAATAACGTCGTCTTCATGGCGCTTTATTCTGCTTTAATTAGGAATGACATTTCAAGAATAGTACTGAGCATTACAAGGCAAGCACCACTTTTAAGCAAAAAATGGATGATATACAATCGAAAAGCCAATGCACATTAACAAAGCAAAACTGCTTTGTTCTATCAAAAAATCTGGAAAACCATAAATTTAAAAAACTACGTAAGAAAAACATAAAACATTTAGCAGTTTAGCACTTCATGATTTTCAAAATACTTGATGCAAACACCAAGCACTATAATCAACGAGTAAGCACCAGGAAAAATCAAAACGGAGTAGTTACCAATGACCACAAACAACTAATGTTAAGCGAAATATTTTTTATATCTTCAGCTTATAGACAATTTAAACCACTTTCCAAGTTCTGATGAATAGCATGCTAGATAGAGAGGGATTGGCAACGTAGAACATTTAACTGCTCTGAAACAAAACCAATTCCAAAAACCAAATCCAGAACATTGCATCTCAATTTGCAAAATATCAAAGGTGGAGTGAAAAACTCAACATTCAACGGCAAGGCCAAGGACCGACTTTTCGAGGACAGACTTGTCGAGGCCAACAACAAGAATGCTCGAGGCCAAGGACCAAGGGCACAGTTTTTCACAAAACTATGGTGGGCAAATTTTCTGCTGTTTTTAAACGCGATAGTGTTTAAGATATTGCATTTCGTTTAGCTTTTCATGATAATTTAAAAATGGTAGTTTTAACAATAACAAATGTCATTTTAAAGGTTTTGGCGGGGCTTACCGATCACGCGTATTTGCAGGCAGAAATATGCTTGTCATTTGACAGCAACGTTTTGCCTTTTTTGTTTTTTTCCATTTCCATTGAAAAAGATACCACGCTTATTTCCGCTGGTAAATACGCGTGATCGGTAAAACTCGCCTTAGGCGTTAGCAGCGATGTTGATTACGTTTTGTAGCGGTATCGTGGTAATGAAACAATTAAGGCCACAAGGAGTTAATGAAAATAACTAAATTCTAAACATGGAAATGGTCAATTTTAAAACCTAAGCTCGGTGCAACCGTCCAGTGATTATGGATTCTCCATCCCCAAAGTTTTAGAAGTTTTTCAAACTCTCAACCCTTATTGCTTGGTTTAACGACTTCTTTTCATGGATTTCTTAAAAATGTTACCATATAGGCCTTGTTACGCATTGCAAAAAAGTGCTTAGTTAAGGATTTTCGTGGCACCCACTTCGGAACAATCTGAAATTTACAACAAGTGTGGCGCTTGAAACGCTGAATCGAATTCCACGTTTCTTCAAATGCACAAGTGGGCACCTCGTGACCATCTGATGTCATATTTATGTCACTCTGTCAAAACTAGACCTGTTACTTACAATACTTCATTTGCGTATTATTTCTTATCTCGTTAGTGCCCGAATGTCAAACTTTTCCAAACAAGTTTGCTAACCAACCGAGCATAAACAATAAAACTTATAACGTCATAGACACTGACGTCATAAAGCAAACAACCGTTTTGTGTAAAAAAGCTAAAATTTTACGGATTTCTACGGGTTACGTTTGGTCTGATTTTGAAGCGTGACGGGGCAACACTACCCAAAGTAATTTTAGGAGGAAACATAAGACCTTGACTACAAACTTTGCCGTTTTTGTTGAATTTAGTCCACGTCTTCACTTGGTATTCATCAATTATTTCAAGCCACCAGATTATCACGTGACATATATTTTGCGAGATAAATTGCGTTGTAAAAATGATGATGAAACTTTCTTGTACGGGCTTAAGTCGACTATTACAGTTTACGACGCATGCGTAAACTTGAAAAAAGTCAATGACGTCGTATACTGATGATGTCATCATTCTTTGGTTATCGAAATACACAGTCCATTGTGGCTAAAGTTTAAATGCTACCTGTATTTGTTTTTATTTTTTATATTCACTGCTTGATACAAAACCTTCGAACAATATGAAAAGAAAGCACGTGCAATAAGTTATGTGGTCACCAATTTTCATTGAGCTTAGTCAACGTTTTCCTATTTAAACTTATCGACCATCGCAAACTGCAAACTTGTCACTTGACATTTATTCAACATAAACACTTGCAGTTTATCAGCAGAGCAAAGCAAACCCGATCTGTACCAATCCCAGCTGTAACAGTACGAGTTATAAAAAGTTTGCAAATTTTTGTTGACGTCACACTCTGATGAGGTCATAATTCCTTAATCTTGACTATATTTGTGCTCTTTGCAACTCACTATGTTCAATCAAAGCCATTGCGTAGTTTTAAATAGTAAATCATTTTGAACAACCGCCAACCAAATTAACAGGCAAATGTGTCACACGTCGATGACGTCATGGTTACTAACGCTTGATATAATTTGCATAAATTATAAACATCCATACAATGCGAAATATACCTTACAAACATAAAAAGTATTGTACCATTTGTTCAAGAAGCTTAACAATTTAATTGTTGTTCAAGCCATTTTGAAGCAAACTATTAACATGTTCAGTGTCTTTATAGAAACGTGCATTACTCAGTAGAGATCATGAAATTAGTTTTATAGGGCAATGTTTTGGAGAACTTGGTAATAAAAAAGTGAAGTTACTGCACATATTATAATACGTCAAAGACCGCATATACTGGTTGTATTACGTGTGTTTAGAAGCGCTTTGGAAACGGTTTCACTGTACTAAAACGCGAAGTGGCGGAAACTTAAAATTAAACAGAATGTGCAAAGTGATTAATAAGTTGTCCAAAATTGCATTTTTTCCATCTTTTGAAATAAAACAAAAAAGACATCTCTATTCCTCTTGAGGACTAATCCAAAAATGTTTTGAAGCAACTGCAAAAATAAATTCAAATACCTATTAAATATGATAAACGATAAAGTGCAAAAATATGAAAAATATACGAACAAAACCTAAAAATATCTTAAGCAAACAAACAACAACAAATTTCTGTAAAAGAGCATTTTGTTTAAGGTTTGTCTTCTTCCTCTTCTGCATCCGTTGCTTCGTTAAGCAGCTTATTTTCTGTGGTTGTATTTGATGTGTTATTGCAATAGACGCAGCAGCATAGCTCCGTGCAAGAGACGCCGACACAGTGGCATGAACACTGACTGATTTGTGTAACTATTAATTCTTTTGCATTTGCAAGCAAGATGTTTCATTAATTCTGTGGGAGCTTGATTGCTAGTAACCCAACGAATTAAAATTTCATTAGAAGAAATTCATGCGGTGTTAGGGCGTTAATGAATGGTTCGAGCGCTCTTCGTTCAATTGCTGTTTGATAGTTTGCTCTATAGGTGTGCTGTAATAGCGCATACCGACAGGGAGCCAGCCTGTGCTCGTTGAAAGATTTCATACAAAACAATCTGTAGCGTGCTTGATTGATGTTTGCCCAAGATTGACCATAGAGTCTGCACCAATGCCGTACCTATGAAGGGGGACCGAGCCCCCACTAACGACTACTTGTGCCCTCCATTTGGGTTTATTCGGAGAACTTTTTTTGGGGTATCACGTAACGACAAGCCAACAGGCCAAAAAAGAAAAAGTAATTATAACGTTCAAAGGTAATTCTCATTTGAAGCTTTTTCGAGTTTTTGCAAAACTTCTGGCCATCAATTTTCCCTGTACATATGTGACACAATAATGCGTATTATTACCACGCTTTTACGGATGTGTCGCGGAATAGGGATGTAAGTCTATAAAATCGTTACCGGTATTTCGTTAGCAATTAGGACCTGAAACAATACGGGAAAAATTATTTTTTTAAAGATAAACATAATTTGTAGCTGTAAAATATCAGTTTTTATGTGGGAAAGTTCAGTCTATTTTAGTGCTCTCCTCCCACTTTCGGCTAGTGCCACCTCATTTCGTTTGCTCTGGCGATGGCATTGGTCTGCATACAAACTTTTCCAAACATGCGTTTATCTATTGTTTAAGCAAAAACTCAAGAAGTTCTTTTTGGTTTTCACCATTGCTCAAATATTTCTTCCACTGTAAAAGAATACGTTGCTGTGGGTTGGAAATGCGACGATGAACTGAGAAAGAATCTTATTCTGTCCGTTTGGGTTCAAACGATTTTATGGAAAAATTCGAACATGTGTCAAACACTATATCAACTCGGGAGACTTTCTATGAACAAGCAGTGCTGCAAACCTTTTGAAGTAGGGAAGAAGCAAAATCTGCATAACTGATAGGAGTTGAAGTTTCTGAGTAGCTATGTATATTCAGAAGCGGGCAGCGCAAGTCAAAAAAAGTTGCGCCGCAAGCGCACGTGCAACTACTCTGAAAATCTTGCGCCGCAAGCACATGCGCGAGTGTAATGTTTTGAAAAGTATAATTCTAATTGACTCACTGCTCAAACTGTGCAAGGCTACGATATGGAACCAATATTCAAAACAAATTATGCACGCTACCAAATATGTAAACAAAAGATTATTGATTTCGTTTAAAAAATACATACAAGCATTTGAAAATGGGGCGAAGAACGTCTTCATACCTTACAAAAAAATACTCTCAACACCCGCGCTTAAAGAAACCAGGGTGTAAAAATATTCCACTAATAAAGTATTCTTGTGATGACAAGCGAACAACTTTGGAACCACTGCTTTTTTCTAACGGCTCGTCAAGAAAATCCTTTACAAGCTTTGATGCATATTTTGTGCTTTTGGACTAATTAGCATCACTCTCGAACGAATGAAGCACGCTAAAAAATTATCCTATTTTTTGTTTAATGAAATTGAACCATTTAAGTACTACTTATTAGTTAAAGCTTTGCCAATGCTGTCATATAGTGTTTCCGGTTTGATTTGAACGCGGTATTGTTTTGCAACTTTCTCTTCTACACTCTGCATAGAAACGCGTTTCTTTGAATCGTCACGATTTTTCATAGTAAATCATTTAAGAAATATGTGTTTCTGCGAGTATATAGCTCAGTTACGTGTTGTGTGACATATATTGTAGTTGATAATTAAATTATACCACATGCGTTTCTATATAATATAAAGGGTATTTAACACGACTGTATTTTGTGCATTTTTCATGAATATTTCATAATTTTTTTTGTGCTTTTTCTAGTCTTTTTCTTTTGGCAAAGGTTATCATATTACCATATCTAACCTTTGAAGGCCAATATATAGTGTCCCCGGTATTTTATTTTGCTGCCTTATAACCCTGGGGTCACAAATTTGAGACATTGGGGATCAAAATTTCTCTCTAACGCCACAGCCACTCCTGTTTGCAATATCTTTCAAGTTTTTCCGGACTAGCAAAAAAGTTTTTGTTGTTTCTTGCAAAAAAAAGTTTTTGTGTAATTAATGGTTTTTGTTGTTTCTTGTTTTTGAATTACGGTAAAAAAGTCGACTATTGCGATTAACGCGTTGAATGCCCAAACGTATTTCTAGAAAACCAATTACAAAAGTAATTTTTCTGTTAAAATTTTGATTTTACAATCATTTTTTAAATTACTGAGTGGAATTTTTTTTGAAAAATCGGCAAAAATATTTTAAAGTGAAACGTTTCAGCGAAAGAAGATTTGTGTTGTAAATCCTCTAAAAGTTTTGCAAGCATTAAACGAATGAAATTTACCATGATGAGGCTTTTATGAACCTAACTCTTCATAGGCGTAGCAAAAAAGGGAGGGCAAGAGACACCTTCCAATTGAAATGCCACCAATGACAAAAATAACAAAAAACAAAGCCTGATGTATTTTCAGTTTTTTTTAGCATTTTTGCGTACAGCACCATACGTGTACAAAAGACCAATATCAATATTGATGACCAGGTGGATTGGGCCCCTCAAATCAATTTTGCCATTCAATTTAAATGGACAACCCGGTAGAAATTTTGGGTTTTTGCCCAAAACATTGCAACCTTATGCCCTTATTTAATCAAATCAAATCTTTCATTATACTCGCTGTAATAGGCTGAAGCGTGTAACGAGTTGGCAGGGCCCGTCTCCGCGTCATAGCGCCCAGGCAACACAGCTCCTTTCGAAGAATCGTCGCAGCGGTGGCGAGCCGTTGGCAACACTGTGTCTGATTTGACCGGCCCAAGATTTGAACCTCAGACCTCCCGCTCCAGAGACGAACGCGTTACCGCTCGACCATCTGGCCGGTCCCTTATTTAATCATTTTGTGATTTTGTGAATTTAATGCACTAACATGACTATTTAGTAACCATCTAGTGCGCCAATTTCAATTAAAGGTGGTGAATCATCCAGCCAATTCCGGTGGTTTACAATAGCTAAAATTGAACTATAATTTTGATATTTTTTGTTTTAATTGTGGGGCTGTGTTTGCAAAGATATTCAACAAATACAATAAGATGTCCCCTCGAAAAAAATTTTTGGAAACTCTGAGTTTTGTTCTTCCCGCCAAAACTACAGTTCTCTAAACTATTAGGCCTACTGTAATCTTATTAAACTATTAGGCCTAACTATCTCTAAACTATTAGGCCTAATAGTTTAGAGATAGTTAGGCCTAAACTATTTAGAAATAAACTATCTCTAAACTATTAGGCCTACCACAGTTCTCTAAACCATTAGGCCTACTGTGGTTTTGGCGGGAAGAACAAAAGTCAGAGTTTCCAAAAATTTTTTTCGGGGAATATTTTTTTGTATTTGTTGAATATCTTTGCAATCGCAGTCCCAAAATTAAACCAAAAAACATCAAAAATTTTAGTTCAATTTTAGCTATTGTAAACCACTGGAATTGGCTGGATGATTCACCACCTTTAAGAATCCACCTCCAATTCTCCAGTTTCTACTCGACAAAATACTTTCGACAAAAAAAAAAATTAACTAAGGAAAATGTTTATTGAACAAATTACTGAATTTGAATTGAGAGGGCCTGTGCCTCTTAGTCGCACATGTACTTCTAAGACTAGTTATTATCATGAATCTCCCAAAGCAAACATTTGAGTGATTATTTAATGCTAAAATTATTGCAGGGGGCTGTATACCATGCATCTCCTACCTGGGCCAAGTCACTTGCAAAATTAACCCTCCAAATTCAAGATTTTAAGCGTGTTTTGTATTTGATCTCTAAATAAAAAAACTCACCAGTTTGATTTTTTCAATTGGCTTTCGAATTTTAAAAATTTAGTTCTTCCAAATGGCTCTAAACACGTGCGAAATGTGATCCAAATGGTATTAAAATAGCTTTTTTTTTTCAAAAAAATCGCCCAGCGGCCGGCCCTCAGACCTTCGTATGTGATATGTTTGGGTTTAACTACTTTGCTCACCACGTCTCCCAGTTTAGACAATTTTGGAAGCCTTTTTAACTTTTGGTTTAAGTCCTTTCCCTTTGGAAAAATCCAGGTTTCATGCCAACCCAATCCCCGGCTTCTCATCTTCCATTCAATGATATCTTTGTCCCATAAAAATCCCGATTTTCAAAAAAATTTGATGACGTCATTGCGTGTGGTTTGCGGTTTGGCCCTCCCTCCAAATCAAAAATCCTGGTTACGCCTATGTATCTCGTCAGTGTTTTTAGAAAAACAAACTAAGTGCTGTTTTAGATTTAGTTCCAACTAAGGTACCAAAAGCTTCTCCATACAATATTTTAGCTGCTCTTAGCCATGTATTTAATTTATCTTTGAGTAAAGGTGAATTCATGAACAACTTTCAAATTGCCAAAGTATGTCCCGTCTTCAAGAAGGGAAATGCAAAAAGATATCAACAACTACAGGCCAATCAGCTTATTGTCAAATGTATCAAAAATCCTAGAAAAAATCATGTACAGTAGGTTATACTCCTTTTTCTTCCAAACTACTTTTTCTTCCAACAGCAATTTGGTTTCAGAAAGAACCACGGCACAAGTCATGCCTAGTTCTTCTTAATTTACAACATAACTAAGTCACTTGCTAACAAAACACCTACCCTTAGAGTATTTTTAGACCTATCGAAGGCTTTCAACATGATCGATCACAGCGTATTGTTATCTAAGCTCGAACATGGTGGAATCAGAGGCACAGCTCTTGACTGGATTAAAAGCTATTTAACCGGAAGAACTCAAAAAGTGGAATGTTCTGGGATTCTATCAAACTCGGTCAATTCCATGAAACAGGGCGTACCACAGGAGTCAAATTTAGGCTCACTTCTTTTTCTTATCTATGTTAATCACTTAAAAAATAGTTTAAAATATGGTGACGTTTGCTGACTCGATCACGTTCGCTGACAACACAAGTGTATTTTTTCAAAACAAAAACTATCATTCACTATATGCCAATGCTCAGCAAGATCTCTATAACATTGATCAGTGGATGATTTCTAATAAATTATCAATCAATGCTTTCAAAACAAAATGTATGTTGTTTAGGTCAACTAAATCAAAAACTCCACCAAAACCCACCATTCATCTTATTAAGAAACTTGATATTGAACAAGTTAGCTCTCTGAAATTACTTGGTACTCATATTGATGAGCATCTAACTTGGTCAGTTTATGCTAAACATGTGCTCAACGAACTGAGATCTGGCTTGGCAGCTGTGAGAAGAGTAAAACCTTTTTTGAATCAAGGAACACTAATTACTTTATATTATTCATTGATGGGCAGTCACTTGCAGTACTGCATCTCCAGTTGGTGCTAAGGCAACACAACAATTAAAAACAAGTTACAGAAAATGTGTGACTAATTTATTAGGCTAGCATGTGGTCGAAACCGCAACAGTGACATCACAGACATCAGACACAGAGGTGGAGTCGAGGACACAAGGCTCGAGGCCAAGGCCAAGGACACAAAAAAAATCCGAGGCCGAGGCCAAGGACAGCCTTTCGGAGGACAGACACTCTCGAGGCCAAGGACAGGAATGCTCGAGGCCAAGGCCAAGGACACAAGCGCAAGTGCTCTCCAAAAAAAGGTCTTCACAAAAATTTTTCAGGCGATCTCCAAAAAATAAAAATAAAAATAAAAAAGGTCTTCACAAAAATTTTTCAAGCGATCTCCAGAAAGAACGTTTTCCAAAAAATTTTTCAAGCGCTCCACAAAATTTTAGCGATTCAAAAAATCGTGCTGTCCTCGAGCCGAGGACAGGCCAATTTTCGAGGACTTGAGGCCTCGAGGCCAAGGCCAAGGACTTGACCTTCGAGGCCAAGGCCAAGGCTAAGGACTTCAAAATGTGTCCTCGAAGACGTCCTCGAGGCCAAGGACGTCCTCGAGGACTCCACCTCTGATCAGACAAAAATATGAAATACAAACAATTGATCAACTCTTATTTAAAGACATTGCTGTATTTATGTTTAAGCAAAGCAAAAATAAAAATTCTTCAGTATTCAGCAAAATCTTTGTTACTAATCTTTCGCAATATAATACTAGAAACAATTCTAAAATAATTCCAAAGTTCTGCTCAACCAATATGTGCCAACAATCTATTTCTCACCGTGGCCCATCCCTTTGGAGTAAAGTACCAACTTCTTTCAAGTCCCAGGATCTCACACATAGCATCATTTAATTTAAAAATGCGAAAATTTTCAAGTAAAGACTTAATACAAGTCTGATTTTTAGGGCATTGTTTGCGGTTTATGTGTAAAGTTACAGTGCTGTTTTGTTCATCTTATTACACTCTTGAACAGGGCTAGTCCCGAAAAGAATCTCTGCTTGGTGGTTATAACAAAACTCCTAGAAAACTCGGAAAGTTTATCTTGGCTTTTGTGTCGGTATAAACTGGTCAAAGCATGCTAAAAGATTATATTGTGTTGTCGTCAATAATCTTAAAATCCCATTCCTATGTCCTTGAAAATCTGTATTTTTTCTTTCTTCAATTTAATTATTTTTGTTTTTTTCTCCTGCTTTGTTCTCTTTCTTTCAGGTTTTTCTTCGAGTCTACAATCCCAGTAGTTAGCAGGATTGGATGATGGTGACTACGCACGGTGTACGTTTAACTGGGCTAGGCAAACAAAAACTGAAGTTGTGTAGTCAATTATCGACTTGAACTTTAAATACATACAACCCACTTAAGCTGGTTATTGATCTCGATGGCTAGATATTATGTCTATCAATTCTTGGTTCAGATCTATTTGACATCAAATCAGAATACCATCACATACATAACATTTTGCAAGGGCATGTTTAATTATACTCTATGAAACGATTGTTCCTGATCTATTTCTTGCTATAATCTTATTACTCCCCCTATAAAAATAGCTTCTACTGTCCTTATTTGTTTTCGTTATCTGTCTTTTGTTGCAATTTACTTTTTTTGTCTGCGTTTTTTTTTTTTACGTTACTATTTCTGACTACTGCTTGAAGGCTTTGACAAAGTCCTGGGGTGCCAAACCTTAGCACAAAACCTGATGACTTGGTAATGATTTACTAAAACATAAAACTGCTTTCATGATAAATGTAGGCAAATAACTGCTTGCTGGTGAATTCCAGTAGTTCGCACAGCAAGGTAACTAAAGCCATTGCCTTTTAAGTTGAGTATCACCGGACTCTGCCAAACTGATCTGAGATACACATCATCAACATTGCATAGACACAAATTTAGTTCCTCTCATGATTATACATTCGTTCTGACTGAGATATCGGAGAGATTACAAGTTATGGTACTATGTACCAGCTATTTATTTAGACGCAATGTGAATGGTGTGAATCGTATTGCTGTATGTTGGGTAAAATTATTTTGATGCATATGTATCGATTGCAAAATTGTTATTGTCTTGATGCTATGGCCAACTGCTACTTGAAAGGGTTTCCGGACCCGGTGAGGTTTCATTTTCAGGGTGGTTTTTCTTTCCTCACCTTGCTCCGTTGAACCAAACGTAGTTTTGGGCCGGTTGCGCCACCCATCGCCCACCTACATAACCGTGCCTGGCCTTGCATTGGTCACTGTCCCTCTCTTTTCTCTTTATCAATCATTCAAACAACTTTCGCCGTTAGTTTTACTCCAGCCGTTAGTTTTACTTCCATTTTGTGTGCCTGCGTGTATGTTGATGAGTGTGATTGATCAGCCCTACAATGTACTTAAGCTGGTTTGACAGGTGTAACGGCCATACAAATAAAAATCGCTTTTATCCTCTGAATGTCTTATCTTCTGACGTTGTGTCGCTACTTCCTTTTCCTGATTCTACGTGTTATTATTGTGTTACCATGCATTTGCTATTGTTGTGATGGTCAAGAATAAAAAAGAATGAATGAATGAATGAGTTTTTCTTAACTTTAATCACATTTGATTGAAAAACAATCATTCCTAATCGTATTTAAATTGCGCTTGTGCGCTTGCGCTCAAAATTGATAAAATACTTGCCGCGCAAGCGTTCAAAAATAATTACGCCGCAAGCGCTATCGCAAGTAAAATAGTTGCGTCGCAATCTTGCGCCACCTCTGTGTATAAAACTCATCATATTTATAATTGCAGCATGGGGAGGGATAGCATTGCTTTTCGGAAATGAACAGTTTCCTTCAATTAACTCCAAAATTACTGCTTTGGTAGTTTTTGCCATTAAACCATCATACGTGGCAAAAGGACAAGAAACTGGTCTAAGTCTGTACGTCAAAACATCTTTCAAATCAAGACGCAACTGTTTTGTAAGTAAAATCATCCTTGCAAATATTCTTCTGTCGGTTAGCTCAAGACCATGTTTAATTTTTTCAGATGATGAAAAGGTTTTTAATCTTTTTTTTTTGCAACTGCGATTGATGGCTTTAAAATGTTTGGATGAAAACTGATGTTGCTGGTTTTTTAAGAGATCAATTTTTTAAACAAAGCATGGTTCAAATCTGTTTATTTTGATTATAAAAAAATTAGTAGTAGGCCTATTTTTAAATAAATGAATACCAACTTGTACCACGACGTAGTTCCTACCGGTAGTTGATTGACTGCCGGCTGGCTCACGATTTGACACCAATCTCGGTTAAGGTTAAACAATCAATTACATTAAATATTATTTTTTCTCTTCATCATCCTTTTCGAATATGTCAATATTTCCATTTTCGAAAAGTTGAAGGCAGTTGACTTCAAAAACTTGGTTGGATGGTAAGCTAGCTAATAAGGACTGTGAACTATAATTTACATTCATAGCAAATTTTTTTTTGAAAGAAGTGCATTATTTATTGCAAGTAGAAATAATTTAAAACTTTCCTACCAGCGACACTTTCATAACATGTGTTATTTTTTTTATTTGAGTTTAAGTGTTACTAAAGATGAACGAAGGAATTGGTTTCAAACATCAAAATTGCTTCCTGTAGCCTGCAGTAACCTATTTGTTTTAAGTTAAATTCTGGGGTTTCAATAACAAATACCTGCTTGATTTGGTTTTATTTCATAAAACTGCAAGCTTATTGCTGCAAAGGTGTATTAAAGAAAAGAGAAAAAATGCTCAAACAAATATCTCTAAAAAACCATAATTTCATGTCTTGTTCGATCTTATAAATTTAGGGTAACTGCTTGCCGTCCAGCAAGGTTGCCAATAAATATTTGCAACTTGTAAATTGTAAATCCTTAAAAATTGAACGATTTTTTAATGCTAAGGTACAGTGGAACTTGCGCAAGATCTAACAAGATGATGACGTCATCGACGTGTGACGTCATTTGCAGAGCTGGGCAAGTCCGCAAATCCGCAATTGTGGACTAACGAAAAAAGTTGAGGACAGGCGGACTTGCAGACTTTGGCAGTTTAAATTGCGGACTTGCGGTTGCGGACTATTTTTAATTTTAGTCCGCAATTCCGCAAGTTTTATACGAATATTGAAATTTTTTACTATTTTTGTAAAATACTCATGTTTTTACCCAGTCAAACAAGAGAAATCAATTTAATTTTTTCGAGTTCAAGTTCGGCAAAAATATCAAGTTATTCGAGTTCAGGCTGACATAAATACTATAGGTCTGCTTTTCGACATAATTGCTTTCTTTTTGTTGACATGCTGTTTGGTAACGTGAGAAACGAATACATGCCGCGTCCTCATCTTTTATGCAAATAATTGGTTGATTTTTTAGAACATTTTAGAACCCCCTTTTATGCTTGTTTTAAGAATCTTCTAGAACTGTCATTGTGGTAATTTTAACTGTATTGTCTTTAGACCTTTAATCTTCTAATCTTTAAGTTTGCAACTAGTGCTCAAATTAGATAGTCTTCGACAGTACGAGTGATGTGGTGTCTCAAATTTTCGTAGTTTAGTGTATCAAGTTAGATGTGTCGTAAGTTGGTTGCTAATGTTTCTACAGTGAGACCTCGAAGTAGTTTTTTAGTAATATAGTCTAGTAAAGTCTAGCATAGTGTTAGTATAATCAACAGCGTAAATTTTGGTCTTGTAAATTTTAGTTAATTGATATTGATTTGGCTAGCTGATAATTGACTTCTTGTTTTGCCGTGCTCCTTTGGATGAATCAAGTTTTTGGTGTTCTGTGAGGAATAACATTGTTATATTTATATCCAAAGTGTGATATGACTGCAGAAATATGAAGGATACGGCGTGCGGCGAGACAGGTTACTACAAGCGGGTCTAACCTGATTCAAATTGGAGTCAACACTGTTTTCTCGAGTTCGGCAAAACAAGTTCGTTTTTTGGGTTTAAGTTCTAATTTGCAGCCCTGGTTCAAAGTATGGCTTTGTTGTTTTTTACCGTGAGTTTACAAAATTTGCCACTGACGTATCATTTTTTGTACTGGTAGCCAGTGCCGTCGCTACGGTGAGGCCAGGGGCGCCGTCCCCCCTCTAACGAATGCTTGTGCTCCCCCATTTTGGTTCATTCAGAATGCTTTTTTGGAGCATCGCGTAACGACACGACAACAGGCAATAATGGAAAAAGGAATAATAATTTTCAAACATGATTCCCGTTTGAAGTTTTCTCGATTGTTTGCAAAATTGCTGGCCACCAACTGGCGTGCATAAATGTGACCCAATAATCCGTCTTATTAACACGTCTTTACGGATGTGTTGCGGAATAGGGATGTATGCCTACAGAAGCGATACCGGTATTTCGTTAGTGATTATGACCTGAAACAATCGTGAAAACATTTTTTTAAAAGACCAGCTGTTTTTTTAGAGCACACTCAAGATTTATTTTAGTTCGCAGTCAGTGGCGCAATTAAGGGGAAGAGGCTAAGGGGTCATCAACTCCCTTTAGCCAAGTCATTTAGAAAATATAACCAAAAAAAGAAAAAGCGTTTAAACGTGTTTTGGACTTGATTAATGTATATGGGGGCTTAAGAGGCTAGACAATTTAAATCGTTCAATGACTTCTGAATTTTAGCAATTTACTGTAATTATTGATATGGTTTTAAAACGTGCGAAATGTGATTCAAATGGCGTTAAATCGCTATTTTTGCCGCAAAATTGCAAAACTCACCCAGCAGCTGAGCCCCCTCTGTAACATGCTTGAGTAGCAACGGTTTGTTTAGCACGGGACCTAAATTAGACAATTTTTGTGCAAAAAACATTTACTTTTGGTTCAAGCCTCCTCTCTCTTACTTAACAAAACCCTGGTTGCGCTTCTGGTCGCATTCACTCCTGTAGACATATTTTTCAAGCGATTATATTGGCCGCATGCGAAACAAGCTAATAAACGCTGCCGAGCTTATATGATCTTTTTCCAAAGATGAATAAAAAATTGTAGCTTTAAAATATCAGTTTTTATGTGCAAAAGTTCTGTCCATTTTCGGCTAGGGCCCCCTCACTTCGTTTGGTCTGGCGACGGCACTGCTGATAGCGTGTGCTTATCTCATTCCTAGAGTATTTATTGAAACTAGGGACTAAAAATTTAGTAATTTGATTAGTGATATGTTTTTTTGCCTTCTACTGCCTTTGCCTTTCCCTGCCTCAAAAAAATTGTTTTCTTAGAATATATGGTTGCAAGCGGAAATGCGGTTTGTACTTCGCTATTTGATGGCTTCTCACCGTAATTCAATGGCTTTTAATCTCCAAATCCTTAGCTTCATTGTAGCATTTTTGAGGGTTCGCCGGAGGGTTGAGCATTATGCTTCCACGCAGTTTAGGCATCTATTGTATAAGCAGAAGCGCAACCAGGAGGGCTGGGGGCTAAAAACCCTTAGTCAAGTCACTTAAAAACTTTAACCAAAATTACAAGCGTTTGAATCTTTTTTGAGTTGGACCTGAAAGTAAAAGGGGCTGGGCTCTTCAATTCTTAAGTTTGCCATCCGAAAAAGCAGCTCAATAACAAGTCATGCTGCGTGCGGTACATTTACCACTATCAACGATTGTAATTAATTCCTTCTATTGCGTGGAATGTATTCACCATTCGTTTGCTATACGTCCCACAAGTCACAACTTTTGACTTATTTTTGCCAATCAACTCTGAGCAGTTTACTTCGGGACGTGGTTGATTGCAAAACTTTTTCACTCGGTTCATAAAAAGTTGCAGACTCGCGTTGCGGACTTCAAATATTACGAAGTTGCGGACTTGCAGTTGCGGACTTCAAGAATTACGAAGTTGCGAACTTGCGGTTGCGGATTCAAGAATCTCGAAAAGTCGCTGCGGACTTGGTACAGATCGGGTTCGCTTTGCTCTGCTGATAAACTGCAAGTGTTTATGTTGAATAAATGTCAAATGACAAGTTTGCAGTTTGCGATGGTCGATAAGTTTAAATAGGAAAACGTTGACTAAGCTCAATGAAAATTGGTGACCACATAACTTATTGCACGTGCTTTCTTTTCATATTGTTCGAAGGTTTTGCATCAAGCAGTGAATATAAAAAATAAAAACAAATACAGGTAGCATTTAAACTTTAGCCACAATGGACTGTGTATTTCGATAACCAAAGAATGATGACATCATCAGTATACGACGTCATTGACTTTTTTCAAGTTTACGCATGCGTCGTAAACTGTAATAGTCGACTTAAGCCCGTACAAGAAAGTTTCATCATCATTTTTACAACGCAATTTATCTCGCAAAATATATGTCACGTGATAATCTGGTGGCTTGAAATAATTGATGAATACCAAGTGAAGACGTGGACTAAATTCAACAAAAACGGCAAAGTTTGTAGTCAAGGTCTTATGTTTCCTCCTAAAATTACTTTGGGTAGTGTTGCCCCGTCACGCTTCAAAATCAGACCAAACGTAACCCGTAGAAATCCGTAAAATTTTAGCTTTTTTACACAAAACGGTTGTTTGCTTTATGACGTCAGTGTCTATGACGTTATAAGTTTTATTGTTTATGCTCGGTTGGTTAGCAAACTTGTTTGGAAAAGTTTGACATTCGGGCACTAACGAGATAAGAAATAATACGCAAATGAAGTATTGTAAGTAACAGGTCTAGTTTTGACAGAGTGACATAAATATGACGTCAGATGGTCACGAGGTGCCCACTTGTGCATTTGAAGAAACGTGGAATTCGATTCAGCGTTTCAAGCGCCACACTTGTTGTAAATTTCAGATTGTTCCGAAGTGGGTGCCACGAAACGATAGAAATTCGCTCAGCGTAACAAGGCTTAATAGTTTTTAAATAGACGTAGTGACTATACGACATTATTTTCTAAAAGTATTGCAAAATGCTGTAAATAATTTTTAGTTTGAAAATAAATTGAGGTACCGTATCCGCAATTTGCAAACTCAAGTTCTTGGAAAAAACGAGGTTTTGTGGGCAATGGCAAAGTCCCCATGCCTCCATTGAACAGTTTTGGTGATTAAAATGAAAAACTTTTTTGCAATTTTTAAAGATTACACAATTGCATTCTCGAAGCAATTTTTAAAAAATACAGTTAAAGTTAAGTTCAAAAACTTTAGATTTCCCACATTTTTCCAATTCTAATTTCAAGCCAATCTTTTCTTTACGTTTTAGTGCATGCTATGTCTCTCCATAATCCATTGATTGCCTATCAATAAATGAGCGCACATGTTTCGGCAGCCAAAAGAGAGACTATAAAATTTAACATAAGGTATTTAATGACAAAAGGATCCCAGCAGGGCTGTATTAAGGAGGAAGCATTGGTGACATTTGCCCCGGGTCCCATCTTCAAAATATCCATTATAGTGTAAAAGTGCAAAAGTAATAAATCATTAGTTTTTCATAAAAATACACAAAGTTTTCGTGGCAGCTTTGCCTACTCGTATTTTCATGACGTCATATGAAAATTCATTAAGTGCAGCGCAGATCTTTCTAGGCATTCGAACAAGTAAAGTTATATTTGATTTCACAGTCGCTTTTTTAATTCTTCATGAAGCGTTTTCTCCGATACAGTATAGTTTATTATTTGAGATTCCTAGAGGCAATTTTCAACCCAAAATCGTTTGGCTGATGTGGCTTGGTCCCTAAACCACTTACCAGTGATTAGAGTTGTTCTTTCTTTTCTCAAAAAAGAAAAAAAAAGAAAAAAAAACATTTTTCGCAATATTCGCTAGCATAGTTTTGGAAGAAGTTGGTTTTCTCAAGATGCCTTATGTTAGTTATGCCAAGGATACACTTACATACTCTGTATAATAGGCTATCCCTGGTAACTGTATTACATTTCATTATCATGCACATATACTCTCTTCTGAGTCAACACTCAGGTAGGCAAAGTCATGTTTTAGCATTAGCAACTCAAACATATTTGCGTCCGCCTCCCAGGATTTCTCGTTATTGCCCTGGATGCTCTTAGTGCTTTGCTTTTTGCTCCATCTGCACCAGAAATAAACCGATTATTGTACGCTATCTTTTGCCTCTCATTCTCCAATTAGAGCTTTCGCGCAGTGGCATTTAAAATATAGTTTACTATATGACTTGGTTATCACATTATGCACTGTTTTTCAAATAAGAAGTGGAAACGAATTGACAGACTAGAAGTTTAAGTTATTTTTCTTTAGTTATTTTCCTTTTCAACCAATTTGTTTGCAGGCACCGAGATCCAGACAAGAAGTACTTAAACACACTAACTAAATTAAAAACCGCATCTAAGAAAATTTACTACAGACAAGAATTTGTTAGAAATCTGAACAATCCTCGCAAAACCTGGGAACCAGAGGTGAAGTCGAGGACACAAGGCTCGAGGCCAAGGCCAACGGCACAAAAAAAATCCGAGGCCAAGGCCAAGGACAGCCCTTCCGAGGACAGACCTTCTCAAGCCCAAGGACAGGATTGTTTGAGGCCAAGGCCAAGGACCAAGGACACAGTCGCAAGTGTTTTCCAAAAAAAAAAGATCTCCAAAAATTTTTTTCAGGCGATCTCCAAAAAAGGAAAACAAAAAAGGTTTTCGTAAATTTTCCACGAGGTTTTTGGCGTTTTCCTACTTAATTTTAAAAATGAACAAATTTCTACTGCTGTAGAAACAGATGCAAATGCACATCAGGCTATATGAAAATCCTCCAATATAAACTTTCGAGGAGAAGATCTGCTAGTGTATTGTGTTAGTACAGACTAGAATTTCTTTAATGTAGATAATAATCCTACATTCAGAAGTAAAACGCGTGAAGAGGTTTAAGACTTAACCTAAGTAAACCGGTGTGCGTGGGACCGAGTAGTCGGCTGGCATGCTAGCAACGTGTTATCATTCTCGCATCACACGCATATTAGGTTCCAGGTTAAAAGCATAATCCAAAACCAGGCTAAGATGTTTCGAAACGTTCGTCGTACGCGCTGGAAGGAGCATGTAGACGAACTCGAACAAAAATTAGTTGAACGAATTTCACCACCAGTACCAGTACTTCCTCAAAAGAAGACATTGAAGTGCTGGAAAAACAAGGTTCATTCAGTAATAACTAAATTACTTGAAACTGCTTGCTCTATGCGAAAGTCGCTTCGTAAGAAAGATAACATTTGGTGGAATTCTGAGCTAGCAAGCCTTCGAAAAGAGGCTCGCCGAGCTTGGGGAAAAGCCATTAAAACAAAACAAGAAGATTGGGAGGCTCAAAAGCTTGCCCTATCCTATTTCAAAAAGCTGTGAGAAGAGTAAAGTGCAATATTCATGGCATAGCTTTGTAGAGAGCATGAATAGTCAAACACCAACGGCTTGGCTGGTTAAGAATATTCGAAGGAATGAAATGGTGCGTGTTAGCCACGCAACTAAACACAACGGATAATTTACGAAGTCTCCACTAAAAACTTTGAAATATCTGTTCGAAATCTTATCACCGGGTAGCCAGCAGACAGAAAATCATGAAACCAGATACGATTTACTGGACAATCCATTCATGAGACCTGAAGACACTAAAATGGTTGCAAATATATGTTCATTCGAGTGTATGGAGGCAGCTATTAACGAATTTCAACCATTCAAAGCTCCAGGGCCAGACGGGATCTATCCTGTACTGTTACAGAAAGATAGAAATCACTTGAAAGGATATCACCAAGTCAATTTTCAAGCATGCCTGAGACATAGCTATGTGCCATTGGCATAAAAGAAAGGCATAGGTATATTTCTCCCCAAACCGGGAAAGGAAAGCTATTTTGAAGCTAAATCCTTCTGTATGATCACTTTAACTTCCTTCCAACTGAAATGGTTGGAAAGACTAATTCTGTATCATATTAATGAAGCTAATAACGTGCAGGCAAAGGTTTCTGCATCGCAGTACGGATTTCGCGCAGGTGTTTCTACGGAAACTGCTTTGCATGAATTTGTGCGCCGCGTATTGCATTGACTTGTTGGAAAAAAGCCGACTCTGCTGCAAATGCCAGCTGCCCGAACAAAGAAAAGTAAGGTATTTGGGAGTAATTTCGAATGCCAAATTATGGATAAAAAGAATGTTATCAGATCTGAAAGCAATCTAAATCAGAACACTGACAAGGTTTACACTGATGACTCGAAACTAGATGGGAGAGTAGGTGAGGGTTTTTATGCAGAATACCCAAACAACTCCCTAATAAAACAAGAATTTTTTCTCCATGGAATACACAACACTGTGTTCCAGGCAGAAGTCTTAGCTGTTTCAAAAGTGACAAAGCACCTGGTTTTGGAAAAAATGCGCAATCAAAGTATTGTTGCGCTGGTGGATAGTCAGGCAGCTATCACATCACTCATAAAATGCACTGTAACATCAATTACAGTGCTCAACTGCATTAGAAACCTAAACCAGTTAAATAAACAAAACCACGTCAGTATTTTCTGAGTACTGGTCATGCAAGGTAATGAAGTGACAGACTATCTAGCCAAATCAGAATCTAAATCAAAAATGCATGGTCCTGAACCTTTTATTACTGTCCTGCATGCCAGTTGTGTTAGTGCGGTTTAGGACTGGTCCACAGATAGATGGAAATCTATGTGGAATAAACAAAAGACTGCTTGAGGATGAACGAGTCTGTAGGTTGGAGGTCCTCGCGACTAACAATACGTCTCCTTAACCTTAAGATACCTCAATTAAATAGATTAGTGCAAGTGTTAACTGGGCGTTGCAATCTACAGCGGCACAAGAAACCTACAGGTCGTGCTGAGTCTTTTCTGTGTCCAAAATGTAGCCTGGAGGATAAAACACCAAATCATCATGTTGGCAATTGCAAGCTTTACCAAGATATTTGTGTTAAATATTTTGGAATCACCAAAACTACTGTTCATGATGTGGTAACGAAATGAAGCATTAACAAACTGGCCACGTACTTAAAGGAATCTGAAAGGTTTTCTGAGTTGGACCAGTAACCAAACAAAACTACGGCGACGTAGCAGCTACAGTTGCAATGGGCCCAAATGAGGCCCACGCAATGTGTAGGTGGAGTTTACCTAACGGTAGCAGATCCAACTGCACCGCTGCCCATTAACAATAAGAGTAATACGTAATTTTATCGGTTCAAAAAATAGTGCTGTCTTCGAGCCAAGAACATGGCAATTTTCGAGGACCTGAGGCTTCGAGGCCAAGGCCAAGAACTTGACCTTCGAGGCCAAGGCCAAGGACTTGAAAATGTGTCTTCGAGGCCAAGTACGTCCTCGAGGACTCCACCTCTGCTGGAAACTAATTAGACCTGCGCTACCTACAAACCAATCCCGAACTAACGAATCGAAAATAGGTCTTTTAAAAACTGATGGTCAAGAAATAAACGAAAGTTCATTAATCGCTGAAAAACTCAATGAACATTTTGCATCAGTCGGTAAAAACCTGGCCGACAAAATCCGAACTAATGATAACGACCTATTTTCAAATACCTGAACCAGAAAGTGGTTTCACCAATGTTCCTTGAACCACCAAGGCACAGCGAAGTGTTCAATATCATATACTCTCTGCGTCTTCGCAAATCTTTAGGGTACAACAATATTGACTCATACTTCATTCGCATAGCATATGGTCTACTTACACCATATCCTATCTTTTTCATTTATCTTTTGAATTTGGTATCTTTCCTGACTGTCTAAAAACAGCCAAAATAATCCCCATCTCTAAAGCCGGACCTAAAACTGATATTAATAACCACCGACATATATCGTTGCTATCAAACTTTTCTAAAATCCTGGAAAACTGTCTATACCTGTCTTTCAAAATTTCTGGAAAAAAATAAAATCTTTCACCCTAACCAATATGGTTTTCAACAAAACGCATCTACTACACATGCTATGCTGGATATAATGAGCAAAATAAACAACCATATGAATAAAAAAAATTCACTGGATTAATATTTTTGCATTTAAGGAAGGCATTTGATACGGTTTTGAATGATATACTCTTAAAAAAATTACCTCATTAGGGTGTTCGTGGTGTAGTATATAACCTGCTCAAATCTTACCTCACTTGACGTAAACAGTTTGTGCATATTAATGGAAGGTATTCCACAACTAAAACAATACAATTTGGTGTTCCTCAGGGATCACACCTCGGTCCTATACTTTTCTCGATTTATGTCAACGATGTAATCAAAATTTTTGACTTTACTCCTGTGCCATACGCTGATGACACTTGTTGAAATGTCAAAGCTTAAAAGAAAAAGATTTAGAAAGCTTAATGAACCGTGAAGTCGAAATAGCTAATTGTTGGATAAAAGCTAATAAGCTGACAATTAACGCTGCAAAATCTAGTGCATTAGTTATAACCCCAGGAGCTAAAACTGCAACACAAAAAACCAAAAATATTATGTGATGGTCTCCCAATAGCTGTAAACATTAATGCCAAGTACCTTGGACTATAGATTGACGAAAATCTTAAATTTGACATTCATCTCAAATTTCTTCAGCGTTAAATCGCCTGCGCAGTAGGTATACTTAATACATTAAATTGCTATTTCCCCAAAAAAATTTTATTGCAATTCTATCATGCATTAATTTATCCTCGCCTTCTCTATGCGATTCCCACATGGGGTTCTGCCTATAAATCTTATCTCCACAAACTTTTTATTCTCCAAAACAAAGCTGTTAAAATTGGTACCCAAACAAAATGGAATTCCAGTCCAAACTCTTGGTATACCAATCTAAGGGTCTTGAAACTAAACAAACTTTACCATTATGAAGTTGGTAAAATAATGTATAATTTGTACCGTAAACAACATCCGTATACCCTGTCCTAAACCAACACTTCACAAAGTGCAATATCAGACATTCCCGCCCTACCTGCTATTCCTCTTCTCTCATGTTTAATATCCCATTGATGAAAAGTACAAAGCTGCAAAAACCTTTTTTAAACAAGGGTGTTAAAACCTGAAACTCTATTCCCACAACATCAAAATTTTTTCCTTCTCTAAGTTTAAATTTGATTCTAAGCAGTTCTTTTTAACAACATTTAACTAGAATTTTTACCAGAATAGTCTCATTTTATCTCTCTCAAAACAATAACTTCAAATACTCGTAGGCCTGAAGCTCTTATGAGCAAAAAGGTGCATAATCGGAGACTGTTTGACTAGATGACCGTAACAGGTCATTTCCGGTCTCGGGTCATGAAAAATTTTTTTGTTTTGTTTTGCTTTTGCAAACCATTTTTATGAAGTGTATCATTTATTGCATCTTATAGCGACAAATAGTGAATCGAACTGGAACTTGAACTCGGCAGCACTGTATGACAAAGTAAGGCATGGTACACATTAGTTAGGCATAGTTTTTCCATAAAGCAGAGACTGCTGTTACATTGTGTAAGATTTAAAAAATTCGTATCTTAATCCTAACCGAAGCTCTAACCTTAACGTTAATCCTAACCCAAACCCTAACGATAATTTTTAAAATAAAAAAGAGTAAACGAGTGTTCACTCTTTGCTCTCTTATTCTCTTTATGGGTGTTACACATAGATGGGCAAGTTAATGCAAAACGTTAGCTTCGTTAACCACTAGTCCGTTAGCAAACTTCATACCTCCGTTAAAGTTAATCCGTTATTTTCCGCTTAAATTAACGGAAGTTAATGAAGTCCGTTAATTCGTTAATATTTTGCGTGTAATTTACATTTCTTTTTATTCACTCACTTCCAGAACACGCGTAATCAGTAGCGTAGCGGGGGGGGGGGGGGGGGGGGCTGTAGCCTCTCCATAGGCAGTTCGACCAAAATGCAGAATGAGAAAAATACCACACTTTTAGCTCTTTTGAGACTGTTTTATGTACTGAAATGGATTAAAATAGTGATTTACAACATCTTTTGAAACATATACTCAGGGGTAGGGGCTAATTTGTCAAAAATATAACCACAAATGCATGAAAACTTTGAAAAATGATCAAAAATAAGCAATCAAATTTGATTGCTAGTGTAAAAATGCTAAACATAGGTGTCATCAACAAATATGCTATAAACTTAATTAGGAATAGGGAGCTATTCAGTATTAGTTAATTACCAATCATTCTCTCAAATCTCTTTTCATTAGCCTCCCCCCAATTATTTTTCTCTATAAGCTCTGGACGAAATAGATTACTCCATGTGAGTTTTATTGAACAATACGATTTTATTATTGGCCAGCATCTAAATACGAGAATTAAAATTTTGCCATTAGCCACCTCCCAAATACCCCATTTATGCAACCAGTTTGATTATGTTTGCTCTGCCAATTTCAATGCCACGTTTTAAAAGCATTATTTTATCAAAATAGCCTTAAAATTTAGTTATTTTTGCAAAAAAATGCAAAATTTTCGAGCGCTGGGGTCACTGCCCCCAGACCCCCGTGCCTCCGGCGGCTGGGGGCTAGGCCCCCAGATCCCCAAAACAGCCTCCACCCCATTGCGAATTTCTGAGTACGCGCCTGCGCATAATGACACTGTTGAGCTGATTGTAAGGAAAAATTTATTGCTGTGGTAGTCTTTTGTGTTGTGGAAGTTACATTTTATAGTCTAATCAAATTTCAAGACAAAAATAGGTTCATATGCAGTAACGAAGCTGCGATCGGAAAATCTTTGGAGGTTACGAACAGCGATAATTAATAGACCTATGAGGCTGCAGCTTATTATTTGCCTCAAAAAGAGCTCCTTTCTTCGCTTTTTCTTCGATAACACTCGTGCTAATACGCAACAAGTGTTACCAGTGCAAATTGGTTTGTACTGGTACGATGAATGAATGGCGCAAGAAATTAACGATGAAAAACTTATGTTAACGCAACTTAACGTAAGTTAATCAACCATTGTCGTTAAGTTAACGGGTATTTTAACGGAAGTTAATTTAGTCCGTTAATGCGAAAAAACTTTTTAACGGATTAACGAGTTAATGAAAAAGTTAGCTTCGTTATTAACGAATTAACGATTAACGTACTTGTGCCCACCTATGGAGTTACATAATGTAACACTAGTCACTTCTTTTCCTAAAATATTGTCTGAACTCAATGAAAAAGTTTGCGTGAGCAAGAGGAAAAGCATCAATGACCTATAGAGCTCTACTGACTGGAAATTCAATTCTCCAGATAGGGTTCTCATGCCAGAGAGATCCAAAGATAGAGCCACATAGTTCAAATCAAACAAGTTTTCAAATCTTTTTTAGAATACTGTGATTTAGTGTGTAATTTAAGGTTGGCGACGCAGATTTCTCTTAGCCTACCATCAACAAGCCAAGTTCGTCATTTTTGAAATGCTGTTCTGACAGTTGTATTTTTACTAATTGGCTCTATTGTCTGTTACTGAAATGGTAGACTTGAGTTCGATTTTCAGCCGGGTCATTCCAAAGACTATAAAAATTGATATTCACAGCTTCTCTGCTTGTTGTTTAGCAATCAAATGGACAACTGTTAAGCATCCATCAAGGGTTGTGGACAAATGGGCAAATGTCAGCTTGACTCGAAGACCGAAAGGTCCCTTTGTTGTCTACTGATCAAGACAACTTGGTGAATAAAATGTAAGTGCAATTATGATTACATTTTTCCAAAATATTTGATCACTAAACAAAGCAAACATGAAATGTAAACAAAGCAAACATACATAAACAAAATTATTTCTAACAGAACATGTTTTTTTAATACGCTTGCTTAGCACATATACCATTAAAAAAAACAAAAACGAGGGGCAAAAGACATTTTGTCCTGTTGAGTATCAAACCCAAGAGGGTGTCGCCTTTCAAAAATCGATGCCGGTGTTGTTGTTGTAGTGCATATTTATCCTTCTATCACCATACAGCGTCAGACGCCAACTATCGGACGATCCGCACACTTTTCATTCTTATAAGTATTTCCTGTTTGGGGTAATCTGTACCAGCTTAGGAGTTTCCACCGATCAAACGCAGGAATAATTCTGTGGACATCCTGCATTTTTGAATTTTTGTCCATAAAACTTTGAAAAATGGCGAAAACCACGCAATCATTTTTGATTGCTAGCTGAAAAATGCTGAACTAAAAATATAAGCTCAAAAATATGGAGGAGGAATATACTAGAGTAAGTGATTTTCACAGCACCTACAAACAGTGCTCGATGCCAAAGCAGAGCTATTATTTAGGTGAAACTATTCAACATGAGCTAAAATGTGCGACCATTGGTTTCATGTTTATTACAATCATCTGGCACATTAAATCTCTTATTCAAATAGAAATTCAGGAGGAATATACAATATACAGGGTGGCCCATAAGTAGGTATACAGTTATTGCTCAAAAGTGCTACAGGGTTTTTTTATTGGTGGTATATACTTCATTTCAAGTCATATTTCAGTTCCTGGTACTTAGCATGTAATGTGAAGCGCTTTGGAATGTGCTGCTTCGAACGTAAAAGCAAATTCAATCGATTTACATTGTGATTGCTCTATATCTACTTATGGGCCACCCTGTATACTGTATATTTAGTTAGTAGCTCAGGTGGAGTCGAGGACACAAGGCTCGTGGCCAAGGACAGGAATGCTCGGGGCCAAGGCCAAGGACCAAGGACACACCGCGCAAGTATTCTCCAAAACAAAAACAAAAAAAAAGGTCTTTGCGCAAGAAACTCGACAATGTTTTTGCAAAATTTCAGGCGTTCTTCAAAAGAAAAAAGGTCTTGGCACCAAAAATTGCAAATTCTCTGCAAAATTTCAGGCGAAAGCAAAAAAGGTCATGGCCTTAGACCATTTTTAACAAATTAAAAAATAGTGCTGTCTTTGACCAAGGTCAGGGCAGTTTCGAGGACTTGTAGACTTCAAGGCCGAAGACTTGACCTTCGAGGCCAAGGACTTCAAAAAGATGTCCTTGAGGCCAAGAACGTCCTCGAGGACTTCACCTCTGGTTGGAAGTTACCGACAATTACCTAGGCTTAACACCCTGACACTTCTTTTCAATCTTTTTCCATTACCGCACTTCTGACTCATTATCCTCCATGAAATACAGAGGAAATACCTGTAAGTTATTTTGGCATAAAAAACAAAAAAATTCTAAACACCGGGGCCACGCCCTCAGATCCCCGAAACAGCCCCTCCCATTCTGCATCGCAGATTCCTAGTTATCAAGCTACGTGCCTGTTGCAGTAGCCTATCTTGTTAATTGGCTAGACTAGGCAACCTATTTTGCTATTCCTAGCCTAATTAGTAATTCAGGCCTCCCACAACTAACTGCATATCTACTCTGTACTATCACATCATAGCTGCATCGCACTAGGTCTATTCTATTGACTTAACCACTTTTATCGACCTAACCACCCATTCAAATGCGGAATGATTACTATCCATTCTTGCATTCTAATGCGGTAGGCCTACCCCATTACAATTTATCAAACACCTAGTCTATCTAGTTTCCACGGTATAACCTGACAATTAGCTGCCATTCTGCGGCTCTGGTATACTGACCTAAGAAAGCAAGACCCACACTCCACATCCACCGCTTATTGTGCTCGTAGCGCACTACCGCGCATCTAAATGCAAAAAAAAAAGTCGAATCGGGTGTAATAAAGAGTATATGGTGCAACGGTACGTTATACCATAAAGCCCCAGCGAAGCGCTGAAAACCTCGAAAAAAATTGGCCATTTCCATACCGCTTTTGTAAGTTTATTTATTTTCACGATATCGCTGCCACTTTCATAAAATATAGTGGAGCAAATCACTTAAAAAATTAACCCAAAAATGTAAGCGTATAAACGTGTATTGGGGACTTGACCTGTAAGTATATGGGGAGTTGGGTGGCTGAAGTGCCTGGGCAATTCAATGTTTTAACTGGTTTTCAAATCTTAGCAATTTAGTTCTTTCATATGGCTCTAAAAACGTGCGAAATTTTGTTCGCATAACATCAAAATGTCATTTTTCCAAAAACCACAAAAATTGCCACAAGACGAAAACTCACAAAATGATACAGACGCAGCGTGCCTGGTTCATACGAACTAAAAATCTAATATGATCACCGTGCTTTAAAAAAATCTTGCTAAAACTGAACGGCAAAAGTTAAAAAATTTTTTGTAGCATGAGGTTGATCATCTCAGATCAGGAGTGCCCGTTGTGGAACGAGCCGCCGTAACTTTGAGTGGGCCGCACAATCAGTGCCGACCAGAACTACAAAACGGTTTCTTACGAGATTTAATGCAAAAGCTGGCGGAAACTTAAATAAAGGCCAAAAAAAAGTTCTTCACAGTAATTTGAAGTGATGTTTGGCGGAGTTTTAGTCGATGATCAATGAAAGGACATCACGGTTTTTTGTTGTGATTTTATCCGGAATTTTAGGTGTTAACCAAATGAAACCAAGCAAAGTTGGTTGGTACCTTGCAAAATTTCTCTGTTAGTTCGTCTCGAGACCACTCGCGGGCAGCAAAATGTTCTTGTGCGTCCGCATACCGTCCGCGAAACAGAGTTTCGGCAGCCCTGTCTTAGATGATCACTACCAAAACACAAAAACTCTTTTTTCTGCTACAGCAAGTCTAGCCCTTCTGCGTGCAATGTACAATTTATATATATTATTGAGAACAGTGTTAGACGCAAACCATTGCACTATCCACCTACACTGTTCACTGCGATTAAGTGCTAATATAAGCGTTTGGAAGAATGTACATTTGCTTAGGTGTTTCAGGTAGTCCAATGTATACTGCATAGACGTAGACGAAAAAAAGTTTTATGGATTCAAACTGCTTTTGCCCAAATTTCATTTTCACGTTTTGCTCTAACTGTGTCGAAATTCAATCACTTGAAAGCGCACAAAAACGTTGGCCTTTGTTTTTACCAAGCCATTTTCATAGATGAGCATCGAAATTTATTGATTTTCTTATAACCATAAACGGTTAGGCCTAGAACGTTGAATTTTGGACACAATGTGAGAATAAATAAAATCCTTATGTAAACCGATTTAGAGGATCCTAGATCACGTGATTGTGATTTCGGAAGCTAAAAACCGGAAAAAACGGCGATTTTTGAGTCGAAAATTTATTAAATTGCTTATAATTTAGAATGCTAAAATTTGAACACAGCATAGGGGTAAGTAAACGCTTTATGTGTAGCAAGTTTGAGAAAGCGTGATCACGTGACGAAAAACTTTAGAAGCTGAAAATCGGAAAAAAAAAGTTTGAACCGGTATATCTTGGGATTGATAAAAAAAATAAAGTTACCGATATTGATTAAAAAATGTTAGTGGTTTTTGAGCACACTGTTGACAATCTTGATTATGATTGTAAAGATTTACTCCTACTTTGATACTATTTTTTTCTTTTTTTAATTTCTTTTTCTTCTGCTCCTATCTACCTTTGATAAACCGCTAAATGAAAAGAGATCAAGCTTTGATAGATTGTAAATTTACAAAAAACTGGTACTTGCCTGAAATTAAAGGTGGTACGTTGAGAAATCCCCCAAATAAACGCTTGAAAATTTTGGGCTTTTGAACCATTGAAGCTAGATGGATCAAATTATCAGAATGATTAAGACTGGTACTAAAGATACGTCAAAAATAACAAAAAATGGGGACACCACAATGGAGGAGTCCCCTTTAAGTGGCTCATCTAAAGCTCAAAAATTTGGCTACTCAAGCTATACAGATGAAATTTTCAAAATCGGCAAATAAAAAAATAAAATACGACAAAATTTCAGAATGACACAATGGGGGTTCCCCTAGCAATTGTAAGTTTCAGGATTATTGAATATGAAAAAAATACAACGTGTCAATTTTTACATACTGCTGACAAAACAAGATCCAATGTGTTGTATAATATTTTACAGAAGTGGGAACAAATAGCATTGTATCAAAAGCGCAGTGTATCAAAGCTCAACACTCTTTTCAGCCTGTCAAAGCGCAGCGCAAAACGAACGATTTAATTTTTTGAATTTCTGAAGCGCAGCGAAACTTCCTCAATGAACTTTTTGAGTCAGTTGAAGCTCAACTCAATTCTGCAATTGCGGAACGGCATTTTCTAGCCAAGTTAAAGCGCAACCTAACTTCTGCAATTGAAACTTCACAACACAATGCAAATATCGCTTATTTGCAATTTTAGACAGAATAAAAAGCAAATAATTTGCTAAAGAAGGCCGACATTTATCATTATTACGATGAAAATGGAACAAAATTAAGTTCAATGTGTGGAACTGCGCTATTAACCAAAAAAATTTTGACAGCGCAGCACAATTAAAGTGCAACAAATTTTGAAGACTTAAGTCTGCAATGCAACTTCGGCAATTGCAAAGGTTGCCAAAGTTACTTTTTGCTCACCTCTGATATTTTATCTAATATGTCTTATACATTTGGCCTAAATCCTTTACGGCCTAGGCCTTATGTATTTTTTCATTCTTATTTTCAGTTACTATAAAAGCCTGTAAGCTACATACAACCTAATGATTAATTAATTTATTTATCCAAAATTTACCTGAAGATTTTATCTTTTCCTAAAACCAAACTAAAATGTTAAATTCAATTTCAATTACCAGTTCCGGTTTGCATAAACCATAAGCTATTTGTACGGTTGTTTTCTGATTTTGTCCTAAGTCATATACAATTTTTGTCTTGAATCCAAACATATAATGGATACGTAACTCTACAGATCTAATACAAAGCAGTGAAATCGAACTCGAAAAAACTCGATTATTTTGTCGAACTTGAACTCGAAAAACTATTTTTTTGAACTCGAACAAAACCGTTGGAGGTCGTTAAAAAGAAATTATAAAAGATCAGAAAATTGTCGGAAGTAGTTATTATTGATCAACTTACATTGAGATTGCGTTTATCTCAACAGCTGCGTCTCGTTGACTTGTTTATGCCGTGGTGACTTAAAAAAAGCGATTAAAGTAGATAAGCGATGCAATGTTTTCTCGAGTTAATTAGGTGATAAATAGTCTGCCTCGTATCACAAAAACTTTGCAATTATTGCGTTAACTGCTGTCCACAGTTTGTGGAAAAAGTAACGTGGTTAATATTCGCAGCTCTGTGGAATAAATTAGCGAGTTTTGTTTTGACAAAAACATAGGTAGTTAAGAAATAAGTTTGTATTTAAAAAAATTTACAACCTAAGAAATGTTTTTATCGCCACTGTGAGGCAGCACTTTCTCACATATCTGCTTTCCCATTAGGCTAGTGTTTCATCTGCATCTGAATTCACACTTAGCCTACCCTGGCAACCCACCCGAACCTTCAAAACCACACACGAGGGCAATTTCTACACTTGCCGTCGTACCTTTTTCTCAGATTACTCTGATCAAATTCTGACAACAAGGTCAGCAGAAAGAGGATTCTCGACCAGTATCACACTGGCACTCCACTCAGCTTAACCGCATTGCGTCAGCATCACTAAGCATGAACATTATATATGACATCACATTAGCAATTTAGCACAATAGTATGCTATATGCATATTTTAAACTTGTTTGTTGTCATCAGGCGTACATAACTGTGTAAATGCCTACTACAAATTTTGAACCCCAGAAGCTAAAATTAACCTACTTGCCAGTACAACAAAATGCTATATACAACGCCAGTCAACGTTCATAGGAATAAATTTTCATTTACTCGTATGCGCTTTGAAAATTCAGAAGTTACATAGCAGATTTGGAACTTAAAGCTTTTTTAGACAACTTCGCGTTTGCAATTTGTAAATTAGTCAAGTTGTTAATTATAATCCTAACAAAAATAATTTCAATTACACAGCATTCAAATTGAAACCTTTAAGCAAAATTTGTGCATTGTATATGTTAACACAAACCAAAAGCATGAAGTGCTAGTGAAAGCGCTTTGAAAAATTAGTGTATACAGTCTATTCGTGACAGAAAAATACAGTTGATAAGTGCATTTGATGAATTCATACACGTATACTTTACTTTTAACAGAAAATTGAACATAATATAATTTCTGCAATTTTGCAAGTACTTGAATTATTACCTTATGTTATCATAACATTTTTAATGGCAAATACTTAATCAAGTCGTGCGTATAAATGTTTTCAACTTGACAAAAAAACTGAAACGTACAAATGTACGCAAAAACAAAAAATGGTGAGATATGTATATACAAATATATACTAATTTTTGTCAGTCTGAACTCAAAAAACTTGATATTTTTTGCTGTAGTAGTAGTAAATAATTTATTTCACGAGCAGCGCAAAAGAATAAACTATATCAAAGTAAACAAACAATAAAATAAGCAGCGCATACTCATCAGGAGGCTACGAGTAACCGAAGTCTTTGAGCAGTAGACCCCCTGAGTGATAATAAGAAAAAAGCATGATATTCATGTTAAAACAAACAAAAACCTCACGAAGTCGGCATTGAACAAACAAGCCACCCTGCCCTCCAATATGCTGTAGTTTATAGTTACGCAGATGAGCGAAAAAACACAAATGAAAGGTTTTACAAAGAACTTAATATTGTAGAATCATGAAATTTTGAAGTTGGTTTTGAATTGAGAAAAAGACATATTTTTTAAGTTCAATGGTAAGTTATTCCAAATACTTAACCCCTGGTACTTAAAGGATCGCTGTAATCGTGCAGTTTTAAAGGGAGGATTGTTGTAGCTCTTACGGGCAACACTTCTGGTATTATAAGAATGGGTGTGAGAAGATTGTTGGAACATATGTTTAAAGGGCGTTGGGAGATCCTTTTTGCTGAACTTGAACTCGAAAAACTTAAGTTTCAGAACTCGAACTTGAACTCGGACTTGCTAAGATAGACTGAACTCAAACTTGAACTCTAACAAAAATCGATCGAGTTCGCAGCCCTGATCAAATCCGATTGCATAATCAAAGTAAGATGATCTAATCCAAGTAAGATAAGAGATCTGATACATCATGCTAAAATTTTTTTGCCAATTTCATATGGGATTCAATGCACAGGAAGAATATGATTGAAACTGTAAATTTTAAGGTGTCAAGTTCTGGTAGCCTATGCATTAAGGCCTATCCATTTCGAAATAATATGTTAAATGTTGTAATATCTATTTCGGAATAATATGTGGCTTCATCCCCTGCATCCCCGTCAGGTCCAGTGCTTCAGTGGATTTCTTCGAATTCTTGTTGATTGATTTTGATACATTTTCAAAGGAAAAACATCCAAGGACAAAACCACGAAACCTGGATCGGTGGCAACCCAGATCATGCAATTAAGGTTGGTGTGAAAACGATGTTTTTTACCCTTGCATCGATGCAGCCGACAGCAGACTTGAAAAAATAATTGAATAGAGAAACATAAGCTTCTTACCTTTGTACCAACTAACTTCCGGATCAGGCTTTCCTATTACAGCGCAAGTAAATTTCGCTGTGCACCTTTCCTTCACTGAAACCGGTTTTAACGCCAAATTAAATCCTGCAGCTTTGTTGAAGTTCATCTTTCCGTAACTGACTTTTTCAATTTTTAAAGGACCTACAAAGCAATGTATGGATGACTGGATGTGTACCAAAAGTTGCTCATTTTCAACTTTAAATTAATTTTAGGATCTTTTGCGACAACACATTGCAATAAGTTCTGAAATAACGGGAAGAAACTAGGTGATGTTTTGCCGTTTGCGGGGCCGGAGTTTTAATGTTAAATCGTTTGCTTGCTTTCTGGCCTCAAGACTACCGGGGCAAAAGCCAAGGGAAGAGCCACCAGAACGGCAACTACTTGAACCAAGCAATGCAAAAAAGGCTTCTCACCATCCTGTGATTTCAAGTAATCTTAAAAAAAAAACGTTAAAACTTCACCCCGCTTTTGTACAACGGTGAGTAAATTTGATTGGCTTCCTTCTCCTCTCCCGTGCTCGTTTTCAGCTATTATTCGGAAGTAATACGTGCAGCCCGGTTTCAAGTCGCGGACTGTGTAGCGTGTCCCAGTGATTTTATCTTTGATCGTTTGGAAGCTCCTCGAATAAGCATCTCTTTTCTGCAAAAAGCTAAGGTTGGTTATGTGGCAAGTACTTTCTACAAAGCAACTTCTGCTAGTATTACTGGTAAATGAATTGTCTTTAGTTTAATAGAAAGACTTCAAAATTAGCGGTTTATAGTTGCAATTTACCTTTTGATGATAACATTAGGCTAAAAAGAGATTACAAATACTGTAATGGTAGTTGACATTAAAATTTGAAATGAAACTATTTAAGTCAAATTTTGGAAACATTAAACATCACCTACGGCAGCGGTTCTCAACCTGTGGGTAATTACCCCCAAAAAGATCATTTGGCATTGTAAAAAGAGTAATATAAATTAAAAAAAACTTTTATGGCAAGCGTTATTATGTGGGGCTACTAACTCCATAAGTTTCTGTGATGCCATAGTTCAATACTAAATCAATACTAGGGCGACTAGAGTCTTGTATACATTCTTTTGTTTCGTAAACAATTGATAGATTAGTCCAGTTAGTAATAGGCGTGAGCTGAGTATTTTGCTTTTTGGCTGCAGTAGTAACGCTAATTTACCGCCAAAAAATTACTAAGATGCTTCTAAAGAAATGAAGTTACAAAGAAACGTTTCTGAACTTTGGCTTCACCAGTTTTATGGAAAATTCTGTTGAAAAGCCACAGTGATTTGTTTCAAGTTCTATCTCAGAAAAGCATGAAATCAAGCAATTGAAGCAGCATTTTGAGTCTTGCCATGGCGGAATAGAAGGAAAAATAGATTACTTTTGGCGAAAATCTGAGCATTTGATTAAACGGCTACTTGAATTCGGGGAAATGTTGGTGAAACAAGACAAAGCAGTATTGGAAGCATTATATCACATTGCTTTTATCATTGCTTGGGCGGTAAAGCCTTACACAAGTGGCATTTGTAATAAAAAATAACCTTATTTTTCTGTGTATTTGTTTTGGATTGGGAGCTATTATAATTGTTGCTTTTCTCAAAACAGGGTAATTGAAATACATCAGAATACTTTCGGAGTAACAACAAAAAAACGGTTAAGAGCCACTGACTTACGGTTACGGTTTTGATTTTTTGGCTTTTTTCTTGATGATTTTAAGCAAAGAAACAACACACAAAACTACGAATGCAGTATGACGAAAAAATATTATTGTGGTTTTGCTTGCAGATAAAATAACAATATAAATAATTAAACATATGCAATCAAATTAATTTATTCAATAATGAAAGGGTAGATAGTGATTAACTACCAGTAATATCCAAGCCCTATATTGCAACTTCACAGACTAAAATGAAAAAAGTTCTGTCAGAAAATTCGTTTAGTAATGCGGTGCTCTAACAATAAACGCACTTGCAAACAGTAATGCTTAATGGGGTTTCCGCCATCGTATTTTGGAGGATCCCACGAAATCACTAGTGAACCGTCATCCTGAAGCTCACCGAGCTTTATGTTGCAAGGAGGATCAGGGGCGTCTAGTAAATATAGTAAAATAAACTTTAGTGTTTGATACAGGTTAGTCGAAAAAAATTTCGGGTCCGGGTACACTACAAACTCGAAGCTAATTTTTTTTGCAACGAAGAGCAATTTTTCATTCTTGAAATACAGTAAAGACCAAAAAAAAAGGCCTCACCTTATTCGGGCCTGTTTTTCTTCCGAATTTGAGATGAAGACCAAAAACGGTTACCACCCCGATTTGACTTTCAAGATCCGATGCTCAGCACTTCGAGGTTATTACTGAATTCGGCATTCAAACTGTCGGGGCTTCCTAAATCTAGGCGCCCCACAAAAAGTTACCGTGCTTAGGCACTTCTTACCTCTTTGCCTCCGTCTAAACGGCTTAGTTTGATACTGACTGGGCCGTAATAATTAAGCATGCCAAGTTTAAACAGTCCGTCTGATCCCAATGCAATGGTTCCCTTCCCCATATCAAATCTACACTGTTCCCTCGCGTCTTCATGGAGCCTTGGTTGATAATAATGAAGCTGGTTTTTATTGCATTTTTTTCTGTTGAAGCTGTCAATAATTTACTATGAGGATATTTAGGTGGGCAGATCGGCGAGAACATTAAGTTCAGAGCTAGAGCTAGATTTGAAGCAACTTTAATTTCTTATCAAAGTAACTGAAGAAATAAAACAAGACCCAGTTTTCTTTCTTCTTTCTGGCTAAAACGCAATTCGTATTATGATCTTATTTCGAGGCTTAACCAGGCGCAAATCCTATCTTTAATGCTATGTTATTATCTTTACATTATTAAAAAAAAGATAAATTAGAGTTGGTTCACTAGTTCCTTATAAGTTATATTTTTATTGAGATCAGCCAAGGGTGATTGCTTTTTCTTTTCCGAGTCGACTGAGCTTTTCCACTATTTATAAGTATTTGCAATTTGCAGTGCGACAAAAGTTTTTTTAAGTCTTCATCTAACCAACCAACCCAAAAATCAGGCTATCAAGTCTTCAAAATCAAATCAAAAAAAAGATAAAACAATGACTACTGAATATAAAAAAAAAGACAAAAACTGACAATTTTCAAGTAAATTGTAAAGACAAAAAATTATCATATTTTTGTAAGAGCACAACAGAAACTGCAGTATTTGTGCTAGTCTGCTAGATGCAAAAAAATGAAATGAAGCTGAACAAGTACTTTTTTACTCATAAAAACTAAACGTAAAAAAATTTCTCTGGTTAAATGATTTTATTTTTGGAAAACGCGATGTTGGCAATTAAAAAGCGGTTTTGATTCTTTTAATGCCTAAGATTTTTAGTACGAATTTTTTGACAATTCAACAAAACTATCGCTTATACTTTTACAAACAGGGTTTTGCTAATGAGGGGAGACATGACTCAAAAAGTAAATTATGCTTTTTGTTCGAAAAATTCCATTTAGTGGGCGGTATGATGAGCAAACTGCTGCAACTGAAATGTGTCATGCACAGGGTCGGCAACTCAAATGCATCATGCGCTCCCGACCAAGTTTCTATGATTTTCGAAAAATATAGCCATTTCAATGACATTTCGCTAGTTTTTAAAGCCACTTGAAAAACCAACAACTAGCCTCTTCACCTCGCTTTACTTATTGGTCAAGTTCAAAACACGTTTAAAAGTTTGTATGTCTGGGTTAAATTTTCTGAGTGACTTTGGCTAAGGGGTATGCAATAACAATTACGCAAAAAACGTGAGCAAATAGTGCAATAACTACCTAGTAAGTAGCTCATGTCCACTTCTAATAAAGCAGAACCGCTAATTAATAAAAACCTGTTTGCTTAGACTGTAATTGCAACGAGCCACATAAATTATATGTTGTTCAAAAACAACAGCAAAAATTATCACATTTCATTTGAAATGTTTTATTTTAAGTATACATCTGGAAGTTTAAATTTTCGCCAGTTCAACACACCTAAGCATATCTGTAAGATCTCTAGAATGACAATCAGCAGGTTGGACAACGGACAGCCAAAAGCATGTTATTCACGAAAAATCATCTAATTTTATAGTATTATACACAGTGCAAAATGTACATTTTGTTGTTTGAAAGTTCTTCGAAAATATGAGCTGTATGTTTAAATTGCTTGCAACTCGTATGTTTGAAAATTTAACACGCGGTATCTAAAGCGGAAGAGATTGTCAAAAGTGAGGGGATAAAATCAAAGCTTCAGCTAGCAGCTGAGCAATTTTTGTAGTTTTTTGTGTTAAAAATAGTCAAGTTTAACGCCAAATTTTGCACTTTTTTGAACCATATTTTGAAAAAATAAAAAGCAAGTAGACTTAGCAGACTTCAGGCTCTTAAGCCCTATCACTTGCTAGCAGGGATGTGGAAGCGACAATTTTTGAATTATCTCTTGCTCTGCTTCCACCCTTAGCGCTTCCACCACATAATGACGTAATTTTTGCTTAAGATTTTTTAATCTTAAAATTTTTTGTCAAAAATTTTTTTCAAATAAGTCTAGATAAAACAGCATTGCTATCATCAGCTTAAAAACATCATATTATAGAACCAAACTACATAACTGCATTTAGTGGTTTGCCATCGCAAGGATCTGTGCATGCGCGTAGTCAGGAATTCGGATTTGGAGCGGCTCTAAAGCGAAAAGTCCAATCACATGGTCCTTATGTTTCAGCTTAAAGAAATTTCTTTGAACGTTCACCCAGAAGTTTAAAGTAATGAGCGATTATGTGTCTGGAGACGGATTTCCAAGCGTTTGAGATAATAACTTATTTCAATTGCATCTGCGCTGTTACGGGCAAATCTCTGCGTGGCTATAATTAGGTAGACTTTGGGCAAAACTTCTACATTAGCAGAATTTTGCTTTTTTAAGACTTCTTTGTCCTTGTGGGTGGCTGAAAAATTTTGCTAGAAACGTGTATTTTTAGGACAGCAAAATAAAAGAACATGGCAAGAATTACGAAGTTATACACAGTACCCTATTAGAATAATTCTTGTAGCAAACGGTACTTAGCAATAATTAAGACAAGCACTACAATATCATGTTTAAAATTCATTTAATATTAAACTTTGTTTAAGAGACGTTATAATTCTCTCTACTGTTTGCTTTGCAAGGATAATTATCGCAAAGAAAGAAATTAAAATGCTGGAAGTGAAAACTTTGTTTATGTTGGTAAACAAACTGTGTTATACGAGTATGGCCCTAGATTTTAAAAAAATAGGCAAAGCTCTTTTAAAAATATTTTTGCAAAGTCTTTAAAGTTTAGAACTAAAATTGAGAATTTTTAAATACTTCAAATTTTAAAAATGAGTTGGTTAGGTACATTGTTTATTCTTGAGTTGATAGGGGTGAGGCTGCCAACGGATCTAAGTGGATCACAAGCCTTTTTAAATGTTTCTCTGCAAATGATGATCGATAAAACATTCATTTTTCGTCCCATATTTCACAAAAAATTGCACCGCATTCAAGTTTTTGACGCTCGGTATGAATGGCCAAAGTGGAAGCGATGCCCTTTTACATCTTCCAGCTTCGCTTTCTGAAAAATTTGCTGCTTCCACCGCTTCCGTTTCTAAGCTTCCGCTTCCACATCCCTGCTTGCTAGTTAATTCTAGAGAATTTTTACCCTTTTTTTACGTAAGAACAACTAAACTTTGAGTTGAGACTGCATGCACTTAAATTTTACAAGTTTGTAGCCCCATTTGTTTTTAACTTTATTGAAGAATAAAGTGGCACAAATTCATTCTTGCTTGATTAAGAGCTGCTTTTGTTAAGATCATGATTACCATAAGCCAAATCAACAATGGCAATACCATATAAAAGCTCAAGAAACCTCTGCTAATTTGTGATTGATTACTTATAAATGCGTTGCTCTAGCTTTTGTTCATAATTATTTGTTCTTTGAGGCTGGCATTAATCTTAAATTTTGAGCAAAAAATAAGCCTTGTTTTCTTCTAAAATTGCTCTCCTAGGCAAAGAAAATTGCATATTCGGTAAATTTTTTAACTTGCTTTATTAAGAAAAGTGAGATGAATCAGAGGAGCAAGTTTAGAAAAATATAATTTGTTTTCCATGATTCTAACATGATAAAAAAAACTTTTTTCTCAAAGTTTTATCGCGTAAAAAATGACCAAACTTTTTCATGATTTTTAAGACTGGATAAGAACATTGTGATAAAGATACCATTTCAACCAGATCAGGACTTTTCAGTTTTTATCCAATTTAAGCTCTTTGACCCGTTTTCCGTTAGTGTTTTCTACCACCGTTCACGAGTAAGTGCAAAAAAAAAACACACTAACTTAGCTAAAGCATAACCAACAAAGCTGTTTGACTACACTGCAATTTACGAAAACCCATTCCAGACGCAGAAACAACAGAAAGAGGTAAAGTGAGAGTACCAAGTACATAGACGCTTGATAAAAAACAACAACAACAACAACAACAAAAACAAAAAATAGCACTAAAATATTAAAAAAAATGGAAAAAATGACAACAGTCCCAAAAAAGAAAAAAAAAAAACGAAAAAAATGACCCGCTTGACAGCCTGAAAAAGTCTACTCAAACAACGCTTTTTAATTTTCATTTACAATCAGTTCAATTCAATAAAAATCAACCAGATAGTTGTAAATTTTCATTGACCATCGGCCCAGATAACGGTGAAAAACTTCTATACTTTTCATCCGTGCATATCAAATCCTTTCTAATTAAATTCCTAACTACTCTTCTGTTATTGGGCCGATTTGTGAAGAGGTGGACAACTAAACACACTCACTTCTGAAATAAAAGTTTTACAATTTAATTACCAGGCCAATCAGCGGATCATCACTGTCCATTATACGACACAAGAGTTGTGTTTTTGTAAGAAACTAGTTTTTGGTTCAACTGCACATTCAATACATTCTTTGATTAAAAGCAGTAAAGCTTTACTTAAAGGCCACCTAATGTCCGCAAAGCAACGCCCTTAAAATGTAATAAAAAATATTACTAATCGAATGATGTAAACCCGGTTTAGATATACGTTCTCAGTTTCAAAAAATCAATAGCCGTTATTTACTCAGGATTATCTTTCGCGTTTTTAAAAAATGACGTGACGTCATCAGACCCAGAAGTTTGGTGCCTTTAACTTTTTATCATTGCAGAGGATAGGCTATTTTGCAAAGGCATGTGATAGCAGCTTACTAGTCAAAAAGTATTGCGCAAAAAAGGCGTAATTAGCTCAAAGTAGTTTTATTGCAAAGTTCCGAAGTGAATTACCCGTAGCAATCAGCTTTTACTGCTGGTATTGAACAGCAGTTTTACTAACAATAATGATTCTATCACTCTAAAAACTCCAAAAGTTCAACAGTTTTCGTGTTCTATCTGGCATATCCGTACCCAAAACCGGTAGGCTACCATAGCGCGAAAAAAAGATTTTTGACAGAACAAGAAAGTATTGAAAGCTTATAATTACGTAAAAACATTTTACCGTTCTATACCAGTAGGCTTCTGTAGTTTACTGCGTAGGATTAGGAATATATTGGTACCGTGCGATACAAATGGTACAGGTACCAGTATCAGATCAGTAGCCTGGTTTGGTTTGTGTTTCAGAGATTGATCTTGTAGAACAACAGAAAAAACAATGACCAAGTCAGATTGCTGGAGCAAATTACTGGTGGATGGGTAGTAGGTAGGATTATTGGTACGATAGGCTAATAATGGCAAAGAAGCAGAGGTGGGCAGTACCGAATTACTTTTGTACCGAATTACAGAACCGAATTACTTTTTTTGTACCGGTACCGGTACCGACCGGTACTTTTGAAAATAGTACCGGTACCGATACCGACTTACTTGTGCTTTTGCAAAATCGGTACTTTTTTTGGTACTTTTGATTTTATTTGTGGCAACCCTTCAGTTTTTTTAAGATTTTGCAAATTTAGCGCTTTCGTGCATATCTTGCCCTTTTCTTTGAACAAATTGGTCGTTTTTGTGTCCTAAACCGGTGAGAAAAATTTTAAGGAGGGGGCAATTGAGCATTCGTCATACAAAACGCTAAGTGAAGCTTTGCTTTTATGATGATTAATTTCTTTTATGACGACGTCATTATTTTTTATTTGTTTCAAGCGACTTCAAAACGATTGCCAGTAAAACTCTCCTGATAGCATAATAGCTAGTAGCTGCCAATAATTCTGTGTTTTAACGTAATTTTTAGCACCGGTATTGCTTTTTCCTTTTAATTTGTAGTTGTTAATTATTTAACCTGTCTTAATTTCATTACTAGTTTTTACGCCACTGATGTTAACACTTAACAGTACATATATCTTTACGAAATATTTAATCGATTAATGCCATTTAGCAATAATCCTGTCATTTCTACAAGTTTTTGTGGGCTATTTTGGCTTTTTACCTTAAAAACTTACCAGTACGTGCTATTTTCTTAATTCTGAAATTTTTTGAATAAAATTTGAGAATCTCAAGTTTTGCACTCCTGATGTTGATTGTATTCTTTTAATTTCCTATGAAGTTAGCTGTTGTTATTATATATATGGTTGTGTATCCCGTCTAATGGTGCCGAACACGTGGGTATTGGAGGGTTTCATCTCCCAGTATTTTAGTCACATCCCCTAACATTGAAGGCAGAATATCTATAAAGAGATGCACTAATTTGGGGAGAAAATTTACTACATTTTTGTTGGAGGTAGTCACTCTCATTTAACCTTGAAAGTGGCAACCCCACGATGTTCCAAATCGGGTAAAGTATCAAAATTCCCTCCTTATGCTCAGCATAGTTGGACACCAGTGATCCCGTTTGAAGATTGAGGGTGGAGAAACTCTACGAAGCTAGCTACCCCATCAAGGTCTTGACCGTAAATCCCACTCAAGCAAAACAGCAACCCCATCAAGCGAAAGTAAAATTCCAAATGTAGCCCTTCTAAGAGTTTCAGACGCAGCATTGTTGTGACATGTGTAGGTTAAATTTCTGCACACCGAGAGCTAGTAAATGTTTTGTTTTATTAAGATTCACTACTTCGATGTCTTGTCTAAATTATTAAATTTTTGCGATTTTATTTTAATCTAAATATCTAAAGTAAAAGCACCATTTGCGCTGTTTGAAACTTCGTTGAAACCTTGAAATATCCCGTAGTTCATGACCACAGGTTCTGCAATAAGAAGTCTCCGACCATTTCTGCGACGACATGAGCAGAACTTGAAGCTGTGCCTACAACACGTGTGGCAACGAAGACGAGAGAGGACACCCCCTAACCGGAATAATGCATGAAGTTCACTTTTTTTTGCCACCAATGGTCGAACTTTGATATTGCACATTTTTTTCAAAAAGTACCGGTACCGCAAAAGTAAGTCGGTACATTTTAAACGGAGTACCGAGTACCGGTACCGAATTACTTTTAGGGGCAAGTACCGAGTACCGGTACCGACTTACTTTTAAAGTACCGATGCCCACCTTTGCAAAGAAGTAAGTACCGCCTGTACCGGTATGTCACATTGATCCGATGGATAAAAATGTTGCCATTACAGGCAGCAGTTTTGTACTACAATTTCATATTCACAACACTGGGACTTGTAATAACCTGCACTCACTGGTAGTTGTCTGACTGTGCAGGTCTTAGATACCAGTACACCGATCTGATACCGGTAGCCTAGTCCGGTACCGCTAAACTATGGTACCCTTGTAGATTAGTCCAGCCTAATATATTGCCAGGAATAAAATATTTACTGAAACAAAAACCAAACCAGTGCTGATCTGATACTGATACCATTTCTATTGTACATATCCGTACCGGTATATTCCTAATCCTACGCAGTAAACTGCAGAAGCCTACTGGCATAGGTGGGCACAAGTCCGTTAATCGTTAATCCGTTAATAACGAAGCTAAGTTTTTCATCAACTCGTTAATCCGTTAAAAAGTTTTTTCATGTTAACGGACTAAATTAACTTCCGTTAAGTGCTGTTAACGGACTAAAGTAACTTCCGCGAAGTTCTGTTAACTTCCGTTAAAGCTTTTATCGTTAATATCTTGCAGCTTCATTGTGCATTTGAACTTGTTTTTATCTTGAAATTAGATTAGACTGTAAAATGTATCTTTCAAAACACAAAAATACCACCATAGCAATAAATATTTCCTTACAATCAGCTCAACAGCGTCAATACGTGTTCTAGAAGCGAGTGAATAAAACGAAATGTAAATTTATACGCAAAATGTTAACGGATTAACGGACTTTATTAACTTCCGTTAATTGAAGCTGAAAATAACGGATTAACGTTAACGGAGGTGTGAAGTTTGTTAACGGACTAGTGGTTAACGAAGCTAACGTTTTGCATTAACTTGCCCACCTATGCCTACTGGTATAGAACGGTAAAATGTTTTTACGTAATTATAAGCTTTCAATACTTTCTTGTTCTGTCAAAAATCTTTTTTTTACACTATGGTAGCCTACCGGTTTTGGGTACGGATATGCCAGATAGAACACGAAAACTGTTGAACTTTTGGAGTTTTTAGAGTGATAGAATCATTATTGTTAGTAAAACTGCTGTTCAATACCAGCAGTAAAAGCTGATTGCTACGGGTAATTCACTTCGGAACTTTGCAATAAAACTACTTTGAGCTAATTACGCCTTTTTTGCGCAATACTTTTTGACTAGTAAGCTGCTATCACATGCCTTTGCAAAATAGCCTATCCTCTGCAATGATAAAAAGTTAAAGGCACCAAACTTCTGGGTCTGATGACGTCACGTCATTTTTTAAAAACGCGAAAGATAATCCCGAGTGAATAATGACTATTGATTTTTTGAAACTGAGAACGTATATCTAAACCGGGTTTACATCATTCGATTAGTAATATTTTTTATTACATTTTAAGGGCGTTGCTTTGCGGACATTAGGTGGCCTTTAAAGATATGCTGGCAAAAAATAGAAACCCAAGGACATTTGTTGACAATTGTATACGAGGTTTTTTAAATTCCAAACACACGGATACTAAGACAACAAACCAAATCACTACTCAAAAGCCTTTAACTTGCAGACTTCCCTTTCTGGGACCAATCTCATTGGAATTACAGATTAAAATCGGCAATTTTTTTGCAAAAAATACAAATGGGAAAAATCAAAGCTAGAGTTATGACACAATCAAATCAAAAAGTTTTTTTTCAAGTCAAAGAAGGTCAAGCACTACTACATCGGGAAAATGTGGTCTTGTCACCCTCATTGCTCGTATGGCAGCAACTACATTGGTGAGACTGCCAGAAATTTGCTATCAGGCCACAACGAATTTAATCCCGGGTTCAAAAAATGTAAAAACACTGACGTTGCTAACCATCTTTTTGAAAATCCTAACCTTAAAATTGACGCACAGAGCTGGACAGCACTGTTTCGAGCTTTTAGCTCTCATCAGCAGCCCTCAGCTTCTCTAACAAAGTTATTCCCCAGCTGGACAAGACTCTTGGCCGAACTGGACAAACCTTAAGGGCTTGCACAGCGGCAGAGGCTTTCTAGGGAATAAACGATTTTTCACTTGTGGTATTTAAAATAAACAAGTGAAAAAATCGCTGAACCCTTGTAGTAAGGACAGCCATAGACTATCCCTACTTTAGCGATTTTTTCACTTGTTTATTTTAAGTACCGCAAGTGAAAAATCGTTTATTCCCTAGAAAGCCTCTGCCGCTGTGCAAGCCCTTAAGGTTTGTCCAGTTCGGCCAAGACTCTTGGCCGAACTGGACAAACCTTGTCCAGCTGGGGAATAACTTTGTTAGAGAAGCTGAGGGCTGCCGATGAGAGCTAAAAGCTCAAAACAGCGCTGTCCAGCTCTGTGCATCTTATGACTCGAGCTGCTTTGTAGCTGCAGGGTTGGTGGTTGATCTGGTCACCTAACTGCCAGTGGAAGTCGTTATGATTTCCCAGGAGTCGACCACGAAGGACGTCAAACTTTTCGCTTAAAATTGACTTTGATAAACCTAAAAATACTTGGAACTGCTAGGAACCAAACTGCCGAACTAAACTCTTTATTTTGAAAAATTTAAGCACTGACCTACAGAAACTGGACAAAAACGTCGATTAGTCATCGATAACTTTGTATTTGTTCAACACGTGATATTGCTTTTTACTTTTTCTCATTCATTGCACAGCGCTAGTATCGAAAAAATACTCAAGTGTATGTAAGAAGCACTGTTTTACTGCTTGTATTGCAGTGAGGCTACTTTCATTTGAGACCAGTTTTTTACACTTTTTAATGTTTTAGATATTACTTTTCTGATGATTGGACATATCCAAGTCCAAAACGTTTAAACGTTTTACTATTTTAAATAAGATTTTAACTGTTTTTAATCAAATTGAATAAAACTGCCGAGCAGTCAGTACCCAATACATTTTTATTTAGCCGCAACAGTGCACAACTTCGAAAAATTAAATTTACAATTTTACATACAAGCAGGTGATGATATGAAGAAAGTTTGCGACAAGAAGTCAGGACGGACTTTAAGAGTGACTGATTGATTGAAAATTTTTAGGTTAAAGAGAATAGAACAAAATTGAGAAAGAGCCATCTGCGAATTTTTTATTCACTTTTTTAAAGGTTAAGACAAGGGTTTGTGTTAAGGTTTACTTTAGAGTTAGGTTTGGAGTAAGTTTTAAAGTAAAAATTTCAGTTTAGGTCAGATTTGGGTCAGAATTAACAAAAAAAACTACCATGACATAACACAATACACGTCAAAAATTAACAAATACAGCAACATAAAGCAAGTGCCACTGAATTATCAAACAACGCTGTTAAGCACTTTTCTGAATCGGCTGAATTCAAACTCCACTCATCTTAAAGGCGGTGAATCATCCAGCTAATTCCGGTGGTTTACAATAGCTAAAATTGAACTATAGTTTTTGATATTATTTGTTTTGATTTTGGGGCTGCGTTTGCAAAGATATTCAACAAATACAATAAGATGTCCCCCTGAAAAAATTTTTTGGAAACTCTGAGTTTTGTCCTTCCCGCGAAAACCACTGTTCTCTAAACTATTAGGCCTACTGTAATCTTATTAAACTTTTAGGCCTAACTATCTCTAAACTATTAGGCCTAATAGTTTAGAGATAGTTAGGCCTAAACTATTTAGAAATAAACTATTTAGAAATAAATTATCTCTAAACTATTAGGCCTACAGTGGTTTTGGCAGGAAGAACAAAACTCAGAGTTTCCAAAAACTTTTTTCGGGGGATATCTTTTTGTATTTGTTGAATATCTTTGCAACCGCAGTCTCAAAATCAAAACAAAAAATATCAAAAATTATAGTTCAATTTTAGCTACTGTAAACCACCGGAATTGGCTGGATGATTCATCCCCTTTAATAAAAGCTAGATAGAAATTTCCGGAGAAATGGTTTCTTTCAAGCACTTTTCAGTTTTCGGGTAACATGCTCCTATTCTTTTTCAGCACAAAAACGCAACAGTTTCTGTCGGCGTCATTGACAAGCATATTGAAGATTTCAATTGCAAATATTACCTTTGACGATTACGTTGACTTGTCTGTGAATGTTTCCGCTTTGGTTCGCTGCGTGAAGCGTGTACATACCACTGTCGCTTTTGGCCAGATTTCGGATGACCAGTTGAGACACTCCGTCGTTGGTAGTTATTACTCCGCGTTTCTCTAGATCAGTGCCATCTTTTTCCCACGTGATCCTAGGTGCTGGCTTGCCCTAAAAAAAGACAAAAAAACAACAACAATGTTTTGTTCTATTACTAAGAGTTTGTTCTAACCTTGTGCAATGTGCGTATAGGAGCATCAAAAACTGACTCTTAAAAAGTTTAAAGATCATAAAAGTTTATTCAAGTTGAGCCACAGACAGAAAACAAAATTCTGTCTTTGTGTTCAATATGCCGATATCTGAGAGCTGACACTGCTACGCCAAAAAAAAGCAGTGAAGTGTGACATGAGTTCGACTTACACATCTTAGCATGCATATAAAGTAGTGCCTCCAGTTCTAAATTTAAATGGTAATCTTTGACCTATCTTTCTCTGTGTATCTTCGTGCGCAATAAAAAATAAAACGGATTACTGAATATTTAGAATTCATGCATTGGGGCTGCAGAGTGGAAAGACCTCAAAAAAAAACATTTTGTACAGTACTGTGCTTGCACGTTTTTTTAAATTCTTATTTCATTCAGCTGCATGAAGCATTTTGATAGAATAGATGTTCACAAAGCAAAATTATTAACAAACAGCACTTTCTGCTTGTTAATTGTGCTTCGATATGATCCATTTGTTACAGAGCAAATTGATTAATTTAGCCATATTCGGGACAGGCCAAATTGTTTGATTAATGGCCCAGGGGGGATCGATTCGACGCAACTTATTCAAACGTTAATAACTTCCGAATTACAAAAGATAAAAAATCCGTTTTTGCTCCACGAGAAGCTCAATTTTCTGACAAAAATCATATATATTTTTTATTTATTTACCAAGTGACGTCACATCACAAGAAAAAACTGCAACTTCCTCTAGGTCTATCACCAAAGCATCAGAATGTGCAATTCCTTTAAAACCAACACACAAACTTGCAGAGTCAAAGCGATATTTAGTCACTTGGCGAGAAGACAGCGAAGGACCGAAAGGTCATCTAAGTCTACTGCCAAAAATTTCAATTTATATTTTTGTCATTATAGCATATATAAAAAGTCATATATATAAAGACATATACATAGATATATAGATATATATAAATATACATATATATTCATATATGTATACATATATATAGATATATATAAAGATATATGTATAGACATTATATATAAAAAGTCTGAATTTTTTGTCATTATATTTGCAACCTTGATCTTCAATTAATTTCAACATAAGCCAAGGACTATCAGAAGGGATAGGTTTGCTTTTTATCTGCATAATGTTAATAAGTGGTTGATTGCCGTGACGCGGCATCACAGCAGGAGTTTTATTCAGTAACTCAGAGATAATTACGGACTAAACTAAAAGATTCTTTCTATTGTGCTAAAATATCTAAATTACTAGTTTGTTGCGTGAATTAATTGCAAGCTGAATATATGTTACTGCTCAAGTTTCTTACAAAACTTGGTATTTTTTGTACAAAATTTATAAAAGAACTAGCATCAAACCACTGTTTTTTCTGATTCACTTTTTGTTAGTATATGTTTATGACATAACTGTAACAAACGTCAATAAAATTGGTTGAATTTTGATGTAACTTTTAATATGCTGAAGATTCGTAGTCTAATATAATTTCGTAAGAGTTTTCACTTGGAAAACTCGTACTATGGGTTTCATTGTCAGTCTGGTAAAGTGGTAGATCTGGCAATGCAAAAATTGTATTTGTTGCTGCTCTTGCTAAACCTAATCAAAAGCGCAGCGTAGCATTCTGTATATAACAACGCAGTTTGTCTTATCAATCTTATCATTTTTTATCATTAGTCGAGTGGATAAAACGTCTGCTGCTGACATAGTCCGGTAGAAATAGCTTTCACCCGGAAAAAATTTCAATAAGCTGAAATTTGGCACGATGACTCAGGACCATGTCCTGAGCCACCAAAAAAAAATCCCCATGCTTTGGACATGGGACTTACCCTTTTTTCGGCCTTTAAAGTCTGCCATCTATTGTCAAAGAGCCTTTACCATTCAATAGCCAATCTAAAAGTTGTAAAGGTACCAAGTTTTGCATAAAAGTTGCTTTTCAAGTTCAGGTTTAAAAAAATTTACTTTAAAGTTGATGACGTCATTGTTGGTGACGTCATTGTCAAAGTTTTTGAAAAAATGACGTATTGATGGCTCAAATTGTAAATGAGAGTTAGGGTTTTGGTTCCAAACCAAAAATTGCTTAAATCGAAGTGATGACGTCACAAACGTTTTTGATGACTTCATCTGTTACGAGCTTTAATGGTCAGTTTGAAAGAGCATTTGTCTGAACGAAACATTGCAAAACTTTTTTATGGGGGTTTTACTTGGGAGAATTATATTGAGAATTCAGTCGATTGAAAATTAAAAACTGTGTTGTCAGTAAAACTCTGGCCTAGTAGGCACCGGCGCAGCCAGTGGGGGGTAGGGGGACCAGTTCCTTCTTTTTTGAAAGAGCACAACTTCACAAAAATTATTCAAAAGTTAAAATGTCAAGTTAAAAACGCTCAATTTAGGTGTATTTCTTCCCTGAGTTGCAAATAAGCAACGTCAAAACTTTTGAAGTAGGAATGCGTGTATACTAAGTCTTGATATTTAATGAAAATGTAAGATCATTGCGTAGCCCGTATCGCACAGTGGTGAAATGATAATGTCTCGTCAGCATACCGCATTGCTTTTGCGGGAGAACGCGAACGAGACAGGAAGCGGCGCGATTTCGCACCAAAAAAACGCAATCCATTTGTTCAAAACTCATCATTTTCCAAAATGGAGCAAGTTCAATCAGATACCGGCGGGAATTTGGGACGGCCGAGAGCTGACGCGAATTAATTGTCACAATATTCAAATCGTATTTTGACCCTGATAAATTTCGAGAATATTTTATTTGAAAACATTCGGAAAAAACACTAATCGCAGAAGGAAAGCAAATCTCTTCTAAAAGAATGATCCTAAGTCTACTTTGAACGTTGAAATTGATTTTTTATTGTACTGTATTAGGTGCGTTTTACCGATCACGCGTATTTATGCGTGTAAATCTACGCATGTCATTTAATTGGATGCAATTTGCCTGTTTTTCTTTTTTTGCATTTACATGGAATAAGATATCAGACGCAATTAATCTAAACCGCTTTATGTATCTACATTTAAGCCAACCGTCTAGTGGGCCTGTTTATCTGAGAAACGACGGAATCAAAATAATATTGCTCAAAAAGTTTTTGTGAATTACCAAAAGCGAAACTACGATGTCAGCTTGATCGTTTAATTTTATTTTCAGCTGGAGTTGGGGAAAGGCGATCGATCGGCTGGTTTGAATTAATCTAACAACTTCAGTCTGCGTAATGTCAAATGTTTAATACAGTAAATAAGATGCTAATTAATTTTTAGAAAATCTTTATCGATCAATTTCTATGTCCGCATATTACACCGTATAGCGGTGTTGATTGTGAGCAATGTTCTCATTGTGTATCAAAGTAGCGAGTCGAACAACGTAGCCCAAATTGTGTCGAACTTTATATTGAGCGAGCTGATTGGTTGCGAGCAAAAAGTCGCGCAGACGCCGTCCGCCTAATGCCGATCTACGCTTTGCGTAAAATTTTGAGCACAAAAGCTGGTCTTTAGTTCATTTTAAGCTAAAATTTGGTACGCTTGGCGTATTACCTAATCAGCGTACAAGCAGCCGGTTGTTTTAAACAAACTAACGATATGCCCTAACGTTTACGATTTTACGGCCGAGCCTAAAAATTTGCTCTGGAAGCATTTTCTATGCAGTTTTCGGCGCGAAACAAATTTTGATCGCGGTCGTGCCATATAAATAAAAACAAGCGCCTATAAGGAATTGGTCCGTCGCTGTCGCATTATTTTGGTTTAATGTTTACATGCTTATTTCCTACCAACGATAATAATAATAGTATAGAAATCAGTTAAACGAAACTTTGTATTCGCAAACCACAATGCAGCACATTTTCTTCGGTTTGAAGATGGCAAGCAGTATGTGGTGTCAACTGTCAGTTAACATAAATAATAATAGGGAGCACTTATTTTTTCAAAAACCAATCATTTTCGGGTGTAGGCGGGGGTTGTTCGTATGTTTTGCGAATTGCGCCTTTCATTTGTTCTTAATTTGTTACAATACACTGTGGTAGATAGATGGGTAGGTGGCTGCTTGACTCGAGAGCGAAAGGTCCCTTCGCTGTCTTCTGGCCAAGGCAACTTGGTGAATAAAATGTAACTGTAATTATTCGCAAATTGAAATATTATTATGCCAGCTTGCTTGAATAATAACGGCAATCTGCGATCGCGCTTTTTAGTATCCGCTGTTGCATCATCAAATAAAGTAGAATCGTGAAACCACTTTAATTCTATTCTTTCTTATTTATTTGTTTATTTTTTTATACGTCTGCTGCATGAACGACGGCAGGACTTCAACCTGTCATCGCTTAACCCTTGTCCAGTAGTCCTAAATAAAAACTTTCCGATTTGCGTGTGCTTTAATCATAACAAAAAATTTTGTCCCACCCCTTTTTATATCTCTGGGCTGCGCCGGTGGTAGTAATCAAGTAGATAAAACTTACATCTCCCAATATCGGATTAAAATAAAATAATGTATTCTGCAGTTAGAGCAAGAAAGCCTATGTTTATCGAAAAGCTCCCTCACGCAGATAAATGTTAATCGGTAATTTTAGTTTAAGATGCAAGCATTAGCAAAGATAAAAAAAATTATTAAGACTGCGAATTGTCAAGTATTAGCGAGGTTATTATCGATTAACTATGTTTAGCTCAGATGTTATTCAAGAATCTAGCTGATTAGATAAGTTTTTGATCAGATAGTATTTTAGATTAATCAGATAAGTTTGTTCAAACGTTATTCTAATTGATTAGATAAGTTTAGTTTAGATGCAAGGCCTATTCTAGAATAGATTTAGTACCATAGATTTTACAATTTTGTTCCTATCGGATATATTATCGTGCTCGGGACATATTCGTATTAATTTACATATAATTGCGCTAGTTATTATTTTTTTAGAACCATTACATATAGGAGGATGATGCAAGAACTCGAAGATGCCTTGGAACGTCAAAATGATGATGCTGATATTCTCAAAGTGTTGCAACGTTTCTTTTCAAATTTACTACCAAAACTCTTGACAGGTGACATCATCAAAACCGTTTGTGACGTCATCACTTTGATTTAAGCAATTTTTGGTTTGAAACCAAAAACCTAACTTTCACTCACAATTTGAGTCATCAATACGTCATTTTCCCAAAACTTAAAATGTTGCAATGACGTCATCAACACTGACGTCATCAATTCTAAAATAAATCTGTTTGTAACTGCTCTTGAAAATCAATTTCGGTTCAAAATTTGACTCTACAACTTTTGGATTGGCTGTTGAACAGTAAAGACTCTTTGACACTAGATGGCAGATTTTAAAGGCCGAAAAAAGGGAAAGTCCCATGTTCAAAACATGGGGATTTTTTTTGGTGGCTCAGGACATGGTCCTGAGTCATTGTGACAAATTTTTGCTTATTATAAATTTTTTCCGGGTTTCAATGTATTCAATCGTATTTCTACCTGAATATAGCAGATTTGGATTCGATTACCAGTCTGGTCAAACCAAAACTTGAAAACAGTTTGCATTCACATCCAGCCACCCGGGTACATATTAGCAATAGAATGGGCAGAGTGAAGCTTTTATCGAGTGCGGTAGACAGATGGGTAAACGACAGCCTTTTCTCAAAAAATAAACGATTTTTTCGCTGTCTGAAAACAACTTGATAAATAAAAATGCAATTACTTGGAACTTAGGCAAAAAACTTTCAAATTGTGTTAGACGGAGTGTAGTGAATGTTAATTTTTTCAAACAATTTTATGTACGATTTTTCACGGACTTTTGATTCATAGGAAAAAAAGAAATTGATCTAACTTGATACTCGGATTCTTGGTTCATTTTTTTGAAGAATAGTTTGGACAATTTGGAGTACTGTAATAGGTTTTGGCGTCGGATGAGTTTTTTTTTATTGCTTCCTTTGCAAAAGATTACGTTGCCTAATATTGGAGAGTATTTTTTTTTTAATTCAAAAATTCTGCAGTTTTAATGAAGTTTATATAAAAAACCATAAATTAATTTGGTCATTGCTTGTCATTAGATTTTCCAAAATCTTATATAGTACCCAATGGGCTTACCTTCTAGTGTATTATCACAAATGATTTCAGAAATAAAAGCAAAAATTAAAAGTGTTTGCTAGATTGTAGCTACAATTAATGGTTATATACTTATTGAAATACCATTCTTTTTATCATTATTCGTATCATTTTACAAAGACTGTCTAATTCTCAAACGTAACGATTTTTTCTTGATAATATTTCAGATTTTATTTCAGAGGTGGCTTTATAACAAATTTTTGCAAACTTTGGTTGTTGCTGGGATTAGTGCTGAATAAGTTTAGAAAAACAGTAAAAAAAAAAGTATAATCCCAAGATTAGAAATTTATTTGCCGGTTCTTATCTTCGATCAAAATCATCAAAGCTATTCTACTCTTTTTGTCCTCACATCCAGAACCAGCAATATTGTTTGTATGCGATAAAGCCGTTAGATAACTGCAGTAAATTAAAAATATTAAAACTTGCCAACGACATCAGTGAATTTAGATAACTTAGTTATTTATGATCACAAAAAAATCCAGTATAAATTCATCTACTAAATGGTCAGCTAATCGGATCGTAATTTGCAAAGTCTGTTAGTTTGAGAATTTGCTTTCCGCTTTTATATATTGTATCTACAAACATAATTTTTGTTGGTTGTGAATGTACACACATAAAAGCGAAAATTGAAAAGAAATAAAACAACATAGTTTTTTTAAATTTAGCGTGTCCCGGTTGCCACCAATCATTATAAACCACAAATGAAAAATCAATGTGAAACTCAGTAATATCTGCAATAGTACGCCATACAGTAGGGCTGTAGTAGTATCTAATAAGAAATTAGTAAATGCAGTAACAAGTATAATATACCACATTGCACATTTTGCAATGTACATACCCAATAATTGTTTAGTTTGACGTAAATTTTATAAAATTTACAATATTTTTCACTAGCTATTGGTTATTGCTTCGAATAGCATTTTTTACGCAAAGCTTTTAGCAATAATAACCTTAAATAACCAAAAACCGAAAATAATGATTCTGAAACATTTTCTGAGTGATCAAGCAAATCCTGACAGACTTGAACACGATGAGCTTGTTGATCACTTGTCATCAGGCGTGGCACAAATTTTGCAGCAACGCGATGCATCTTTAATTCTTCCGTCAAAATGTGGTGACAAGAGCCTACGGAGATCCCACATTCTTCAGCAAGCTCTTTTGCAGTCAGACGTCGATTCGCTCGCACCAGAGTGTTGATTTCATTAATGTGTGAGTCATCAGTTGATGTGAAAGGACGTCCAAAACGCTCATCATCTTCAACAGACAGCCGACCATTCTTGAAACGTTTATGCCACCTGAAACATGTCGCTCACTTCATGGCAAATCACCGTAAGCCATGTTAAACACGGCAAACGTTTCCGTAGTAGATTTTCCCAGCTTGACACAAAATTTCACACCAAATCGTTGCTCTTTCAAGTTATTCATTTTGAAAAAAATTGTAAAACTTAAAATCCGACGAACTAAAAAACTACCCTTAACTTAACAGAACATAACCAGCACTAAAATAATCTGCAATCAGAAAATGGCGTCATAATCAGCTGATCTCTGTGAACCTAGCGACACCAAGCGAATGCACCTGGAACAAATGAGAGCTGCGCAGTTCAAACAGTCTACAAACTTTTTGAACAGACCTCAAAAACTCTCCACTTTTTGCAATGTTATTGAATATCGCAAACGCATATGAAATGTTGCAATTTAGTGAAAGCAAAGCGGATGCGCACAATGAAGTTATCGGTGTGCTGCTACGTTACACGCAAAGACACTCGCGCAAAATTCTGTGTTGGATGTTATCACTTAAACTTCATGAAAAAACCTTAGGAAGTCAAAATTATGCATATGTTTTTTGAAAATTGAACATCTTTCTCCTGATACTGCTGCTTAGCAGAAACAACAAATTTATTTATAATTTGCATGTTTTGTTTTTTTCTTTTTAGTTCCCAAAAACAAATTTCGAACATAAAGACTACCGAAATTCATAATGCATGCCACTCACTTCATAACTTACGGACATTTTTGACTATGGCATATCAGCAATGTGAAAGAAAATATAGCCAAAAACAAAAGTATTTGCACTTACGTTGGCCTCCAATTTTTTCATCAATAAATACGTTTATATTATTAAATCGCAATTCTTATTTATTAGCGAAATGCTAAAAATGAAGCTTAGTTTGAAATTTGGTAAAATTACACAAAATTGTCTGAGAAATTCAGCTGTGAGCTTCTGAAATCATAATGAAAATTATAATGCCTAAGGCAAAATAGTAAATGAAAATCTATTATCACAACTCTTTTTGAACATCGATAGCAACAAAAGCCGTTCAAGAGATCACTGAATTTACGTTCTTATTCACGTTCCAGTGTACGAAAAAGCGTGACATTATTAATTACAACAGAACAATTTGGATCAACAGGATTAAGTTAAATTTTCAAAAATTTTGCCAGAAACTCAAGGTCGACCTTGAAAAACGTTTAATAACTCCGAATCTAGAAGCCATACAACAATGGCTTTACAAATGAAAGTTGTAGCAGTAAATTTTAGGAAAAGTCAAGAAATTTGATTATTGTGGCTTGATTTCTTCATAACAAAATTTCGAAATAAACAAAGAGGAGAGCTATTCGATCCCCCCCTGGGCTGAAAAGAATTAAGACTAACTAGCAAGCCAATCACTATTGCAAACAAAAGGAATTCGTTTTTTTTACACATTTTGTTCATTGAGACAATTTTATCAAACATACAGGTTTGGCGTATTATGCATGCAATTTAAGGATTGTCAAAGAATGATTACAAAATTAACAGATTGTTTGAAAACTAAATTATGGCAATTTGAAATACCTGCTAATCAAAAAAACACTTAATCGCCTGTTAACTTATTTTGCTTAAGTTGCAAAAAAGTATCTGGTCTCGAGACCAATTAAAGCTTCGACACCGATACCACATTGGTGCGAGACCAAGACCGATTAGAAAGAGCGGAGAACGGTCTCAAGACCTACACCCCAGCCACAAAGCGCTGTGACGTGACTAGCATACACCTGAGTCCAATTCTTGTTCCTTCTGAAGCAATGGTGTTTTTGCAACTCCTCAAGTGGTGAATTCAGGCGCGTAGCCAGGAATTTGCAGTGTGGGGGGGCTGTTTTGGAGGCTGGAAAAAACATCAAACAATCTTGACCCTCATTTTGATCGTTTGATCGGTCTTCTATCAGATTGAGTCGGCTTTTGTGTCCAAATATTGGTGATCTCCACAAAAAAAGTCCTCACTAAAATCAAGATGGCTATTCTCTCCAAATCTAGGTTCTCTCCAAAAAAAAAGAAAAAAAAAAAATGTAGCCAGGCCGAAACCCAGTTTTTCTGGTCCAAATCACATCAGATCATTGACCAATTCTAATCGCCAATACCAAGGGGGGGGGGGGGGCTATTTTCGTTTTTAGTGCAAAGCTCGGTCTCAGAAGTGCTAAAAAACGGGGTATTTTTCATACTCTTTAGGCCAATGGAGGGAGCTATAGCTCCCCTCCCCCGCTACGCTACTGGGTGAATTTGTGAACACAATCAACGCAAGCATTCTTGTAATTGATTGTTTGACCGATTCATATTTATCCTTGTTTCACAAAAAAGCAACGAAGGCGCTATGCAATCCGTACAAGCTTTAAGATTTGCCTTTATTTCCAAGTAACCGTTGAAATTTGCTTCCTTAATTTGCTGCTTATTATTAGCGAATAAACAGAGATATTCAACGAGAAGCGTCGTAATCGAGAACGCAAAAACAAAGATTGGGTAGAAAAAATCAGTGGCGCCACAAGGGGGAGGGGGGGCTGAGGCCTTTAGCCAAGTCACCTAGAAAATTTAACCCAAAATACAAGCGTTCTGGACTTCACCTGTAAGTAAGGGTCTAAAGGGGCTCGGAAATTTAGTTCTTTCATATAACTTTTGATACTTTGCAATTTTGTTCTTTCAAATAGTTCCAAAAACGAGCGAATTGCGTTAAAATAGGCTTCTTCTTTTTGAAAAATCACAAAATTTTTCGGCTTTTGGGGGCTTTGCCAAAGCACCACGGACCAAAGCAACTTCTTTTGCAAGTTTTGATATTTTCCAATTTTGTTCTTTTGCTTTGCTTTTGATATTTATATATAACTTTTGATATTTTGCAATTTTGTTCTTTCAAATAGTTCTAAAAACGAGCGAATTGCGTTAAAATAGGCTTCTTCTTTTTAAAAAATCACAAAAATTGCTCGGCTTTTGGGGGCTTTGCCAAAGCATCACGGACCGAAGCAACTTCTTTTGCAAGAACACTTGCAGAAGCGTTGATGCAACTTTTGTCTGTGTGTAAATGGCCTGGCACGAATATTGTGCAACCATTGCAGAAACGTTGCAAAAGCGTTTTCTAGTAACGTGTAAATGGCTTTCTGCAAGATTTCAGAAAACTTTCGTCAATATTGAAAAACTGCGGCCGTACTTCAGCTTTCTGCAATTTTTTGACTTCTCGTGCCTACATTACAATGCTCTTAACCGTTAGGCGACGTACTTGGACGCTTTTTCACTTTATGGCATTGTCCAGCCACAAATGTTTACTGCACGATACTGTACCTTACCAGCATGCCTACTTGGACAACAAATGAAATAGAATCGTTGATGATAAGTGAAGTTGAAGTTAAGCCTGCAGTTTGGACCACAAACACTGACACGTTCTGAGTGAAGAGACCAAGTAAAAAAATCATAGCTTGGAGGGGAGAAGAGTGGCCGAGGCATTACAAAAAGATGTAAGCACGATATTAAATTGTCTATATTAATAAATTACTAAATGTTAATCATAGGCGTAGACAGAGGGGGCCCAGATGGGCCGGCCCCCCCAATCGAAATGTTACCTATGACAAAAATGTGACAAAAAAACTTTGTTCTTCAGTTTCAGTTTGTTTTAGCATTTTGCGTACAAAAGTAGTTAACAATAGCATTGACGACTAGGGGTCCGGGTCTCCTCAATTCAATTTTTTCAACCATTTTAAATGTAAAATTCGTGTGAAATTAAGGGTTATTTTCCTAAAAGTTGCTACCTCAGGCCCTCATCTTACCTTTTCAAGGACGTTTTGCATTGACAAGGGCCGAATTTATCATATGGCACAGTGCCAGGGGCCCGCGCTCAGATGGTAAAACTTTTTGTTTGGTCTTCATCTATATTTGACAGTAAGATGTAGCGATAATCGCTTGAGTACCAGGGGCCCCGCACAATATAAATCTGGTCCAGAAATGACATGGTTAATATGCGTAACCATCTATTGTACAAATTTTCAATAGCAAATCACTTCTACCTTGCAAGTTTTTGGCGAAAAAAACTTTTGAAAAACAAATTAGCTGGGGAAAATGCTCAATCATCCTTGAACAAATTATTGAATTTGAATTAGGGGACCTGGGCCCCCTGGCCATACATATATCCTTATAACTGGTTAATTTCATGACAAAATAAAAATCTTAAAGGAAAATCTTGTAGTGGATTATTATTTACTGCTAAAATATTGCAGGATGCAGAGCACCATACTTACCCCTACGTGAGCCAAATCGCTTACAAGATTTAACTCCACAATGCGAGATTTTAAACTTGTTTCGGACTTAAATAGGAAGTAAAAGGAAGATTGAAAAATTTAATGTTTTCCAATTGGCTTTTAAATGTTAGAAATCTAGTTCTTTTAAACCACTCTGAACATGCGCAAAAGGTGATTCAATGGCATCAAAATAGCTTTGTTTTTGTGAAAAGTACAAAAATCGCCTGACGGCTGGGAGCTTTGCCCCCAGACCCCCATAGCCTTTGGCGTTTGGGGGACCGCCCCCAGACCACCATCTGTGGTGTTTTTGAGCTACACTAGTTTACTCAATGCGTCTCCCACGTTAGACATTTGCACTGTTTAACTATTAGTTCAAGCTTTCTTCCTTTAGCAAAATCCTGCTGAAGTGCCAAACGTAGGCCACTGCTTCTGATTTTTGATTCTACGATATCTTCGCCCCATAAAAAGTTCCTCTAAAATTTTTTGATGACTTCATTGCATGTGATTTGTGGTTTAGGCCCCTCATTCAAAAATCTTCCATACACCTATGATGTTAATACCGTAATGCATAGGTGGGCATGTTAATGCAAAATGTTAGCTTCGTTAACCACTAGTCCGTTAACAAACTTCACACCTCCGTTAACGTTAATCCGTTATTTTCAGCTTCAATTAACGGAAGTTAACAAACTCCGTTAATTCGTTAACATTTTGCATGTAATTTACATTTCGTTTTATTCACTCACTTCTACGACACGTATTGACGCTGTTGAGCTGATTGTAAGGAAATATTTATTGCTATGGTGGTCTATTTGTGTTTTGGAAGTTACATTTTACAGTCCAATCTAATTTCAAGATAAAAATGAAATCAAAGCAACTAAAATTTACAGCCAACTATATTTACATATTGGAAAAAGAACACCAGTAAGTTGAATAAAATTTTTACTGATTTTGTTGCATTTTTGCATAAGCAAACACGCTCCTCTGGTAGCAGCCTCAAGAAAAAACCGAAAATTATTACAAAAGCCATGGATAACAAAGGGAATTCTTGTTTCTATTCGTCATGAACAAAAACTATATATATCCCACTATTTGCAAGAAAATCTCTAAATTCTATTTCTGTTGATGGAAAAATTACTAATAATCCAGTTGAAATTGCAGAGAAATTTAATGGTCACTTTTGCAGTATCGGAAAACATTTTTCTGATTTCATTGATACCACAAAGGCACCTAAGTTTAATGTTTATTTGTCGAAGCGTGTATCTTCCTCTATGTATTTTCGACCTATCTCAACCGTTGAAGTATTCAACACTATTAATCAGTTAAAACCGAACAAAAGCTGTGGATTGGATGGAATTAAAACTAAATTTGTGAAAATTGCTGCAGAAATCATTGCTGTTGTACTAACCAATTTGTATAATAATCACTGTTTTGCTCTTGGGGTTTTTCCGTCTTGCCTTAAACAGCCAAAGTTATTCTGGTATTTAAATCTGGAGAATTTCAAACACTAACAAATTACAGACCAATTACCCTGTTATCGCGTTTCTCTAAAATTTTCGAGAAGTTAGTTCATTCTAGAACAGTTGACTTTATAAACTCTCATCACCTTTTAACTCCAACGCATTATGGGTTTCGTTCCAATCATTCTACAATTATGCGATTCTGGATATAATTACAGTACATCTACTTACGATAATATTGAAAACCAATTGTTTACTGGGCTGGTGCTGCTCGATCTAGCTAAAGCTTTTGATACACTCGATCATGATATTCTACTCCAAAAATTGCATCACTATGGTATAAGAGGAATAGCAAATAATTTTTTTCGATCTTTTCTGATAAACCGAACTCAACTAGCATCCATAGCTAATGAAAACTCTACTCCCAAATTTAATGGTATAGGAGTGCCTCAGGGGGCCACTCTAGGCCCGCTTCTATTTTTGATTTATATTAACAATTTACCAAATTGTATAAATAGTACTCCAAGACTATTTGCGGATGACACGTGTCTTATGATTAATGCTACTACTTTAAAACATTTGGAAAAAAATCTGGAATCTGAAATTAATCAAGTATGTGATTGGATGATTGCAAACAAATTGACACTAAATACTTCTAAATCTAATTTATTAATTATAAACCCAAAACGAAATGCTTTTCAATGTGAATTAAGTATCAACAGCAAAGCTGGCACTATTCGATCACTTGCCCAAGCTAAATATCTGGGAGTGATTTTGGACGACAATTTGAACTTTCGACAGCAGCTGAAATCTTTAGAAACCAAAATTGCTCGTGTAGTTGGCATATTATACAAACTAAAATATTTACTACCCGAAAATGCAATGCTCAATCTTTATTATGCTTTAGTACATTCTAATCATATTTATGGAATTCTTGTGTGGGGTAACACTTTTCCATCCTATTTAAGTAAATTAAGTAAACTGCAAAACAAAGCTATTAGAATTGTGACTGGGAAAAATTGGAATGATAGCGCAAATCCGCTCTATCAAAAACTAAATATATTACCATTGGTTTCACTTTTAAATTTTGAAATATCTAAATTTGTTTGCCAACACGATAAGTCGAAATTACCGACAAGTTTTTTGAATTATTTTACTTTAACTAAAAATGTACATTCGAGGAGAACACGAGCCTCTTGCAATAATCAATTAACAATTTCACTATTTAAAACCCAAAAAACCCAAAGATATATTGAATACACAGTTGCTAAAATTTGGAACTCAATTCCAATTTGGATCAAAAAATATTCGTTTCAAAAATTTAAAAAACATTATAAAAAATTTTTAATAACAAATTTAGGCTCATGATTTTCGCTTTTCTAGTAATTACGTGAACTTAGCTCGTAGTTCAATCAAGTTATTTTTGGTTGTTGCTGTTTTTGAGCTTGATTCTTGAAGCCGTTTGTTTTTTATTTGCTTTTTTTTTCTTCTACTTAGTTTTTTCCTCACTGCGCTATTTATTTAGACTGCAGCGTGACTAGCAAGGTGGGTGCTCGACCTGATGACTTACCAGTCTCTTCACATCCACCTTGCCGCTCACTCTAATGTGTAATTTATCTTGTGAGAGTTGATTGTTCAAACATTGAGTAGCGAAATAAATTATGTTATGTCTTACTCATGATCATAGCAAAAACATGATAAAATTCGTAAATCGAAAGCGTTTTAATTATTTTACTTCCAGATCTAATGCCTTTAATCTCGTGTGTAAAACAATTGTATACTACATAAGGAAACAAATTTGATCAAAGCTGGAAGTCTCGATTATGATTGGGAATTGTAGGCTGTTGAACGTTAATGAGAAATGGTTTCTTTTGTTAAGATATAATCACTCTTAAAGTTTGTAGCAACCATTCAGAAGTCGATTCCATTCTTTTCAAAAGTCGATTCCATTCCATAATTTCTTGAATTGATGCAATTCAAAAAAGCAACAGACTATCTTATACTTTAGAAAAGAATTTAATGATTATTTTTATCCTTTAGCTTGTTTCATAATTCATAATCTTCTGTAGGTCGAAATAAATAGTATATTTGTACGTTGAAATAAAAAGCTAATGGAAAACTTTGTCTGGCAACAGACAATGGACAAATAAAATTACCACAAAATGTTTACTATATAATCTGAAAAAAAAAAACGAAAGAAAAACTTTTCATAGCACAAGAAGCATATATCAGGCAGACACTATTATAGTAGCAATGTAGGGCATATCAATGTAGAACTATAAATTTAGTAAACCACAGCTAGAGATGCAATGGGGTTAAAATAGAGATGCAATGCCTTAACTGCTGCATTCATTATCATGCAGATCCAGCATATATGAAAGGTAATAAAAGTAACAACCTAGCTGCCTCAATTCTGATCAACAGCTTATTGTCAAGCTGCTGTCCATCTACCAATCCCATTGGCTTAAGAATTGAATAGCTTAACTTAGGCAAATTAGCTATTTTGATACTTATTCTAGAAAACCTAGAACAGCCAAAAAAATAGGTTGCCGGTAATAGAAACGCTGTTAAACCTTTTGAAGCTAAAGCTAATGATAAACAAAGGGCATTAACCGTTAAATCTATATTTTTTTCGAGAAAATTTGACAATTTTTTTCGGCGGTATAGCCATGTAGCCTACGTTATTATTTCTAAACATCTGTCTGTTTTTATTCTTGACAATTTTTGTAACTTTTTTTGGCTCTACACAAACCGGTAAACATCTTAAGCAGGAAAGATTTGAGTATCTGCCTCTCAGTTTTTACGTCTTCGCAATGAAACATCAACTGCTAGAATAGAGTAGTACAAAGTTTAGGTGGAAAGGCCCAAAACAAAGCTTTAATAAGCTAATATCGCAATACTTTTTTGAAAAAATAACCAGTTTTCTTTATCACTGGCTTTATGAACTTTTTCAAACTCTACTTCATTTGTCGCATACATATCCATAATTTTTTTATATTTAACTTTATTTCGGTGATAGTCTAAAATTAATCTGCTTCCATTTACTTTCTATGGAGTCACATGCTTAGCAGAACGCATTCGCACAACTGATTTATGCATGTTATGACGTAACAGAGTCTTGTGTTCGCTGTGGGTTTATGAAGGTCTCTGTGATGATATTTATGCTGTGCTGACAGTAATTAAACCCTCGCTAAGAATCAAAGGTGGAGTTGAGGACACAACGCTCGAGGCCATGACCAAGGACTAAAAAAAAATCCGAGGCCAAGGCCAAGGACCGACTTTTTGATGACAGACCCTCTCGAGGCCAAGGACAGGAATGGCCGAGGCCAACGCCAAGAACCGAGGACACAATTTTTTTAAATTATGGTCGTCAAACTTTCCATAATTTTTGAACACAAAAGTGCTTAAGATATTGCATTTAGTTAAGTTTTTGATGATAATTCGAAAATAGTAGTTTTTTAAAACAATCATGAATACCATTTTGAAGTTTTACACCTTAGCAGCTGGTGTTGATTGCGGTATACCGTAGCTGTATGTGGTAATGAAACAAGGCCATCACCCATGAATGGCAATACAGTTAAATTGTAAACGTAGAAATGGTCAATTTTAAGGTCTTAATTTCATCAGTTAGAGCCCTGATGCAAACGTCCATCGGTCAGGCGCGTTGCCAGAAATGTGCAATGGGGGAGCTGTTTCGGAGGTCTGGGGGCGGAGCAGCAGCGCTTGGAAAATTTCGTATTTTTTGGGGGAAAAATAACTTAATTTTAGGCCCATTTTGAAAAGAATTAATGCTATTAAAATGTTGCATAGAAGTTAGCAGTGCAAAACACAATTATACTATTTGCATAAATGGACAATGTGGGAAGTACTTAGCTTATTGCTAAAATTTCAGTTCTTTGTGTACATAAAATCATACAATCATATACCGGTAGTTCAATAAAACTCTCACAGAGTAACTTATTTCGTGTATATTTTATAGAGCAAGATATAATTAGGGGGACTAATGAAAGGAAGTTTGCGAGAAGTGGTTGGTAACTAACTAATACTTAATAGACTCCCATTCTGAGTTTATGTATTTTTGATGAAACCTATGTTAAATATTTTTTAATGAGCGATCAAATTTGAATAAGAATTTTTGGTCATTTTTCAAAGTTTTTTTTTGATTTATGAGTTTTAATTTTGACAAATTAGCCTCCCCACTCCTAAATAAACGTTTTAAAAGATGCTTTAAGACATTTTTTGAGTCTATTCCAGTGCAAAAGCCAGTCTTAGAACTGCTGAAAACGTGATATTTTCCTTGTTCTGCTTTTTAGCCCCTCCCCTCCAGGCTACGCTACTGCCGCTGATTATGGATTCCTACATTTTTAGTAGTTTTAAAAGCAAACCATATTGTTTGGTTAAACCAATTATTTTTTCGAAGTTTTTAAAAACTATTGCGAAATACTGTGAATTTATGTTTTTAAAATGAATCGAAGTATCGTACCGAGTGTATTTGTAAGCTCAAGTTTTTAAAATTGAAAAAAAATACGGGGTTCTGGGGCGAGGGCAAAGTCCTCATGCCCCGTTAAATAATTTTAGTGATTTTAGGCCCATTTTGAAAAGAATTAATATTTCCAAATGATTTCCAAAACAATTTTTTTGGAAAACGTACTTCCCACATTGTCCAGTTAAATGATTTCCAAAACAATTTTTTTGGAAAAATAGCAATTTTGTAACTTTAAAGCAGATTAGGCATTTAGATTTTCAAAGCAATTGGAAAAGAAAATACCGTAAATGCTAAGTAAAAAAACTTTAGTTTTCGCACAATTTTTCAACGCTATTTTTAAGCCAACCTTTTTCTCTATATTTTAATGCCTGTCAATGAATGATTACGAAAGTTTCGGCCGCCATAAGACATTTTGTTAAATTTAACACGAGGTATTTAATTACAAAAAAACTGAGGGTCCCAACAGGGTCGTATCAAGGTGGAAGGCGTAGGAGGCATGGTTCACAATCGTAAAAACGGAAAAATACTAAACCATTAAGTTTTTTCTAAAAATACCCAATTTTTTGCGGAAGCTTTGCCTTTTCAACTTAATGACGTGGTGTAAAAACTTTATTAAGCACGCTAGGCATTTGAACAATTACAGATATATTTAACTTCCCTCTTAATTTCTTAATAATTCTTCATGCAGCGTTTTTGTCATCGAATAGTTTGTTACTTGGGGTTCTAGGCGGCAATTTCAGCACACAAATTGTTCAGTGAATGTGGTTTTGCCTCCCAGACCGCTTGCCAGTGATTAGAGTTGTTCTTTCCTATCTCAAAACGAATTCTTCGCTGGGGTATTTTGAAAACATGTTGGCGTTCTTAAGATACGTTTTGTTTGTTATATCGAGCTATGCTAATATAATATACTGTAGTATAATATCAATATGCCTTTCCTGGTAATACTGGATTACATTTCATTATCTCGGCACACTTACTTTCTTTTGAATTCACACGCAGAATAAGCTCGGTCATGTTTTAGCATTAGCAACTCACAATTGTTTGTGTTTAGACCCTCGGGTTCCTTGTTGTGCTTATGAATGGTTTAGTGCTGTGAAGTTTGTACCGCCTGCACTGGAAGTATTAAAAGAAATATGACCAACATTTTTCTTCAATGCTTTTAGCTCTCTGATTCTCCGTTTAGAGCTTTCTCACAATGCCATTTAAAATAAGGTTTACTATGACTAGCTTAGTTGGCTATCACATTGTATGGTGAAAATCTGAAAAAAATGACGTCGTCGAGATGTTTTGATGGTGCAATCACTTTGAATAAAGCAATTTATCATCTGACTCAATTTATATATTCATAAAACCAACTTATGAGCAAATTTGAGCCCCCCAAATTTTTTTTGAAAATCGAAAAACCAATGGTGTCGTCATTTTACCTGTCTCGGTTTTGGTGTAGGACAAGTCGGTCTCGATTACAGCCCTGTAAGTTAGAGTCAAGCTATAAAACTAAGTTAAATGGCAGACGATTTGATAACTTCTTGGGAGTAATTAACCGCAATTTTAGCTCACTGTATAATTAATTGCCCATTTCAGAATTGGAAGAAAATAGTGAACATATTTACTGTCTATTAAAAACAATGTTCTAAGAAAATTTATGATAAGTTATCGACAGAATCCAGAGTCTTATAGGCACAATCAAACCTTTGATAAACAGCCTAAGGCATACTGTTTTGGAATCGACATTTGTCTTTTTTTCCTCGGCATACCTTTAGTCCCAGCAATACTGACGAGAAATAAAAAACGAATGTCGATTCCGAAACAGTATGATTTAGGCTGTTATTTAAAAGTTTGATTGTGCCTATAAGACTCTGGATACTGTCTATAGCTTATATTTACTACCGTTTTACAAGTTTTATGTTTTTGCTCAACGATTTTGTAATGAAAACAGCTACGATCCAACCTCAAATTTCTGATCCGGTTGGGAAAATGTTCTTCAAAGCTCTCTGTATGCTTCAATAAGTCTACAAAGAGCCGACTTTGTCTCGTTCAACAGTTTTCTCCGGCACAAAAGATTCTGAAAAAAAAGTGAGGATAATCCCAGGTGTGGAACCAGCTTCTAACCATTTTTTAACAAACTTTGCGCATTCCCAGATCTTCTGCGATTATTAGCCAATTGCTTTTTTGGTTTAATCCGAGTTCGTCTGAGATCAGTGGCAAAGTTAACCGACGACCTCCACGCACCATCTTCTTTACAAGCTCGACATTAGTTTTATTTCTACTGGTGGAATACCTTCCACACCTTGGATCATCCTCAATATCCTCACTTCCTTTTTTGAATCTTTTGCGCCGGAGAAAAACTGTTGAAGGGGACAAAGTCTGCTCTTGGTAGACTTATTGAAGCATGCAGAGAGCTTCTGAAGGACATTTTCCTAAACGTTCCAGAAATTTGATGTTGGTTCGTTGCTCTGTTGTCATTACAAAAATTGTCTAGCAAAAACATAAAATGTGTACAACGACAGTAAATATGTTAACTATTTTCTCCTGCTCCTGAAATCCTCAATAAATGTTACAGTGAGCTGAAATTGCGGTTAAATACTCCCAAAAAGTTATCAAATTGTCCACCATTTAACTTAATCGTATTGCTTGGCAATAAGTTACACAGTGAGCACAGTTCTAGACTCTTTTGACACACCTAGTTTGTGTCAACTGTAGTTTTACCATTTCTGATGATGTTGATCTTCAGAGGCAAGAAAACTTCAAATACAAATGGGTAGTTGAAGTCTATTATTGTTCTTGGAAGAACGTAGATTCCTACCTACTTCTAATCTTCCGTAAACAAATTCTAGTCAGAAACTTGGAAACAACAGCAAATCCGAAACGAGTTAGGGTTCGTATTCTACATAGCACCTCCATTGCTTTCTTGCAAAAGCAAGATAAATACGTCGAGAGCAAGATAAAAGCCATTGCAGAAATGTAGAAGGAACAAGAATAGGAATCAGCTGGGCAAATGCCACGCCACATGGTCCGCAAATATATTGATAAATGTAATGATATGTGCGACAGGGTTGTAAGCAGAGTTGGGCTTTTCAGGTCAGGTTCGGGCTTAAGATTGACAAATTGTCGAACCTAATCTGCATAATCTTGCCTTGTGTTTTCGTATTTTCAAAGTTTTTGACTTTGCTGCACTAACTGACGACTTCGTTTAAGAATCAATACGATTATTATTACATAATCATTATTATTACGTATACGAGCGAAGCCGCATAATTTTTTAGATCTATCTTAATTTTCGGATCTAGTTTTGGCTTTAAATCGTTTTTCGGGTTCGGGCTTACATTTTTGGGTTCGGGCCAGTAATTGTCGGCCTGTTTGCAGCTCTGATATGCAATATTCTGCCATGTTGGTCTTGTAATTTGATGCTAATTGCTTTGCTTTATTTAAAACACTAGCATAATTTTTGTTTTGTCTAGAACGAAGAAAAAAAAACAACAACAACAAAAAAGCAAAAAAACAGGCAAAAAAAAACGTTTTCCAACATCTTTAGTTACGCTATTTCACCATTACGAAACCCAATAATAAGTGCTATATTGAATTTTGAAGAGAGCAGCTATCGAGCGTTTTTAAGTTGAAACATTGTAGTAGTATAATACCGGCAGAAAAGACAATAACATGAATGCCAGAACCTACCGATACAGCATAGTAGAACTAGTGTTGAATGCCATTTTAGTCACTTTTTTTCTAATCAAGTTACTGATTAGACATACTGCTAACAGCTAATCACCTATATGGGCGCATGCAGCCCTAGGCTAGGCGACTTTGCTGTTGAAAAATTTCTGAGTCTGCTCTATCAGTATATAAAATATCAAGACTGCGTCTATTACATTGCCTGGGCATAAAACCTGCAAAAATACCAAAAAATGTTAACCAGCTTTTATTCTTTTACGAAATATTCAACTTACTTGCTTTATCTAAACTTGATTTTCACAGAATTCGCGAACCGCAAATCACACAACTACGTCATCAAAGCACTAGCCAATCAAAATTGACTTCCGTTTCTTCAGTTTTTTGCAGATTACATCAAAACTATAAAGCTTTAGGAATTCGTTCTTTGTAAAGGCTTTTAAATTTCGTAGAGGGTTTTATATGATATAGTCTGGCTGGGCTACAGTTCTCCTTCAAGAATCTTGGATGGAATCAATTAGGACTTTATTCAATCGAAATGATTGAAGTGATGGAAAACCATAAAGTGTGGCGGCTTAATCTTGAGCTGCTGCCCCTGCAACCCTTACAGAAAATCGGGCGAGGAAAAGAGAGATTTCAATTCCATTTAACTTCAAATTTCAAAAAAAAATATTCAGGCTTTTCGATCTGGGCGACTAAAAACTTTTCAAGAATTTTTATAAAGTTCATAGCCTTGAAAACTTTTTTCTCTTGGATATTTCACAAAAGTTCGTCTCCTATAAAGTCTTAAATTTGACTCCAAAAAGGTTGAAAAAAAAGCTTGAATATACTAAAGAATCTCAATGAAATGTAAGGCCAGATAAGCCAAGGAATCTGATAATTCAAACTGCAGTAACATACCGATATGGATGCCATCAGTTTGAGGGTTCCACTGGCTTGCACTTGAATACTTTGCGGTAAAGAGCGATTAAAGGAGATCTGCGGCTTTTCTAAAACAAAAAGTAATTGTTAAATTTTGATATATATAAACGAAATCACTAAAATCAAAAATTTAAAATTACAACAGCACCTGTTTTGCAGAAAACGGGTCCTTAGATGAAAGTCCTTATTCAGCTATTTGAACATTCAAATCGATGCTATTTGAATAAGGATTTATCTGCCTGAGGAGCAGTTTTTCGGCAAAACAGGCGTTGTGGGGGTTTTAAATTGTGTTGTGTACTCTGCTCTGATTGTTATTGTAATTGAGCTTTTATTAGGTTTAGTTGAGACTAAATCCTATACTGTATAAACAAAAAATAATTGACAAATACTGAGGAGAGAAAACAAATGTTGATTTCGAAACAAAATATCTTGTTGCTTTTCATACAAGTTATAAAACCTCGGAATTGTAAAACCCCCATCAGTGATGTTGGGTCAAAAACTTTCTATCAAACCCATCCAAACCTACATCATAATAATTCCCCTAAACAAACAAAAGTACCAATTATTCGTCCTTACTTGACAAGTACTGTAATGGTTCCCGACAAATATTATTAAATCAAATCTTTCATTATGTTCGCTTTACTACGCCGAAGCGTGTGTCTAGTTTGCGGGACCATCTCAGCGTCATTGGGCCCGGGCAACACAGGTTCTCTCAAAGAAACGCTGCAGCGGTAGCGATCCGTTGGCAACTCTGTGTCCAATTTGACCGCCCTGAGATTTGAATCGCAGACCTCCCGCTTCAAAGACGAATGCGTTATCGCTCGAAAAGCTCATGGCTGACAATAAATAGTTGGTAAAAGGTGATAGTTAGTAAATTTTATTGATAGCGCTAAATACTAAAAAATTGTAATCACTAGATGTCATTACCGAGATGAACGCATATTTTCAATTTTCAATTGAACCATGCAACCCATATTTTCAATTGAAGATTTGGCAAATTGATGATTTAATAAAACTTTGGTATTGTGAAATTGGTTCATTGTTATATAAACAACAAAATCCTTAATTTGTTTTGAAATTAGTTTGATCAGAAAAATTAGAGGCAAGAATATATGAAACATATTTGAAACAATAAAATTTTATTGCAATAAGATTTGCTGTCACCCCTTGAAAGCCTAACGGTGAAACATACTGTTGGGGCATTATTTTAACAATTTTTTAGGTGTCTTTATTGTTGTTAAACAGGCTCTGACCTAGCGTCATTGTGCTCTTTATTTGGTTCGCAACAAAAACACACTGAAATATATTTGAATTAGAAACGTTTCGGTTCATTGTTAAGCCATTATCAATCTATAAACATAGACAGCTCACTGAAATACCTACATGTAACGTAATCATTAATACAAACGTGAAATTTAATCTCTGTTATTAACCGGACGAGGTAGCTGGAAAGTAACTCAGGAGCGGTATTAATGATTAAGTTGCATGTAGCTGTTTGAGTAACCTGTCTATGTGAGCAAATTGATAATGGTTTAAGAATCAACCGAAACGTTTCTAATTCAAATATGTTTCAGTTTTGTTCGAACGAAGTGCTTAACCCGCATTTTCTGCTCCGATGTTCACCAATTATTTTTTGCAAAATCATTAAACATTCAAGCCGAGTTAACGACTTACAAAACAATCAATGATAATTCTGATTTTTATGCACCACACTAACGAACAAATAAATTGCAAAGGTCCATGAATCAATAGCAATTAAGTTCGCCTACACGCCTCAAGCAAAGTACTTTGCACTTCCAATTCTTTCGCGTGCTTAAATAGTTTGGCCAATAACGTGCCGTTAGGTACATAAAACCCAAATCGATGCATTTCGCTTACAAATCGAATCCTAATATTATCTTTTAAATCAGTAAGTTCTCTTTGATATTTAGGGTGGTTAATTGACTTCAGGACCGCAAGGTCCTTTCGCTACTTTCCTATTGTAATTCTTATCCATTTTTATGGCTGTCTTTATGTTCTTACTGAACGACTAAACAAAAACTTCCCTTGTCTTTTATTGTGCCTCTAAGACTGTGTATATTGTTGCTATCCTGTGTTTCATTTCGTTTTGTGTACAATATTCTTGTGTTGAGTTCGAACTTGTGGTCTCTGCAAGCACTCGGCTTGGTAACGTGTGATGCGTGCGGCACGTCTTGCTTGCTCCGGGACTTGCGTTGATTACGAGCTCGATTTCCGTTTGCTGTATTTTTGAAGTTTTACTGCGAAGTTTAATTTACAGTCTGATTTGCAACTAAAAACCTGTTTTTCCAGTTAATAAAGTTCAGTTGGCTTTTCCTTAGTTTGTGATCATCATTTATTGATAAAAAGCACAGTTTATAGTTCTAGCTTTAAGGTTTCATCAAAAACTCTTTTGATTAGCGATAGTGATTGTCCCGTTTTTAAGATCATGCCCAGACTGAGAAAATAAGAATCAAAACGGCATTCAAGTCGGAAATTATTTTGCTCAAGTTTCTCTCAAAAAAATTTGACAGATCTGAAAACTAACTTCACCAAGGAGCAGAATAACGGGACGATATGAAGAGCTTAGACAAAAAAACCAGAGCCAGGATAAAATGGATCATTCTATTTCGAGACGTTTCGACTTAAACTAAAGTCATTATCTATCTTATTCAAATAGAATCAATCTATTTGAATAAGATTGATAATGACTTTAGTTTAAGTCGAAACGTCTCGAAATAGAATGATCCATTTTATCCTGGCTCTGGTTTTTTTGTCTAACTTCACCAAATTTGAAGCTTTCTACAATCTTCCATTCCTGAGATATACCAAACTAGATTTTCACTTAGAAATTTTGCCAAAGTTGCCGATTAGAAACAAAATTTGAAAAAAGTTAATAGATGCTTCGAATTCTCAATACATGTTTTGCTGTGGAGTTATCGTAAAACAAAGTAACAGTTTAGATCTATAAAAATAAGCTGCTTTTTAGTAAAAATGTAAGCAAACTGTTAAAGAGTTGGACTTCTGTCACAATACTGACGAAACCGCAACATTGAAGTAAGAGAAAACTTTTACTATATACCCTTGATATGTACTGTACCCTTATTTCAATATGGAACGGCTAAACTCGTGGATAGACATAGCAGCAAGAAACTTCCTGTAAATCTGTCTAATTACGTATTTTACATTGTCAAAAGTTTTTTATTCAATTCGGTCTACCTCCAACGAAAACTTACAGACGCCGTTATTTAGACTGCAAAGAACCCAAAAATCCATTAAATTTGCTGGTGTTAAAATCTGGAATTCTATCCCGAGTAACATAAGAAAATCCTCATTTCGAAACTTCAAAAAAAATGTTCAAAACATATCTACTTCACTCATCTGATTGGTATAGTTCTGCCGTTCTACACTCCGTCAACCAATTGAATGGTTCATTGAACTTCTTTCATTTAGTGAAACGTAGTGGATGCGCTTTGTGTTGTATGGATCCTGTGGCTTTAGCTAACGGCGTGGATGTTGTTGCTCTTCATACTGGTTGATTCATAGTAGCTAACATTAGCACCTTGGATTCTTTTATTGTCTGATATTTTTTCTCTTCTAACCCTTGATTATCTTAGAATTTAAATTCATCTTTTCAAGATGAACAGAGACAGCTACTGTCTCGAAGACTTCAGCTTCGTACTAAAAAATAAGACGGTTCAGCTTCGTACTCAGAAATAAGACCTCTGCTAGAAAAAACTTGAGTGGACGTAATCGGATAAACAGTAGTGTAGCTGGTGAAAATCATAAATCATCAAAGAATATATGCTGTTGCTATTGTACAGTCCCTATGTAGCTTCTCTGTCGCTGCTCTTGTCGATATTTCTTGTTGATATTTGTTTAGTTTAATTTTATTGGCAAAGTTGTTTTTTTTTTAATTGTGCAGTGCTATGTAATAAACTTGAAGCTTTAAAAAACCTGAAACTTGTAAATTTTGAACTGTAATTTCTTGAAAATGGCAAAACTATATATTCTTTGATGATTTATAATTTTGGGAATAAAACTTGAAATTTGGTGGGAATGGATTTCAGGCTTATACCAGCATTTTGGTCAACAGTGTAAAATATGGGGCGCCGTTTGTGTACCCTAATTTGTACAATGTTTTTTTGAATATTTAAATAGTCATTTTAATTAAATGTACATAAATAAATGTACAAAAAAACATGTGCAAAAAGAAATATGCAAAAATTTTTGAATATTTATAACATCATAATTTGCGCAACATTTTTTTGTATATTTAATTAAATAGTCATTTTATTCAAATATACAAAAATATATGCCGCAGAATAAACCGTTGCAAAAATAAATAGACAAAAAACTGCTACACAAAAATTTTTTGCGCAAAAATTTCTGACACAAAAATAATTGTTGTAGCAAAAATAAACCCACAAAAATTTTTGTGGATTTATTTTTGCAACATCATTTTTTGCATTGCAATTGTTTGTATCACAAATATTTTTACAGTTATTTTTGATAGCAAAGGAACAACATAAGCCGAAATAAATGCGCAAATTTTGTGACGCAAAAACTGTTGATGCAAAATTTCTTGTCGCAAAAAAACGCATGCAAAAATAAATCGTCAAAAATATTTGACTATTTAGTTTGTGTCCATAATGATCAAGGGTTGAAATTATGCGGGCGGGAAGGTACCAGCAAGGTATAAAACTGGAACATCAGAACAAAAGCTTCAAGCTGTACGGCAGCTATAGTAAGGTGCTAGCCTGCTTATGAGACCTCTCTTTGGGCTAGGAAATGATGGTTCATTCACCCGTACCTTCCCGCCTGCATAATTTCAACCCTTGATCATTATGGACACAAACTAAATAGTCAAATATTTTTGACGATTTATTTTTGCACGCGTTTTTTTTTGTGACAAGAAATTTTGCAACAACATTTTTTGCATCACAGAATTTTGCACATTTATTTTGGCGAGTGTTTTTTCTTTGCTAACAAAAATAAATGTACAAATATTTGTGACACAAACAATTGCAATGCAAAAAATTTTAATGCAAAAAATCATGTTGCAAAAATAAATCCACAAAAATTTTTGTGGGTTTATTTTTGCAACAACAAATTTTGTGTCAGAAATTTTTGTGTAGCAGTTTTTTGTCTATTTATTTTTGCAACAGTTTATTCTGCGGCATATATTTTTGTATATTTGATTAAAATGACTATTTAAATTAAATATGCAAAAAAACGTTGCGCAAATTATGGTGTAATAAATATTCAAAAATTTTTGCATATTTCTTTTTGCACATGTTTTTTTGTATATTTATTTAGGTACATTTAATTAAAATGACTATTTAATTAATTATGCAAAAAAACATTGCACAAATTAGGATACACAAACGGCGCTCCATAGTAAAACTTGACTTCAATGCCCTTTCAAGACAAACATCTCTAAACGAACATGGAATTTCAATGGGAAACAAATTATACCTAGAATTTTGGGAAGAACAACCACAGGTATGATTTAATTCATAGGAGTCCAAATTTGACGAATACCACATCGAATCTAAGACACAAAAATTTAGTTTGCTTTAGTCGAGATTAACCCAAAAAGCGCTTTTAGATGTTCAAGATTTATTTGACGATAACGACGAAAAAATCAAAACATGACTTTTAAATCACTTTGATGATTCTGTTCAGCACAAAGTAATTAAGCCCTTTTACTGTCCGCCCCAACTGACAATAAATACGAATGAAATTCTGGTAGAGTTACGAACAATTTTTCTGAGAAATTTTATGACAGACAAAGCCCTTAAACCATTGTTTATATCTCGATTACCGCATTTTGTACAGTTACAGGTATCTGCTCGATTTACTGAACCCTTGCTAGTGCGAAAAGCACACGGAGTAACAAGTGTTGCTAACAACACTCAGACTCAGGTATTGCGTTTGGTTTGTCTCAAACTTCTACTGAACCCATAGATAACGCGGTAAGCAGTAAAAACTCGTTACTAGAAGCACAACGTGAAAATGCACTGCTTAAAAAACAAATTTCCCAGCTTGAAGAAAGATTGGGCGAAAGTTCTGGAACAAACCAGCATGTTGATGGTAGAGCTGAACCTATCCAATACAACGTGCTAAGGCAAATAGACGGTTCAGCTTCGTACTCAAAAATAAGACCTCTGCTAGAAAGACCTTGAGTGGACGTAATCGGATTGACAGAAGTGTAGCTGGTAAAAATTATAAATCATCAAAGAATATATGCTGTTGCCATTGTACGTTTGGCACGAATGCGCATAAGTGTCAGCTCCGTTGCAAATGGCACGAAGTTTTTTCAAAAAGCTTGAATGCGTCCCAGATCACAAGCGCTGCTCTGGGGGAAAGCTTGAGCCACATTTTGTGTTAAAAGATCTAGCATCGAATAAATTTTTTATCGTTGATACAGGTGTTGACGCCTCATTGTGAAAAGCAATTTTTTTGGAATCGCAATTTATCCAAGAGAACAATTCCTGATTGCAGCAAACGCATCGAAGATTTTGACGCACAATGAGAGAACTATGAATTTAAAACAAAGTAAGAGTTGCTTGATCAAGTGGACATTTCTGAGAGAACTGTGAATTTAAAACTAAGTAAGAATTGCACGGTCAAATGGACATTTCTGTCAGCTGAGATCAGTTTTAACTTAATTGGTGCTGATTTTTTGGAACAAAAAAATCTTGCAGTTGATTTGCACAATCAAATTTTGGTGGACGCGAAGACCAAAGAGAAAATTCATTTAACCAGCCGAAGTATAGCAGCAGAAAAACGCCTGTGCTTTTTGTTGCCAATAGCAAATTTACTCATATTTTGAAGGAGTATCCTGCCTTAACTAGGCCATGCAACAAAAGCATCGCTGAGAGAGTGCCAATTGAACATCAGATACAGGTTGACGATTATCTGTGTCATGCCATTTGAATTGAATAAGGTATCTGTGTCATTCTATTTGAATAAGGTTTTAATGAGGTAGGCTTAATAAAGTAGGCTTATCAGCCCTATGTAATTATTGGTAACTGTTAAATCTGGAATTGGTCTATTATTATTAATGTCTACAAGTTCTACAATTACAAGCAATACTTCTGACTATGGCAGAATCAAACAATCAAACAACACTAAATCAAATCCTGCTTAAGCTGAATAGCATTAATCAAAAACAAAATGAATTGGAAACTGGTATGATGTCACAAGCCTCAAGCAATGGTGATGATTTAAAGTCAACCCTTTGCAAACAAATGTTTGACATAAAAAAAACAATTGCTGCTGTAACTTTACAAATAGAGGAAATTACTTCTAGAGTGCTACAAAATGCAGCTCAAATAGATGATATTCAGCATTTCAGCAATATCAAAGATGAAATTGTCTAATTTTTTATGGACTGGAAGATATCCCGAAGTTCAAGTTCAAGTTTGTTTATTGACGCCACTAAATAAACAAAAAAACAAAACAAATAAAACAGAGAACGAATAATGTTATTATTAATAAAGCAGCGCCTGAGTGACGGCGAAGGGACCGCGAGGTCTTCGAGTCTGCAGCCACTCTGGCAAGCCATAATAAAAGATATGGCATCTTTTTTCGAGCTACAACGAACTGCCATAAAAAAACACAAGAAAGCAAAAACTGAAAAATACAAAAAAAAAAAAAAAAAAAAGAAAAGACAAAACAAGAGCTACAATAGTAATGTGCTGGCTAAGAGTTACTAAAATTTAGTATTTTTAGAAAATAATTTAGATAATAACTTATAATTTTTGGAAGATTATATACGAGTAATATACAAGCATTTTTCATATCGCTACTTTATAATTTGAAAATATAAACACAAGAAAATTAACACAAGGAGTTCAAAAGAATTTCTTTGCTTTCTTTCAAAAACTTTCTAAATGAGAGGTCTTTAGTGTTATTAGGAATGGAATTCCAAATTTTCGCACCAAAATATTTAAGTGATTGCTGCGTTCTTTTGGTTTTGTAAAGAGGAATTATTAAATTCAAGGATGCCGTAGTACGAGTTTGCCGACTGTGCGAGAATTTTGCCAAAGTGAAATAATTAATAAAATTTGGAGATAGACGCTGATTGATTTGATTATGTATGAATTTGGCAGTCTCAAATTTATGTAAATTTTGTAGATTCAATAAGTTAAACTTTTGATAAAGAGGCAAAGCATTTTGATACCATCCACTTTTTGTAATGATGCGAAGAGCTTTGTTTTGAAGTGTAATTAATTTGGAGAGATAGGTTGGATATGTGTTTCCCCAAACTATAAGTCCATAAAGCAAATGCGAATGCACTAAAGTATAATACAGTTTAAACTATGCATGCGTTGGTAGATAATTTTTTAGTTTACTTATAATTCCCACTGAGCGCGAGACTTTCTTCTCTAAATGTTTAATGTGTTCTTGAAAATTTAGTTCGTCATCAATAAAAACACCAAGATATTTAGCGCTGTTTACTACTTTAATTGATCCTGCGGCACAGCTAAGATTCATTTCAACTGGTGGAGAATGGAGTTTCGGTTTTATTATTATTGCACTAGATTTAGCTGCATTTGATGTTAGTTTATTGGCAACAATCCAATCATTGATTTTTTCTAGCTCATAGTTTAGAGAGTATTTTAACTCATTTGAAGTATTTGCCTTAACCAAAATGCAGGTGTCGTCAGCAAAAAGTCGGGGAGTGCTACTAATACAGTTGGGCAAGTCATTTATATAAAGTAAAAATAGTAGAGGCCCTAGGGATGAGCGTTGAGGGGCCCCTATATCGATATTGGACTTCGAAGAATGATTATCGTGAATTATAACAGCTTGAGATCTGGTTGTGAGATACGATTCAAAGAAATTATTGAAAACACCTCGAATGCCATAATGGTTTAATTTTGTGAGAAGTATTTTATGTTGAACAGTATCAAATGCTTTAAACCCAAACGCAACCCACAAAATGAAAGTGAAACCATTAATCCCACGTATGTGGACTTCGCAAAATATATGGTCAACAAAATTCACTCCCTCAATTTAGGAATTAAAATTTCTGGAAAAGACATAGACACAACTCACCCACTAAAAACTGGATCTGGCAAAACACCAATGATTGTCAAATTTACAAGAAGGAATGTTACACATATCATCTATGCGAGCAAAAAACACTTGAAGGATCAGGATTTAAAGTTGCGTATTACAGAAGCTTTAACCACCAAAAGGCTAAAGCTAGTCAAATTGGCAAAGGAAAAAGTTGGAAAGAAGTCTGTAGGATCAATTGAAGGTAAAGTGTTTGTGTATATAGGTGACACCAGAAAAATATATCAAATGAAGAGGAAATCTATAATTTGCAGAAATGACTTCGTTTTTCTTGAAAGTATCTAAGGAAAACTCAACAGTTCAGTTAATTCTCTAGTTTGGCTTTGTTTACTTATAGCACCCATCGTCTTATTACTACACTATTAGTATTAGTGTAAACAATATCAATTAGTGCCAATGCACCTTCTGAGCCTACTGGTAACTATGGATAATAAACAATGGGCTTTGGTGAATCTAACATCTAGTCTGCCTCCTGTAAATATTAAGTAAAAATAGACTTGTCCCAAATCATAACTTGTCGTTCGTAATTGCTTCACTGAATTGAAAAACAAAACAAACTTATTGCTCATTGAGTAGATTTTGTGTAATTATCTTTTTTTTTTTTTGTGTGTGTGTTATAGTATTGAAACCCGAGTTATGCCTGTTGCAGATTGTTGTGTGTGCTTGTCAAATGAAGTGTGTAAATGTGATTGTGTGCATAATATGTTGTCCAGAAACACAGCCTCTATCTATAATGGAAAATTACCCAATTCAACTGCTTTAAATGAAAAATTTTTAGGCACTGAAAAAGATTTAACTAATCAAGATTGTACTAACTTTTTTGGAGAGATTGCTTCTTGCAAATATTTAGAAACCAATGAACTAAGCACTATTTGTAGGAGTGATGATCAACAAAGTACTTCTTTTTCTATAAATATTAACATCAGGTCACTAGTAAACAACAAGCATTTTTCCTCATTAGAGTCTTTTTTGAGTTCCTTGGATGTTCTACCTCAAGTAATAGGTATTAATGAAACATGAGAGAAACCTGCAAGTTTTGAAAGTTATAAAAACTTAGCTGGATATAACTACATATCAAATTAAAGGAGAATGAATACTGGAGGAGGAGTAGGAATGTATATTAAACAAGGCATGAAATATAACAAAAATCCAGAACTAAGCATAATGAAGGAAGGGATATTTGAGTCAATTTTTATTGACTTGCATTTCAAAAACAAAGTTGTATCTTGTGGCACAATTTATAGGGCTCCAAAGCAAGACAAACAATCTGTCTCGGAGTTTTTAACTACTCTTAAGTTGCTATTGGAAACAATATTAAATACCAAAAAGACATGCTATGTCATGGGAGATATGAATGTTAACTTACATAATCAAAATCAGGGCCTCACAGATGCATTCACAGAAATAATGTTTGAAAATTCATTTTATTCCTTAATCAATAAACCAACTCGAATTAGTGATTCAAATGCTACTTGTATAGATCATATTTGGACCAATTGTCTGAATTGTCCTATTAATTCTGCAATTATTACACACATGCTTGCAGATTACGTGCCAGTAATGCAATGTTCTCTCCTAGGTGAATCTGAAGTGCAATTAGAGTATTCTCGAGTTTTTAACCAAAGCAAACTAGAGCTATTTAATGAACATTTAAACACTGTTGATATAACTAACATCTTAACCTAAGTTGACCCTAATAAAGCAATAAATCTCTTCAGTAAAACGTACATTTCGGCGTTTGATCAGCATGTTGTTTTAAAGCATAAAAATCAAAAAAGAACCAATCAAAATTGGTTTGATAATGAGCTTAAAAAATTGCTAAGAAAAAAAAATAAGTTGTATAAGCGCTATATCTCTGATAAAACAATAGAAAATAAAAATTTTTACAAAAATGTCAGAAATGTTTACTTTCATACATTGAGCAGAAAAAAGCACGAGTACTACCAACAAAAATTTCAAGCATTGAGACAGAATTTAAAAGCAACCTGGAAAATGTTAAATAATATCATGGGTCGAAACAAACAAACAAAGTCATAATGATAGTTCTATAATCATCAATGATAATGAAGTCACTGATTACCAAGTTATTGCTAACAAATTTAACGAATACTTCTCAACCGTAGCAGAGAAACTAATGGAAAAAATTCCTCATACAAATCAAAATCCACTAAAATATCTAGAAAACCAACCTAAATTATCTTTATTTTTGTCTGCAACAAGTTCATGGGAAATTAAAAAAAATACTTAATGAGATTCCTTCAAAGTATAGCTCGGGATGGGATGACATACCATCAGTTGTTGTTAAAAAATCACCAGACAGCGTAATTGTTGCACTATCACATATATACAATCTGTCACTCAATACTGGTATCTTTCCAAATCTTTTTAAGAAGGCCAAGATAATACCTATTTCAAAAGTAAGAAACCCTAAAACTTTAAATCAGTATCGACCAAGAAGTTTATTACCAATCTTCTTCAAAGTTCTGGAAAAAATTGTACACAAAAGATTTTATTCATTTCAATCTTTAAACAGCTTGCTATCTCCAACTCAGTTTGGATTTAGAAAATTATACTCCACAAGTCATGCTGCCACGTATCTTGCAAATACTATTACTAATTCCCTTGACAAAAAACAAATGGTTTTGGGAATTTTTTTAGACCTACGTAAAGCATTTGACACTGTAGATCACAGCATACTCCTGTCTAAACTACAGAAATACGAAGTCAGAGGTAATGCGTATAAATGGTTTTCAAGTTATCTTGCTGATAGGTCTCAAACAGTGTGTTATCATTTTATTTTTTTAACAAATGATTGTTTAACAAGCAGAGGAGTCCCACAAGGATCTGTTTTAGGGCCACTACTTTTTTCACTGTATGTAAATGACTTTCATAACTGCTCGAAACATTGCTCTTCCTTTATGTTTGCAGATGATACAAGTGTTTTTATCAGGGAAAAAAGCGATGCAAATTTACAAGCAAAGGGTAATGCTGAACTGTTAAACATTGATACCTGGCTTGCATCTAACAAGCTATCTTTAAATATAGACAAAACCAACTTCATGCTATTCAAAACAAAAGCCACCACTACCAAACAAAAGTCAGTCATCAAACTAACTCTTAGAGACAAATCAATCAAACAAGTATTTGACACAAAGTTTCTGGGCCTTACTTTAGATGAAACTCTATCTTGGAAAACACACACGCAAAATTTATTAAAACAAGTTTGTTCAACTTTTGGTATTGTCAGAGCATCTAAAGGATATTTAAATTCCCATTCACTGAAATTGCTGTACCACACCATGATTCAGAGTAAGATACAATATTGCATAACAACTTGGTGCCACGGTAATAAAACAATTAAAAATAAGTTGCAAAATACTTGCAATAAATACATCAAACTAATAAATGAAAAACAATCTAAAGTAAATGGTTCAATTAAATCCCTTCCTTTTCTTTCAATTGACCAACTTCTAAGTAAAGAAATAGCTACTTTTATGTATAAATTCAACAATAAGCTACTACCAAAAACTTTTGAAAATTTTTTTTAACTCAACCAATGTAACAACAGAGCTACAAGAAGTAATAGCCAAATTATTCCAATTAGTTGTTCAACAAATATTGGTCAGCAGTCTATGCAATACTTAGGTCCAAAAATTTGGAAGAGTCTTCCCAAACTTGTTAAAGATTGCAAAACAGTAAAAACATTCCAAAAACAATTACCTAAACATTTATTAGCTGTTGATCATTAAAGTATGTTATATAACGCATCTATCATGATTTTAATTGTAACTAACATTTTACTAAAATACAACTGCAACAAAACATAATGAACCTAAACTGTTTTTAATGAGTAATGTTTAACAGTAGATACAAAATGAAAGAAACAACAAAAAATATTTGTTTGTATTCAACTAAACTAAAATTGATTCAGGCTGTGTGTCTAACATCATGTGTGACTGTAAGTGTGTGACCGGAGGTAGGCAACTGCTGAGTAACGGAACTGATTGCGTGACTGAACTAAATGTGTAACTGAAGGTGAGTGTTGAGTAATGGTGTGAGTGGATTGTATGCATGTGTGAGTGCGAATTTGTTTGTAAATACCTCTTTTTTGCTCTGTAAATATTGCAAATTGAGTTGCTTTTTTTCTTTTTTTTCGCTTTCTTTGAGGTGTAGCAGCCATGCATGATATTGATAACTACGGCCATACAACCTTGACTTGATGCATGATATAACGTTATTCGCTTTGCTGTTTTTCCTATTTGTACCAAAACATTATGTGTTTTTTCCTTTAAAATGGCTGCAATTGTAATGCTGTTTTTGATTTAACTATTGCTGATTTGAGTAAAATTGTATGTTGGTGCAAATGAAATAAATAAATAAATAAAATAAATGCTCGTTGTGGACCCATGTAGGCAGCGAAACTTTGATGGTTGGAAAAAGAAATAGAGAAATTATTGGATAAAGACGTCATCGAGGCTAGCGATAGCGAGTACGTTAGTCCTATTCACCTTGTGCCGAAAGCTTCTGGAAGTCACACCAAATATCGAATTGTAACTGATTTCAAAAATTGAAATTGCATTACGATTAAAGATCGATACTCCTTGCCGAGGATTGATTTTATTTTCTATAAACAAGGATAAAGCGGCGATTTGTTTATTTTAAAATTCAAACCAGGTCTCATTTATCCCCGTATTTAGATAAAGATCATGACTCGATTTATTGGAATTTGAACAACATTTAAGTGCACACCTTTTTGATTTGCTACAGATCGCACTTTTTTTAATCCGGTTCTTTCGCCCAATAGCTGTTTAATTATTTCTTTGTGACGTTAAATCATTCAGTCTTAAAACGTTTGCAAAACCGAGCGGATAGAGATGACTCGTCACGCACACCCAAGTTCACAATTCGAACAGTTCACTATTGACTAAGGTGCACAAATCACAATCACTAAAATCAACGTCTTTCGAATGACAGTTGGCGCTCGACAATTAGACCTTTGACGTGAAACTTATGATGGTTTTTTAAAATAAACACAACACAATGCAATAGAAAGCAGGCACAGATCGGTTTTAACAGCATAAAACAATTAACGTTCTTTATGAATGATTTAACATTGTTTTAGCTTCAGGCTTTTACATATAGCATAATCAGAAAAAAGAAATAACTATCAAAGCAAAATATCCAAGTTTGCAATATAACGTTTACAAATTAATCAAGTATCGAAAATATAATGCGCAAAACTCACCAACTATTTGAGACGATAATGCTCAGAATTCGATTCAAGAAATCGACAATTGAACAGTTGATTTATCTCAAATCTACTTCAACGTTTAAGTCAATTGAAATAAGTTGGCATTTTTGCAAGGGCATTTATAGAGAAAAATTATAAAAAATAGAATAAAAACCACTTGGAAATTTAAAAAGAAAAAGGCTATTTTTCGTAAACATTGTCCAAAACAAGCTTTGTTTTGTAAAAGTGGGTGAATTATTCATCGCCTCCAACTAGACTAATCATATTGGAAAATACTAAGATGCGTGCAAAAACAATATCAACTTATCACTACATTTTCGTTAATACTAGTAAATTCAAGATACGCAAGCAGAGAAAGTAACTTGTTGTTATCCCAAGCCACTACGCACCATTAGGGGTCAAGAAAGAAAAAACTCAACATGACTAAGCAAAACAATTTGCCTCCTACAAACGGCTAAAGTAAACATGACATCTTATCAATGATTGATATTGGTGTGCCTTTTCTCATGTTACAAAACGTTTTCTGTTCGAATACGTAGTGATTGGAATCTTGCAAGGTGAAAGGTTTTTTGTTTGAATCCAAAGCAAGCTAACTTGCTGAAACAGTATGTTCTTTTGAACTTTGCTTTTTTTTCTGCATCATAGATTGAAGTTGAATGTTTTAGAATGCATGATTTTCTATATTACACCTAGTCAACTCTGTTCGTATAAATTTTTGCTGGATTTTTTTGTCTATTTTGGTCAATCACATTTTTTTCTTATGGTGATGTCAGGTCATTTTTAATTCTTTTTTGATTTTAAAGCCGGCATATGCATCGCTTTTTTTTCTCCTAGTAGATTTTGACATTACTCCTTTTTGAGAGGATGTTTGCATACTTGCAACTTAACGGAACTTGTCTTGCCATTGTGACTTAAACTTATGATCTTGTGTTACTTTTCTTTATCTTGTGTTGTAATTTTTTTTTGTTGTTGCCCCATTTCCTCACTTTTTTGCAACTCCTAAGCAATTATGGTCTCGAATTTCATGAACAATATAATCAATTTTTGAATCAATCCGATTGGGTCTCAGCGGAAGTAAACGCCATTAATGAACAACGAGCATTAAAGATTTCATCTGACAATTTATTGTGAAACATTCACTCAGTGTTCACCCCTTTTCATATGAACGCACGTACTGGCTACTACACAGCAAAGAAATCAAGATTTTGAATTCTGAAAACAGCAGCGAGTGGTTTTCATTTTACTGGTGTCTTGCTCGGTTTTCAAGCATTTGATTAAAAAGAAATAGACCGAATTGACAATAAATGACAGATCACAATTCAAGATCACAATTCTTTCAACGTCTATTCAATTGAACTGTATGAGTTATTCGATGGCGCAATACAACATGAACTTATTTGGATTATACATAAACACAGAGCAAACAACCTAATACTGTTCCACCTGACAACTTCTTCATATCAAACAATATAAACACTATAAAATAATTTGCGGCCAAAACATTTTTTTGTTGAGGGGGATCAGTGGCTATCCTGTGCTTCATTTCAGTTTGTTTACGATGTTCTTATATTGAGTTTCGAACTTGTGGTCTCTGCAGTGGTGCCGATCTAGGAAGGATGGGGGATGGGTCCCCCTAACATTTAGCATCAGCCGTTGGTGCAATATTGTTTTGAAACAGGTTTAACTTTTGTTAACGTTAATAGAACACGAACAATGCGATTTTATTTTGGGCGATTGTGCATCACTCATATTTACTGCTCACCAACTGGCAACTGCTTGAAATGCTCGTCTTGACCCCTTGACCTTTCTTTAGTCTGATATAACTTCAAAACTCGTTACTGTACTTTGAGCGGCATCCCCCAAATGTTCCAAATTGACAAAAAATAGGTAAAATAAGCAAATCATCTTCCCAATGCTCAACATACTTCGGCACTACTGGGTCTCTGCAAGCACTCGGGTTGGTAAAGTGTGATGCGCATGGCACGTCTTGCTTGCCACGGGATGTGCAGATTTCTGTTTGCTTTAGTTTTGAACTTTTACTGCAAAGTTTAACTTACAGTTTGATCTTCAACTAAGAATTTTTTTTTTCTATTATTAGAGTTCTTCTTCTTTTGTCTTCATTGCCCGCTTTTCGTGAGGGTTCCGAAGGCAGCAGCTAGAGATTAAGACGCCAAACTTCACAGTCTTCCATCACATCCATCATTTCACTTGGGTAAAGTCCCAAGCGATTCCATCCAAGATCCTCAATGTAATTGCCCATCTAGTTTTAGGTGATGATGGTGGTACTACCCGACCCCTTCTGAGGGATGGGGGCGCGGAGGAACTCCGTGGAAACCCAATAGTCAGGCCACAACTCAAGGTCTGGACCATAGATGAAGAACAAAGAGAGAGGAGCCAAAGATAGATTTACGAAGGGGTTCAGAGGCAGGACAGTCGAGGAGGAGATGATTGAGGTCTTGTAGAGGGTGTCCACAGGCACTACAAGCAGAATTCTCCTTCCGACTGATCCTGTGAAGATATGAGGATAAAAGAAGACTGTGGCGATGGCAGCAAAGACGGGAAAGCTCACAGCAAATAGGACGAAAAAGGAGCAGTTCCTCCGAAGAGACTTCGGGGATTTAGAAGTTCAGATCGGAATGGGAGATGTAACGTCTCCAATTTATTGTGGTATTGGGAATAACGGATTTGGCAACGACTGGGGGGAGAGGGCATGGGGTCTTGTCAGTGGGCAGGGAGGCACCAGTCCACTTTTTCATTACTGGGGAGACCTGCATGACCAGGGACTTATTGGAAGCTCAAGGTGGTGTTGTTGGAGAGGGAGGAGGCGAGGGACCAAACATTCCAGAGGGACTCAGGCAGGAGTTAAGAGGGGGCTGATAAAAGGATAGAGACGGTTGATTGGGAGTCAGTTAGGAAAAGGACTGACTGGAATTTGCAGGTCATCAAATGGCTAATACACCAATGGAGACCTTGCTTGAGGGCGAAGGTTTCAGCTGTGAAGCTGGAGGCAATTGGACCAGTGGAAAAGGATCCAATTCCTTGTGTTGTATTTGGAGCATGTGACATACACTCCAGCACTGGGATTTGGAATTGGATGTGTTGTATTTGGAGCATGTGACATACACTCCAGCACCACTGGGACCAAAAAGAGAGGGAACAGATCCGTCAGGCCATACTTGGATATCAGAAGGGGGGAGGGAGGATAGTCTGCTTGAAGCAGACTGGAGTCGGACTGTACTGTTGCCTGTGCAGTCGGGAATGAAGGGGGAAACAGTGAAGTGGGTCGCAGACCAAGGGGGGAAAGGGGGCAGATGATCAGAGCCTCACGTGGGGATAGGAATGGTTGTGTGGCCGAAGAACAGAATGATCTCCAGGAGGGTTTCTTCTTTAGTCGACATGGAACGTTTCTTGTTGCCAGGGCATAAAGGCTGGAGAAGTCTGGGGGGAGACCTAGAGCACGTTCGAAGAAGGAGAGGGCCTGATGTTTTAGAGTTAGCTTTAGAGGAGGGAGTTGGGCCTCAAGAAGAAGTAGGGAAGAGGAGGTGGAAGAGAGCCACCCAGTAATAACCCTACATGCAGCTCTGTGTAGGACTTCCAATTGATTGGTTGTGGTGTTGCAGAGGAATGGGAACCATCCAGAAGAGGCAAATGTGAGCACCTGCCGCACAAAAGCTTTGCAAGTAGCAAGAAAGATTGTTTTGTGGGACCCCAGAAGTCAGTAGCTATGGAGCGAAGGGCTTTGTGGCGTGGATAGAATTTGGAACACAGGGATTGGACGTGGGCCCCAAAGGATAGAGTTCGATCGAAGGTTACACCAAGGAATTTAGGAGTGAGATTGAACAAGAGAGGGAAGCCCAAGAGGTTCAGCCGTGGCTGGAAAGTGGCTTGATGGGAATCAGTAGAGAAAAAGGAAGACTCACACTTCTTTGGATGGAGAGGAAGTCTCCATAAGTTGGGCCATGTTTCTGGGACAGTAAGGGAGGTTTGGACAACAGAAGATGCTTTGAGCGGGTCTGGGGAGGAGGACCAGATGGCCAGATCGTCAGCATACAGGGAGGCATGGGCAGTAGGGCACCCCGAGGCAAATTCTTGGTGATGTCATCAACAAACATGATGAACAGGACTGGACCAAGTACCAAGCCCGGGGGAATCCCACGTCTGATGCGGAAGGAATGGCTTTGGGAACCACCAACCTGGACATTAGCTCTATGATCAGAAAGGAAGGAGCGCACCCAAAGAACGAAGCAAGGGGGGAGTTTGAGCGAGAGGAGTTTGTGAAACAGAGCAGAGTGCCAGACCGAGTCGAAAGCCTTGGAGAAGTCAACAGATGCCAAAATGGTCCGGTTTGGAAGCTTTTCCTTTTGGAAGCCATCCCAGATTGATTGCGACAGTGTAAGAATTTGGTCGAGAGACGACCTACCAGGACGAAAGCAGGCCTGGCAAGTGGAGAGGAGATGATTCGATTCGAGGTGAAAAGTTTGGCGAGAAAGAATCAAGCGCTCAAAAACTTGGAGATGCAGGAGATGAGAGAAATGGGGCGGAAAGAGGACGGAGAGGAAGTGGGTTTTCCAGGTTTATGAATGGGAATGACAGTGGTAGGTTTCCAACTAGAGGGGAAGGTGTGAGAGTACCAGGACCTGTTAAAAAGTGAAAGAAGGAGGAGTTGTGCTGGCTCAGGCAAATGCTTTAGTAAAGGGTAGGCAATCTGGTCAGGGCCAGATGCAGTGAAAGAGGAGAGTTTACAGATGGCAGTGAAGAGCTCAGCCAAGGAGAAGAGGGAGCAGAAAGAATTGAGGAGGAAAGAAGCATCCTCACAGCTAGCTTTCCAGAGTTCATTCATGAACTGTCGTTTGGCTCTGCACGAGGTATGGGGTGTTGCTTGAGATAGATGTAAGCGAAGATAAGAGGCATAATGATTGGCAGTGTCAAGAGGGGAAGTGCAACCGGAAAAAGAAGGGTCTTGGGAGATGATCTTTTTGCCCGAGATGGCATTGAGAAGCCTGAAGACAACACGAGGATCAGAACGGGGGGACAGATTAGAACAAGTGGCCTACCAGGTTGCAGATTTGGCTCTAGAAATGACTGAGGACGCCCTACGAGAAGCATCTATGTATCTGAGGCGGTGAGCCTCAGACCAATGTGCCACGAAGCGGGCCCTCCATCGCTCCCACACTGCAGATTCCGCTTCCTGGGACCACCAGGTTTTGGGGGAACGACCAAGGCGGCCAAAGAGGATAGAGGCCTTGGCAGCTTGGACTAAGAAGAGGGAAAAGGAGCGGGCAGCCTGGTGGATGTTGAGTGCATCAACATCAAGAGAGGGGAGATGCTCAACAATATGTGACAGGTAAACATCCCAGCAGGCCTTTTTGTAGTTGAATTGGGGGAGACGAGTGTTGGGGTGACGAACCGGAGTGAGGGGGAGGACAATTTCAATGGGGAGATGGTCAGAGCTAAGGCCAGGGAGAGTACGCCACTCACAGTGGGGATCGAGAGACGCAGGAGCTAACGAAATATTGGGGGATGAACGGCTCCCAGTCGAATGATGGAGGAGCGTGGGAGAAGCAGGGTCGTTCAAAATTTCTAGACCAGAGGTAGTGATCCAGCGAAACAGGTCATTTCCAAGCGGGTTAGGGAAAATGAGTCTGTCCCAGGTTGGGTGGTGAGCATTAAAGTCTCCAAGGATAAAAGTGTCAGGGGAGTTTGGACGGATGTCAGGAGAGAAGGTCCTGGTGCGAGAATCAGAAGGGGTGCTTCTGATAGGAGAGGTTAAGGAATTGTAAGGGAGAGTGGTTGGAGAAAAGAACTTTAACACAGATGTAGTCTGAGTAGGGGTCCTGGGAAGAAAGAGAGGAGACAGAAACAGGAGAGAAGGCCAGGTCAGAGTGGATAAGAGTAAGGACACCACCACCAGTGTTACAAGCTCGGGAAGAAACAGGGCCTTGTTTATCGAATGTCCGATCCGTACGGAAAGTAGAATAACCAGGGATTTTGAACTTCTTGTTAGCCGAAAGATGGGTTTCTTAAAGAATGAGGTCATACTGATTGTTGGATCTAGTTTTAGGTCGTCCATCAGATCTTCTCCCATTTGCTTTGGCAAGTAAAGCTTGTTTGGGGAGTCTTTCCTGAGGCATTCTGCTTACATGGCCGAACCATCTAAGCTGAGATCTTTCAATTCGGAGAAGTAACGGTTCGATGTTCAAAGATTTTCGAATCTCAGAGCTACGCACCATGCAAACAGTGTAACTCCTTCAATTCTTTGTAAAAATCTCATTTCGGACGCTTGCACTTGTGATCGATCTCTTTCAGTCATTACCCAAGATTCATGACCATATGTGAGAATGGGGCAAAAAACAGTTTTGAAAATTGAGAGCTTTGCCTTTTTTTGACAATTCTCGTTTCATGACAACCGAATAGTGCAAAACTAGCATTACTGCACTAGCCTTGACAATTCGGGTATCAAGTTCTTCGTCTTGTCTTCCATCACTCGTAAATGCAACCCCAAGATAATTGAACTTCTCCACCCGTTTCAGTGTTGCTCCATTCCTTTGTAACACGCACTGGTCAAAATTTCTTGAAAGATGAAGTACCTCAGTTTTGGCCGTGCTTTTCATTTCCGTGGTATCGCATGCATCTGCAAAGCTGTTTAATCTGCGCTGGAGGCCAGATTCTGTAGAAGCAAGCAAAGCCAAATCATCAGCGAATAGCAGATGACTGATTTTGCGATTTCCAATCATGGCACACTCATCTGCTTGGCAGCATTTATCGATCCAATTCATGCAAAGAATGAAAAGGAAATGTGACAAAACGCACCCTTGCTGGAGTCCGACGCCCACATGGAACGATTTTGACTCCTTGCCATTTATCCGAACACAAACCTCCGGTCGGCAGTAGAATGAGTTGATGTCGCATAACAACTGACCATCAACACCATACTCCCGCAAAACCTTTCAAAGCTTATCCCGAGAACTCGTTCTTATGCTTAATCAAGATTGAAAAGCATGCAAAGAGATCTTTGCCATACTCCCAAGATTTCTCGAAGATTTTCTTCAGAGTGAAGATTTGGTCCATGGTGCTGCAATTCGGACGAAAACCGAACTGGCCATGTTCCAGTTTTGTTTCCATCATTTCTCAGCATTTCTTTTCAAGGCATATGGCATATACTTTTCCCGGCAAGCTAAGGAGTGATATCCCTCTGTAGTTCGTACAATGCTTGCGATCTTCTTTCTTGAATATATCGATAATCACAACTGTTTTCCAAACTCTAAAAGTTTTGCCATACTTCCACGCAATTTGAGACATTGGTATTTACCAGAGAATTTCTTCTTGAGTCAGCGCTTTCAACATCTCGTGTCTGATTTCATCTTTACCAGCAGCTTTTCCAGATTTTTTCCCTTTAATTGCCGTTGCAACTTCTGCTGAAGTGAAAACTTTCTCTTTCCCTAAATGCGTCACTTCCTTTGTGTCACGAGTCGGTGCTTTTACAGGATTCAAAAGATCTTCACAGTATTCACTTCATCGTAAAAGGATTTCATTCTTATCCGCAAGAATGCCTTCTTCTTCTTTCTTCGTTGCCCGCTTTTCCGTGAGGGTTGCGGGGGCAGCAGCTCGAGATTAAGCCGCCACACCTCACAGTCTTCCATTACCTCCATCATTTTGCTTGGGTGAAGTCCCGAGCGGTTCCATCCAAGATCCTCAATGTAATCGGTCCATCTAGTTCTAGGTCGTCCATCAGATCTTCTCCCATTTGCTTTGACAAGTAAAGCTTGTTTGGGAAGTTTTTCCTGAGGCATTCTGCTTACATGGCCAAACCATCTAAGCTGAGATCTTTCAATTCGGAGAAGTAACGGCTCGATTTTCAGAGATTTTCGAATCTCAGAGCTACGCAACTTGCAGAATCCTTGGTGGAGTACATGACACTTGATCTTTTTGCGATGTAAACGGCGTATGTTACTGACGACTAAACTCTTCTCATGACTTCTCCTTAAATTTCTTTATTGCCGAAGTTTCCGCTTTTCGCGGCTCTGTGTACTAGGGTTGCAAATCAGATGAAGACTTTAGTTGTAGGAATGCCTTGAACGCATCTTTCTTTGCTCGAATAGCTTCTTTAACCTCTTGGTTCCACCAAGGTGTTCTTTTCTCACTATCGCCCACCATTCTCTGCCGTTTTTGCCAACAACTTTCAGCAGCTGATGAAATGATCGCTGATCTAAATAGCAGCCATAGTCATTCCTTCTCGATGTCCTCGGATGCATCAGGAAGTTGTCTGAACTGAGATGATATACTGGATGCAAACTGTTTCCTTACTTCTTTGTCCTCCAAAGCCTCTCATTTGATCCGGTAAGTCACAGACGACCTGTTGGATTTCCTGTTTGGCCAAGGTTTTGAAAGTCACAAGGAACATACTACCATATGGTAATCAGTTGACAATTCAACACCTCGCTTCATTCGAACGTTTGGCACATCAGAAATCAAATCTGACGAAACTATGCAAAAATCTATCAAAGATTTTAGATCTATACTAGGTCGATACCATGTATACTTGTGAACCTCTCTGTGCTGGAAAAAGGTATTCATGATCCGGAGTCCGTTGCTACAACAGAGCTACAATAAATATCTTCCGTTCTCATTCAGTCCAGTGACTCCATGTTTTCCGATCACCCCCTTCCACGTGTCTGTGTCTGTTCCAACGTGTGCGGTAAAATCCCCCATAAGGACTGTAGATTCAGTAGATGATACTCGTAGAAGAGCATCATTTACTTCATCCACAAAAGCCTGACATTCCCTTGTAGCATTGAGGGCGTATACCTGTAATGGGCACAATGACCGATCCAATACCTTGAGCTTGAACATGCAGACTCGTGATCTCAGAGGAATCCCATCTGACACACAGTCTGACAAGCGGGCGCTTGTGAGAATCCCGACACCCGCTTGAGCAGAAATACTGGAATCAGCACCAGAATAGAAGACTTTGCATCAAGATCCACAGTTCCAGAGCCACGTTTTTTGGTTGAAGAAACTCCTATAACATCGAGATGATACCGTTTTGCTTTTTCGACCAATTTTAGCTCTTTTCCTGTGAGGGGAAGAATATTCCAATTGCCCAACAGCAGTTGATGATGGTTGACCCGTGAGATTGCGACATTATCTTGAGTACAAGTACTCTGCGCTGCCTCAGTTCGTCTCTCCGAACGTGTAGCAGGAACATTGGTAGAGCTGCCACTAGAGTTGGCTGGTGGAGATTGTCGCTTATTTTTCGAATGAGCTCCTCTGCCTAAGACTCGAACGCAATTGGGCTTTCGCTGGATGACGACCAGGGAGTCCCAAGCCGCTCCCCTGCTGAACGAGGTTCGAACTTGTGAAGGTGAACCCATTAACGCCGTTCACGTAGTTTTCATTATTTGTACTCATCATGATTTGTTTCGCAGATTAATCTGACTGCATAGAGGTGTTATATCAGAGTTTTACCTTCTTTTAGGTTAAATGCTTACCACAGCTGTTGGTATAACCAACCCAGGTTAAAAAATTTATAACTTGTTTGATTTCAACTTTACTTCGTCTTTCTTCGACCATCAGACCTATCTGGCATGGGTAACCCTATCAGCAGAATTGAATCTCCAGCAAGTACATCTCTGCAGGTCATTGCAGCACATTGACTTTTCCATCTCTTTAAAGCTATGCCATGGCACGCCTAATATGCCGAACTATGTTATGACAGGGATATACTGAAAAGGGATTGCCAGGTAAATGCCAACTACCCTTGTTGAATGGTCTCGTCACGCATGAGTAATGCTCAAATTTTCGGGCAGATTTCTGATCAAAATGCGTTGTTTTTTTTATGGAGCAAGGTGCGGTAGGTTGGGTTATTTTTGTTGGTGAATAACTTAGGACTCCAACAAACTCGAAAACGGTTTGCTATTGATATTACGTATCAGAAAATGCGTCAAGCGGAATGTCGGAGTGAGAATGATAGCAATGGCGAATAGGTTAACATTATCTTACCATAGCCTAGTAAAGGCTAAGTATGGGGAAAGCTGAGAACGTTGAAATGCTGTCAAAACAAGGCAAGGGTTATATTATTTTAACCCTTCCTACCGCACTTGCTTACAAAACCGAAAAGAAAATGAAGTAGAGGCATAGTTCAGTGCCATTCGAGCCTAAAAATTGGTTAATGCGGGAGAAAAATGAGTGAGTTTACTGGTAACAGAGGCAGTTAGCGAGAAGTTATTGCAGTATCTTGGTACCTGGAATCTTAAAGTTGGCTGCACACAAAATTGCAGTAAACGCTTCTGTTTCAATGCGAAGCTGGCTGCAATGCGGTGTTTACAGCCACTTTGAAATATCATCAACCAGGTACCGGATACAGCAGAGTCAAGACCAAAAAGTCCAAAACAAGCTAGTTTGTAGCTTCAGAATAATCATGCGCCTACGATTTGCGTTCGATTGCTCTAGACAACGAGCTGATCAAACAAAATCACGTTTGCGTTCGAGTTACTAGCAATGCACTCGATTGCATTGCTTTCTAGTACGATTCTATAGCAAGGCTGTAGCGAGAGGGGAAGGCCAAGCAGGAAAAGCTTGAACCAGTCTGGAAAAATTTCACTTAATAGTATTGCTGTCTAGTGACAAGTCATATTAGCTACAAATAACGTCTCCGATTATGCAAGGACTAAAGTATATTCTACTTTGGCCTACGACTAGCTTTTGTGATCTCTACCTCATGTTTAAAAATTATCCCCAAATTTTTGCTGAAAACGATTTTATTTTTTACTTTTTTCTTAAATTTGTACGAAATATGTTGAGCCTTGTTTGAATTTTTCTGAACCCTGTTTGAACAATTCGCGCGTTTTGCTCCCAGGGTTGCAGAGTCGAAGCAAAATCAGTTCGACTCTGACTCCAACTCTGACTCGCAGCCATTTTTTCAGTTCGACTCCGACTCCCAGTTTTTATTTCCGTTCGACTCTGACTCCCGATTCTTAAAAATGGTAAAATTTCGACTCCGACTCCCATAAATTTTGCTGAGATAAAATTTGATATATAGTTTTATATATTTGTCGTTGAATTTTGATATTTACACAGTTGCGCTTTTTTGTCACTCTATTGGCTTACAAATTTTTGTGTTATAACCAGAGATGTGGAAGCAGCAATTTTTGAATCGCTTCCGCTTTCACCCTTAGTGATTCCACTTCCACCATTTCCGCTTCCACCGCTTCCGCTTCCACAGCTTCTGCTTCCTCCACTTCCACTACCATCGCTTGATGACGAAATTTTGGCTGAAATTTTTTTGATTTTAAAATTTTTTGGCAAAATTTTTTTCCAGGTAAGCGAAGATAAAACAACATTGTTATCACCATTTTAAAAACATCGTATAGAACCAAATTAAATGATTGTATTTAGTGGTTTGTCATCGCAAGGATTTGAGCATGAGCGTAATCAGGAATTTACATTTGGAGCGGCCCAAAAGCGAAAAGTCAAATCACATGGTCGTTATGTTTCAGCTGATGTGAATTTCTCTGAACGTTCACCTAGAATTTTAAAATAATGAGCAATTATTTGGGGTCTGGAGACGGATTTCCAAGCGTTCAGGATAATAACTTCTTTCAATAGCATCTGCGCTGTTAAGTGCAAATCTTTGCTTGGCTATAATTTGGTAGCGCTGTGGCGAAACTTCAACACTTGCAGATTTTTATTTTTTTAAATAACTTGTGTGTGTAGGAGGTTTGCTCTAAATTTTTGCCAGCAACGTGTATTTTTAGGACAGCGAAATAAACAAAAACATTGCAAGAGTTATGCGGATATACACAGTATCATATTAGACTGATTTTGATATAGCAGACGGTACTTAGCAACATTTAAGACAAGTATTACAAGATTACGTTTAAAAGTCAATATTAAACGTTGTTTAAAAGACGTTATGATGCTCTCCTACGTTTGGAATTTTAGAAGATATTATCGCAATGAAAGAAATGAAAATACTGAAACTGGAAGCTTTGATTATGTTGGCAAACATACTGTGTTCCAGAGTCGTCGCCAGAGCAAACTAAGTGAGGGGGCACAAGCCGAAAGTGGAGGAGGGCACTAAAATAGAGTGAACTTTCGCACATAAAAACTAATATTTTACAGCTACAAATTATGCCCTCTTTTAAAAATTTTGCATTCATGCTTGAAAAAAGAGACGTATAAGGCCTGCAGCATTTGTTTCGTATGCCAAATAATCGCTTGAAAAATCTGTTTGCAGAAGTGAATGCGACCAGAAGCGCAACCAGGATTAGGCTAACAGGGATGGGCTTGAACCAAAAGTATTTTTTTTCAACAAAATTGTCTAATTTAGACCCCAAGCTGAACAAACCCATGCAATTCAAGTGTATCACAGGAGCGGCCTGGGGGCGAAGCCCCAAGCCGCTGGGTGATTTTTGTGCTTTTGCGGCAAAAACAGCAATTTTAACGCCATTTTAATCACATTTCTCCACGTCTTTGAAGCCATACGAATAATTACAGTAAATTGCAAAAATTCAGGAGTTATTGAAAGAATTAAATTGCCTGACCCATTTAAACCCTTGTAAGCACGTAAGGTCAATTCCAAAATACGTTTAAACGCTTGTTTTTTTGGGTTATATTTTCTAAATGATTTGACTAAAGGGGACTAAAGGCTCTTTTGCCCCTTTCTTCTGGTTGCGCAACTGTCTACGACCTAAAAAATCTTGTGTGTGCTCTAAAAAAACAAAGTAAACCGAAATCGGAGGGCACAAGCAGTCGTTAAGGGGGCACGGCCCCCTTGGTCCCCAATAACGACGGCACTGCTGATCCGTGATTGTATTGTACTAGTATGGCCCCTGATTTTTAAAAAATGGGCAAAGCTCCGTTTAAAAATATTTTTGAGAAAGTTTTAAATTTTATGTAGGACTAAAATTGACAATTTTTGAACACTTGTAATTTTGAAAATGAGTTGGTTAGCTACATGGTTCATCTTTGAGTTGATAGGGATGGGAGCTGCTCCGGATTTAAGTGAACCACAAGCCTTTAAAAATGTTTCTTTGCAAATGATGATGGAAAAAACATTTACTTTTCGTAGCATATTTCACAAAAACTTGCACCGCATTCAAGTTTTTGACGTTCGATATGAATGGCAAAGTGGAAGCCGAAGCGGTACTCTTTTACCCCTTCCAGCTTCCACTTCCACGCAAATTTGCCGCTTCCACCACTTCCGCTTTCAGCTTTCACTTCCACATCCCTGGTTACAACATTACCAAAATATGCTGCATTTTACCCTAGAAAAACATCGAAAAGGCTAAAACTTTTGGAGCTCAGCCCGAATTTTTTCAGATTAGCATAGTACGACAACACACTAAATACAAAGATTACACACCTATTCAAAAATGTGAAGATGCAACTATAAGCGTGTACTGCTGTAGCCAGACTACTGAATGCTACTGCTACATGCAACTTGACTACAGTTACGCTAACACAGGACGGAGCTTACATTTTAATCAGATGTTTGTGCAACACTGGAAGTCGGGAGTCGAGAGTATATTTTTCAGCTCTGACTCCGACTCCGGAAAATCTTTTTTCGACTCCGACTTTTCGTAAAAACCTTCGACTCCCTCGACTCCGACTCCCGACTATAACTCTGCAACACTGCTCGCTACAAGCCTACGGTCTTATTGTATGGCCTGTTCAATCCATGACCAAATTCGCAACCATTTTGTACGTTTCATTCCAGTGGTTGTAAAAAATAAACCAAATGGCTTGTCAAATTCAGTAAGTGCTGTCAAGCCATTGTTAGTGTTAAACTGCAAATCTGTCACATTTAATCCGCCCTGGTTAGTAAACATTTTATCTTGGAGCGATTTAGCTGCATTATCCGTAGGCTTACAGTAACATCAACAGTGACAAGATGCAATAACGGCATTTAGAAATGGTCATATTTCACCATTTAAAGAATTTAAAATACACTCTGTTGCTGGGTTATAGCAATTAGCAAAATTAAGCAACCTGTTCAACCAGTGTTTCTCAACCATTTTTTTCTGCAACCCAAATTCGCTAAAAACCCTATTTGCAAGAACAGCTGCCATCCAACTAAATAATTACAAAAAAAAAATAGAACACAAATTGCAAAACTTGGGACTTCACCCAAGCGAAATGATGGATATGACGAAAGACAGTATGGTGTGGCGCCTTAATATCGAGCTGCTGCCCCCGCAACCTTCACGGAAAAGCGGGAAAAGAAGAAAGAATGCTTTACTATGAATTAAAGATAACCAAAGTACTATGGGCTCTACGTGTGTCAGCGACCCTTTCATAAAGCCTTGGCGACCCACATTTGGGTTGCGACCCATGGTTTGAGAAACGCTGTGTTATAGGTCCTTAAAGGCATGACGCAGCAGGGTTCTAGTTGTCTAGATATCTCTGGTATGACGTCGATAAATTCACTTCTTTAATGCTTTCTCTCCATAACCTTAACCTGTCCGCTGTCATGATGAAAATTAAATATAAGCTAGGAGGTACAAAAAATTATTCAAAAATTAGAACACACTTTTGTTAAATGATATATTATTTTGTGTTCGTGTTCAAATAAAGAAAATGAAAAGTAGCGAATTAAATTAGATGCAATATTTTGATTCTAAAGATATCAGAAAGTATTCATATAAAATATAAAACCAGGTCGTTTAAGGCATTTGATGAATACTTTAATACCATGTCGACTGTTATTGTTTTTTTTTTGCCACATATTTCACTGATATTGGCATACGCTATCCTCTTTGCAAAAGTCCTGGTGTTGATCTTTATCTTGATGCAAATCACTCTTAAAGCTTCCAACTTGTAAATTATGTATAGTTGGCAGCTCCGTTGCGTTGTACAGAGAAGCTAATCAAATCTGAATACGAACTCTATTATGCCGTACTATACTCGTATGCTATACTACGTATGTCTACAATGCCATGCTACGCCTACTATGACATACTGAGCTGCAGTGCCAACTGCAGGATACTATTAGCCAGTTTACATGTCCACTTTTCGGAGTTTTGTTAAGTAAGGTTTGTTAAGTAAGAGAGAGGGGGCTTGAGCCAAAAGTAAATGTTTTTTGCACAAAATTGTCTAATTTAGGTACCGTGCTGAACAAGCCGTTGCTACTCAAGCGTGTTACAGAGGGGGCAGAGCCCGCAGCTGCTGGGTGATTTTTGCAATTTTGCGGCAAAAATAGCAATTTTAACTCCATTTAAATCACATTTCGCATGTTTTAATACCATATCAATGATTACAGTAAATAGCTAAACTTCAGAAGTCATTGAACGATTTAAATTGTCTAGCCTCTTAAGCCCCCATATACATTAATCAAGTCCAAAACACGTTTAAACGCTTATTCTTTTTTTGATTATTTTTTTTAACTGACTTGGCTAAAGAGGGTTGATGACCCCTTAGTCCCTTTCCCAGGTTGCGTCACTGACTGCGACCTAAAATAAATCTTGAGTGTGCTCTAAAAAAAAACAGCTGGTCTTGTAAAAAAATGTTTTCACGTATTGTTTCAGGTCATAATCACTAACGAAATACCGGTAACGCTTCGGCAGGCATACATCCCTATTCCGCGACACATCCGTAAAGGCGTGTTAATAAGACGGATTATTGGGTCACATTTATGCACGCCAGTTGGTGGCCAGCAATTTTGCAAACAATCGAGAAAACTGCAAATGAGAATCATGTTTAAAAATTATTATTCCTTTTTCCATTATTGCCTGGCTACCAGTACAAAAAATGATACTCCAGTGGTTAATTTTGTGAACTCACGGTAAAAAATAGCAAAGCCGTACTTGAACCAGGGCTGCAAATTCGAACTTAAACTAAAAAAAAGTCGGTTGTTTTGCCGAACTCGAGAAAACAGTGTTGACTCCTATTGAATCAGGTTAGACCCGCTTCTAATAGCCTGTCTCGTCGCGCGCCGTATCCTTCATATTTCTGCAGTCATATCACACTTTGGATATAAATGTAACAACGTTATTCCTCACAGAACACCAAAAATTTAATTCATCCGAAGGAGCACGACAAAACAAGAAGTCAATTATCAGCTAGCCAAATCAATATCAATTAACTAAAATTTACTAGACCAAAATTTACGCTATTGATTATATTAACTCTATGCTAGACTATACCAGACTATACTATTAAAAAACTGCTTCGAAGTTGCACTATAGAAATAGAAACATCAGCACGTTAGCATTTTGCGTAACCAACTCACTACACATCTAACTTGATACATTAAACTACAAAAATTTGAGACACCACATCACTCGTGCTGTCGAAGACTATCTAAGTTGAGCACTACTTGCAGACTTAAAGATTATTGGATTAAACATCTAAAGACAATCCAGTTAAAATTACCACAAAGACAGTTCTAGAAGATTCTTAAAACAAGCACAAAAAGGGATTCTAAAATGCTCTAAAAAATTAACCAACTATTTGCATAAAAGATGAGAACGCGGCATGTATTCGTTTCTCACGTTACCAAACAGCAAGTCGACAAAAAGAAAGCGATTAAGTCGAAAAGCAGACTTAGTATTTATGTCAGCCTGAACACGAAAAACTTGATATTTTTACCGAACTTAAACTCGAAAAACTTTAATTGATTTTTCATGTTTGACTGGGTAAAAACATGAATATTTTACGAAATTAGAAAGGAATTTCAATATTTGTATAAAACTTGCGAAATTGCGGACTAAAATTAAAAATAGTCCGTAACCGCAAGTCCGCAATTTAAACTGCTAAAGTCTGCAAGTCCGCATGTCCGCAAGTTTTTTTGTTAGTCCGCAATTGTGGATTTGCGGACTTGCGGACTAACTTGTGGACTTGCTCAGCTCTGTTAATTTTGAACACTGTACTGTATTTGGTTTTAATATCAGGACCAGAACTGGCGCTGATAGATAATGAAAATTTTAAGATCAGGGCCAGAAAGGCGCGTAGCCAGGAATTTGCTTTGAGGAGGACTATTTTGGATACTGGAAAAAACATCAAACAATCTTGACCCAGATTTTAATCGATCTTGGATCAGATTGAGTCGGTTTTTTCCTCCAAACTGAGGTGATCTCAAAAAAAAGGTCTTCAATAAAATTAAAACGGTTTTTTTGTCCAAAATGAGGTGATCTCCAAAAAATAAAAATAAAGTTCTTCACCGAAATTTAAACGGTTTTTCCAGCCAAAATTAGGTAGTCTCCAAAAAAAAAAAGGTCTTCACCCAAATTCAGTCGTTTTTCTGACCAACTTTTGGTGAGATCCAAAGACAGAAACTCCAGTTTTGTGGTCCAGATCACAGCAAGTAATCCCATTGGGGGAGGCTATTTTCATTTTTGGCGCAAAAATTCGCCTCAAAAGCACTATAAACGTGGTATTTTGCATACTTTTCAGGCCAATGAGGGAGAGCTCGACCCTCCCCGCCTTCCTTGGCTACGCTACTGGGGCCAGAGCTATTGCAAGTTTTTCTTTCGGGAATAGATTTGATCCGTCACAAGGAGTGAGTGCATTTTTGCTCGATTCGTTTCAGATCGGGGCCCATTTAACACGCCCAACCTGGGACAGATCTGGCCCGGTTTGCTCGAAACACATAATGCCCATTCGGTTCAAATGTAAGCCAGATGAAGTGACTATCTGGGTAGTTTTGAATTTAAATATAGAGTTTCTAAAACTAAAAGCCATGTTACGACTCAAGCGTCCTGTGTTACAAATTCGCCCTGTGTGACGAGCTTTAAAAAAAACTATGCAGTTTGGTCTACCTTGAAGCTGCCTGACTTCTGTAAAATCCTCCGTAATACAAGGTCTCCCATATCCACCATCATTGTAGGGACGAACACGGAAGAGGAATCGGTCGCCAGTATTCAATCCAGTAACCTTCAAATTGCTAATTTTAGTTATCTGAAAACCAGGTTATGCCCACAAAAACTAGCTATGAAAATTTTCTTTGTTGTCAATGCCCAAGATTCGAGTCAGTTACACATGGGATTCCTATAGTGTTAAAAATTAGTGGTTTCTGTAGCGGTCTTGAAAAAAAACTTAAAGCGCTGAAAGTAGTGGTTCTCAACATCTGTTAGTTCAGACTTCAGAGCCAACTTTCAAAGCTCAAAGTTGCACAAAGCCACATGCAAACAATTCACTTTCAAATGCTAAATAGAGTTCAAAGTAAATTTGACATCATAGAAACAGTAGATAAAAGTCAATTAGTAAGGGGCACCAAGTCTTCAAACTTTTGATGATCTACCAATTTTAGGGATCGAGCACAAGGCTACTCTTAAAGGTATTCCAACAAATGAAAAGAAAAGGTAACTACAGTAAATTGTAGCTCCTTAGTAGTAGGGCATCCAACCAATCACGAAGCTATGCAAATTTGACCCTAACAAGCAAACCAGCTATAATTTTCCTCTAAGCACTAGGGTAGGTCGAGTTTCACAATAGAAAAACGTTATTTTGCAGTAGTTGCGTATTAGCCTTGTTATAAACGATAAAGTCTTTCTAACCCGGTCCTGTGATATGTGTTAGTTTGCCAAATTGTTTCTCGTTAAAGCTTAATTCTTAAATTTGAATATCTACCATGACTTGCCAATCCGAACCGTATCGTGTTTTATGCAGGGCAACGATGCGTAGTATTATAGCCAACTTCAATAACGTGTAGGAGAGCTATACCAAACTCTCCCAATCCCTTATTCCTTCTCACAATTGAGCACTTGATTTTCTTGATTTTTAATGGAATTTATTATTATATTGAATTAAAGAAAAATACAGAAAAAATAAAATAAAATAACAAAGTAGTCTCAAAATATGATGCAAGGGCCAATTCAGGGCCTTTCTTCCAATCTATAAGACTGTCCCCTCACAGTCATTAGTCAAATCCACAAACAAGAACGAATAGGAAGGGGAAGGGTTGCAAAACGCAATGGACCGAAGTTAAGCAGCATTTAACACGTATCACCAAAAACTGACACTGTTCACTTCACTCATTTTTGTCACTACTGAGTTCTCAGCCTCCAAGCCGGTATAAATAGTTTTAAATTGTAAAAAAACACGTGGGATCGCCTAATGTCTAGCATCAAAGGCCAGAAATTAACAAACAGAAACTGTCAGCTGCTAGTCTACAGCTGCCAGTCTACACAAATAATGCACAAAAAGAACACAACGATTCTAAATACAATCTAATTAGCGTTTTGAAGGTTTTTGAAGATGTGCCTTTGAAGATGAGCTAATTAACAGCTTGTTTTTAACGAAGGATAATAATTACTCATTAATTTAACTTAAACACCGATTAGACAATGACAAATAATCTTTTTGATTTAAGTCACAAATCTGCACCAACGTCCTGCCACCTCAACGTGGTGGTGCAGTCCCCTCCCCAATGGGGATGGGTCGAAATGGCAGGACAGATCTTCCGAGGGGCTCGACCGAAAGGTCGCCTCCATTGTCTCGGACCGTTTTTTCGCTGGGCCGCCCGTTGACCGGTCACAACTGGGTGGCTCCTCTTCTTCTTATTGACCGGACCCCCTTTTGGCGTATCCTTATCCTGGCATTGCTCCTTATTAGTGGCAATGTCCATCCTAATCCAGGCCCCATCAGCAACCATCCTCACTCCAGGTACCCCTGCTCCATCTGCCATCTAGATGTGGGCAGAGATACTTTTCAATGCTCTGCTTGCCTCAAGTGGGAGCATTTCCTTTGCTCCTCCCTTACCCGTGCTGACTTTCGCACAATCTGTGCAACTGGCACTGCAGTGGGCTGGCGATGCCCAACGTGCCATCCCCAAAGGAAAACCGGCTTCCCCACTCAGACCCGTCCCTTCCCCCCTCTCCCCCAGGGTTCCCCCCACTACCGCCTGGCTTTTATCAATCACGTCCATCTCGGGGCCCCCCACGTTACCCTTGCTCCATTTGCTCTCTCGAGGTAGGTTAGGATTCTTTAAAGTGCTCCACCTGCTCCAAGTGGGTGCACTTCTCCTGCTCCTCTCTGACCCGGGCTGACTTTCTCAAAATCTGCGCGGCCAGCTCCCCCATGGGTTGGAATTGCCCTGCATGTCTCAATGGGGACCTTGCCTCTCCCACCCACCAGCCAGCGTCCCCCCGCCCCATTTCTCCAGCTCCGCCCCCACCCACACCCCCCACTTACTTGCTCAGATCTCATGGATTCATCTCTACCTCTCCCCTCACATCCTCCCCTCCTTAACACCTACCCTCCTTCCGCCTTCACCCTACCTGCCTCATCACCACCACACACAAGCTCACAACCAATCCACAACTTGCAGCCCCACCCTCAAAGAAATCCACGCCTCTCACACAATCTCAGAATTCTGCAATGGAATGCCAGCAGTCTTTCCTCCTCCCGCCGTGCTGAACTAATTGCCTTTCTTTCTGGCAACCAGTACGACCTCATTTTCCTCCAAGAAACCCATCTTTCGTCAACCAAAAAGTTTCAAGTCCCTGGTTATTATACCCTCCGCACGGATCGGACATTCGGTAGACAAGGCCCTGTTTCCTCTAGTACTCATAACACTGGTGGTGGTGTCCTCACTCTCATCCACTCTGACCTGGCTTTCTCTCCTGTTTCTGTCTCCTCTCTGTCTTCCCAGGACCCCTACTCAGACTACACTTGTGTTAAAGTTTTTCTCTCCAACCACTCTCCTCTTCAATTTCTCAACCTCTACTCCCCTCCCATCAGAAACACTCCTTCTAACTCTCGCACCAGGACCTTCTACCCTGACATCCTTCCTAACTCCCCTGACACTTTTATCCTTGGAGACTCCAATGCTCACCACCCAACATGGGACAGACTCATTCCCCCTAACCCGCTTGGAAATGACTTGTTTCGCTGAATCACTTCCTTTGGTCTGGAAATTCTGAACGACTCCGCCTCTCCCACGCTCCTTTACCATTCCACTGGGAGCCATTCATCTCCTGATATTTCGTTAGCTCCTGCGTCTCTCGCTCTCCACTGTGAGTGACGCACTCTCCCTGGCCTTGGCTCGAACCATCTCTCCATTGAAACTGTCCTCCCCCTCTCTCCAGTTCGTCACCCCAACACTCGTCCCCCCAAATTCAACTACAAAAAGGCTAGTTGGGATGTTTACCAATCTTATATTGCTGAGCACCTTCCCTCTCTTGATTTTGATGCACTCAACATCCACCAGGCTGCCCGCTCCTTTTCCCTCTTCTTAGTCCAAGCTGCCAAGGCCTCCATCCCCTTCGGCCGCCTTGGTCGTTCCCCCAAAACCTGGTGGTCCCAGGAAGCGGAATCTGCAGTGCTGGAACGACGGAGGGCCCGCTTCGTGGCACACCGATCTGAGTCACACCGCCTCAGATACATAGATGCTTCTCGTAGGGCGTCCTCAGTCATTTCTAGAGCCAAATCTGCAACCTGGCAAGCCACCTGTTTTAACCTGTCTCCTCGTTCTGATCCTCGTGTTGTCTTCAGGCTTCTCAATGCCATCTCGGGCAAAAAGATCATCTCCCAAGACCCTTCTTTTTCCAATTGCACTTCCCCTCTTGACACTGCCAACCACTATGCCTCTTATCTTCGCTTACATCTATCTCAAGCGACACCCCGTACCTCGCGCAGAGGTGAATGACAGTTCATGGATGAACTCTGGAAAGCTAGCTGTGAGGATGCTTCTTTCCTCCTCAATTCTTTCTGCTCCCTCTTCTCCTTGACTAAACTCTCCACTGCCATCAGCAATCTCTCCTCTTCCACTGCGTCTGGCCCTGACCAGATTGCCTACCCTTTACTAAAGCATCTGCCTGAGCCAGCACAACTCCTCCTTCTTTCACTTTTTAACAGGTCCTGGTACTCTCACACCTTCCCCTCTTGTTGGAAACCTACCACTGTCATTCCCATTCATAAACCTGGAAAACCCACTTCCTCTCCGTCCTCTTTCCGCCCCATTTCTCTCATCTCCTGCATCTCCAAGTTTTTGAGCGCTTGATTCTTTCTCGCCAAACTTTTCACCTCGAATCGAATCATCTCCTCTCCACTTGCCAGGCCTGCTTTCGTCCTGGTAGGTCACCCCTTGACCAAATTCTAACTTTGTCTCAATCAATCTGAGACAGCTTCCAAAAGGAAAAGCTTCCAAACCGGACCATTTTGGCATCTGTTGACTTCTCCAAGGCTTTCGACTCGGTCTGGCACTCTGCTCTGTTTCACAAACTCCTCTCGCTCAAACTCCCCCTTGCATCGTTCTTTGGGCGTGCTCCTTCCTTTCTGATCATAGAGCTAATGTCCAGGTTGGTGGTTCCCACAGCCATTCCTTCCGCATCAGACGTGGGGTCCCCCAGGGCTCGGTACTTGGTCCAGTCCTGTTCATCATGTTTGTTGATGACATCACCAAGGATTTACCTCGGGATGCCCATGCCTCCCTGTATGCTGACGATCTGGCCATCTGGTCCTCCTCCCCAGACCCGCTCAAAGCCTCCTCTGTTGTCCAATCCTCCCTCACTGTCCTAGAAACATGGTCCAACTAATGGAGACTTCTACTCAATCCAAAGAAGTGTGAGTCTTCCTTTTTCTCTACAGATTCCCATCAAGCCACTTTCCAACCCCGGCTGAACCTCTTGGGCTTCCCTCTCTTGTTCAATCCCACCCCTAAATTCCTTGGTGTAACCTTTGATCGGACTCTATCCTTTGGGGCCCATGTCTACTCCCTGTGTTCCAAATTCTATCCACGCCACAAAGCCCTTCGCTCAATTGCCACTGCTTCTTGGGGTCCCACAAAACAATCTCTCTCCCTACTCTACAAAGCCTTTGTCCGTCCGGTGCTCACATTTGCCTCTTCTGGATGGTTCCCATTCCTCTGCAACACTGCAACCAATCACCTGGAAGTTCTACACAGAGCTGCATGCAGGGTCATTACTGGATGCCTCTCTTCCACCCCCTCCTCACTACTCCTTCTCGAGGCCCAACTCCCTCCTCTAAAGCTGACTCAAGTGCATCAGACCCTCTACTCCTTTGAACGTGCTCTGCGCCTTCCCCCCGACTTCTCCAGCCTTTATGCCCTGGCAATTAGAAACGTTCCATGTCGACTAAAGAAGAAACCCTCCTGGAGATCATTCTGTTCTTCGGCCACACAACCATTCCCATCCCCACGTGGGACTCTGACCATGTGCTCCCCTTTCCCCCCATGGTCCACAACCCACTTCACTGTTTCCCCCTTCATTCCCGACTGCACAGGCAACAGCACAGCCCGACTCCAAATTGCTTCAAGCAGACTATCCTCCCTCCCCCCCGTCTGATATCCAAGTATGGCCTGACGGATCTGTCCCCTCCCTTTTTGGTCCCGGTGGTGCTGGAGTGTATGTAACATGCTCCAAATGCCACACATCCAATTCCCTGTTCTTTTCCTCTGGTCCAATTGCCTCCAGCTTCACAGCTGAAACCTTTGCCCTCAAGCAAGGTCTCGAATGGTGTACTAGCCATTTGATGACCTGTAAATTCCAGTCAGTCCTTTTCCTAACCGACTCCCAATCAGCCCTCTCTATCCTTTCTTCAGCCCCCTCTTATCTCCTGCCTGAGTCCCTCTGGAATGTTTGGTCCCTTGCCTCCTCCCTCTCCAACAACACCACCTTGAGCTTCTAATGGGTCCCCGGACACGCAGGTCTCCCCGGAAATGAAAAAGCAGATTCACTTGCCAAAACTGGTGCCTCTCTGCCCACTGATGCGATCCCAAGCCCTCTCCCCCCAGTTATTGCCAAAGTCCGTTATTCCCAATACCGCAAATGGAAACGTCACATCTCCCACTCCCATCTGAACTTCCGAATCCCTGAAGTCTCTTTGGAGGAACTCCTTCTTTCTCGCTCCATTCGCTGTGAGCTCTCCCGTCTTCGCTGTCATCGCCACAGTCTTCTTTTATCCTCATATCTTTACAGGATCAGTCGGAAGGAGAATTCTGATTGTAGTGCCTGTGGACACCCTCTACAGGACCTCAATCATCTCCTACTCGACTTTCCTGCCTCTGAACCCCTTCGCAAATCTATCTTTGGCTCCTCTCTCTCTATTCTCGATCTATGGTCCAGACCTTGGGGTGTGGCCCGACTGTTGGGTCTCCGCGAAGTTCCTCCGCGCCCCCATCCCTCGGAAGGGGTCGGGTAGTACCACCACCACCACCAGATTGCGAAATCCAATAATTAATCAGACACAAATGCACAAAGATTTAAAATTGGGTCTTCAGTCATTAGTTGAAAGCGGGGCAGATTATTTTTAATGATTTTAACAAGCCTAGAGACACTTTCTGCGAAATTTGAGCACTCCAAGGCAAGAAACGGTTTGCAAAATGGTTTTTAATTTTTTCCCAAATTTGCTTTTTTATTACATTCCGCTAAATGGCGCACCATAATCCAAATACAAAATACATGACATTCTGCAAAAATTGGCTTGAAAAAGGTACAATGGCATAATTCCCCAAGTCACAGCAACTGCTTACAATATTAAGATGTATATAAAATTATAGCCAAAGCTCTCGGAAGTTTAGTTGTTTATTGCTTTCATATGCTCCATTTTACAATTATCACCATGGACCAAATTCCACTTTAACGCAATTTGTAGTCCTTGTAGCCTACTAATAAAATGATAAAACATAGTTTGGTTGTAATCAATTAATCTTGCTTACGTTATAACTAAATCATTTCTCTTGCACAAAGTCTAATCGTTTCCGGCTGAAAAGAGTCTACAGTATTTCCCGTATTTCAAGCTTAATCGAAGTTACTGTAGTTTTAGCAATGAAAGCAAAAGGAAAAAAACAGCTATGTCGAAAGCAAAAACACGACCACTTATGAGACAAAAAAGAAACGCAAAATATGGTGGAGGATCCAGCGAGTTATCCAAAACGGAGCCAAGCACCCACAGGCAGTTAATCCGTTACTATTACCATTTAGAAATACTGATCCTCAAAGCTCAATTTCGCAATATTGCCTGCAGATAAAAGAAGATTTGATGGTTATTTGGCAGTCAGTGAACCCGCGATTACGTTTAATATCCACGATATCAATCGAAAAAAGATAAGAGATTTGCTGCAGTTGGTAAAAGATATCAACCGAAAATACAATAAAGCTGCTGCAAAACGAAATCTTGCTAACAAATTAGACAGCCCTTTTGATATTGCTGGGTGCTCCTGTTCTTTGGAAGAGTTCTGTGAGATGACAGAAGAATCAACTGTGATGTTGATAACTGCCAACAAGAACACATAGTTTGCTCTTGCTCCCCAGCTCTTAAAGTTCCGATAGAAGATCGGGCATACTTGAGAGATCAACGTTTGAAGAAATGTCCCAAAGGCTTGTATCAAATGGCATCTGTGGACCGAGTTGCTGTAAAACGAGCTTTACGCTCATCGGCAAATTTTTCGCGGTCAACGGTTGATTCTTCCTTTCTTCCTTGCATCTCAATCCAGTCTTCCACAGACACTGATATTGCTTCAGTACATTCAAAAGTAAGTTTTAATAAGCAGTACGTAGCGATAACAGCTAGTGATACAACGATAATGCAATCGTATCAAAAATTTTGAACCTAAACTCTGTTCGAAGGCTTTTTTTCAAGACCTTTTATTGCCGTACAATCAATAACATTCGAAACACTCTATAGACGGTAGGTATGTTTTACTTAAATGTCATAACCGCTGCATTTATTTCTGCTCTATATCTGATGTCGAGTTAAAATCAACAACAAATCTAATTAGCACAGAGCTGGACAGCGCTGTTTCGAGCTTTTAGCTCTCATCGGCAGCCCTCAGCTATCTTTCCAAAGGTATTCCCAGCTGAACAAACATCTTGGCCTAACTGGCAAACCTTATTGGCTTGCAGAGAGGCAGATGATTTAGTAGGGAATAAACGATTTTTTCACTTGTGGTACTTTAGAAACAAGTGAAAAAGTCGCTGGATCCTTGAAGTAAGGACAGCCATAGACTATCCCTACTACAAGGATTCCCCTCTGCGTGACCACGGAAATCAAAACTGCAATATCTTGATGTCCTTCATGGTCGACTCCTGGGAAGCCATGTCAACTCTTTATAGCCACCTAACTGCCAGTGGAAGTTGACATGGCTTCCCAGGAGTCGACCATGAAGGACATCAAGATATTGCAACAAATCTAATTATCACAATTAGTCCAGTAGAAATAGCTTTTACCCGAAAAAAATTTATAATTAGCTGAAATTTCGCACGATGACTCAGGACCATGTCCTGAGCCATCCCCCCAAAAATCCCTATGTTTTGGACATGTGACTTCCCCTTTTTGGCCTTTAAAATCTGCTATCTAGTGTCAAAGAGCCTTTACCACCCAACAGCCAATCTAAAAGTTGTAAAAGTGCCAAGTTTTGCGTAAAAGTTGTTTTTCATGTTCAGGTTTAAAAAAATTTACTTTGAAATTGATGACGTCATTGTTGGTGACGTCATTGCCAAATTTTTGAAAAATGTCGTATTGAAGGCTCATATTGTAAATGAGAGTTAGGTTTTTAGTTCCAAACCAAAAATTGCTAAAATCGAAGTGATGACGTCACAAGCGTTTTTGATGGCGTCATTTTTCTCAAGTTTTAATGGTAAATTTGAAAGAGTATTTGACCAAACGAAACATTGCAAAACTTTTTTTTATTAAAAATTAGCAGCAAATTAGCATTAAAATTTTTTTTATATTCAATGATTGTCAACCTAAAACTATAGGTTTTCGTGTTTCGACCAGTAATTTAGGCCATCCTCACGACTTAGGCCATTTTTTGTATTAGGTTTACACTTGGGAGAGTTATATTGAGAATTCAGTCGATTGAAAATCAAACACTGTGTTGTCAGTAAAACTCTGGCCTAGTAGGCACCGGCGCAGCCAGGGGGGGTAGGGGGACCAGTTCCCCCTTTTTTGAAAATGCACAACTCCACAAAAATTAGTTTAAAGTTAAAATGTCAAAAAACTACGGCAATTTAAAAACGCTTTACGAAGTCTAAATTGAGCGTGCTGATTGATTGCGAGCAAAAAGTCGCGCAGACTCCGTCCACCTAATGCCGATCTACACTGTGCGTAAAATTTTGAGCACGAAAGCTCCTCTTTAGTTCATTTTAAACTGAAATTTGGTACGCTCAGCGTATAGCCTTATCAGCGTACAAGCAGCCATATGCGTCTAGCCAAACTAACGACATGCCCGTACGTTCGCGATTTCACGGCCGGGCCAAAAAATTTGCCCTGGAAGCATTTTCTACGCAGTTTTCGGCGCGGACCAAATTTTAATCGCGTGCGTGCCACATAAATAAAAATAAACCCATTGCATTTCCTTATGACTATTTTTTCCAAGAACGCCGCGTTCAGATTCACAATATTTGATTGAAGCAACCGCATATAAGGAATTGGTCGGTCGCTGTCGCATTATTCTTGCTTAATGCTTACATGCTTATTTCCTATCAATGATAATAATAATAGTGCAGCAATCAATTTAACGAAACGTTGTATTGGTGAACCACAACACAGCGCATTTTTTTCGGTTTGAAGCTAGTAAGCAGTATGTGGTGTCAACTGTCAGCTACCACAAATAGTAATAGAGAACACTTACTTTTTCAAAAACCAATCATTTTCGGGTGTAGGCGGGAGTTGTTCGGATGTTTTGCGAATTGCGCCTTTCATTTGTTCTTAATTTGTTACAATATACTGTGGTAGACAGATGGGTAGGTGGCTGCTTGACTCGAAGAGCGAAAGGTCCCTTCGCTGTCTTCTGGCCAAGGCAACTTGGTGAATAAAATGTAACTGTAATTATTCGAAAATTGAAATATTATTATGCCAGCTTGCTTGAATAATAACGGCAATCTGCGATTTAAAATCGCGCTTTTTTGTATCCGCTGTTGCATCATCAAATAAAGTAGAATCGTGAAACCACTTTAATTGTATTCTTTTTCATTTATTTATTTTTTTATGCGTCTGCAGCATGAACGATGGCAGAACTTAAACCTGTTACTGCTTAACCCTTGTTCAGTAGTTCTAAATAAAAACTTTCCGATTTGCATATGCTTTAATCATAAAAAATTTTGTCCCTCCCCTTTTTTTTATTTCTAGCTGCGCCAGTGGTAGTAACACTGGCCAACAAAAAAAAAATTTTTGAATGGTGCCAATGATTTTTTGACTAATCTTGGATAATTTGGGGTCGCTGATTCCAAAAATGCAGTTATTTTTTCTCCATCAGATCTAGTTTTTTCGCTATGGTACACCAATTAATGAGCATTTTTGTACTAAAAGATGATCATTTGAATATCTATAAAAGTTTTTTACAAAGCATAAGATAGTGTAACATCAAAAATATGTTGCACATACCAATTTCTTTAATAGCTGCAAAAACACTAAAACAACAGAATGATGAAAAGTAGGCTGCCATATTTATGAAGTGCCAACCATAAATTTGCGTTTTAATGATTTGCGGCTATGAGTGGCAACAGAATCACGTTTGATAGACCAGCAGTAATCGGCTAGCATGACGGCATCCCATCTCCCTTGATACCTCTCCTCCATTTCCTTAACGTCTTGATGGAATCTTTCTCCTTGTTCGTCGCTAAGTGCACCCAAATTTTCAGGAAAGCGATCAAGATGACAGTGCATTATAGGATGGTCCTTATTTCAAAATTTTGGAAAACTATACGGGAACCGGGTTAAATTTGTTCGTTTTCGATAAAAAACTGTATATGCAAAATATCTCGGAGAAAAATTGAAGTTTACAGGTTGCACATGAACAGCAAAAACTTGAGATTATTTATATGCTACTGCATACACATTACACAATTATACATCACGAGACAAGCGCGGCCCTATCAGAACTGTTCTAACAGATGTAACTTAACACTCTCTACCAAAAAATCGAAATTGTATCAAAATGTCGACACAAAGCCAAATAAACCAAGAAATCACCACCTAGTGAAACCACATTTAACGCAAATTGGTTGATCGCTGTGACGTAAAAAGCTGCTTTGTATCTAGGACAGTGTTCAAAATTTGACAGTGTTTTTCACAACGTTTGACAGACACGCAGCAGCTATAAGCAGTGTTTGATGAAGATGCTCAGCCTCCACAGTTAATGCTTGCAGTGTTTTGTCCCAGCCACCGCTCCGCACCATCGACCCTGGTTGCGGCCCCTGGCTAGTGCTACTGCGCACCACAGTTAACCCTAGTGGGATAGTTTGGGCTCGCGCCCGCCACAGGGCTTCCGGTGCGGGGAAGGGGAGACGTGGGTGGTGTACTAAGGTCTTTTACTGTTTTTGTTTATCTTCCACTCTACCCGACAAACCCATTAGGAGGAAGCAGTCTGTAGCGGGGTTTTTATATTTCTAATTTTTAACTGAACTTCCTGTACCGCAAACTGGGGGCCCATGTCCATTGAGCACTTTAGAAACTGGGTAGACAGTGCACAAGTCAGTTATACATCATAGATTTTTTACGTGTCCTCTCCTGTAGTCGGAAATTGTTTGCTTTATGAAGTTTGACTGAGATCATTAAAGTTTCCAAGTATTAATTACTGGATAAATTTCAAACCTCATGCGCTACAAAACAGTATTGTGTTACTCGGATTCTTGGATACTTATTAAACTTGTTAAAATGCTTAGCGAATCTTTAAGGCTCCCACAAGTAACAAAAGGATGACCTGAGGGATTTCTTTGATGTGGGCAGGACAAATGCTCTGATCCATATACCCTCATGACAAAGGTATCAAAATTTTCTTCTACCTTAAAAGGTAATGTTAGAGAATAGAATCAATGGAAACGGTGGATATAAGAGTGGCAACTGGCAAGTCCAAAATAATAAACTGAGCAAAGAATTTGAAAGATCATCTTAAGAAATTAAAAAAATAATAGCTCGTAACATTCTGAACAGACTCTATTTTTGTAAAAAAGTTTCAAGTAATAGCTTGAACCACTTTCAATCTTATTCAAATTTATTCTCACCTCACAAGTTGATCACCTGCCTATCATCACCTCTGGCAACTGCATAAAACATCTGCTCAAGATTGCCCCGATTCCTAATGGGACCAGTTAGTCTCAAGCAAATGGCACCGTTTGAGCATTAGAAGAATGAAGATAGGCTGAGAAAGTTTTTGCTACAGGGTAATATGTTTTTTGACATGAATGTCTCAAACACTAAAAGTAAGAATCTGGTGCTTGCATCTCTATTAAAGCAAAACTTGAACAAAATCAGCAATTGGTTAGGGGTGCGAGAACTGATTATGGCGCCCCTAGCTTACGCTCACCATAATCAGTTTATCATACGCCAGAACTGCATTGTAAACTGATTATGGCAAGCATAGACCAACGCATTTATTATCTGGACTAAACTTGCCAAAATGTAGAAAAAATCTTGGACTTGAAAAAACGTGGCAAAATCAAATTGACAAGAGAATTGGGGCAACCGTAATGAAAAAATTCTCTGGTCGGCTTTGATACATGTCTAAGAAACTAGTGGCTTAGGTTTTTTTGAACCAGGGGTGCATGAAGTGACGAATTGTAGCAGCTCTTTACGAAGATAAAAACTTTACCAAGCGTGCCATTAAGAAACAACAATTGAAAAAACTGGTTTGCTGATTAAACGCAATTAATTGGTTACTTCCAAAAAAATCAAAATGAAATCTAAAATTTCTATCAAGTGACTTTGATTCTGGGAGTGAATTATCAGGCTCATTGATGGCAGACCGAAGTTGGTTCAAAGAATCCAAGTCCCGCATGCAACTGCAGAACGTGGTGTGGCAGTGGCACGTATGTAGGAATACGTATGGCTAACTGAAAAATGTGATGAAGATCAGCTTCAGTCCCACATCCATTTCGCCTAAAAGCATACCATAGGCACGGTTTTTGCTAAGCGAGAATAAAGACAGGACACTACTTACTTGGCAACAACATACATACTGTACAATAAGTTGGGTTACACCCATAATATTGCTGCTTTTGAACAGCTAACACTCTGCAAACAGCGAAGCCCTTATCTTTGCAAAATTTGGTATTTATGAAAAACTTTACTGCCTTTGTGCAACCTCTAAATGTTTTTCTATCTCGGAGATTTTTCACACACGACGGTTTTAACCCAAAAGGAACACATTTACTTCGGTTCCCATGATAATTTTTATTGTTTAATTTTTGCTATGTATCTAAGGACCACCCTACTGTGCAAGAAATAGACCTTGATGCTCATTTTAGTACCGATATCTTCAAAAGAGCTCAGTAAGTTAGCTACAAGCTCTTTGTAGTTGGATGCTTTTTTGTTTCCAAAAAAATTTTTAACTACTTTCACAAATGCATCCCAGGCATAAAATTCTTCTTTGCTCATGGATGAGGGAAACTCATGATCATTCATTAATTTTCTTATTTGGGGTCCGTTAAAAATACCAGCTTTTAATTTTTCTATTGTTAGACCTGGAAATTTGCCGCAGATATATTTGAAACATGCACCTTCCTTGTTCAGTGCTTTGACGAATTGTTTCATGACTCCCAGCTTGATATGTAATGGAGGAAAAACTATTTTGGATCTTTCCACTAGCGGTTGAGCTTGTATGTTCTTCTCACCTGGTACCATTTGTTCTCTCACTGGCCATTCTTTTTGTCTCCAATGCTGTTCTCTAGCTCGGCTATCCCTCTAGCAAATAAAGCATGGAAACTTGGTATATCCTCCTTGTAATCCCAATAAAAATCCAACCATTTTCAGATCCACACATATGATCCAGTTGTGCTTGTAATAGCCAATTTTTTCTAAAACAAATTTAATATTGCTGTATTTTTCTTTGAGTGTTGTAGAATGTCCAAGGGGAATAGATCCAAAATCATTTCCATTGTGCAAGAGAACACATTTTAAACTTCGCTTGCAGCTATCAATAAAAAGTTGCCAATCATTGGGATGATATCGGGTGACACCAAGCTTCTTCAGAACGCCCTCAACATTATTGCAAAATACTATATCTTTTTCTTGTGTAAATTTAGGTAGAAATTCAGCGTGACGATTTCGGTTGTAAGTTATAAATGTTTCTGGTTGTAAAAGATTCTTTTCTTTTAGTCTTGATGCCAACAGTTCAGAAGACTCTTTGGACAAGTTCAGGTCTCTTGCCAAATCATTTAGTTCATTTTGTGAAAATAGTTGTGGAGGTAACAGAGAAGGTGGAAAGTCGTTGTCTACAACAGTAGTTTCACTGTCAGTAAAGGAAAGATCATCTTCACTGGATAAAGCAGATTCAAATTGAGGCAAACCTTCAAAAACAGGAATAGGAAGTTCTTGACTGTGTGGAACAGGCCAGATTGCCGAATCCAAACTTGGATATGTTAATGAGGTTCTATTCTTCCTATTGATGCCTTTGGTCTTTATTCCACGAAAGTAGCAGTCACTGTAATGATCTTTTGGCTCTCGCCACACCATCGGAATTGCAAACCTCAAACCTTTCTTTTGTTTCTTTGTCGATTGCCGTAAATGCTTGATGCAGGTTTTGCAAACAATATGGGGAGCCCACGATTTGTCTTGATCACCAAGTTTCACTTTGAAATAAGCTAAATAAGCTTGTTCCACAAAATCGGTGATTAGATTTCGGTTGTGCTCCAATGTGTATTCGCCACATAGATAACAAAAAAACATTAAGGTCATTTACACAACTTCTTCTAGATGAAGTAGCCATAACTTACTGCTTTAGATGTAATATATCTGCATAACAATGTAAACTAATATTACCTTCATATACCGGTAACGCTATGATATAGCAGTATACTACAGCCTGTGTATCTAACTAATGAATATACAGTGGTACAATATCTAACTATATCTGTATATACAGGGCTACAGAGAGAAAAATTTCCAGGGGGTACAAAGGTCAATACCGGGCCCCCAAATTTTATTGAGCCCCCCTAGCCTTATCGGGGCCCATGCCGTTAAATCATTTTTTGTCCGATGGATGAAGATGTTCATCTAAAAGTGAGGGGATAACGATATTCGCAAACAGTTAGGACCTATGAAAAACACCACTAGACATAAAATTGGTTTAAATCCAGCTAGGAGGTTTGGGGGAGCGCTTTGAGCTTCCCCAGCAAGGTCCGAGGCGGAGCCCCAGAAGCTTTAGCACTTTTTATGTTTCTCGAGCGTAAAATACAGCATTTGATCAACATCCCAGCACCAAACTTGCTTAAATTGACTAGCAGAAAACGTGATATACATCAAAGAAAGTATGTGAAGCCGCGGATGATGACTTTGACACAATATTATACAATATAATGACTTAAATCCTGCAAATCCAAATATTTTACCGATAAAAGTCATAAGAAGTCATCTGCAATCATAGACTTCACAAACCCAAATACCTATTAAACTCATACAGATAGAGTGAGTTACTCAATGATAGTAGTATAGTATGTCAACTTTGACTCCGCTCTCTGAGGTTGAAATGCTTTTGGATCTCTGGAAATGTGAACCCTCGTACATTGTTATACTGTAGAATTAAGGCTCTCAAGTCAGAGAAATGTAACAAAACGTTAATTTCGGTGCAAGCGTATGACTTTTGATACATTTTCCTCTTTTTTTAATCAAATCGGCCACTATTGGATGCCCTAAATGCTGTGTAGCAAAAGTAGCGACCAATTACCAGTACTGAATAGGCTGACTGATATATTTGCTGTAGGCAAGTTTGATTACGATGTTATGGTGCGATACCAAGACTTAACGCGGAAACCTGAACTCTTCTGGGCCCCTTGAGCATGGGCCCCCCTAGGCCCGGGTACGATGTACCCCCTGAACCCCCATCTCGCAGGCCCGGTGTATATCTAACTTGACTATCTATATCTTCTCTTATAAACTGACATGCACTTCCATATCATCACAACTGATAATTACTGCAAGTGGATGTTGCTTATTTAGTTATGCTTAATTTCCAACCTATGCACTAAGCAGCAAACATGACTGTTTATCAGTGCTAAGCTCTTCAGCTGCATTAGTCTAGTGAGACAGAACGGCAGCTTTAAGACTAGAGATGAGAGACACAAGAGTAAAAGGGAGTGTGTAAACAATAGGTGTTTATATTTCTTGCCTGCTAAAGCGGCAATAAAAACACTTCTGAAACACAAATCAAGTAAATTGCAAGAAAAAGACATAAAACAGCATCCTACTGAAGACACTGCTAAACGGCCTATCGCATAGAAACCAAAAATGTTGGATATCTCAAAAAATTGACCTGATAGAGCAAAAACAAGATCATTTTTGGAATCAGCACCCCCAAATTAGCCTAAAACCGTTCTTAACTTCTTGGCACCAAAAATTGTGTAGGCCAGTGTAATCAAGCAGATAAAACTTACACCTCCCAATATCGGATTAAAATAATGCATTCTACAGTTAGAGCAAGAAAACCTATGTTTCTCAAAAAGCTCCCTCACGCAGTTAAAGTTAATCGTCAATTTTAGCTTAAAATCCAAGCATTAGCAAAGATAAAAAAAATTATTGAGATTGCAAAGTATCAAATATCAACGAGGTTATTATGAATTAATTAAGTTTTGCTCAGATGTTATTCAAGAATCTAGCTGATTAGACAAGTTTTTGATCAGATATTATTTTAGATTAATCAGATAAGTTTGTTCAAATGTTATTCTAGATTAGATAAGTTTAGTTTACATGCAAGGCCTCTTCCTAGAATAGATTTAGTACCACAGATGGTAAAAGTATGATAACATAGTATTTTGCATAAGATAATAATATTGTCAGGCATTGCAAAACGGTAGAAATTTTGTTCCTATCAGATATGTTATCGTGCTCGGGACATATTCGTATTAATTTACATATAATTGCGCTAGTTGTTATTTGTTCAGAACCTTTGCATATAGGAGGATGATGCAAGCCCTCGACCAAGAACTCGAAGATGCCTTAGAACGTCAAAATGATGCTGCTGCTGATATTCTCGAAGTGTGCAATGTTTCTTTTTTTCAAATTTACGATTGTGGCGCTACCAAAGTTCTTGACAGATGACGTCATCAAAAACGTTTGTGACGTCATCACTTTGATTTAAGCAATTTTAGGTTTGAAACCAAAAACCTAACTCTCACTCACAATTTAAGTTATCAATACAGAATACGTCATTTTTCCAAAACTTAAAATGTGGTAATGACGTCACCAACAAAGACGTCAACAATTCTAAAATAAATCTGTTTATACCTGCACTTGAAAATCAATTACGGTTCAAAATTTAACTCTTCCATAATTTTTGGATTGGCTGTTGGACAGTAAAGACTTTTTGACACTAGATGGCAGATTTTAAAGACCGAAAAAAGAGGAAGTCCCATGTCCAAAACATGTGTTTTTTTAATGGCTCACGACATGGTCCCGAGTCATAGTGCCAAATTTTAGCTCATTATAAATTTTTTTCCGGGTTTCAATGTATTTTGTTGTATTTCTACAGGATTACAATATACTTATTGCTATTGCTTATACTGTATAACCATGCACTAATTATTATGGTTAGTACTGTACTGTAACTAGCCATACACTAATTAATGTTAACCGTATATTAACTTAAAATTATGCTAAATAACTTATTTGTTTTAGGGAAGAGATACATGGCTTCCAACCACATCAGCAGCTCCTAACCCTTACAACATCATAAAACCAAACAGATTTGCAATGAAGTTAATTCGTGGTGACCTGTCTTCTTCTCTTGGTGCAGCTCTCGGAAATGCTTTGTTATTTGACATTAAACATTTGTTTCAACCTCATGTTGATATAAACAAGATTTTAATAGACAAGTCAAAAATAGGCAGAGCAAAATCTAAAGTTAAAGTAATTAGTGAAGTACGATAACTAGAAGGAAAAACTCAGGCAATCTGTGTCGGTGTTGATAGCACGATAGATGAGAAAACTTTGGACTACAAAGCAACGAAAGATCACAGTGGAAACAACATTTAAAAAAAGTAACCGGTTCTCAACACCACCCTACCATTAAGTATGAACCCGGAATATGCTCTGGAGAGTGTTTAAGCTATTAAACGCTCCCAATGACCGGTTCTACTGGTGAAGTTATGGCTCAGCATATCTACGATACTCTGGAGGAATTCGACAGTTTGGAAAGCATTAGAGCAATATTGGTTGCAACACCTCTGTCAACAGAGGCTGGAAGAATAGTTTGGTTGTCAAATTAGAAGACAAACTAGGGCGGAATTTGCATACTGTTGCACCAAAATGAACTTCCTTTTTGTGTTTATTTAAAAAATTGGATGGAGTAACTACAGGACCGCAGAGTTTCAATGGACCACTTGGGAAAAAATGTAAAAAGAACGTCCACAGTAAACCACAAGTTGCGCTTGAGTTTATTGCAAACCCTGAACAACATAGCGTGGAAAAATAAGATTTCAGCGATTTGAGCACTGACCAGCGTCTTCTTTATGAATATACCAAAGGATAGGTTCAGGAAAAGTGAACGAAAAGTACTCTTCCTGGAAAATTGGTCAACAGCATCACGCAAGATGGGTTACTTTTGCTATTAGACTTCTTGCTATCTATATACGAGGAAAATCTCCACGTGGTAATTTAATTTAACTCGTTCACTACATAATAAAGGTTTATGCACCTTCGTGGTTTGAGATAAAGTCTTCATCTAAACTGCACAAATCTCCGAAAATATTGTTTCAGAATTTGTCTCGCATTGATCAACTTTCATTTGAAGACGTAAAAACCATAGGAAACCAAAACCTACAATGAAACTCCTTTTGCTTATAACTAGAAAACTTTCTGTATGCACTGGCAAAAGATGAAGATCCCATCGACAAAAACTTGGAACTGCAAACAATCATAAACCCAAGGAGCAAGAATTTGTAAATTTTGCAGATTTTATACTGCACTTACGAGATAAATGTGATTTAATTTTTGTATAACTACTGTATTTACAGTAGTATTTAAACAACAACATGCCATATTCAGTAAACGCAAACCAGAACCAAAAAGCACCAAGTTTTAAGATTCGGTTTTTTATCGTAATTCGCAATAAAAAATAGCGACAGATGTAATTTCACATTTTTACTTTTGCACGCAGAATCAGCAAGAAAATAAAGGCGGAAAAGAACATCCCTCCCATCAGCTGGAAAGCAAAAGAGTGGTACAATCTTGTGGATGAAGAGTATCACTGTGCAGAGCCACCGCTTTTGAAGGATATACCAACGGAAGATCTGATGTTGCGCCATGCAAACAACAGTTTACTTAAGCTTCCGGATCTTCCGTACCACTTACAGAGCGTAGAAAGAAGTGAGAAACTTGTAACAGAAGCTTCACATAGTTATTATGGATTTGACAACCGCCACAAATCTATTATGGCCAAAATCACAAGCCCGAAAAGGCGTCCTATGTTTGCATCCAAAAGCTCCTACTCAGAAACATAAGATTCAATTCTGTAACTGAACTGAACTGATAGCTTTCTTGTAAGTTTGCAATTCGTTGTTATTAAAAAGCTGTTCAAGTGTTTATTCAACGTCTTAAGCAAGTTTACGCGTTGCTACATGCCGTTAAGCAGGCTTTTTATGACGTCATTGCGAGCAAAAGAAAGTGCGCTTGGTTGCTATTCAGTGTGATACTAGTATTTCTTGTCTTACAGTTTACTTTAAACAGGTAAAATGGTATTCCAATAGCTGTGCTCGAAAGCGCCATTTAGCGGTTTTGCAAAAAATCACATTTTTATCAAAAAAAAAAAAAAAATTAAACTAAAATCTGCAAGCCATTTTTTAATGCAGAGCACTCAAAGTTTGCAGGAATTCATTTTGCACCAAAATGCAACTACTGCAAAATTACATCATTCAAAATTCGAAGAAAAGTAAAAAATCGACCTGCTCTACTACGCACTGCCCTGGACTTGCGTAGTTTTGTTGATTTGCACAGTCTATCAAGAAGGATAGCATGAACCGAAATACTGGAAGCCCATGATCATTAATTCAAAACAGTTCCGACAACTTTAAGGATTCAACAATAGCAAAAAGTTAAGCTGAGAACTAGGCAAAATATCCAAGTAGACCAAACAAAAATAGAAATGGAAAAAGAGCCAAAAATATGAAAGTACAAAACTCATCATCAGCACAAACCGTTAGAACAATATCCATAGACAAAGTCATGGCCTGCTGGTTGTGCTGGTGTACATGTTATTGAGGATCTAGATATCTGCCAAGCTTTTTTTCGTTTTAGGTAATAAAACCATTTGCAATTAAAAATGTTTGCCGTAAGTTTTAGAGTTTTAATGAGAGCCGCAGGAAGGACAAATAAGAACCGGAATGATAATCACTGGTTTGAAGACTGAATACTTCGATAAGGGAAGATTTGTTTACGTGGGAATCCACACAGCTATTAATCAGTTCAAATTTTTACATAGGTTTGCTTTTTAATACTGAATCATAAAATGCCCAAGTCAAAGTAGCTATATCAAGCAACCAAAGACTACCATCTCCGCTTAATATATAAAACAAAACTTGTCATTAAACGAAACACGATTTTGGCAGCAATATATTTCATAGATATTGATCTTACCGTATATTTTGGTGCACGAATTGGCATAGCATTACATTTTACCCAATCATCCGTCCCTTCTAAACATCTTTCAATGTAATATCCAGAAAAAAACTGAGGATTTAGATCCGACGGCGAATACCAAGCTAGAGTGACTGCTCTGTCTGTTTTATCCGTGATCATTAAGTCAGTGGGAGGAGGTGGAGGAGCTAAAAATTTAGATTTTGAAAATAAGTAAACGCAAGCTTTTGAAATTTTTAAAGGCAGCAAGATTTAAATTACAATCTTTTGATGTGATGTTGGGCAATATTACCGAGTTGCAATCAATTATAAATGTATTTTTGCATCAATAGTCAGCACTCTCGTATTTCCCCTACTTGGAAACCACCGTGGTGACTCTGCCACTCATCCATACGGCGGAAAATGTGTCGACACATCTTCCACGGACTCTCAAGAGGTGCGTATGTAAATCACAGCACAGCATTTTGTCTGCAAATTTGCCGAGCTGGAAATTAACCAGCATTACAATCGTAGAACCATTAATGTAACTGACGGAGAAAAAGAGAGCATGCCCATCCTGGCTCCCAGATGTGGGCCTCCTAAAAATGGGACTACCGGGTTCGCGCCATTCTAAATCCAACAAATTTCTGACGAAGACCTTTTGGTATTCACCTACAATTCTCCCAAATTTTTGGCGGAAACCAATTTTGACAGAACAAAGTAAATTCGTGGCCCTCTTAGCCGAGCTTGCCCGATTAGCTCAGACCTCTAGTAATGCCTCTGCGTATAACTTATAGCCTACCGTGCAGTGTTGAACGATAAGTTTAACTCTTGCTTTGTTCAATGTCCATTGTTTTTGCAATTTTTTTACAAGATAAGTTGAAAAGTTACACCTGGTAAATAGTACATGATCATTGCAAGTTTGCATTTATCATTATGAAGTAATATGAGCATGTTTTCATTAGGAATTCTGTTGATAATATAGATCAGGGATGCCCAAACTTTTTTGGGAAGCATTACACTTTTTCTGTGTTTTAGCGGGCCGCACAATTCTCACAAAAAGCTAGAGTTTATCTCAAATCAGGCTTGCTACCAAGATCCCGCGAAAGGGAGGAAGGGGCTTGAACCAAAAATTAAAATCTTAATTTATTTTGCTGAGCAAACTGGTACAACTCAAGCGTATCACAAATGAGGATCTGAAGGCGAAGCCCCCAGTAGCTGGGCAGTTTTTTGATTTTTTTTTTTTTTTTTTGGCAAAAAATAGCCATTTTAGCACCATTGAATTACATTTTGTTCGTTTTTAGAGCCATTTGAAAGATATAGTTTTTAAAATTTGAAAGCCATTTGAAAAAACTTTAATACAATCGTAGTGGCGTTACTAACCACTTGACATTTACGATAAACAAAAAATATTGCTTGAAAAAACCAACGTCACTAAATTTGACAAAAATATTTTTGTGGTGAAAAATTTGGGATTAGTGAAAGAAATTTATAGTAAATATCAAGACCAGTCGCGGCCTGCAAAAACTTGTGCGGGCCTCACTTTGGGCAGCCCTGAATTCTGATGATGATCAATTAGCTCAATGTTGATCACTATAGCACTGTTTTACAATTCAACATGTATCATTTCACTTACGAATAGGATTTTTTGCGACTACAATTTCGCTTTCCTTTCCGGCAGGACCACTTCCGCTTTCATTTTCAGCAGTGACTCGAAATTGGTACTCGTTATCTTGAGCTAAATCCTTTATTTTCATACTTCGGTCCACCACTGTTCGACCACCGTTTTGTGGGATCCAGTTCCGCCGCCCAGCCCGCTTCATTTCAACTAGATACCCTGAACAAAGATTAAAGCAATAAACAAGCTAAAGACGTCAGCTTGTTTATTGTAAAACGTGGATAATGGGTAGTAATGCAGAAACACTGGTTGATTGAACAATAAATGTAACAGTAATTTAATGAAGCCCCATTGGTTATGTTTGGGGCATCTCAAACTATTCTGAATCATTTCCAAGTAAATTTAATTATGTGAATCTGAATCTATCCAACAGAATATTTGAATCACAAAATAATGCTGGAAAGTTGATTTTTCTGGCACGTTTTTACTTCCATTTCCTGTTTTTTCTTTTTCATTCCTTTTTTTCAAAGTTTTTAGACTTTTTCAAATTTGAAAAAAAGTAACAAAAAAGAAAACGAATTTTAAACGATGACAAAAAAATGAACGAGAAAAAAGAAAGATAAAAGACAAAACCTTCGAGAGAAATTTTTTCAGGGGGTACAAAGACTGATACGGCCCCCCCTAAACGTTTTCGGGCCCCTTTGTTGTCGAGATTAATCGCTATTCACGTTATAGATGTAGATCTCCATTTTGAAGCAAGTGAACAATGACACATTTGTTTGACTTAAATTCAGCTAGGGGGTCTAGGCAGCGCTGTAAGCTACCTAAGCGGGGTGCTTTAGCTCTTTCGATGTTTGTCAAGGGTGAAAGACAGCATTCGATTAACATCACAGCACCAAAATTGGCAAGACAAAAAGTTGGGTATGCTATGCTCAGGGTATAGGGTTCGATTCTCTGGGCAAGCAAATTTTTGGAAAGAGGGGATGGGTTCAGTCAGTTGTGGTAATACTTATCTTTCGAAGTTAGAAGGCGGATGAACTTACCCTATTTAATCACAATTAAGAGTATCTTTCGAGAGGTACAACTCAAAGATCGGATGGATTCTTTAATCAACCTAGTGAATTGTGCGGCCAAATATTTAACAGTATGACTAGTAATGCCATCAATTGCAAGTATATGGATGCTTACGTCAAAACCTTAAACCTGCAAAGTGATAGCAACTCCATGATTCTAATTCATCTCGATATTGGATCCCTTCAAATAAACTATGACGACTTGTAGGACTTTGCAGCCTCGCTTTCTTTTCGACCTGATGTTATTTGCCTATCTGAATCTTGCATCAATCAGCCTTTGAAAAGTATTCAGCTATATGGCTATAATTTTATTAACGCACAGTCTAAAAAACAAATTGGTGGTGCAGTAATTTACTGCTCAAAACTTAAATTTTCTCAAATCGACGCCTTTGGAATAACCGGCACGGAATTAATATGGATAAAAATCTGGAATAACTATTCAAAAAAAGCGTTAGTAATTGCTTCTTTCTATAGGCACCCCGGTGAGATACTAAACAATTCGCTTGTGATTTTTTGGACTGTCTGGAGAAATTATGAAATGAGAAAAAAACTTGGATATTCTTGGTGACACAAACATTAACGAAACCTAGCAGATATCCCCCAAGCTAAAAAATGCCTACAAGCAATAACCAGTAAAGGAGCCTTTTCCGTCATTACAAAACTTATTCGGGTCACGGACATGTCAACAACGATGATTGACCGCGTTATCACAAACGATGTAGAGCATGTAGCAATGCCCTACGTAATACAAAGCTCAATAATTGATCACTTCACAGTTATGTCCAAAATTAGTCAAATTCAAACGAGTGGTAATAAAACACTACCCCGCTCCATAGAAATACAACGAATTTTTGCGAGAAAGCTATTTCTGATGAACTAAACTAGGTACTAGAAAACCTAATTGTAAATAACTTACCCTTCAACCGTACTATTAGTGATGATGTTTTTGATCAGTTTGTGAATATAATTGCCGATAACCATGCTCCGCTCGAGCATATGAATCCTCAGCAAAAAAACTTGCAGGAAAACTTTGGATAACTAAACGAATACGAACTTTTATTGGTATTCCTTCAGGTATTCAAGGTTTTCCTGCAAGTTTTAAGAAAGGAATACTAAAGAAATACCAGAGCTGGGCAAGTCCGCAAGTTAGTCCGCAAGTCCGCAAATCCGCAATTGCGGACTAACGAAAAAAGTTGCGGACATGCGGACTTGCGGACTTTGGCAGTTTAAATTGCGGACTTGCGGTTGCGGACTATTTTTAATTTTAGTCCGCAATTCCGCAAGTTTCATACAAATATTGAAATTTCTTACTATTTTCGTAAAATATTCATGTTTTTACCCAGTCAAACATGAGAAATCAATTTAATTTTTTTGAGTTCAAGTTCGGCAAAAATATCAAGTTATTCGAGTTCAGGCAGACATAAATACTGAGTCTGCTTTTCGACTTAATCGCTTTCTTTTTGTTGACATGCTGTTTGGTAACGTGAGAAACAAATACATGCTGCGTTCTCATCTTTTATGCAAATAGTTGGTTGATTTTTTAGAACATTTTAGAAGCCCCTTTTGTGCTTGTTTTAAGAATCTTCTAGAACTGTCATTGTGGTAAATTTAACTGTATTGTCTTTAGACCTTTCATCTCATAATCTTTAAGTCTGCAACTAGTGCTCAAATTAGGTAGTCTTCGACAGTACGAGTGATATGGTGTCTCAAATTTTCGTAGTTTAGTGTATCAAGTTAGATGTGTAGTGAGTTGGTTGCTGATGTTTCTATTTCTACAGTGAGACCTCGAAGCAGTTTTTTAGTAATATAGTCTAGTAAAGTCTGGCATAGTGTTAGTATAATCAATAGCGTAAATTTTGGTCTAGTAAATTTTAGTTAATTGATATTGATTTGGCTAGCTGATAATTGACTTCTTGTTTTGCCGTGCTTCTTTGGATAAATCAAATTTTTGGTTTTCCGTGAGGAATAACATTGTTATATTTATATCCAAAGTGTGGTATGACTGCAGAACTATGAAGGATACGGCGCGCGGCGAGACAGGCTATTACAAGAGGGTCTAACTTGACTCAAATTGGAGTCAACACTGTTCTCTCGAGTTCGGCAAAACAACCTACTTTTTTGGGGTTTAAGTTTGACTTTGCAGCCCCGGTTCAAACTAAGGCTTTGTTGTTTTTTGCCGTAAGTTTACAAAATTTGCCAATGAGATATCATTTTTTGTACTGGTAGCCAGTGCCGTCGCTACGGTGAGGCAAGGGGCGCCGTCCCCCCAAACGACTGCTTGTGCCCCCCATTTTAGTTCATTCAGAATGCTTTTTTGGAGCATCGCGTAACGACAAGACAACAGGCAATAATGGACAAAGGAATAATAATTTTCAAACATGATTCTCGTTTGAAGTTTTCTCGATTGTTTGCAAAATTGCTGGCCACCAACTGCTGCACATAAATGTGACCCAATAATCTATCTTATTAACACGCCTTTACGGATGTGTCGCGGAATAGAATTGTATGCCTACAGAAGCGTTACCGGTATTTCGTTGGTGATAATAACCTGAAACAATACGTAAAAACATTTCTTTAAAAGACCTGCTGTTTTTTTTTAGAGCACATTCAAGATTTATTTTAGTTTGCAGTCAGTGGCGCAATTCGGGGGAAGAGGCTAAGGGATCATCAACCCTCTTTGACCAAGTCATTTAGAAAATATAACCAAAAAAACAATAAGCGTTTAAACGTGTTTTGGACTTGACCTAATGTATATGGGGACTCAAGAGGCTACACAATTTAAGTCGTTTAATGACTTCTGAATTTTAGCAATTTACTGTAATTATTGATATGGTTTTAAAACGTGCGAAATGTGATTCAAATGGCGTTAAAATTGCTATTTTTGCCGCTAAATCGCGAAAATCACCCACTAGCTGAGCCCACTCTGTAACACGCTTGAGTAGCAACGGTTTGTTCAGCACGGGACCTAAATTAGACAATTTTTGTGCAAAAAACATTTACTTTCGGTTCAAGCACCCTCTCTTTTACTTAACAAAACCCTGGTTGCGCTTCTGGTTGCATTCACTCCTGCAGACAGATTTTTCAAGCGATTATACCGGCCGCATGCGAAACGAGCTAATAAACGTTGCCGGGCTTATATGTATCTTTTTTCAAAGTGAATACAAAATTGTAGCTTTAACATATCAGTTTTTATGTGCAAAAGTTCAGTCCATTTTCAGCTAGGACCCTCTCACTTCCTTTGGTCTGGCGATGGCATTGCTGGTTGCGTGTGCTTATCTCATTCCTAGAGTATTTATTGAAACTAGGGACTAAAAATTTATTAATACGATTAGTGATATGAATGTTTTTTGCCTTCTACTGCCTTTGCCTTTTCCTGCCTCGAAAAAAATTGTTTGCTTAGAATATATTGTTGCAAGCGGAAATGCGGATTGTGCTTTGCTATTTGATGGCTTCTCACTGTAATTCAATGGCTTTCAATCTCCAAAGCCCTAGCTTCATTGTTCCATTTTTGAGGGTTCGCCGGAGGGTTGTGCATAATGCTTCCACGCAGTTTAGGCATTTAGTGTATAAGCAGAAGCGTAACCAGGAGGGCTGGGGGCTAAAAACCCTTAGCCAAGTCACTTAAAAACTTTAACCAAAATTACAAGCGTTTGAATCTGTTTTGAGTTGGACCTGAAAGTAAGAGGGGCTGGGCTATTCAATTCTTAAGTTTGCCATCCGAAAAAGCAGCTCAATAACAAGTCATGCTGCGGTACATTTACCACAATCAACGATTGTGAGTAATTTCTTCTATTGCATGGAATGTATTCACCATACGTTTGCTATACTTCCCACAAGTCACAACTTTTGACTTGTTTTTACCAATCAACTCTAAGCAGTTCACTTCGGGACGTGGTTGATAGCAAAACTTTTCCCCTCGGTTCATAAAAAGTTGCGGACTTGCTGTGCGGACTTCAAATATTACGAAGTTGCGGACTTGCGGTTGCGGACTTCAAGAATTACAAAGTTGCGGACTTGCGGTTGCGGATTCAAGAATCTCGAAAAGTCGTTGCGGACTTGCGGTTGCGGACTAAGCTTTTAAACGTCCAATAGCGGACTTGCGGTTGCGGATTAAGAAAATTGAAATTCGGTTGCGGATTTGCGGACTGCGGACTTAAAAAAAAACTTGCGGTGCCCAGCACTGAGAAATACTAACTTCTATTCCGAAAAAAATTCGTTGTTTCGAACTCACTTCATTGCTGGTGATACAGTGGAAAAAAAACTTCTTTCGGCGTTACGCAAACATACTTACAAAAATTAAATCCTTGTCTAAAGAAATTTACTAGTACTTTGATTTTACCAAGAACAAAAAAAAATTGCACAAAACGTGGAAAATTGTGCGTTCAGTATTGCCGCAAAAATCAACCCGTGAACCCCATTACTCTTGAAGTTAATGAACACATTACTAATGGTCCTAAGACCATTGCAAATCAATTTAATAACTACTTTTGCACAATTGGCTCTAACTTGACAGATACCATAAATTCTGAAACAACTAAACAACCTAAACATTTAAAAAAGAAACATTTTTGACGTCAATTTACCTTTACAGCCAAGTACTACAGAAGTTCTAAACCAGATTACATCTTCAAAAAACAAAGCGGTGGGGCACGACAATATCCAAACATTTTTTCTCAAAGCTATCAGACATGTAATTGCACCATATTTATTTCTCAACCTTACATTTACAGAAGAAATCTTTTCCCAAAATTGCAAAATTGCAAGGATCACTCCTGGTTAGAAAAGTGGAGCAAAAGAGAAAATATATATCTATTCTAACTTACTTTTCAAAAATCGCAGAAAAGATCCTGTTTGTGCGACTTTGCCGTTTTTTCAAAAAACACACTGTCGTTTTTGTCAAGTTAATCTACACCAAAATAGAATCCAAACTGGAAAAAATTGCAAGAAATGATTTTGCAACGGTGTTTGGTTCTACATAATGTGGAGAATAACATCCAAAAAGTCTACAAAAATCCACCCATCAGAAAGTCAAAAAATTTGGGGGTGAAAAAAAGCGGCTTTTCCGAAAATAGAGAGTGGTCAAAAATATGCCCAGTAACATCACTGCTTCTCGCGAAAGGCTCGAAGAATAATTTTTGGCAAGGAGTGAGCCTGTATTCTTATGATAACGTCATTTTTAAGTTTATGTCGTTACTTATGAGATAAAAAGATAGTGTTTTAAGGTAAAATAATGATGTTTTAACGCAAGTAAAGGCTAAAATCAAAGCAGTTCCAAACTTAAAACAAATTGTTAGTTTATTTAAAACACAACGTGATAGCACCAGGCAAAATTTGAGCAAAGAACTCAACGTGCTTGCTACAAAAACTAAAATTATACAAATTAAAGGTAACCTTAAAGATGGTGATATCGCGTTTCTTTTTCGCTTTTAAGATAGCAAAGCTACATAAATATTTTTTGTTAGGTACGTAGAATGCCTATCTGTGTATCAAAATTATTCACCGTAAATTGATAATGTCTCAGTTTTTGTTAATAACGTCATAACGTCAAAATTCTCTGCGATATGTGCCGTTTTGGTCTAGTCAGAAAGCGCGTAACAGTGCTGAAGTATTTTTTAATTCTTGACCACCACAACAATAGCGAATGCATAGTAACACAATAATAACACGTCGAGTCAGGAAAAGGAAGTAGCGACTCAGCGTCAGACGTTAAGACATGAAGAAGATATTGAAGATAAAAAAAGCTACTTTTATTTGCATGGTTGCTACACCGGTCACACAGATTGAAGTATGTACAATGTAGGCCCGATCAATCACGCTCATCAACATACACATGCAGGCACAAAGATGCAAGTAAAACTAACGGCTGGAGTAGTTGTTCGAATAATTGATAAAGAGAGGGGGCAGTGATCATTGCGAGGCCAGTACGATGACGTAGGTGGTCAATGGATTGCGTAACCGGCCCATAATTAACTTTAGCTCAACGGAGCATGGTGAGAAAAGAAAAATCACGGTGAAAATCAAACCTCACCGGGTCCGAAAACTCTTTCAAATGGCAGCTAGTCAAATATCAATGAAACAACAAAATTTGTAATCACTACATATGCATTAAAATGGTTATGTGAAACATACGGGAATAATAATAATAACTGCAATTTATATCCCCCTTGAGATAACACCAACAAGTGTCAATGCATCTGACTAAGGGGCCATAGTAACATTTAAATAGCTTTACAGAAATTAAATTAATACACAACATAGGTACTAATTCTACAGCAACAAGCAGCAAAATACTGGCATCAAACAATGGTAATATCCTCAAAGGCTAAATTAAAATAATATGCTTTTAGACGTTTCTTGAAAAGATGCAAAGTTTCAATTTCACACAGAAATAGTGGCAATCAATTCCATACCTTGGGTGACGCATACGAAAACATAGATTGGGATCTAGCAAAGTTTAAGCTAGTTACCGTCTGAAGCAGCCAATTATCATCATTAACACGCAAGCTATATCTTACCGAAACAGAACGAAAGTTGATTAAATTTTTCAAATATGCAGGAGCATAACCATGCAGGCACTTGTGTGTGAGCAAATCAAATTTGAATTCAATACGAAATTTAACTAACAAAAAATGAAGGCTTTTCAAATATGGTAGCATATGCATACGCAAAGCAGAACCACGAAGTCCAAAAATAAATCTCACTGCAGAATATAAAACTTTTGCCAACTTGTACAATAGATATTCTGGTAAGTTATAAAGCAAGGTATTGCAATAATCAATATGGGACAAAATCAAAGAATGAACTAGCTGAACTTTTTGTGGTTTAGTAAGCTTAGATGCGATTCTACCTAAATTACGTAAATTGGTATAACAAGTACTAACCACTTTATTGACATGCTTCTGAAGGTTCAGTCTGTCATCAAATAATACACCAAGAATTTTGACAAAATCATTAGGCATAGGCAAAGAACAGCTATCATCAATTTGTACGTTGGAAATTATTCTGGATTCAATGTTACAGTTAGATAAAATTTTGATGACTTTGGTCTTACTTTCATTCAATTTAGAAAATTACAAGTCATCCAATGCTTTAAATCTTGCAAAAAGGCTCGAATTTTGTTTTTAATCATGTCTACAGAAAAATCTTTATCAAAAGAAAGATAACACTGCATATCATCAGCATATGAATGCACAAAAAGACCATGTGAATTAGCAATTAATTCAGCACGTTTAAAATACAAGTTAAATAGCACAGGCCCTAAAATTGAACCCTGAGGTACACCAGACTTAACATCAACTGTTTGAGAAGTACAGCTAGCACCTTTAACAAAGTAGCTCTTATTATTTAAATAGGTTGAAAACCATTCTAAAGCTACATCAGAAAAACCAAATTCAGTGGACAATTTACTAAGCAGGAGATCATGGTTAACCGTATCAAAAGCAGCTGACAAATCAAACAAAAGAACTACTGCGTTTGACTTGGCATCTAAAATTGACAAACTATCATTGTGCATTTTTACAAGGGCAGTCTCACAGCTATAGCTAGATTTGTAAGCTGATTGCGAATAGCCATACAATGAATTTTCACACAGATATGTGTTAATTTGGAGAAAAACGCATTTTTCAATTATTTTGCCAAGAAAAGGCAAATTGCTTTCAGGTCTAAAATTTTTAATATTATCATTATCCAAGTTCTCATTTTTAATCAAAGGACTCACACAAGCTTTTTTGAGAAAATCTGGCAAATAACCCAGACTCAATGAAAGATTAACGATATGAAGAATAGCAGGGAGTAATAAATTAATGCACTTCTTGAGAATATTGGTTGGTAGTGGATCAAGATCACATGTTTTAGATGGCATAGACTCAATTATAGCTGTCAAACCAGCTAAAGATAGTGGTTCAAACTTTCTAAATTCGGAAGCACATGAAGATTTAATTACTTTTATATCAACATCAAGTGTATTACACTTTTGATAAGACATGTCCCTTTAATTTTGCTCAAGCTTAGCACTAAAATAGTCAGCAAATTGACTTGCTTGTGCAGCGCTTGTGATAGGCGAATGATTTTCTAAAAATTTATCTAACAACTGATTCACAACATTATAGGTGGCTCTGGCGTTACCTTTGTAATTAGCAAGTTACTCTTTAAAATATTTTTCTCTTTCAAAGCTTATACTTTATTAGCCTGTTCACATGGTGCATAAAATTTAGATTTATTTTCTAAAGATTTATTCTTCCGAAGAGCTCTTTTAAAATAGTGAGTTACACCATCCACATTGCGTTTATATAAACAGCTGGAGCAAAGTACCATAGGTTTTAATCTTTCCAATAACTTTAAAAAAAACCAAATATACTGATTTTATATGAGAGGTGCCAAATATGGATCAACGCATTGTTGATGGTGTGTATCTCAGATCAGTTAGGTAGGACTCAAATTAAAGGGTAACGGCACTACATTTCTTGCTTTACGAACTACTGAAATTCACGAGTAAGCAGTTAATGTTTTTCATGTATCAATTTTTATGCATAAGTGCAGATTTTTGTCGCATATAGTGATGTTCACTGTTCAGCGTAATGTAAATTTTCCTGCTAGGTGATCCTCACTGCGAAATTTTGGTTCATTGACTTTTCTATAATGTCAGTTTTTCAATGCGTTACAGTTTTAAATCGCTCATAGACAGTACTTACATTGTAAAATTTTGCATGGGGGGACGCTTTTGCAGCCTTGACCATCTTTACAAAAAGTTTAGTGGGAATGATGTATTTCCCTCGCCGAAATTGATCGAAGACCAAAAACAAAAAAAAGGTGAAGTCATTTTTCCCCTAAATCAGGTGAAAACCAAAAAAAGGTCTTCGCCGCAATTTGCGACCATTTTCGGCAGGAAATTTGTAGGATCTTTCAGTCCTGGCTGGCTATTTTGCCTCTGCTTTTCCAGCGCTCAACCCTTGGAGGGAGAACGCTTAAATCTCGATGGGGGGACGCGTCCCCCCTACAATTTAAGTACTGCTTATCAGAGGTGGAGTCCTCGAGGACGTCCTTGGCCTCGAGGACGTCCTCAAGGACACTTTTTGAAGTCCTTGGCCTCGAAGGTCAAGTCCTTGGCCTCGAAGCCTTTAAGTCCTCGAAAATTGCCCTGTCCTCGGCTCGAGGACAGCACTATTTTTTTGAACAGTTGAAATTTCGTTGGAAAACGCCAGAAACCTCGCGGAAACTTTGCGAACACCTTTTTTGTTTTCCTCACTTGGAGCCTAGGCGTAGCCAAGCGGGGAGGGGGAGCAGGGGGCCCAGGAAATGAATGAAATTTTGGCAGAGGGAAATGACATTTCACCAAAAACGCCTATTGTTTCTACAGTTTCAGTTTATGTTTAGCATTTTTCGCTTACAACATTAACTAACAACAATATTGAAAACCAGGGGCCCCGCGGCCACTTCAATTCAATTGCTGCCAGCCAATTTAAACTTATAACCCGAAAGAAATGGAGAGTTTTTGTCCTAAAAGTTGCTATCTCAGGCCCACATCTAGCCTTTTTATGAACGTAATGCATTAATCAGGGCCGGATTTACCATAATATGGCTCAGTATCAGCTAGGGGCCCCGCGCTGAAATCGTAAGACTTTTTTTGGTCTTCACCTACTGTATATTAGGCAAAAAGATGTTGCAAAAATCCCCTAAGTGCCAGGGGCCCAGCGCGATGTGAATCCGGCCCGGCAAAAACATGGTTAGCAGGCGTAACCATATATTGTACCATTTTTCAATAACAATTCAGTAATTCACCTCCAACCGCTCCGGTTTTTACCCACAAAAAAAATTAGCCATGGAAAATGCTGATTGAACAAATCATTGAACATCAGTTGAGGGGGCCTGGGCCCCCTGGCCGAACATGTACTCTTATGACTGGTTATTTTCATGACAAAACAAAAATCTCTAAGGAAAATCTTCGAGTGGATTATTATTTACTGCTAAAACATTGCAAGAGACAATGCACCTTACTTCCCCCTACCAAGACCAAATCACTTACAATTAAAGTTTAACTCTAAATGCAAGATGTAAAACATGTTTTGGACCTGAATTTCAAGAAAAAGGAGAATTAAACAATTTAATGTTTTTGTATAGGCTTTCAAATGTCAAAAATCTAGTGCTTTCAAATGGCTCTGCACGCTTGCGAAATGTGATTCAATAGCATTAAAATAGCTTTTTTTACCAAAAAATTACAAAAAATCGCCCAGCGACTGGGGACTCGCCCCAGACTCCCGTCTGTGATACTTTTGAGTTACACTAGCTTTTTCAACACGTTTCCAAAGTTAGTTATTTGCACTTTTCAACGATTAGTTTAAGCCCTATCTCTTTGCAAAATCCTCGTTACGTGCCAGCAGGCAACGATTTCAGATCTTCCATCCTACGATATCTCAGTCCCACAAAAGCTTCCTCTTTGGAAAAATTTTTGATGACGTCATTGCATGTGATTTGTGGTTTAGGCCTCCCCCAATCAAAAATTCTGGGTACGCCAATGAATTGGAGATCGCCTAAAAAACTTTTTTGAAAACCATTTTTTTGTTTCGGAGAACACTTGCGGCTGTGTCCTTGGTCCTTGGCCTCGAGCATTCCTGCCCTTGGCCTCGAGAGAGTCTGTCCTTGGAAAGGCTGTCCTTGGCCTCGAGCCTTGTGTCCTCAACTCCACCTCTGCTGCTTACGGATGACTTTGATTATTTTGCTGCTGTGTTTTTTTACGATTGGAATTGATTTAAAAAATTTATAAGCTAAGTTGCAATTGTCAATTTAGCAATTTTTGAACACAATTATGACGTCATTTATGCTGACAGCTTTTATAATTAGTTGTGGTTACTCACATTTAATGTGTTTAACCTCCATGATGTCGTATGATGTCTGTAAGAAAATGCAGATTTTGTACGCACATAATTTGACGCCCATGCGCAAATTGCGCATTCCACCAGTTTCTACATTGCTTTATGCACATAACGTTATAGCGGTTACATTATGTCACATATGACATTATAGCGGTGCATATTTGCTGCGCCGACACAAAATGTATTTTGATGTTTCATTAACCTGAAGATGTAACTTGCACCCATTAATGTGTAGCACAACCTCTTTTAAAGTGCTATGTTATAAAGCAGATCGCAAAATTTTAAACATTGAAATAAATCTTTATTGCATGATGTCATGGCCAAGGATAGCAGCACGGTACATAAGTACGGTACGCCTCAATTTTTGCTAAGAAGTGCGCTATACTTGTGCGCTACGCGCTTTTTTGTAATGGTACGAGTACGGTACGTCGGTACGCTGTTCGAATTTGCGTACTAAACGTACCAAATGTACCGTACCTGTTGGTACGGTTCGTTTTATGTGCAACCTGCGGCCTAGGGTGTATTGATTTTGGATGAATGTCACCGATTTTCATAAAGTCATCCAAAAAGTTGCCAAACCACCCAACTAAGCCTCACATGAAGTTTGATACTCACCGGATATCGTTTGATTGTGGTTTACCCCCAATTAAACAATTTTTGCTTACGTGCTAGGGTTTTACTACCCTATGCTTGTATCTCCTTTTCTATTGGTGATACAATGTTGTGTTATACCTCAAACTTTGCGCAAAAGCCATGTTTATATGAGTCCGTAGTACATTTACAAAGTCTAAAAGCTTTACTTTTTGAGATATTTCGAAAAACCTAAATTTGTCAATATTTTTTTATAAGTCAAAAACATTAGAATGTTGAACATAGAAATAATCAAAATAAATCAATATCAAAACTCCAATCTGTAAAGTAAGTATATTACCTGCTTCATTAGCATTCAGTAATATCTGGCAGTGAAACATTTAGCAACCAACTGTTTATGAAAACACTAATGATCAAAGGCGCGGTTTAAAACGAGTAGGCCTAGTTCATTTGTTTCATTAACTTCTTGGAAAGTCCCTTCTTCTCACCTATTTTCTTTATTCTTGATCTCAGCTCGGTAACTGCTTGGTAGAGACGGGATTTTTGTTCTTCTGATCTGGTTATCCTATCAATATGATAATTGGTTACCTGCCCGAGAGATCTCTCTGCGGAGTCATTTATCACCCTAATGGGCACAACTGCTCCCTTCAGCGACAAGTGTGATTCTTCAGTTGACCACTTTTAAGCTCTCTTTGTTAAGAATGCCGGTTCTTTTTCATGCAGCAATTCAAAAAAGGTCTATAAGTTCGGTTCAACAAACTGTTTGAGAAGTTTTGCTCCAAAATCTTCCGTTGCAGGCATTTGTTGGCAATCTGGACGGGCTTGGTTCTGATATTTAAGAATTGCATTTGCCATTTCCTTTTTGTCACGATCTGCTACCCTGGCGCTATGCAAAGTCAGCGGTACAAGGCGTTCACTCAAGTACAAAAGAAGGCCTTTGAGTTTATCGTAGGCAGCTTTTACCATCTTAGTCGTTCCTGGGTATCTAACTTTAGTTTTTGCCTCTTCCAGCAAATCCAAATCCAACTGGGTTGCATCTGTAGTGTTTGTTGAGCATAGCCAGAACTTCACATAGAAAAGAGATAAAAATGCATTAAGATTTTGAATGAAATCAATAAAGCCAGGAAAGACTACAAAGAACTTGCTCTCATATCGTTATTATATCTTGGTGGATCATTGTCAAGTCCAATTCCGATTTATGCATCGGGGATCCCCCATGACGCTAGCTGGATGGCCAAAGTCATTTATACAATTAAGAGAGCTTTGTTTAGAAACAGCTTAAAGAATTTTTTAAGCAGTAGATGCTTGATTTCATTCAAAATCTTAATACATTTTTATCTCTTTTCTATGTGAAGTTCTGGCTATGCTCAAAAAACGCCACAGATACAACCCAGTGGGACATAGATTTGCTGAAACTGCTGGAAGGGCAAAAACTAAAGTTAGATACCCAGGAACGACTAAGATGGTAAAAGCTGCCTACGATAAACTCAAAGGCCTTCTTTGGTACTAGAGTGAACGCCTTGTACCGCTGACTTTGCATAGCACCAGGGTAGTAGATCGTGACAAAAAGGAAATGGCAAATGCAATTCTTAAATATCAGAACCAAGCCCGTCCAGATTGCCAACAAATGCCTGCAACGGAAGATTTTGGAGCAAAACTTCTCAAACAGTTTGTTGAACCGAACTTATAGACCTTTTTTGAATTGCTGCATGAAAAAGAACCGGCATTCTTAACAAAGAGAGCTTAAAAGTGGTCAACTGAAGAATCACACTTGTCGCTGAAGGGAGCAGTTGTGCCCATTAGGGTGATAAATGACTCCGCAGAGAGATCTCTCGGGCAGGTAACCAATTATCATATTGATAGGATAACCAGATCAGAAGAACAAAAATCCCGTCTCTACCAAGCAGTTACCGAGCTGAGATCAAGAATAAAGAAAATAGGTGAGAAGAAGGGACTTTCCAAGAAGTTAATGAAACAAATGAACTAGGCCTACTCGTTTTAAACCGCGCCTTTGATCATTAGTGTTTTCATAAACAGTTGGTTGCTAAATGTTTCACTGCCAGATATTACTGAATGCTAATGAAGCAGGTAATATACTTACTTTACAGATTGGAGTTTTGATATTGATTTATTTTGATTATTTCTATGTTCAACATTCTAATGTTTTTGACTTATAAAAAAATATTGACAAATTTAGGTTTTTCGAAATATCTCAAAAAGTAAAGCTTTTAGACTTTGTAAATGTATTACGGACTCTTATAAACATGGCTTTTGCGCAAAGTTTGAGGTATAACACAACACGATTCGAAGGTGGCTGCTCGACTTGATGATCTTGATGATCTTCGCAGCTTCCTGCTCATTTCAGTTTTCACGAATGCTTGTACTTGTCCGAATTATTTTGAAATAGAAAATAAACTTCGCTCAATCTATCTATCTGTACCACCAATAAAAAAGGAGATACAAGCATAAAGGGGTAAAACCCTAGCTTGTAAGCGAAAACCCCTTAATTGGGGGTGAACCACCGCCAAACGATATCCGGTGAGTATCAAACTTTATGTGAGCCTCAGCTGGGTGGTTTGGCAACTTTTTGGAAGACTTTATGAAAATCGGTGACATCCATTCAAAATTGGTACACCCAACTGCGGCTGTAAATAAAGATTCGTGCGACCGTGCACGTATAATAAAAATACACGATAATGTACTACAATGTTTTCTAATTATTTATTTGTTTAGCGGTATTGTTAGTTGTGCAGTGAACCTTTTCTGAAAACTGTCAACTTGGCAGTGTCAAGTTGCAGCACTGTTATAATTCATCCCTTTCCGCCGCCTATCGAAACAATTTTGAGGAGAAACGTACTAATAAATTACGTACTAATAAATAACGCCGGGTAAATGGCGACACGTAAACAGGTTTCCGATACATTAAAATCAATTTGACCAACTAAACAAATGCAAATATTTTTGCTGTACAAAAATACCAAAAATACAAATATCATTGTGGTGGTAGCTTATTCGATGTTTTTGTTTCTAATAAAACTTAATTTTCGCTCACAAAGCTCTAGATGTTGCATTATTTTTTGTTCTATAAGATTTTGACGGCCTTAAATGAAGCAAGGGCATATAAAGCTCAGCAGTTTTTAAGTTCAACATGTAATTAAATTCAAGTACCCCTTTAGCCAATGCTTACTAACTTCTCTGGTTCCGTTCACTTTTAGCAAAGAGTTCTTCATTTCATCCTCCCCTAATGAAAATACGTTTGTTGATTTTTCCAAGTATTTTCAAAAAGATGGGAGTATGAGGGCGAGCTGTCATTGCTGGGAGATTTTGAACAAATTTCCAATAAAAATAGATCAATTTTTAGACTATTTTTGTACAAATTGCTGCTTCGAGACATTATCTTTCAGCAAAAAGCGTGTTACCACTATTACTCGTATTAACTTAACAGTTTCCTTTTTTTTTGATTGATCCCTTAATACTGGTTCACACACACAAAAATTTAATTCACCCTGGTTGAACCATTCACCCTTTTAAGAAACGCTGCCTTAAGCTTATCTTTCGGTGTAATACGAATCAGATATAGACAAAAAACACGTCAACATAAGTCGCATATTTCATTAATGGATCGTTGTTTAACCTGCAGATTGATTGAAGTTACGGTACGCAGAAAAACGTACCGTACCATGGCACGATACGCTTCAAAAATTGAACTGAACTACGGTACATTGTACGGTATGGTTAAAGGTGCGAGGCACTAGTACCGTTACTTCATTCGTGATTATGATCTGAAGCAATACGTGAAAACATTTTTTTTAAATACATTTTTTTTTCTGGAGCACACTCAAGTTTTTTTAGGTTGCATTCAGTTGCACAACAAAGGGAAGGGGGCTTTAACCCCTTTTAGCCATGTCATTTAGAAAATATAATCTTCCCAAACAAACAAGCGTTTAAATGTGTTTTAGGCTTGACCTTAAGTATAGGGGGCTGAAAGGATAGACATTTTAATTCTTTCAACGATTTCTGAATTTTATTAATTTGCTGCAGTTATTCATATGGATTTAAAAACTTGCGAAATGTGATCAAAATGGCGTTAAATTTGTTATTTTTAGCTGTAAAATCACAAAAATTACCTATTAGCTGGGGGCTCTGCTACCCCAGGCCCCCTCTGTGATACGCTTGAGTTGCATCGGCTTCTTCAGGTCGGGGCCTAAATTAGACAATTTCTGTGCAAAAAAAATTTACTTTTAGTTCGATCCTCTCCTCTTAGCAAAATCCTAGTTGCGCTTCTTGTCACATCCACTACTGCCGACTAATTTTTCAAGCGATTATATGGACCGCATATGAAGCGAACTAGTAAACGCTGCCGGTCTTACACGCTTCTTTTTTCAAACATGAATACAAAATTTTTAAGATAGCTTGTAATTTGTACCCTTAAAATATCAGTTTTTATATGCAAAAGTTCAGTCTATTTTAGTGCCCCCCCACTTTCGGTGAGTGCCCCCTAACTTCGTTTGCTCTGGCGACGGCAGTGATTTCACCTAAACAAACTGAACCGCCAATTTCCCATTTTAACCTATGAAGTAATGGAACTCTAGTAAATATATTCAAATCAAAATCAAATCTTTTATTACACTCGCTGAATTACGCCTAAGCGTGTGACGAGTTTGTGGAGACTATCTCCGCGTCATTGTGCCTGTGGGCAACGCAGCTCCTTTCAAAGAAATCTCGCAGCGGTGGCGAGCCTTGGCAACTCTGTGTCCGATTTAACTGGCCCGAAATTTGAACCTCAGACCTCCCGCTTCAGAGACGAACGCGTAGCGTCAAATACTTAGGAGTTATCATCGATTAAGAACTTAACTTTCATGAGCAAATTAAAGTAATGGAGGGTAATACTAAGTAAATTAAAACAAACTCTTCCTCAAACTGCTACGTTATAGCAGTACCATGCATTAGTACATCCGTTACTATTGTATGGTAGAATTATATGGGAAGCCACGGTTCCCATTTATATACAAAAATGAAAATACTATCAAAATCGAGCGATAGGAGCCGCTGTTGGTGCTCGTTTCCGAGTGTAAATAAACCCATATTACTCACAATTGAATTCTGCAAAAAGATGACTAGTTCGAATTCGAAGTCGCCAAATTTGTTTATGCTTCTTAAACAACAAAACTCCGAATTCATTTCGTAAATATTTTTGTAAAACTATTGACCGTTCAAGTCGACCTGCGAGGCAGTCGACTGATTGTAACGGTTTAAATATACCTCATTACCGCACAAATAAATTACAGAGGTTTATTAAAAATAGGGAGTCAAGATTTGGAACTGCATTCCCAAACATATTAGGGAATTATCACACAAAAAATTCAAATCTTGCTACAAAAACTTTCCATTATTTTCACACAAATATTAGCATCAAAGATTTTTGTTTACGCAGTTTGCATGTTCGTTTTCATAACATAATTAAGCAGATCACTGCTTTGGTGATATGAAAAGGTTTATGCTGATCACGGGTCGTCATTTTTTTTAATCCGACAAATTGTCGCAAGTGCTTAGACAAAGTAATGAAACCATCCATAATACAGGGATATAAATTACCTCTCTGACAAGAAGGTGGTTGCTTGACTCGATGACCGTAAGGTCTTTTACAACTTCCCTTCGCCTTCTTAAACGAATGCTTATTATAATTTCTACTTCGTGCTGTTACTGAGCCATGAGATAAATTTGTCTTGTCTTGTAAAAGTGCATTGCTCGAGGCCCGGACCCCTGATCACCACGAGCAATCGCTTTGAGCCCAATTAAATCTACAACTGCTATGTAGTCAGTTAGGAAACGGCAGAAATGCAGGAAAAACCCTACCGTTGAAGGACCTGGCTATCGCCACCCTGCAGATCTGGTAGGCCGTGACAAAATATTCGTTAGGTCTAATAGACTTCTGGTGTATTTGACTGTAGTTAAATAGACAATACTTTAATAAAAAGTGTTTCACAACTGTGAAATAGCACTTCACTCACATTTCTGCTTTCCAAATAGGCTACTGTTTCATCTGCATCTGAATCCACACATGGTCTATCCTGGCAGCCCACCACAACCTTCAAACCACACACGCTATTTTTGCACTTGCCAGTGTACTCTCTTTTCAGATTACTCTGATCAAAGTCTGGCACTGCAATAAGTTCAAACGGATTGCAATAGTATAGACAGATTTGGTTGGGCTGCCAAGATAGGCTATGTACGAATTCAGATGCTGATGAAACACTAGTCTAATGAGGAAGCAGATAAGTGAGTGAAGTGTTACCTCACAGTCATGAAAAATTTAGGTTGAAAATCTGCTATGTAACTTCATTTTAAAGTGTTTCACAGAACACATAGCGTATTAACTATTAGGATCTCTCAGGCTCCCTGAACCCGGGCCCGAATGCGATGTACTTTTGAACCTTCCTCTCTAGGCCCTGTTTATAGATCTCACCATTGATCATGCTTCCTCCATCATCAGGTTCAGCCCAAGTCAACATGCATGAGGATTTGGTGACGTCACTAACTTGAGGAGCTAAGCAAACTGCCGGTGGCTCTGAATATAAAAGAAATGGAAATTTGGAAAAAAATACAAGTTGTTGGTGACATTGTGACATCAGTAACGGTTGCAGGAGGAAACAGTTGCGAGACAAGTAGTAAGCAGCACCATGCAGTGCAAAATCGCAGTTTTTAACGCTTTTAATACCAAGTTTTTTATCGTGTAAATACACATTCTGACGAGTTAAAACATGAAGCAGGGCAAACGATAAAGCACAAATTGACGTCGTCAATTTTTTGTTGGCACTAGTTGTAGCGGCATCACTTTTCAAAACCTTGAAGCTATACATGACATCGTCAACTTTTCTTAATTTTAAGAGTCATGCGTCAATATGCGAGATGAAATGAGATGAAATGAATATGTTAATATGCGAGATGAGATGAAATGAATTAATGCCGTACATGAGTTGCTTGACTAAATTAGCATGTGAGATTTCAATCGTGATTTGTGAATTCGTCTTCTTCGCTTTTATCTCGGTTGCTTTATAGTGCGAAAAACGGTTGCAAGTGAAAAGGCAAAAGCTTAGAAAATCGGATTTCATTTCTAAAATTTTGCTCTAGCAGATGATGGTGCTGTAAGTTTAGCATTAGCAGTTTTTGGTGCACTGGTGCTTGTCCACACAACGCAACCAAAACGCTTTGCCTAATTAGCAGCATCTACTCGAAAAGACGTTTTGTATCCTAAACGTTGTCGCAAGGCCAACCAACATTTTGAAATGTTTTTGCCAGATGATAAAAAATTAATTTAATGAGTCTGAAAAGTGAAAATTAACACCAAGATTGACGTTGACGGCATCTATCTTCTTCTTCATCCTTTCAACATTTACGCGTATAGTGCTGATGCAGACGTCGCAAATACTTTCGTTAACGCGCAAAGTATTAAGTTTAATTTAGTTGTTTTAAATTTTGTAGCCTGTAAACGATTGCTACAGTTAAAAAGTTATACAGGGTTGGCCAAAAAAAATTGCACTCTTGGACAAAGTGTCGTAACTTTTTTTTAGAATGAGATAACATGTTAAAATTTTTACTATTTCTTTACGACAATATATTGCGTAGCTGTGTAAAATTTTATTAAAAATTTCCATAAATTAACAAAATTACAGGTGTTTAAATAGTCAGTATCACAAACTGCAATTGCATGAAAATTAACACGGCACAAATAGTAAGCGATTGTTCATTCGTTCAATATTTTTCGATGTGTTGTCCGTTTTTTGCAATCACCAACCGCACACGAGATCAAAACCCATCGATGGCGTTATTGATTACCGCTTGGGGCAATGCTTCCCACTCTTGAAGAATGGCTTCTTTCAATTCTATGGTGTTTTCAAATCTTCTTCTGCGGTAAACATTTCGCTCCAGAGCGCTCCAAACGCAGTAATCGACTGGACTAAGATCTGGACTGTTAGGAGGCCACATGTTTGGCTTTTTATCATTTGAAAAAAGATAAAGTTATTATCATTTGAAAAAAGATTTGTTAGCATTCGGGCATTGTTACGTCACAATGAGTATAGAAAGGCCAATTATAAAAAAAAGTTACGTTACCTGCAAAAAAACCTTTGAACGCACTTTGTGAAGAGATTGCAGTCTTCAAAGTTTAAATGAACGTCATTTTATAACTTCTTGGAATTTCATTGTAAAATTTTAAATAGCTACGCAATATATCGTTGTAAAAAAATGGTAAAAATTTTAAATTGCGATCTCTATGCAAAAAAAAGTTATGGCACTTTGTCTAAGGGTGCAATTTTTTTTGGCCAACCCTGTATACCTCCATACGGCAATTTTATACATCAATCTGAGGTTGATTTCAGAATTTCAAAAAGTATTATGCTCTATAGTAAAGAAGAGTAAAACTGTCCTGAAACTTTAAAGCCCATTGCCACTCTTCTAAAACATTACACACTAAAATTAAGTAATAGTCTGCCATGATATTCGCTCTAACTCTTTACTACACAGCACTGTTTGAAACCCTGATATCAACCTAGACCTATTCCTTTTCTTTTCCCAAGACAAATGAGCACTTTTAACAAAAGTTTCATATTTACTATGGAACTAAGACAGGATACTTAGAATAATCTTAGTTCCTAATGTTTCAAAATTGTGGTAATCTGCAGAGTTTTTTAAATGCTGCAGAAAAAAAAAAAGGTTTTTGTGTACATCCAATAAGCACCAGTAGCCTAATTCCATTAATGTATTGTTTACCAAACTGTCTTGGCAAAGAAAACACCTAAGAGACCCGGTGGTCATCAAATTAAGCTGCCAGCAACAGTGGCGTACGTAACTAGAGCTTTTTTCCTGGGGGTACACGCTTTTAGAGGGACCAGTATTTGATATAATTTATGAGAAGACCAAAAGAAAGCTTCACCAAGAATTCGGTGTTTTTTCATCAGATTTAAGTCAAGACTTTTTCCAATTATTGCTCCTGGAGGAAATTTCTAAGAAGAGGACGCACTTACATACTCTCTTCTCCCCGTCACTTACGCCAGTGGCTTGTACTTGCCATGATTTTGTCTTTCATTTATGGAAGAGGCTTTACAATATTCTTAATGTAGCTGCGGTCATTCAACTACGACCACTACATTTAACAACAATAATTTACAAGTAAAACACACATCAAAATGACGACTTAAAATCGCTCGGATTTAAATCACTTATATGTTGTTCTACCCAGCCGCTCAAGCGCATTGGGGCACCTCCTACCTGCGGAGATGATAAAAAATATCGTTGCTGAACGTTAAGCAGGAAAGTTATGAACAGCAACTTTAGCAACTTTGGATTGACCAGACTTTGGAATAGAACCCAAGTGTATCGATTCTGCAGCAGACGTTAAGTAAGGCTAAAGAGTAAAAAAATTGGACAGAAAATATAACAGGAAAAGAAAAGCGGTAAAGAAACTAACTGTATTTGTCATCCGCTAAGATTTCAGCAGATGTAAGATAAGGGCTGTTTCCGAGATTGTTCGAAGCATTGACCCGAAAGACATAAGAAGTTCCTTTTATGACTTTGTCCGTAGTTGACGTTAAATCTTCTCCAGGATACACTTTGTTAACCTGTAAAGATTTAAAAAAAGCTACTTAATGTTCCTTCAATTTGCGAATCGTTAGCATAGAATTTGACTTCAAGAGATCATAGGTGATTTCCGAGAAATATCTATTGCTAGGGATCTCGCAACATGTTGCAGCTAAATTCATAAATCTGTGCTTGTGTGTTGGATGCATGGAGAAAGGTGTACGCTAACGAAAGAAAAGTAGACGTCAAAGAGTTTAGGTACTGGCAATGTTTTTTTGATAACGTATGAACGCTTTGATTGTAATACGGTTCTTTCGTAATTAGGCACATTTTTTGGCATGACTTAGCAGTATACTGGCACCGAAAAAAAGACCCAGTCCTAAAAATTTGACATGTAAAAGCGTTAGAAAAAAAGAAGGTCACTTTGCGGTCTCAAGGGTAGCCCCTGCCAATTTTTGTGAGTTAAGAAAAAAATATAATCATTTTCTACGCGTCAGAACAAAAATGTGATAATATTTGTTTTTTTTTACAAAAAATTTAAAATTATCTAAAAATTGGCTCTCCCAACCACCGATCATTGTACTTAAAAAAAACGCTCTGCGACATAAAAACGTCGAGAGACGAGAAGAGTAATTTTTTTGGTTATTTTACTGCCACAGTTTTTGTTTTTAAGACTTTGGTTCTTGACGGAGAAATCCTTTCCATGCTCCCATCAATGCGGCTATATGTGCCATAGAACTTTGCTTACGGCTGCAGGGTTGGTGGTTGATCTGGCCACTTAACAGCCAGTGGAAGTTGTTCTTACTTTCCGGGAGTCGACCACGAAGGACGTCAAGCTTGTTCAGTTAACTTAAAATATTATTTGGTTATCTGCGTAATTTACTACGAAGATCTGTCATTAGCAAAAAATAATCTCTGGTAAATTCTGTCATAGAATGCTGCAACGTCTAAGCTATTGAAAGCTTTAAATAATTTACAACGAATTGGAATAAAAAATTCAAGATATTTTATTGTCACTCGCTCGGCTCCATTCGTCATCTCCAACCGCTTGTTTTTCCACAACATATTGCGTCACGTGCAAGCCCCCGTCATCTACAGGAGAGTTCCAACCGACAGTAATTGATTTCGAAGATGCTTTAAGAACTTTCAAAGGTCCTCCGGGAGCAGAAGGAACATCTTTAACAACATGAAATGTTTAGAACAAAAAACACAAAAATTTCTGGAAAAAACTGCTAAAATCTGGTCATTCAAAATTTAGTTGTGCTTCAAGCTTGACTGCAAGCGTTCTTGATTCTCATTCGAAATTTTAATTTTTCTAATCATCTTCACGCTTGAATGCTTCTAGCCATTGCAATTGCGTTAAAATTTGTTTAAAAGTTAAAAGTTTAAAAGTTTCTTTAAAAAATTGGATATGAAAAATTGGGCGGTGATTGATCGTTTTTAGTTCTAATAAAATACCCTTTTTAATGAGAAACGACCCAAATCAGAATTGTAAACGGGACGACAAGTTTAGCTTGGAACCCGAAAAATTGTTTGAAGCCCAATCCAGGCCTGAAAGTTCAATGTAAAAAAAACCTATATGGTTAATAATTGCTCTTGTCCTTTATAACTTTAGTCTGCTGCATGTGATTTTAGAACAACTTTTTGATAAATAGCGATGCAATAATAATAATTGTGTACTATTAATTGTATTCATACTTAAATGAAGTCTTTATTTAATGTTGCAAAGTTATTTTGGCTTTTTCACTAAGGATATAAGAGCCAAAACTGTCATAAACATTTTATTTAAAAAGAGACGTTTAAGTCATTGTCAACCAGCAAATAATGCGCAAGAAAAATTAAAATAGGTAACCTGCAAAGGTAAGTTCAACAGTCTGGGAGTAGTATATGCTGCGCCAAAAGTATGGGGTTTAGGGCGTGGGGCATAGGGCGTTTGGGGCGTAGGATGTTCGCAAACTTAACCAATTGGGGCGTTATCGAAATGCGGCGTTGTTGCTCTAACCTTAAGTTTACTCTAAACCTAGCTAGTTGTAAGAATCGAACCCGAAACTTAGTCTTGACCTGAGCGTCTTGCCTGAAAATCGAACCACCGCAGGTGCTTTGCCTGGGAACTGGTTCAAGTGTAAAGCTTGACCTGAGTGTCTTGCCTGAGAATCGAACCATCGCAGGTGCTTTGCCTGGGAACTGGTTCAAGTCTAAAGCTTTGCTTAACCGATTATGTTAAAATATGAGCGAATAACTAACCTGAGAATCGAACCCGGTAGTTTCTGAATCTAAAATAAAAAGGCTATCTAGTTTATGCTATGGAATATTTTATAAGTTTTGGTTTGAACTTAGTAAAGTTTCGCGTTACTTGAAACCGTTTCCTGTCATGACCTAGCTGTAGCGGAATTCTCGGCATTGCGGCGTAATCGTGCGGTAAAAAAACAGCCAGTGACCTGTCCAAAGGTCATTTGCGAATCGCTACCTTTTTAACTCTTTGAATATGGGACAAGCATGGCGCAACAGAACTTGTTCCTGTTTAACCCCAACGATGCAAGGGTCAGTCTTTTGGCGTACGATGGTGCAATAATATTGTCAAAAAAACTTTCAAGTGTACTTTTATAAGTTTGTTTTGTCTTAGAGTCAAACTAATGCAGTTGAAACCTTGCAAGTTTACTAGTGTTTAGAGATTTGGTTTGTCTTTGAATCGAACTAATGCGGTTAAAATCATTCAACTTTACTTATCTTTCAAGGTTTGGAATATTTTTAAGCTTTTATGTTTTGTAATACTGTAGTTATGAAAGACTTTAAACATATGCACACTATGGTGCTATGAAGCGTGCTATTTTCCTGTCGTAATGGTTACGAAATGGTGTATTTTTATGACGTTACGATTTTAGACGTAAGTTGTAACAAAAGCAATGACGTAAAAGGTCGTGTTGTATAATGGCTGACGTTTCGGCTAGTTGGCGTAATTTTATGATGTCGCTTTAAACGCTAGTTTCAATAGCACAAACATTGACACATCTGAACTTGTCTCAAATATAAAAGCAGGTTTTCTTTTTGACTAGTGTTAAAAGTCATACCCAGATGTCTGTTTTGAGTTGTTTTAAATTCCAACCCAAATAATAATTACCAAAGCAATAGTAGGACTCGCCTGAAAGTCGAACCAATGCAAATGGTCTTCAAAGCTACTTGTATTTTAACGTTTTTTCTAAGTTCGAACCCAAATGTCTTTAACATTTAGTTTTGCCTAAGATTCAAACCCAGTGTTAAATCTCTTTTGCTTAGAACCCAAGTGTCTTTTTGACCTTTTCCAAGATTCGAAATTCTCAAAGAGGTCTACCTCACACTTTTCCGCTTTAACTCGATTGGTATTTTAAGTTATTTGATGGTGTGCAATCTACGAAAACTGTCTTTTGTTAATTTCCCAAAGGGGATACCCCAAACCTAGGCGCAAATTTTTCACACAGTTGTTTGAAAAGAGCTTAGTGATCTTTGGCTAGTTTCAAAGTATGTTACAAACATAGGTTATTCTTGAAAATCTCACCAAAACTCACAAGCATTTTTATCTTTGACTTACCTGAGGTTTGAACCACTGCAAGGTGTTTTTTCAGAGGAAAATCTAAAGTTCAATAATTCAATGAATGTCTTGTGCAAGAGTCGAACCCAGATACTAAATTATCAACGAAATTAGAGCGTGGCTCACTTGAGAATCGGTTTTCAGAAAAAAATTTTATAGATTACTCGTACTTCAATTTAGGGTTTGACCTGAGTACCAACGAAGTCGTTACATTTTGGAAATTTTAAAGTTTTATAAGCTGCATAGCTTTTATTATACTTGGGACTTCTTTTCAGCAAAAAGTTTATATTGTGTCTGTCTTGAAGGTATGGCTTGCAAGCGAAATATAAAACACAAGGGACGTTACACGTTTCCTTGACGCTTGTATAACGTAAAATTAAATCTACCAGAACAAGATTAAAAACTTAAATCACTGCAGAATAATTTTAGTTTACCGTGTTATTGTACCTTGACGTGTTGGATTTCACCTCGAAGAAGTAAAGCTGTATTTGACCTAAGTTACCTCATTACGTGCGTCCAGCATTTCATCCCAAAATCTATCGAGAATAAAAACTTCCATAACCGCAGACGTGTGTAGTTTTACAGGGCTTAATGCATTGCAGTTACCTTCAATTTTCACTCGAACCGTAAATCTTTTTTTTACCCAAGATTTAAAGCCTGCATCACACTAAGCGTTTTTTATTCGCACTCTTAACTGGTACGTATAAATTTACCTGTAGTCACACATTTTTCATATCCTATCATCATGGGTGATTGCTGTGACTCCGTTGCATTACCCGTTAGTTCTACTCTCTCAAACAAAAAGCAGAAGTTTCAATGTCTATTCCCCAGAAACGGGCATCTGAAAAAGTATGCTGACCAATTGGAGACTTTTACTGAATCGATCAACTGGCCAGGTGCACGAATTAAGGCAACCTGTCATGAATTTGCTGACGCTGGTTTTTACTACCTCGGTGATCGAGATCGAGTCAAATGTTTTTACTACAACGGTGGTTTAAAAAATTGGGAACCGACTGATGACCCTTTTCAGGAACACGCAAAATGGTATTCGTTGTGTGAATACATTTTAAAAAAGAGAGGCGTTGAATTTGTCAAAAACGAAGTTAAAAAAGACCTTGATTTGAAACGTCCGATTATAACAAATCTAGCTTCAGTTCAACTCCTTGGAGATTTGATAAAGTATCTGAAACCTCAACCAGAACTTCAGACTTCTCCGGCTTTTACTGATTCCAGACAATTAAAAATGTGGCAATCAATAAACAACGAAGTGGATCATGTAGAAAATGTGAGAATTCTGAAAACGCTAGGATTTGGGAAGGCGAAAATTAGAAACGTTTTAATTCAAAGATATGAAGAACACGACAATAATTTCTATAACTTTAATGATTTCCTTCAAGCATTGTTGGATGTCCCTGAAGATCGATAAATGACTCTGGCAGAAGCTAGAAAAATTGTGGAAGAAGAAGGAAAATGTAAAAGTTGCAAGAAAGAAGAAAGGATGTGGTCTTTAAACCGTGTAAACATTTGGGTGTTTGTTTTCAATGTAGCGAATTTCTCACTCGATGTAACATCTGTGACGTGAAAATCGATAGAAAAGTGAGAGTCTATCGATCTTAAATTGCGCCATCAATACTCAAACACGTTAACTGTCATGACCTATGGCGTTCATCCTAAGTTTACTATGATGTTTAAAGTGTGAAATTCAGAAAAAAAAGCAGAAATTCAACAAGAGGTGGCAGTAGACAGCTATCAGCTACACTTCAAAGTGGAAAACCTGACCTCGACGTTGTTTTTTTGTATCTTCTCAACAACTACAATTCGCTGGTTATTAAAATGATGAAACTTGACATCTACCTCCCCAAGGTCACAAGCGACCAAAATTATTTCTGTGAATTTGTGTCTGTTTATCCGCTGTGTGAAACCGATGAACAACGACTGGTGCGGTAAAGCGAATGAAACACTGAAAAAACGCTACCGAAAATCTAAACGTTCTTTATTCAAACTTATGTTTTATTTGCAGTGTTTTTTTATTGCTATAAATTAACATTGTTATATTTTGTTGTGTTGAACAAGACGAAAAGGCGAGTTTTTTATTATTTCTATTTACTCGATGAATCCCAAATTTGCAGCATAAACCTATTGTTAAGCGTTGCATAATTATAGGTAACTTGCTTCTCACATGTCTGGATTTCTTTATTTCTTCCACAATTCTTGCAAAAACGAAAAAAACAAAAAAAAACGATCTTTGAAACCTTAAACTTTTGAGGTTAGAAGCCTGAAGTGCCTCAGACATTGAGGTTAGAAGCATGACTCTGATTTTACCCCGAAGGAGTAAAGCTACACTATATTTGACCGGGGTTAAAAACTTTTACCATTACAGTTATCTATTCAATTTTATCCAAAAAAATAAATCTATCAAGATTAAAAATTTCCATACCTGCAGAAGTTTTGCAGGACTCGATGCATTGCAGACACTTTCAATTTTTACCTGAGATTGAAAGCTGAAATCGCCGTAAGTCTCTCAATTGTTCTCGAAGAGAAAACCTAGTGTTGTTTTTAAGCAATTTGATCGATATGATTTTATACCACTCCAAAACGAAGTCCCTACATTTTAATTGATACAATAGTTTTACAAAATTTTTAATTTTTAAGTTAAAGTTGGAAGATTTCAAATGTCTCTGATTGAATCATTTCTACAAATACCAGCAAATTTCTAAAAAAATTTTAGCAAAAAAGCAGTATTTAGAATAAACAGACGATTTTCAATATTTTGATCAAATCACTCTGACATAAAGACAAAATTTATAAAAAGTTAAAGTATCAAACGAGTTTTTTGGATTAGTTTTTGTTGTACATTATAAAAAAAATAAGAATTTTTAGTTAAAAGTTATCAAATTTTTGATTTGTTTGTATGAACCAGGCACTGCATTTGTCTAACCACACCAACGCAGAGCACCCCTTCTTGAGTTCTTATTGCAAGATCAGGCTGGGCCATCGCAACGGGTAGACTGCGTGGTCGCAATGAGAAATTAGCGTAAAGTGTCTTTCCCAAGGACCATAGGTGGGCACGGTACTTTGCAAAAATACCGCGGTACCGGTACTCGGTACTTTGCTAAAATTAGTACCACAGTACCGGTATCGATACTTTCAAATTAAAAGTACCGCGGTAGTACCGCAGTACTTTTGCGGTACTTTTTTTTTTAAATTAAAAGCAAAAAAGTTGGACTCATTGACCTCGTTTACGGGATTGTAAATCATCACTTTTAGCAATTTGGTTCGTTTCCGTGACTAGTGCAAACTGCGTAGACCTACAGTTTGTTTTAGAAAAAGTTTGCAGTAGAGTAGTAAGCAGTTGCAGTATTAGTATTGCTACTATGGTGAGTTCTAAGTACTAACTAGTGATGGAGTTGACTCGATAAAGTATCTAACTTATACGGACTACGGTCACCAAGCTACGTCTTGCACTAGAGTATCTTGTCACCAGTAATAACCAAACAGCAGTCATCTCTAAAGCATCAGGTGTGTAAGTTGGCACTGAAGGCTACTCTGACGATACATCAGCTTCCAATTATTGCACAAGTGACATTCACACAAAACTTAGAAACTGGGGGATAAATTGCACTTTTGGCAAAGTGTGCTGTTTTGATTTGCTTTTAGTTGATTCGTTGCTGCAGTTACTTTTTGCATTTTTTGTTTAAAACTAGATGGGAGCTTACCAGTTACCAGCCCCTTTGTTTCCCTGTGATGAGAACAATTTCAAAATTACCGCATTTTTGTTGCTGTTGTGTAGCATATTTATTCTCTTGCCACAGCACAGCGGTAGACGCTAATTATTGGACAATCCGCATGCTTTCACTGTGATAATTACTTCGTGCTTGGAGGAATTTGCACCAGCTTAAGAGTTTCTAGTTTTCCAATGTTCCGTGAATTTCGTTTTCTTGCCATTGAATTTGCTGCTTGTTCGAAGTCACAAGCAGAGATAATCATCGTAAAGCGCCCTATCCAAGGATGCAACAACGGAACCAGAATGTGGGTTGAACCCAGATTATACTATTAGGTGCACAGAGCTGGACAGCGCTGTTTCGAGCTTTTAGCTCTCATCGGCAGCCCTCAGCTTCTCTAACAAAGTTATTTCCCAGCTGAACAAGATTCTTGGCCGAACTGGACAAACCTTAAGGGCTTGCACAGCGGCAGAGGCTTTGTAGGGAATAAACGATTTTTCACTTGTGGTACTTAAAAAAACAAGTAAAAAAATCGCTGAACCCTTGTGGACGTCAAACTTGTCGGTTATACTATTAGGGTTATCGCAAAAAAAAGCTTTGGCACTGTTAGCCACGCTTTTAGGGGACTCTCAAATAGATTCTTTGTCTCTTCTCTTCATAAAAAAATTAGCTTATTAGCTAAAGCAGTTGAAATATTTATTGCCTGGATTAAAATGCTCATATCTTCGAAGCTTTTCGTCAGACACTTGTCAAGAAGAATCGTCAGAATGGAGAGCGCAGAAAAATGAGCGGCTATTTATAGGAAAAAGCCGAGTCGTGATTGCTTCTGATTCAGCCATTGGACTTCATCTTTTACAAAATCCTACCTGCGCTCAACATTATGATGGCAGCAGATTTTCTATTCTTGCCCAAGGCCGCTCACCTTTTCATTTATCTGCTCTTGAAGCCCCTATCATCAAAACTTCTAACCCCGCCCTCTGCCGACAAAAAGATTTCGTGTACAGCTTAAAGATTGTGCACTAATGACGCCTTCTCATTGGTCCTTTTCCACCCACTCACGGCTCGGCTTTTTCGTATAAATAGCCGCTCATTTTCCTGCGCTTTCCATTCTGACGATTCTTTTTGACAAGTGTCTGACGAAAAGCTTCGAAGATTCGAACAGTTTAATCAAGGCAATTCTCAAGTTCTGTACCACGAACCAACTCTAAAAATATTTATTTTTTGTAAGGTTCAATTTAGGGGGTTCTAAAAGACAGAGGTGGAGTCGAGAACACAAGGCTCGAGGCCAAGGACACAAAAAAAATCCAAGGCCAAGGACAGCCTTTCCGAGGACAGACCCTCTCGAGGTCCAGGACAGGAATGCTGGAGGCCAAGGCCAAGGACCAAGGACACAGCCGCAAGTGTTCTCCAAAAAAAAGGTCTACAAAAAAGTTTTTCAGGCAATCTTCAATTTATAGGCATAGTCAGAATTTTTGATTGGGGAGGCCTAAACCATAAATCACATGCAATGACGTCATCCAAAATTTGCCTGTTGGCACTTAACCAGGATTTTGCAAAGGGAGAGGGCTTAAACTAATATAGTTGAAAAGTGCAAATACGTAACTTTGGAGGCGTTTTGAGAAAGCCAGTGTAACTCAAACGTATCACAGACGGGGGGTCTGGGGCGGGCCCCCTGCTGCCGGAGGCTTCGGGGGTCTGGGGGCGAAGCCCCCAGATGTTGGGCAATTTTTTGAAAAAAAAGCTATTTTAATGCCATTGAATCACATTTCGCACATGTTTAGAGCCATTTGAAAGCACTAGATTTTTGACATTTGAAAGCCAATTGCAAAAATTAAATTGTTTAATCCTCCATCTAGTCGCAATTTAAGTCCAAAACACGTTTAACATCTAGCAATTTGGTGTTAAACTTTAATTGTACGTGATTTGGTCCAGGTAGGAGGAAGTAAGGTGCATTGTCACGTGCAACATTTTAGCAACAAATGAAAACCCACTCGAAGATTTTCCATAAAGATTTTTGTTTGTCATGAAAATAACCAGTTATAGAAGTGCATGTTAGGCCAGGGGCCCCAGGCCCCCTCAATTGAAGCTCAACGAATTGTTAAATCATAATTTTCCATGGCTAATTTTAAACAAAAGTATTTTGTGCGTAAAAACTGGCTAGGTGGAGGTAAATTAATGAATTGTAGTTGAAAAATAGTACAATAGATGGTTGCGCTTACTAACCATGTTATTGCCGGGCCGGATTTACATCGCGCTGGTCCTCTGGCAATTTGGAGATTTTCGCAACATCTTTCTGCTAAATGTAGGTGAAGACCATAAAAAGTCTTAAGATTTGAGCGCAGGGCCCTGAGCTAGTACTGCGCCATATTGTGGTAAATCAGGCCTTGGTTAATGCATTACGTTCATAAAAAGTCTAGATGTGATCCTGAGATAGCAACTTTTAGGACAAAAACTATCCATTTCTTCCAGGTTTAAGTTTAAATTGGCTGGGAAAAATTGATTTGAGGGGGTCGCGGGGCCCCTGGTCTTCAATATTGTTGTTTGCTACAGAGTTGTAAACGGGCCGACTAGTTCAGGCCCGAACCTAGCCCGAAAATTTAAGCCCGAACCCGAAAACTAATTTGAAGCCCAAATCATGCCCGAAAAAATCCGAAAGTTAAGTTACGACTGAAAAATTAAGCAGTATTGCCAAATTATTTTGATTATATTTTTGCGTACCTAAGACAAAAAGTATGTTTCAGGCCCAAATTAAGCCCAAAATTTTTGTCAACTTAAGGCCCGAACCCGGCCTGAACCCGACCCGAAAAGCCCGGGCCAGCTTACTACTCAGGTTCGCTACTGGTGTAAGCGAAAAATGCTAAAAAGAAACTGAAACTGAAGAAACAAAAGGCTTTTTCGTCACATTTTTGTCATAGGTGAAATTTCAATTAAGGGGGGGGGAAGGCCCGCTTGGCTAAGCCTATGCTCCAATTGCGGAAAGCAAAAAATGTATTTGCAAATTTTGCGCGAGGTTTCTGGCGTTTTCCAACAAAATTTTAACTGTTCAAAAAGTAGTGCTGTCCTCGAGCCGAGAACAAGGCAATTTTCGAGGACCTAAGGCTTCGAGGCCAAGAGACTTCAAAATGTGTCCTCGAGGCCAAGGACGTCCTCGAGGACTCCACCTCTGCTAAAAAAGGTCTAGTGTCATAAAAATTGATTTGTGGGGTTTCTGGGGAGGTGGCACCCAACCATTTCAAGAGACAAAACCATGTTTTTAACGCGACAATTTTGCACAAAAATTAGATTGCGGTGGTTTGCCTTTTAGAACTTATTAGAAGAGCGTAAAATGTTCAGAAAGAAAAGGAAGACTCATAGTGGCCAAAGCCGAAGTGGGATTGGTGCAGATGAAAGGGTTTTTTGAGATAATATTTCTGTATAAGTATTACCGGGTGAAATACTTTTGGCCGTATTATACACCGTTTGTAAATGAGAACATCTTCGCCAAACGTTCCAGGCATATTTAAAGCCAAAAGCTAATATAAATGGAGGCCGGCAGGAATGTGCAGTAAATTTTTCTTCATGCAGGCCCGTAGCCAAAAATCTGCATGAGGGGAGGCGTTGTGGGGGTCTGGGAGTAGATCCCCCAACCACCGAAGACAATTGGGGTCTAGGGGCAAGGCCCCCAGACACCGGAGGCGTAGGGTGTGGGGGGCAGATCCCCCAATGCTCGAAATCTCTTTTATTTTTTTGGCATAAATAACAATTTTAGGCCTACTTTGATAAAAATCAATGCTATTAATACGTGGCATAGAAATTAGCAGTGCAAAAAATGATTATACTGTACTAGTTGCATAAATTGACTATGTGGGAAGTAGGTATCGCTAGAATTTCAGTTCTCTTATTCACAAGTTGGTAAATCATAAAATCCTATTTCGGTAGTTTAGTAAATCTCTCAAGGAGTAATCTTTTTCTGCTATATTTTATAGTGAAAGATGTATATATACAAGGGGGCTAATCGAAGGAAGGTTGAGAGAAGTGGTTAGTAATTAGCTTATATTGAATAGCCCTCCCCCCACCCTCCCCCGTATTTCTGAGCTTATAGACTTTTTTTTTTGATGAAGCCTTAAGCATTTTTCAATAAGCGATCAAATTTGATTACCAATTTTCGGCTATTTTTTAAAGTCTCTTTTTTGATTTATAAGTTTTATTTTTGACAAATTAGCCCCCTCCCCACTTCAATAAACTTTTCAAAATATGCTTTAAATAATGTTTTGATTCTATTCTAGTGCAAAAGACAGTCTTAGAAGTGCTAACAACTTGGTATTTTTCCTATTCTGCATTTTGGTCAGCAGGCCAATAGGGGGGGCTATAGTTCCCCAGCGCCCCCTGGCTACGCTACTGTATTCACGCCTGATGTGATGAATATTCATTACGTAAGTTGTCTCTTACAATTCTTTCTTAGTGGTTTTACTTTTGTTTCGCTGGTGCATGAATATTGATAATGCATCATTTTGCAATTGCATGAAAACGTTAGTTTTTCAAATGGGCCAGCAAACCGCAAAAGCCAAGTCCCTGCGATGGTAGTAGCGAGTAAGACCAACAGTTAAACACTAAATTAAGAAAACAGATTTGTTGTTTATCCGGTTTGTTCGCAAGCATTTTTAAAACGTTTCAAGTTTTTAATTAACTTTTTTTGATCCCTGCTAAAAAATAAAACAAAACTAAAGTACCGGTACCGCAAAAAAATAGCAAAGTACCGCGGTATCGGTACCGGTACCACAAAAGTACCGACGGTACCGGTACCAAGAAAGTACCGTGGTACTGCCCACCTATGCCAAGGACACAACGACGCATTAGCAGGTTCGACCAGGGGTCAGCAACCTTTCGATCACTAGCCCGACGCTCTACCAATGAGCTATTGCCGTTGCCTTATCGAATAAGATGGCAAAATCATCGTCAACAAAAAAATTGTAAGACTTCAATTATTTTCACAAAGCTATCTCTATATAAACAACATTATTTCAAACTTGTAAGATTTTAAGAAAGTTTTCGGTTTTTTTAGATAAAATTTTTATTCAAGTCAAAGAAATTGAACTTTGAATGTTTTTTAAGAAACTTATAAAAATTTAAGATTTTATACAAACGCTTTTGATTGTTACGCTACAGTTTTGCTCAAGACAGAGAAATTGCAAGGATTGAAGAGAATTTATTGAATTTGTTCCCATTAAAAACAATATTAATTTATTGAACACAATATTTTAGAGAATTCTTTGTGATGCATCATTTGCATACAACGCCAACCTGCTGCTACGCGCAATTTTTGCAGTAACGTGCAATTGTGCATTCTGTTTAAAACACGCATAGTTTTCAATTTGACGTCATTTTACAATAAATTGTGTTCTATGAAAAACACTACAGTGGCGACGAGGATAAAACAGGAAAATTTTGATGCTGATTTTTCAATCGAAGTAACTATGTCCGAAAAATGTATAAGTCAGTTTAATAGTGATGAAGAAAGTTGGGAAAGTTATATTGAAAGACTAGAACAATATTTTGTTTTACATGGAACGGCAAATGACAAGAAAGTGTCAGCTTTATTAACATTTATGGGTCCAAAGACATACCAACTTTTAAAAGATTCAAGTCCTCAAAAACCTAGCGAAAAAAACTATCAACAGATCGTAGAAATTTTATCTAAACATTTAACACCAAAAGGATTACAATCGCTGAGCGCTTCAAGTTTTCAAAAAGAGATCAGCTAGATGGTGAAAGCATTAATAATTATGTTGCTGCTCTACGAAAATTGAGTGCCACATGCAATTATGGTGAATTTTTGGACGATGCATTTACTGAACGTTTTGTATGTGGTTTCAAAAGTCGAGTCATTCAAAATCGACTTTTGACAGAAGCAGATTTAAGTTTTTCCACTGCTAAACAACTCGCGAACAATCTGCAACAAGCATCTATGGAAAGCGCTTCCATTCAATCGAGCTGTGCCGGTTTTTCGGAACCTGCTCAATTAAACAAGCTTGCAAGAGGGTGCTAACGTTTCAATGGACGAGGACACGGTGCGGATGACTGTTTCTTCAAGAACTTTCAATGTCATCTTTGTGGCAAACTAGGACATTTGAAACGTGCCTGCAAGAGCAGAACTAAAAGTGACCAGTCAAAGTCGGCGACGCGTCAAAATCAAGAACAAGGACTTAAAACATTAGCTCACGAGGTTAGTGTAACATCAAATGACTGTTTTAACTTATATTCGTTCATGGACAGTAACAAACCTTTGTGTATCACTTTAAATGTGAATGATTGCCCAGTACAGATGGAGCTAGATACTGGTTCGGCTCTTTCTATTATTTCATACGAAGAGTTCTCAAAAAAATTTAAACACTTGCCGTTGCAAAGTAGTAACCTAATTTTGAAGACGTATACCGGTGAAAAAGTTTCGCCTATGGGAGTGTGTAAAGTGATTGTTTCGCCCAACAATAAGTCTTTTAATTTAGAGCTGTACGTGCTCAAAAGTAAGGGACCTGCACTTTTTGGTCGTGAATGGTTGAATCGTATGCAGTTAAATTTAAATGAATTTACTGATGCAGATTTGAAACAACGCTGCATGACGCCCGAGTTCAATCTTGATGATGAAATGGTGTCAGAACTGAACGCAAATTATGCTGAATCAAAGCAAGAATTTAATTGTATTGAAGGTGCCTTTGTTGATAATGATTGTTGTGGCCACGCCCATTGTACCAGTTATGAAGAAAAACGGAGCTGTCCGCATTTGCGGGGATTTTAAAGTGACCATTAACTCACAGCTGAAGGTTGAACAATATCCTCTGCCAAAAATTGAAGATATTTTTGCAAATTTAGCTGGGGGTAAACAATTTTCCAAAATTGACTTGAAAAACGCTTATTTGCAAATGACCATGGACGAGGATTCTCAAAAGCTTTTGGTGATTAATACCCACAAGGGCCTTTATCAATATACAAGGCTACCTTTTGGAGTAACTTCCTCACCAGCATTGTGGCAAAGGGCGATTGAACAAGTATTACAAGGGATTTCTGGGGTTCAATGTCTTTTAGATGGCATTATAGTTACGGGACCACATGATAAAGAACACTGGAAAAATTTAAACGCTGTTTTTCAGCGATTGAATGATTATGGCCTTCGTGTCAACAAAAACAAGCGTAAAGTTTTTGAAGATCGTATTGAGTATTGTGGTCATGAAATTGATAGGCACGGCCCGCATAAGACGAAATCAAAAACTGATGCAGTGCTAAACTGCAAACAGCCAGTCAATGTCACTGAATTAAGATCGTTTTTGAGATTGGTAAATTACTACCATCGATTTTTGCCAAATTTGGCTAGCACATTGCAATCTTTGTATGAATTGTTAAAAAGTGGCTCTCCTTGCAAATGGACTAGCCATTGTAAACACGCGTTTGAAAAACTCAAAGAAAATCTTGTTTCTGACAATGTTTTGGCTCACTATGATCTAATCTTCCACTTAATTTGGCCTGTGATGCATCGCAAGCTTGTTTGGGGGCAGTACTTTCGCATGTTATGCCTGATGGAACCGAGCGCCCAATTGCTTTTGCATTTAGAACTTTGAATAAGGCCGAAACGAATTACTCTCAAATCGACAAAGAAGCACTCGCAATCGTTTGGGCTGTGAAAAAGTTCAATTGCTACTTGTACGTGAGACATTTTTCAATCATTACTGATCATCAGCCTTTAACTGCAATTTTTCACCCCAACAAAAATATTCCTGCAATATCTGCTGCACGTTTGCAACGTTATGCCATATTTCTTTCTGGTCACAATTATAGCATTCAGTATAGATCGACTAGAGACCATGGTGATGCTGACTGCCTCTCGCAATTGCCAATTAATTTGTGCGGCAATGTTGTCGGGGAAGAATAATTGCCAGACGAAATTGATCTTTTTTACAATTCACATCTTGAATTGTTGCCGGCTACACAAGAATCAATAGCAAATAGCACCAGAAAGGATTCGGTGCTCGCTGGGGTTTTGAACAGTGCTGTGACTGGTACGACACATCAGATTTAGTACCATATTTCTCGAGAAGAAATGGAATTTCCGTACACCAAGGTTGTCTTGTGTAGGTTCTGAGAGTTATTGTGCCTTCTGACCCCAGGGGAAAAAATTTGCGTGAATTGCACGAGGGTCACCAGGGAGTAGTGAAGATGAAAGCGTTAGCACGATCTTACGTATGGTGGCCTAATATCGATAGAGATGTGGAGCAGTTGGCAGGGACTTGTTTTGAATGTTTGCAAAAGCGCCCAGATCCTTCGCCAGTTTTGCATCCTTGGGATTGGCCTGAGCAACCATGGAAACGAGTCCATATTGATTTTGCTGGCCCATTTTTAAACCACATGTTTTTGGTGGTAATTGATGCTCATTTGAAATGGCCGGAAGTTGTGCAAATGGCTTCGACAATTTCGACAGCAACAATTCGGGCGCTGGGCTCTATTTTTTCACGATATGGATTTCCAGAGCAACTCGTCAGTGACAACGGTCCGCAACTGACTTCGGGCGAATTTAAAAATTGTTTGAAATCAAATGGCATTAGACATATCACTACCGCCCCATGGCACCCTTCTAGTAACGGAATTGCAGAACGATTTGTGCAAACGTTAAAAAAAGCTCTTCTCGCGATAAAGAGTGAATTATCACTTAGCGATAATTTGAATAAGTTTCTTATAATGTATCGAAATACTCCACACACTTTAACTAATGAACCACCGGCATAGCTGTTCATTGGCCGGCGTTTGAGAATGCGACTTGACCTTGTTAAGCCTGATTTGAAACGCCATGTTGACAATAAAGTCGTCAATAAAGCTAAATGCCAACGGTCTCCAGCGGAATTTAAAGTGGGGGACAAAGTGGCAGTACGAGATTATCGAAACCTCACTGGAGTACGTTGGCAGAAAGGCGTTGTTTCATCACGTATGAGTAAATTTATGTACAAAGTTAAAGTGGCGTCTGATGTAATTCTTATTCGTCATTTCGACCAAATGTTGCCTGGTTCTAGATTCCCTATGCGTGAATATGATAATGATAATTTTTGTGCAACAGACGATATTAATGATGATTTAAAGTTGTGTAGTGATAATGTGCAATTAAACGTGTCCACTTCGACGTCTGAAAATGTAACGGTATCGAATTCCCAACATCATTCCGAGTCAGAACGAATGCGACACCGATCCATGTAGAGCTAAAACTTCGAATGCTGAAAATGCTAGACGACGTTATCCGCTACGTGATAGAAGACCCCCTAAGCGATATGTACCTTGCTAACAGTCAAGTGATTTTAGAATGTTGGTGTTATAGCGAATCTATATTAATTGTTATTTGTGCATAATCAGTTTTCCTGTACTTTGTGTTTTGGAAGGGAGGTGTAATGCATCATTTGCACACAACGCCAACCTGCTGCTACGCGCAATTTTTGCAGTAACGTGCAATTGTGCTTTCTATTTAAAACACGCGTAGTTTTCAGTTTGACTTCATTTTACAAAAAATTGTGTTCTACGAAAAACAGTACATTTTTAATGAAAAGTTATTGAATAATATTTGTTTTTAGTATAGAACTATTGTTTTAAACAAAGAAATCTTAAGACTTTAATTATTTTTTTCACAAATCTACCTTTATGCAAGCACGATTACTCAAAAAACTTGCAAAATGTTGTTTAATAACACGAGCAAATCGTGCAAGCAAAGAAGAAAGTCGTAAAATAGTTTAAGAGTTTAGAACATTTTTGATTCAAAGTACATAAACTATCTCTCAGGCAAATTTATAACCGAGATCATAAAAAAGGTTTAATTTTGAACAACTTTCCGGAATAATTATGAAAAAATATCGGTTTCAAATAAGAATTCAAGGTAAATTTTTGAAATGTTTTGCAAAATTATCACCTTGTTAAATATTCCAATGAAATATATGATGAGTGGAGTTTGAATTCAACCGATTCCAAAAAAAGTCTTCGACAGCGTAGCTCAGAGCGAATAACACAACGCAGCACACATCAAAAATTAACGATTTAATACCCTACAGTTTGTTCCACCCGTAATAATTGCGATTATCAAGATGTCTTAATAAAATTTTAGGCGAATTTTCGGGTTTTTTTGTTTTTTTTGATAAAACTCTTATTCAAATCAAAGAAAATGGAAGTATTTGAATGTCTTTGATCAAACATTTCTCATAAAAACATGAAAACAGTTAAAAATTTTACTATATTAGGTAAGTTTAAGTAAAAGTAATAACCATCATGAAGAAACCCAAGATTTTGATCAAGTTATCAGCACACGAAGAAAAAAATTAATGAAAAGTTCAGGTTTTAGGCAAGCTTTTCAATTATGTCTGTTAAAATTTAAACCCAGGACAAATAAAGCGTTAGGTTTTAAAATATTTTGATGAATTTATTCCTATAAAACAAGATCAAGTAATAAAAAACTCTACTTTGTGTAGACATTTAAATTAAAAATTTGTCAAACAGTATTCGTTTTAAGATTTAATTGTCGCTTAAATAAAAAAAAAATGTAAGATTTTGAGATATTTCTGCAAAAAAAAACGTTTTGACGCAAACAAGAAAATCGCAAAAACTGACGTAAATTTTATAACTCGAGACTTTAAGACAAGGTTGCATATCGAATGACATAAAAAAAAAAGCAAAAGATCATGTTTTAACACAAGATAGAGTCTAGTTGAATAAAATTTTACGGTATTTTAGTCAAAAGATCAGTGTAAAACTAAAAAAAATTTAAGATGTTAGGTAAACGTTTTAGTTTCAAAGTACAAAAAAATAGTTTTACTTAAACTTTCAATTTAAAATGACAAAATGTAAGATTTTTTACAAAACTATTGCTACGACAAAAAAAAGTTGAGATTTATGGACTAAAATTAATAAACATTATCTATTTTGGTTAAATTTTATAGCATTTTAGTAAAAAAAATCAGTGTAAAACTAAAAAATTGTTAAAAAATTTAAAATGTTAGGTAAGCGTTTTTGTTTCAAAATAGAAAAAAAACATTATTTTTAAGTAAAGTTTCAATTCAAAATGAAGAAATGGAAGATTTTGAACGTTTTTTACAAAACTATGGCTACGAAAACAAAGAAGTTTAGACTTTTTGATTAAAAATAATAAACATCTTCTTTAACTAAGCGATTTACTAGACATTTTAATATTTTGGAACATTTTCTACCAAATTTAAGATCTGAGAAAATTTGCATGTTTTCTTTAAAAAACGATAATTTTTAACATTTTTTAGTCATGCAAATTTTCTCAGATCTTAAATTTGGTAGAAAATGTTCCAAAATATTAAAATGTCTAGTAAATCGCTTAGTTAAAGAAGATGTTTATTATTTTTAATCAAAAAGTCTAAACTTCTTTGTTTTCGTAGCCATAGTTTTGTAAAAAACGTTCAAAATCTTCCATTTCTTCATTTTGAATTGAAACTTTACTTAAAAATAATGTTTTTTTTCTATTTTGAAACAAAAACGCTTACCTAACATTTTAAATTTTTTAACAATTTTTTAGTTTTACACTGATTTTTTTTACTAAAATGCTATAAAATTTAACCAAAATAGATAATGTTTATTAATTTTAGTCCATAAATCTCAACTTTTTTTTGTCGTAGCAATAGTTTTGTAAAAAATCTTACATTTTGTCATTTTAAATTGAAAGTTTAAGTAAAACTATTTTTTTGTACTTTGAAACTAAAACGTTTACCTAACATCTTAAATTTTTTTTAGTTTTACACTGATCTTTTGACTAAAATACCGTAAAATTTTATTCAACTAGACTCTATCTTGTGTTAAAACATGATCTTTTGCTTTTTTTTTTATGTCATTCGATATGCAACCTTGTCTTAAAGTCTCGAGTTATAAAATTTACGTCAGTTTTTGCGATTTTCTTGTTTGCGTCAAAACGTTTTTTTTTGCAGAAATATCTCAAAATCTTACATTTTTTTTTTATTTAAGCGACAATTAAATCTTAAAACGAATACTGTTTGACAAATTTTTAATTTAAATGTCTACACAAAGTAGAGTTTTTTATTACTTGATCTTGTTTTATAGGAATAAATTCATCAAAATATTTTAAAACCTAACGCTTTATTTGTCCTGGGTTTAAATTTTAACAGACATAATTGAAAAGCTTGCCTAAAACCTGAACTTTTCATTAATTTTTTTCTTCGTGTGCTGATAACTTGATCAAAATCTTGGGTTTCTTCATGATGGTTATTACTTTTACTTAAACTTACCTAATATAGTAAAATTTTTAACTGTTTTCATGTTTTTATGAGAAATGTTTGATCAAAGACATTCAAATACTTCCATTTTCTTTGATTTGAATAAGAGTTTTATCAAAAAAAACAAAAAAACCCGAAAATTCGCCTAAAATTTTATTAAGACATCTTGATAATCGCAATTATTACGGGTGGAACAAACTGTAGGGTATTAAATCGTTAATTTTTGATGTGTGCTGCGTTGTGTTATTCGCTCTGAGCTACGCTGTCGAAGACTTTTTTTGGAATCGGTTGAATTCAAACTCCACTCATCATATATTTCATTGGAATATTTAACAAGGTGATAATTTTGCAAAACATTTCAAAAATTTACCTTGAATTCTTATTTGAAACCGATATTTTTTCATAATTATTCCGGAAAGTTGTTCAAAATTAAACCTTTTTTATGATCTCGGTTATAAATTTGCCTGAGAGATAGTTTATGTACTTTGAATCAAAAATGTTCTAAACTCTTAAACTATTTTACGACTTTCTTCTTTGCTTGCACGATTTGCTCGTGTTATTAAACAACATTTTGCAAGTTTTTTGAGTAATCGTGCTTGCATAAAGGTAGATTTGTGAAAAAAATAATTAAAGTCTTAAGATTTCTTTGTTTAAAACAATAGTTCTATACTAAAAACAAATATTATTCAATAACTTTTCATTAAAAATTCTCCAAAGTTGAATAAATTAATATTGTTTTTCATGGGAACAAATTCAATAAAATCTCTTCAATCTTTGCAATTTCTCTGTCTTGAGCAAAACTGTAGCGTAACAATCAAAAGCGTTTGTATAAAATCTTAAATTTTTACAAGTTTCTTAAAAAACATTCAAAGTTCAATTTCTTTGACTTGAATAAAAATTAATCTAAAAAAACCGAAAACTTTCTTAAAATCTTACAAGTTTGAAATATTCTTGTTTATATAGAGATAGCTTTGTGAAAATAATTGAAGTCTTACAATTTTTTTGTTGACGATGATTTTGCCGTCCTGTTTGATAAGGCAACGGCAATAGCTCATTGGTAGAGTGTCGGACTAGTGATCGAAAGGTTGCTGACCCCTGGTCGAACCTGCTAATGCGTCGTTGTGTCCTTGGGAATAACACTTTGCCCTAATTTCTCATTGCGACCACGCAGTCTACCCGTTGCGATGGCCCAGCCTGATCTTGCAATAAGAACTCAAGAAGGGGTGCTCTGCGTTGGTGTGGTTAGACAAATGCAGTGCCTGGTTCATACAAACAAATCAAAAATTTGATAACTTTTAACTAAAAATTCTTATTTTTTTTATAATGTACAACAAAAACTAATCCAAAAAACTCGTTTGATACTTTAACTTTTTATAAATTTTGTCTTTATGTCAGAGTGATTTGATCAAAATATTGAAAATCGTCTGCTTATTCTAAATACTGCTTTTTTGCTAAAATTTTTTTAGAAATTTGCTGGTATTTGTAGAAATGATTCAATCAGAGACATTTGAAATCTTCCAACTTTAACTTAAAAATTAAAAATTTTGTAAAACTATTGTATCAATTAAAATGTAGGGACTTCGTTTTGGAGTGGTATAAAATCATATCGATCAAATTGCTTAAAAACAACACTAGGTTTTCTCTTCGAGAACAATTGAGAGACTTACGGCGATTTCAGCTTTCAATCTCAGGTAAAAATTGAAAGTGTCTGCAATGCATCGAGTCCTGCAAAACTTCTGCAGGTATGGAAATTTTTAATCTTGATAGATTTATTTTTTTGGATAAAATTGAATAGATAACTGTAATGGTAAAAGTTTTTAACCCCGGTCAAATATAGTGTAGCTTTACTCCTTCGGGGTAAAATCAGAGTCATGCTTCTAACCTCAATGTCTGAGGCACTTCAGGCTTCTAACCTCAAAAGTTTAAGGTTTCAAAGATCGTTTTTTTTTGTTTTTTTCGTTTTTGCAAGAATTGTGGAAGAAATAAAGAAATCCAGACATGTGAGAAGCAAGTTACCTATAATTATGCAACGCTTAACAATAGGTTTATGCTGCAAATTTGGGATTCATCGAGTAAATAGAAATAATAAAAAACTCGCCTTTTCGTCTTGTTCAACACAACAAAATATAACAATGTTAATTTATAGCAATAAAAAAACACTGCAAATAAAACATAAGTTTGAATAAAGAACGTTTAGATTTTCGGTAGCGTTTTTTCAGTGTTTCATTCGCTTTACCGCACCAGTCGTTGTTCATCGGTTTCACACAGCGGATAAACAGACACAAATTCACAGAAATAATTTTGGTCGCTTGTGACCTTGGGGAGGTAGATGTCAAGTTTCATCATTTTAATAACCAGCGAATTGTAGTTGTTGAGAAGATACAAAAAAACAACGTCGAGGTCAGGTTTTCCACTTTGAAGTGTAGCTGATAGCTGTCTACTGCCACCTCTTGTTGAATTTCTGCTTTTTTTTCTGAATTTCACACTTTAAACATCATAGTAAACTTAGGATGAACGCCATAGGTCATGACAGTTAACGTGTTTGAGTATTGATGGCGCAATTTAAGATCGATAGACTCTCACTTTTCTATCGATTTTCACGTCACAGATGTTACATCGAGTGAGAAATTCGCTACATTGAAAACAAACACCCAAATGTTTACACGGTTTAAAGACCACATCCTTTCTTCTTTCTTGCAACTTTTACATTTTCCTTCTTCTTCCACAATTTTTCTAGCTTCTGCCAGAGTCATTTATCGATCTTCAGGGACATCCAACAATGCTTGAAGGAAATCATTAAAGTTATAGAAATTATTGTCGTGTTCTTCATATCTTTGAATTAAAACGTTTCTAATTTTCGCCTTCCCAAATCCTAGCGTTTTCAGAATTCTCACATTTTCTACATGATCCACTTCATTGTTTATTGATTGCCACATTTTTAATTGTCTGGAATCAGTAAAAGCCGGAGAAGTCTGAAGTTCTGGTTGAGGTTTCAGATACTTTATCAAATCTCCAAGGAGTTGAACTGAAGCTAGATTTGTTATAATCGGACGTTTCAAATCAAGGTCTTTTTTAACTTCGTTTTTGACAAATTCAACGCCTCTCTTTTTTAAAATGTATTCACACAACGAATACCATTTTGCGTGTTCCTGAAAAGGGTCATCAGTCGGTTCCCAATTTTTTAAACCACCGTTGCAGTAAAAACATTTGACTCGATCTCGATCACTGAGGTAGTAAAAACCAGCGTCAGCAAATTCATGACAGGTTGCCTTAATTCGTGCACCTGGCCAGTTGATCGATTCAGTAAAAGTCTCCAATTGGTCAGCATACTTTTTCAGATGCCCGTTTCTGGGGAATAGACATTGAAACTTCTGCTTTTTGTTTGAGAGAGTAGAACTAACGGGTAATGCAACGGAGTCACAGCAATCACCCATGATGATAGGATATGAAAAATGTGTGACTACAGGTAAATTTATACGTACCAGTTAAGAGTGCGAATAAAAAACGCTTAGTGTGATGCAGGCTTTAAATCTTGGGTAAAAAAAAGATTTACGGTTCGAGTGAAAATTGAAGGTAACTGCAATGCATTAAGCCCTGTAAAACTACACACGTCTGCGGTTATGGAAGTTTTTATTCTCGATAGATTTTGGGATGAAATGCTGGACGCACGTAATGAGGTAACTTAGGTCAAATACAGCTTTACTTCTTCGAGGTGAAATCCAACACGTCAAGGTACAATAACACGGTAAACTAAAATTATTCTGCAGTGATTTAAGTTTTTAATCTTGTTCTGGTAGATTTAATTTTACGTTATACAAGCGTCAAGGAAACGTGTAACGTCCCTTGTGTTTTATATTTCGCTTGCAAGCCATACCTTCAAGACAGACGCAATATAAACTTTTTGCTGAAAAGAAGTCCCAAGTATAATAAAAGCTATGCAGCTTATAAAACTTTAAAATTTCCAAAATGTAACGACTTCGTTGGTACTCAGGTCAAACCCTAAATTGAAGTACGAGTAATCTATAAAATTTTTTTCTGAAAACCGATTCTCAAGTGAGCCACGCTCTAATTTCGTTGATAATTTAGTATCTGGGTTCGACTCTTGCACAAGACATTCATTGAATTATTGAACTTTAGATTTTCCTCTGAAAAAACACCTTGCAGTGGTTCAAACCTCAGGTAAGTCAAAGATAAAAATGCTTGTGAGTTTTGGTGAGATTTTCAAGAATAACCTATGTTTGTAACATACTTTGAAACTAGCCAAAGATCACTAAGCTCTTTTCAAACAACTGTGTGAAAAATTTGCGCCTAGGTTTGGGGTATCCCCTTTGGGAAATTAACAAAAGACAGTTTTCGTAGATTGCACACCATCAAATAACTTAAAATACCAATCGAGTTAAAGCGGAAAAGTGTGAGGTAGACCTCTTTGAGAATTTCGAATCTTGGAAAAGGTCAAAAAGACACTTGGGTTCTAAGCAAAAGAGATTTAACACTGGGTTTGAATCTTAGGCAAAACTAAATGTTAAAGACATTTGGGTTCGAACTTAGAAAAAACGTTAAAATACAAGTAGCTTTGAAGACCATTTGCATTGGTTCGACTTTCAGGCGAGTCCTACTATTGCTTTGGTAATTATTATTTGGGTTGGAATTTAAAACAACTCAAAACAGACATCTGGGTATGACTTTTAACACTAGTCAAAAAGAAAACCTGCTTTTATATTTGAGACAAGTTCAGATGTGTCAATGTTTGTGCTATTGAAACTAGCGTTTAAAGCGACATCATAAAATTACGCCAACTAGCCGAAACGTCAGCCATTATACAACACGACCTTTTACGTCATTGCTTTTGTTACAACTTACGTCTAAAATCGTGACGTCATAAAAATACACCATTTCGTAACCATTACGACAGGAAAATAGCACGCTTCATAGCACCATAGTGTGCATATGTTTAAAGTCTTTCATAACTACAGTATTACAAAACATAAAAGCTTAAAAATATTCCAAACCTTGAAAGATAAGTAAAGTTGAATGATTTTAACCGCATTAGTTCGATTCAAAGACAAACCAAATCTCTAAACACTAGTAAACTTGCAAGGTTTCAACTGCATTAGTTTGACTCTAAGACAAAACAAACTTATAAAAGTACACTTGAAAGTTTTTTTGACAATATTATTGCACCATCGTACGCCAAAAGACTGACCCTTGCACCGTTGGGGTTAAACAGGAACAAGTTCTGTTGCGCCATGCTTGTCCCATATTCAAAGAGTTAAAAAGGTAGCGATTCGCAAATGACCTTTGGACAGGTCACTGGCTGTTTTTTTACTGCACGATTACGCCGCAATGCCGAGAATTCCGCTACAGCTAGGTCATGACAGGAAACGGTTTCAAGTAACGCGAAACTTTACTAAGTTCAAACCAAAACTTATAAAATATTCCATAGCATAAACTAGATAGCCTTTTTATTTTAGATTCAGAAACTACCGGGTTCGATTCTCAGGTTAGTTATTCGCTCATATTTTAACATAATCGGTTAAGCAAAGCTTTAGACTTGAACCAGTTCCCAGGCAAAGCACCTGCGGTGGTTCGATTCTCAGGCAAGACACTCGGGTCAAGACTAAGTTTCAGGTTCGATTCTTACAACTAGCTAGGTTTAGAGTAAACTTAAGGTTAAAGCAACAACGCCGCATTTCGATAACGCCTCAATTGGTCAAGTTTGCAAACACCCTACGCCCCAAACGCCCTAAACGCCCCACACCCTAAATCCCATACTTTTGGCGCAGCATATACTACTTACGGGCTAAAAACTAAAATTAAAGAAATATAGTTCTACAGTTTGAGGACTGTGTTTACGACAGCTTGGCACTTTTAGTCTTAGTGAAACTGCCTCTAATAGCCAATTTTATATTTTGACTATATTTTTATAGCTATGTAAAACACAAGGCACGTATTTGCCGCTAATTAATCCCAAAATTTTGTCAGTCTTAAGTCCGAACCCGGCCCAAACCCGATCCGAAAAGCCTGGCTTGACTTACAGCTCTGCTCTCATTACCTTTGCAAAATTATTGATTCTTTGAAAACGACAATACAATGATACAGCAAACTAACATGAAACCTTTGCATTTATAAACACAATTTTTGGCGGTGCATTTTGATACAACATTACACCACAAATAAGTATGCAGCATTTAATATTCCGTAATCCATGTGCACTGGTATAAAATTATGAAAGGTTGCTAGCTTACCAGTAACATTAATTCTGAGTGCCGCCGAAGCTTCCCCTTCACTGTTCTTCAACGTAACTTCATACGTTCCTGAATCAGCACGGGTCGCATCAGCAATCAGCAGCTCAACCCTTCCTTTTTCTACTTTGCTGGTGAAACGTGCATCTGCAATTAGATATTGATCTTTGGAAAAAGAGAATTCTCTACTAGTTTCTCAAGTTTGTGGTAAGATTCTTAAGTGGAAATTGCAATGCGGCTTTTGCCGATTGGTGGATTTTTTGCTATTTGTTTTGTGTATCTTGCAGTTTGCTCACAAGAAAAGATTCTACGACAAATGGATCCCAGACAAATGGGTCTCTAGAAAATGGCTCCCATAATATATATTTTAAACAACTTAAAAGTGCTCAGGATTTTATGTGAATGGCAATATACATTTAACTCAATTTAGAAACAGCAAAACAAAAATTTAAAAAAGGAATAACAGTTCTTTAACGGCAGTGACATATTTTTCATCTTAGTTTTTGTTATAAACGATGGCAAGGCGGTTTCAGAGAATTGAGATTCTATGACATTTCATTCCACTTGTCACTACTCTCTACTGTGTTTTATGTTTTCGAATATTATTCGCTTGAAACTTAGATGCATGGTAAATGGATTTCTTGAGTAATTTAATCAAAAACAATAAAGCCAAAATACTGTAGAATAGATTTATAGAGACGTTTCGGTTAATTTCTCTAAACGATTGTGAATTTTATTTTATACAAATAAAACCAATATTATATTTGAATAAGATTGATAATGGTTTAAAGAAATTAACCAAAACGTCGAAATAAATACGAGGGTCATTCAATTAATAAGGTGAATTTTTCAGTATAAGGACTTATAATTCAGATAGAAGCTTAATTTGTTTTTAAGTTTTTTGTTTTTCTTCTTATTCACATGGTTGAAATTTTTTCTGCCGATTAAAATAAAAAGCTTAAGAGTTTTGGTAATAAACAAAAATGTCAGATAAAGAAGCATGATCCAGGATTGAACAGCGATCAGTTATCAAGTTTTTCGTTGCAGAAGGGTGCAAAGCTGTGGAATTTCAAAGGAGAATGCTAACTGTGCATGGCGCAACATGTTTTGTAAAGAACAAACATAAAGAACAAACGCAGGGGACAAACATAAAGAACAAAGGCAGGGGTCATCAGTCAAAAGGAGTCATCTTGCATCATGACAATGCAAGGCCTCACACAGCAGCCCAAACGGTGCAGACCATCAACAACCTGGGCTGGTAACTGCTCCCTCATTCCCCTTCAAACTTTCACCTGGTTGGTCCCTTGAAGAGTTCACGAGAGGCACAAAGTTTGAAAGTGACGATGAAGTCAAAAGTGTTGTGAGCAACTGGCTGAGACATCAGTCTAAAGATCTTTATGCTGAGGGAATACGGAAGCTTGTGCACACATGGGAAAAAGATGTGAAATTGATTGGGGAATATATCGAAAAAATTAAATATATAAATAAAACTTCTATCTGAATTATAAGTCCTTAAGATGAAAAATTCACCATATTTAGTGAATGACCCTCGCATCTTTTAAAATATTTTGGCTTTATTGTTGTTGATGAAAATATTCGCTAGAAGTTTTATGACAAAACCTCAAAACAATTTAACCAATCAAGCTTCAAGCCATTTATAGCAAAAACGATCTAATACACTGTATATCAATTTATTTAAAGTTCTACTGTTCATGAGGCAACACAACCAGCATCTTTCCGTCAGTGGTCAGTTTCCATGGATTAAGTAAAATTCAAATATTTCATTAAAATTTAACAGATATTACAGATTAGTGCTTTTTGCTAAAAATAGTATAATCTACTGCACAGTGCACATACGAATTTATTAATCTTGCGTGCAATTTTGGCCAATTTGTCCGGGACCCTTAGCAGTGATATGAATGTTTTTTTTGCCTTCGTTTTTTTTAAACGTGCTTTTTTTCAAAATAAAACATGGTCTCATAAAAAAACGTTTTTTAGAAAATCTTGTTGCAAGTGGAAATATGGTCGTGTTTTGCTGTTGGGTAACTTCTCACTGTAATCCAATGGGTCTTAACCTACGAATCCCAAGTTTCATTGAAGCACTTTTAAAGGTTTGGCGATAGGTTATGCAATATGCTCCCAGCATGCAGTTTAGGCACATATAAGGAGTTTAGACACATATAAGCACTAGCCGGACTTCAGCCTTCCTTAGCCAGGTCACTTTAGAAATTTAACCCCAAATGGAAGTGTTTTAATCTGTTTTGAACTTGACCTGTAAGAAAGGGGGGGGGGGGGCGGGTAATGGGGGATGGGCAATTTAACTCATTTCAGCAAAAACCTTCATCGAGTAAGGACCTGTTTAGTTCGCTCAGTAGAAAAAGCCTCTTTTCGGTGAAATCCAAAGCATTGCAGCACAGTCGCAAACAAAAAAAGTTTACAAAGTAGAATTAATTCAATTAAATAAACATCAAAACTGAATAAACGATGGTCATGAACGAAAAAAACTAAGCAGTAAGTTGGAACTTATCATAACCTCGATATCAACGTTAACTAAAACTTTAAATGGTTGGGACAAATCAATGAAAGCTTTGGATAAAAAAGTCTGTGACTTGTTGTCTGAAAGATGCGATAATATTGGAGCAGATTTGAAGAAGAAACTAGACAGGGATGAGTTATTTGCACTCAAGCGTAAGGTTAAAGATCTTCAAGCTTTAATGCCCTAAGCATTTTTAAAATCAGGATAAAAAAATAGCTAACCTGGATCAAAACTTCAGTAATCAATTTCAAGCTACTGAAAAAGAAGATTTGCGTGGCGAGGCATACCGTCATACTCAAAAAGATTTAATCTGTTAATTCACGAAATAGAAGAAAATGCTCATTTTGCTTGGGAGGCCAGAGAGGACACAAAACGTCTCTTCGATAAATTTCTAATTGAAGGACTAAATGTTTCAAATCCCAAAGATCTACCACTTGTAGATATAAAATGGTTACCACAAAGACCTATCTTTAAAGACGGCGAAAAAGTGAATCGACCAATCATAATCAAATTGTACAATAATCATGATAAACATTGAATATTTAGTTTTTTAAAGAACTTGAAGAAATAGGCCTACAATGAACTAAGAAAAGAAGAAAACTCTAATGCTGGCACCAGTGGTGAAAGTAAGCCGGAACGGTCCGGTACGCCATTCCGGTAAAAGATTTGCTGCCGGAACGCCGTACCGGTAAAAAATTTTAAATCTAAATCTAGCCTGTAGCATATTCCGCAAGTCAAATCATCAAAAAAAATTCAGGAATGGGCTCACTTTTATTAAATAAATTTTATTTTCGTATTAAATTAATTTCAAAAATTTTCATCAAAATCAAACTTCTTTAATGCGAACAGCCTTTTGCTCAAAGAGCCCGTAAGCTAAATCAAGGCTGTGAGAGGGGGAATAGGGGTACGGAGCACCGGTGTGGCGTCCCTCCTTCCAGCCTATCTTGCGAGGGGCCACAATTGTCTTCTAGCTTGATAGATTTACTCGAATAATTGCTTGTCCTTCATTTGTTGTTTATTGTCAAAAATCAATTCACAGATGTTTTCATAAACAGCGATTAATTAAGATGGATTTTGACAGCAGTTTATCGTGCCAGGTTGGCAGCCGAAAAAGAAAGACTGATTATTTATCATTGCATAATATGAAAATAAAAAGTTGCCAAAAAAAATTATTATTACAATAGACGGAGTTAACCATATTCCCACAATACCCCCCACCAAGGCATCGGACGATTGGTACAATCGACCGAAGCCTGAATGACGAATCTGTGGGAATAAAAAAAAAACTGATGAACAAAGAAACGAACTAACGTAATCACAGCCGAGCATTAAAACAAGTAAGTGATACACAACGAGAAAACTGGCACAAAAAAAGCATCACATAAAACACATTCAACAATAAGCATCAGCCTCCGCATTAGGCTGGGGACAAAAAAGAAAAGTTAAAAAAATGTCCAAAGGGTGGTTGAAGAAGTAATCTTCTAAGACAGTTCTTGTACCAAAGTTCACAAAGGATTGCATATTTCCGGCGCAGACGTCAGTGCTGCGAGCGAGAGACAAAAAAAATTTTGAGCAACGCATTGCTGAAATAATTTGGTATAGAGCAAAAACAAAATCTGCTCCATAAGTCAAAATGAAAAAATGTCCAGGGATGGAGAAGGGAAGGTTTCCTATTTTGGAGCTTCAGATGCATAATGGAGAGCAGCTAGGGACCGACCCCCCACCAAGCTTAGCTAAGAAAAAAGAGAAAAAAGGTGAGATTACAAAAAAAATTACTAAAAGCGAAACCGTTCTCAGCAAAAAAAAAACTGCTGAGCCAAAACAAGGCTACGCCAAGCACGTCACAGACACACACACACAAAAAAAATCCAGCCACAAGGTTTCAAAAGAAAAGGGCGTAAAAAGAACAGTAACAGCGGTAAGATAGCTGAAACTCAAAAGAAAGGATTAAATAGAGAATAATTTTGGAACTCAGCAACCGTGCACAATAAAAAAAGTCGGCGAGGTCTCCAATGGAGTCTGGGGTGCGCGACCCAGAGCTGTGCACGATGATCAGTCGTGCACCCATGGAAAACAGCGCCGAAAACCCGAGAAAAAAATTCAAAAACATCCTAGCCGTGGTTCGACTCTCTGAGCAAAACTGAAATTATCCAAGCAGCAACGAGGAAAAACAAAGCAATGAACAATAACTCATGCGTGACAAGACTATAAATCCTCCGAAAGAAACGGGCGCTCGTACCCAACAAAAAACTCATGAAAACAAACTAAAGCATCAAATTAACCGAAAAAGAACTGTTTAGCTTTACAAAGGGACATAATCGTCAAAACGGGCGGGCATGCGAATTATCCTACTCTGCCTATTGCGAAAAACAGGAGCAGGTTGCTCATCAAACGGCGCTGCTGCCACCTCCACAGGATTAGAGGACTCGCAAGCTGCGTTGCCTTTAAATGTACAGTCCGAACAATCGCCGTCTATTACGTTTTCTAACAAATTAGCGACTTTCAATCTATCAACGCTCACCGTGTCAATTCTGTTGCCAAGGTTTAGGGTGAAAAACTTGGCATGTTTCGACACAACATGGAATGGTCCTTTGTACGCTCTGTGAAATCCACCACTCGTTTCATTGCGTACAAAAACATGATCACACGTCGCCAATGCTTTTTCAACATAAGTGTCGCGTTGGGTGTGATAGCTCGTCGGCGGAGCTTTCAAAGACAACATTAAGGAGTTAAGCTCTTTTACTTATGTCGTCTCACAGACCGATTTAGGCGACTCAAAAAACTGACCAGGCAGTCGCAGGGTAGTGCCAAATGTCAATTCCGCCGAAGAAAATCCATGATCACTTTTAGGGGCAGATCGCAGAGCGAGTAAAACCCAAGGCAGGTTGAAAAACCACCTGTGCGGCTCTCTTTGGGCTTTAAGAGCCGCCTTCAAAGTTCTGTGCACTCTCTCACAAAATCCGTTAGCTTGGGGTCTATACGCACAAGTGTGGTTTAGTTTACAACCTAAAAAACTGCATCATTCATTCCACAAGTGCGAAGTAAACTGAACTCCGCGATCACAAGTTAACTCAGCAGGGCAACCGAATCTGGCAACCTTAGTGTGCAAAAATGCGTCCGCACATTCTTTGGCGTTCGTGCCTTTAAGGGGCGCTACTTCTACGTGCCTCGTAAACCTGTCAATGAAGGTCATCAAATACGAAAAACCGTTACACTCAACCAATGGGCCTACAATGTCGTAATGTATGTGGGCAAATCTAGCGTCAGGAGTTTTAAACCTTTGCAAAGGGGTTTTATTGCGGCAAACAATCTTAGACTGCTGGCAGGGGATGCAGGTTCTAACAAACTTTGCCACATCTTTTCGCATTCCCTTCCATACGAATCGCTGACCAATCAACTCTCTAATCACTTTCACACCAGGATGCGCTAAAGAATGAACTCCGTCAAAAATGCGGAAGCGCAGTTTTTACGGAACTAGAGTTCGAGGCACATTACAAGATTTGTCTACGCAAATGCATTCACTAGAGCAAGGGATAGTGACCTTCTCCAAACACAAGGAATGAGTTTTATCGCTGATCATATCATTTATCTCTGAATCAGTCTGTTGCTCAGCAGCAATCTCAAGCAAATCTACCGTCTGGAAGTCACCAAACACAGCGCCAATGTCAGAGGGTCGACTCAAACAGTCCGCAACCACATTTTGCTTTCCCTCAATGTGGCGAATATTTGACGTAAATTCAGAAACGAATTGCAGCTGTCTCAATCGCCTACCAGAATACTCCCTATGGTTAGACCTCAGAGCAAAAACTTAAGCGGAATGGTCCGTTTCAATCACAAAATCGCGTCCTTCTAGAAAATACCGAAAATGTTTTATCGCTAGGAATATAGCCAACAATTCCCTATCAAAAGTGGGATAATTTTTTTGTGTAGCATTCAACGACTTCGAAAAGAAACCAATCGGTGTCAATTCAACACTCACAACTTGATTAAGAGCGGCCCCAACCGCTCCATCCGAAGCGTCACAAATCAAAATAGTTTCTCTCCTTTAACTGGAAAAGCTAAACTAGTGACATTTGCCAAAATGTGTTTAGCAGACTCAAAAGCATCAATATTTTCCTCTGACCACGGGATGCTTTTCTTGCTGTTCTTCTGTGGGAAAAGAAGCCGTTCCAGGGGGTGCAATATTGCTCCAGCCTGCGGGATAAAATGTCGATAGAAATTGATCATTCCCAAAAATTTTCGCAGTTGTCGCATGGTTTTAGGCATGGGGAAATTCTGAATAGCTTCAGCTTTTTGAACCAGAGGGAGGACTCCGTTGTGACTAATCCTGTGTCATAAAAAGTCAATTTCAGGGACTTTGAAAATGCATTTGTCACGATTCAAGATTAAGCCGTATTGGGGCAGGGGTTTAAAGACCGATTGTAGGTGTCGGATATGTTCTTTCTCATTCCGACTGAAGATGAGGAGATCGTCAATAAAGCAAAAGACATTAGGAATTCCCTGAAGAACTTCATGCATGAAACGTTGAGAAGAGTTGGCTGCACAAGAGATTCCCATGGGGAGGCGTCGAAATGCAAAGTTGCCCAACGGCGTAATGATACTCGTTTTGCATTGATCTTCCGGGGCGATTTCCACTTGATGGTAACCTTTGTACAGGTCAAGGCTTGAGAAAACAGTTGAACCTTTCTTATCACCCACAAAGTCAGATAGAAGGGGGAAGGAGTAGCGGTCTGAAATGGTTTGGCGGTTCAGTTGACGAAAATCTCCAGTAATTCTCCAGACGCCGCCTTTTTTCTGGACTAGATGCACAGGGCTAGCCCATTCGCTCTCGCTTCTGTAAATGATTCCCAATTGGAGTAGCTTATGCAACTTTGTGCGCAAGATCTCCAACTTTTCTGGGCTTAATTTTTGAACTTTAGCAACACATGGTGGGCCGGAGGTGCGTATATGATGCTGAGTCTTATGCTTAGTCGGTTTTTTTAAAATTGTCAACGTCAAACAAATCAGAGTAAAAGGTGCAAAGCCTCTCAACCGAGTCAAAACAACGATCATCAACTAGGCTATTTTCAACAACGTTAGCTGGCAGTTCGGGACAGGACTTATGGTCCAAAACAACATCTCTCTGCGATGCCTCATCCTCTGATGAAAAACTATTGTCAACACGCTCAACAGCTTCAGCGATCGAAACGTCGGGTTGCTTTATTGCACTAACACAAAGAGGGCGAGTGAGCTTAGCATCAACCTTATTATGACATGGGAGGTGCAACGTTTTATTTGCTAAGTCCAAAACAAAACCGAAGTGAGTCAAAAAGTCAAGTCCTAAAATAGCACAACTAACACCAGCGCGTAAAAAGTTCCATTTAAAACTCTTTTGCAAACCAAAGGTTATCCAGTAGCGTACGCAGGATTTTGAAAAGGGGGGGGGGGGGGGCAGAAACCAGAAAATTTGAGAGGAACATAGATCAGAATTTGAAATTGTCATACTCAAATTTCGTCCCATTTTTTGCCCAAAATCAGGTGAAGAGCAAAAAAAAATGGCCCAATGCCCCCCCTAAATACGCCCCTGAGGTTACCGTTAATGGAATAGTCTCGTAGGTCGGAACTAAAGTGCCGTTAGCCGCCGTCATGTGGCCTGTTAATCTTTTGTCGCCTGCAGAACGAGAACAAGGCAAGAGTGAGACCGCACTGCCCGCATCTACCATAAAGTTTACCGAAGTGTTAGGGTCTTTTACCATCCACACACCTAAATTAGCATTAATCAAATTAACTGGCTTATCCCTGGGGTTGCGAAACAGACTTCACCGCGAGCCACGCCAGTTGCACGGTTGCCTACAAGAACGAGCGCTAGCGCCGAAACGTGCGTGATAGAAACACAAATCCGAGTCGCGCTTGTCAAACTCATTTTCAGATCTTAAAGAAGCGTTCTTGCTAGTTTGGTTTCGATCGTGTGTTTTCGAATACGTTGCGTGAGAAGCTTGGCCTTGAAAGTTAGTTGGGGAAGAATTACGAAAGTTTCTTTGGCCACGAAAAAATTCACCGTCTCTTTTAGCAGTCGAAAAATGCTGTGGTGAAAAGGTGTTGTGTGCAATAGGATGGGATCGAGATAGATTGCTAACCGTAGCATTCAGCCTCTCAACACGCACTCTCAAATCATTTAGTTTATCGGAGACCGAATCCAACGATAATGAAGTCGTAGGCGTTTTGGTCACATGAGAAAAATGGCCTGCTGAGCTGGCAGCAGTACGAGAGACACGACTATCATTTTCATTAATTCGGTCTGCCATTTTGGCCAAGCCATCTAAATCCTCACTGTCATGCATCGATAACATTTTTCGTGTTTCGCACGGCATTTGGTCCAAAAATAATTTGCGTAAAACACGCGGGGGTAGCACTACATTTGGACTCATGAGACTGCGCATTTTGCCAAGCAATTCGCTTGGTTTCTGCTCAAAACTGAGCGTGGTTTGATACAGAAGCTGATGCAGCTTCTCTTCCTCCGTGGGAGCATAGTGCCTTAAAAGCGCAGATTTTAAATCGTCATAGGGGTGCTCTCCTAGGTGTGCCAACGGTAGCTCCAAAATCGTTAAATGCCTGTGGTCTAAAGCGGACAATAGGAGCTCGCATTTACGTTTGTCATCACTCAGGCCACGAAAGTTAAAAATTGCCTCGGCTAGTTTAAACCATAGCAAGTCGTCATCATCATAGAATTTTGGAAGCTTGATTGGCGCACCCAGGTCCCAAAATGCGGAAAAATGGTGTGTGCCCGGTAAGGTAGACGAAGTGGGCCAGCTGCCCCTTCCACGGCCAAAAGGGGTTGAGGCCAAATTTGAAAAATTCATCAAAAGGATTGTAGCTAAGCATACAGTAAATACTGCTACGCTAGTAGGCCTACCGCAATACCGAGTCCTGTTCCTTATCGGTGTTGTTTGTCCGGTTGAAATATTCTTGAAATAGATGCAACTCCAAATAATGGTCCAAATGCCGGTTGTATGAGTTCTTACGATCAAGTTGTCGTCGGCGGGGTCACCAGTTTGTGGCGTCCCTCCATCTAGCCTATCTCGCGAGGGGCCACAATTGTCTTCCAGCTTGATAGATTTACTCGAATTATTGCTTGTCCTCCATTTGTTGTTTATTGTCAAAAATCAATTCACAGATGTTTTCATAAACAGCGATTAATTAAGATGGATTTTGACAGCAGCTTATTGTGCCACGTTGGCATCCGAAAAAGAAAAACTGATTATATATCATTGTGTAATATGAAAATAAAGAGTTGCCAAAAAAAATTATTATTACAATAGACGGAGTTAACCGTATTCCCACACCGGGTTTGTTTGAGGGTCTAGCCTGCAGCTCAAAAAATTCCTAAAGTTTTGTAGGACCCGCCTAGCCTAGGCATTTTTTTTACAAAAGTTTGGCCTCATTGACGTGAAAATTGGTATTTTTATGAAAGAAATTAGGCTTATTTGGCAGAGATGGCAAAATGTACTCAGTTGTTAGAGCAAAGCAGCGCAGACTGTGACATTGCAATCTAAAATTTTCTTTCGCGCAAATGATAGCATCATTTTAATGACGACATAACCAGTAGCCTACTAGCCTGTCTAAAAGGAGCAGCCTAAGGAGACTGTCTGTCTGCGATGCTACATATTTCGACAACGAAAAGCGAAAGCCGTAAGACGAGTGTTTCAATGCATACGCACTACTTAGACTAGCTCAGACTCGACAAAATGGAAAGCGGTGTTGAGGAGATTCAATTCAATTTATTTAGGCGTGCGAAAAGACTGAGCACAGTCATCAAGGTCTGCAGCCATAACAAAACTGAGAAAAAACAGAAACAAAAAAAACAAAAACAAAAAGCTTCGAACTGTCAACTCAAAAAATACGCAACAAAACTTTTAAAAAACTTAAAAAAAAAACTAACAAAACTTTTAAAAAAATTTCAAAAAAAATAAAAAAAACTCAAAAAAAAAATACTTAAAAAAAAAACTGTCAACGAACAAAACAACACACCAAAACTGAATACTGGTAAGTCCTTAATCTAACAGGCCCAAAACAAAACATAAAAAGTGTTATGTGGGGACATGGTCAAAACTGCAACGACTCAATGTGTTCTAGCATATTGGGACAACAAATTGATTTTTAGTTCTTTCTTGAATTTAAAGAAAGTATTTTCTTTAATTGGTTTTGGGATTTCATACCATAACTTTTGCACCATAATAGTGTAGTGATTTTTAAGCTTGAAATGTGTGCACTCGAGGCAAAAAGTAGTTTTTCTTTGCATTTTGGCTCGTGCTCTGTGAATAAATCTGGTCAGTTATTACAAACAATTTAGAAATGTGAGAATATAAATTGTTGGAAATTTTATGCATAATTTTTCTTATTTCAAATTTATACATGTCATTCATCTTCAAAATTTGTAGTTTAAAAAACAGTTTAGTAGTGAGTCTTCTTCTGACAGAGGTTGTTTTAGAGTTTTTGGATTTCAAGTTTTCGATTCTTGTTAAAGGAATATAAAGTAACCGATAAAAAGTAGCGAGTATTACAATTTAAAAGTTTGATTTTTAGGAATATTTCTAGCCTAAACAATATACGTTTATAAAATGCAAAGAAAAAATCATTATTGAAATAGAAAAGAGACCAGTGATGAGATTTTGAGTTCAGTAGCAACTTAAGTTCAAAGAACGGAGAGCAATGTTACTGCCCAAAGTAGTGCAATCAGCAATCCTATACCTGTGAATCAAGATCAAGTTGAGGAAAAATGTTTCACTGTTTACCCGTTAATATGGAGTGAACAACAATATGAGGAATTTGAGCAGAAAAACAGTTGGATGTACGCTAGTGATGGTAAAATAGGATGTACTCCGCGTTGTGAAGTCAATAATTGGGGAGTAAGAGCATCTTGTGGTGTTAATATTTCTACTCAATGGGCAGATGGTAATGTTACTTCTTTTGGTAGCACAAGAACGGTTCAACTTTCATCACTTCGAAAAAAAATCCATGAGCACAGAAACTCAAAGCGTACCAAAAAGCTATTAATATTCTTGAGACGGCAAAGAAAGATGTACTCCTTAATTTATATGCACAGAGTGAGCAAACTGCGTTTCAATTTACAGCTTGAGTGTTCAGGACAGCTTATTATGTGGCAAAAAATAGCAAACCTTTTAAAGACTTTCAAAAATTGATTAGCCTTCAGCAAGCTAATTCGATAGACATAGGACGTGTTTTACACAGTAAAACTGTAGCTTTTGACCTAATTGAACATATATCTTCACATAGGAAGAAAAAACTTTTAACCAAAATTATAGAGAGCTGAAGTAAGATAAGTGTTCTAGGGGATGAATCAACTCGCGTGGGAGACAAATCAACTTTAATCATTCTTCTAAGAGCTGGTGTTGATGGCAAAGCGGTGCCTATTAACTTTCCGCTAGATAAATAGAATTGGAAACTCTGTACGCTTCTCATATTGCTGACAAAATTGTAGACTGTTTGCTCAAAAATACCTACACCATCGAGTTACTCCAAGAATCATTCATTGGATTTCGCAGTGATGGAGCTAGCGTGATGCTGGGGACAAAGTCAGGAGTCTTCGGGAACTTGCTAAAAGACAAATTTCCTGATAAAATATTGTGTCATTGTCTTAATCACAGACTTGAGCTTGCTGTAGGAAACGCACTAGAAAGTATCGGTGGTACAAATTACTTTCAGTCATTTCTTGAACATTTATATTCTCTGTACAGCCAGTCACCAAAGAACAAGCGTGAACTTGACCAATGTTCCCATGATTTGCAAACAACCCTCAAAAAAATCCGAAAGGTGTTTACTATTCGCTGGGTCGCTTCATCCTTTAGGGCAGTATCAGCAGTCTGGCATTCTTTCCCAGCTTTGGCGCAACATTTTCACAAAGCTTCAAAGGACGAAACGAGAAAAAGTACAGAAAAGGCCAGATTTCAAGAAATGTTATCTAAATTTGGTAAAAATTTAGCGCTGATGGCAGATGTCTTGAACGAATTAACAAATTTATCAGAAACACTGCCAAGCCGAAATACCTCGCTACCAAAAGCTCGCACTTTACTCAATGCGTATACAAACGAATAAAAAGCCTTGTGCTTCCCCGGGGGGGAACATTCCATCTTGGCTCAACAAGCAGAAAAATCAATGTCATTCCAACAAGTAGAGAAGGAAGAAGCCCAGTAATAAATCAGGATCAGTTTATTCGGGCTGTAGCTGACAATATGGAAGAAAGGCTCTTCGCGACGGCATCAAGAAGAGCACAGCGTAGCGTTCATGCAACTCGAAGAGAGAACTACAAAACCCTTGTTGGTCAAATTGACGTGTTAGATCAGAAAAGATTGATCATGAAAATTCTCGTTTTGGAGAAGATGAAGTGAAAAGTTTATGTGGCACTCTTCGTCTCAACAAGCAACAAACTCATCTTGCTTATATTGAATTTAAGGTAAGTGGAGGGAGAAGCATTCCTGACCAACTAAGTAAGTTGATGGTGGCCATTGACACCCTTTCACCAAGTAACGCCGTGTGTGAGCGCGGGTTCAGCGCTATGAACAACATTATCACTGATAGCAGAAATGCAATCACTACGAACAATGCTGAGAAGAAGCTCTTTGTTCAGTACTGTGGGACCACCGTGCAAGAAATGGAATCCAGAGCCATACGTAAGAACTTGGCTTGGAAAGGGAAGAAGAGCAGCTCATTCAACAAGTGGCATGGCTCAACAAAACTTGAAAAAGGATAACCATTATGAACTTTTATGAAAAGTTTTTGAATAATTGAGTGTTTGATGTGGATTATGTGGTTATGTGCTTGGTTGAAAATGTGTCGTTATGTTTGTGGTTACAAACTTACAATAATGAGCCAAAAGTAGATTTTGAGGATCTTTTGTACTTATCCTCCTAGTAGCTTTTTCAAATTTCGTGTCAATACAGTTCTGTGGCAAACCTTTTACTTTCCAATTTGCTGGCAACAGTACTACAGGACATTGTTTCGAGTCTCAGATTAGCGATTCATTCTAATCCAGAGACAAATTAGTTATTAGCGTTTTAGCCATTCTCGGATTATCTAATATTTTATAGTTCGCTAAAATTTAGGGTGTTAGGTATAATTAAGGCGTTTAGGGTTTTGTGACTCGATAAATTTTGTGACCTAAGACTCATTTGCCTCTTTTGATCAGCAACTACAAAAAATTATGTGTCTCTTCTGGGCTTCTGGCACAGTACCGGTAAGAAAAATTTTCTACTTTCACCACTGGCTGGCACGCTAGCACGGTGTTTGTTACAGAGCCATTACCCAAAGCCAACTACGATCAAAGAAAACTCCTTACCCCGCGTTTTAAAGAGAAAAAAAAGAACATAAAATGGCATGGAGAATAGTCAAAGACGAGTATTGTTTGTTCATTGATGATAAGAAAGCGGAAAAAGTTAGGTGTGTTTCTAAAACGGAATGGCTTGTTATAGAGCAGTTAAAAACAGTTTCTAAAACTATAAGACTTGTTTAAAGAAGGGCTATTTTTGTTACAATAGACAATTAGCAATATTGACATTTTGAACCCAACGAACTAATTCGGGCTAAAACACTGTAGTGAAATAACAAATGTCGGTGACAAGTCGGACACTTGTATAGTCAAATCCTATAATCTAGGCATCTGAATGGTCTCAAAGAAAAACTCCTAATAAATTTTTGTGTCCTTACTACTGCCTCTTCTTGTGGCAGTTACAGTATTCATCTTGAAGTCAATCTTTCTATCTTATTTATTGCAAGAAGAATGATACGTTGCAAATGCAATTGTTTTTTTTGTCAAATATGTTATTCCCTTACGCTCTACTGAAGTATTCTTTGTGTTGTTATTGTTCTGCAATTGCCTTGCTGACAGGGGTGCCGATCTTTGTTGAGCATTGGGGGGATAATTTGCAATTTTACCCTATTTTCAACATTGGAGGGGGGTGAACCTCGACCACGGTTTTTTTTAGGTAAGCAAATTAAGTGAAGACCAAAAAAAAGTCTTCTCCAAAACTGGAACACTTTTCTTCCCAAATTCAGGTGAAGGTCAAAAAAAAGGTCTTCACCAAAAATGGAACAATTTTTTTCCCCGAATTCAAGTGGACTCCTACGCTCGGATGCACACCAGCGTCAAATTATAGGAGGGGATGCAGATGTAGACCATTCTCAAACTATTGGGGGGGATACAGTCAAATAATTGGGGGAATATACCCCCCGGGTTTTGGCACCCCTGCTTGTTGAGCTGATGTGCTTAAGTCTTCTCTGATACCTGAAACTGCTAATTGAACAATGATTTCTACACTAAATTCCTATTTTTAGTCCGCGCTCTCTGAGCCATTTGCTTATTTTTGCGGCTGGCCCTAATATACTGTGTAGAGAAGTAAGATATAGGCGCGCATGCCTCTACTATTCACCGGCACCAATTCAAGTGTATGAAAGTCCGAAGAGGCGCTAACATATGGCTGGGCACTTGTTTGCATACTATAATCTCCTTCTTCTTACTCTGTTATGGCGCTACTATCATTGTGTAATGGGAAGTTGTCAGAGTCACTGCACACAAGTCAAGCAGCTGACCTTACTGAACCAAGTGAACTGTGTGACATATATTCAATTCTGTGTTTGATAACATATCGAAACTTATATATTGATACATAAGAATCAATATAACTGTGAATATATTGATACTTATGACAACAGACTAAATTTAGATAGCACTAACTCCCTCGTATTAATGCATTCAAACATTTGATCTCTTCATAAAAACTATGACAACTTGCATGAATTTGTTAGCGTGCTCTCCATCAAATCCAATGTCATTTGTCTGTCCGAATCCTGGATAAACAAATCACTCAAAAATTTGCAACTACTCAGTACCTGCACAGAGCTGGACAGCGCTGTTTCAAGCTTTTAGCTCTCATCGGCAGCCCTCAGCTATCTTTTTCAAAGGTATTCCCAGCTCTGTGCATATTTTCTCTGTGCAAAGGTATTCCCAGCGCTGTCCAGCTCTGTGCATATTTGACTTGAGCTACAATGTGAAATATCATTGGAGCTGCAGGGTTGGTGGTTGTTATGGCCACCTAACTGCCAGTGGAAGTTGACATGGCTTCCCAGGAGTCGACCATGAAGGACGTCAAGATATTGCAGTTTACTCAGTACCTCTTAGTCTATACAAAACCTGATAAAAAAAAGGGTGGTACTGCAGTGTATTTAAGTTCCAAAATCATATTTTCTTAGCTTGAAAACTTTCAATTATTTTGCGCAGAATTCATGAGAATAAAAATTTGGACTAATATTACCCCCAAAATATTATTAATTGGCTCAAAATATTATTAAAAGATTCATTTTTATTCAGAGTTTGCGAACACTAGAAAAAATCCGCATAAGTCATGGGAACTGATTCGATCACTATTGCCAAGAAAAACCAAGCCGTGAATCTCCCATGGCTCCGAAAACTAATGTTCAATCTATAGATGACCCAAACGTGATTGCTACACTATTCAATGATTATTTTTGTACCATTGGATCGAATTTGGCTGAGAGTATACGGTGAGTAACCGGGAAAGAACCAAAAAATTTTTATAAACAGAAAGTTTTGGACTCCATCTACCTTGAACCTTCCACTACCAGCAAAATCTTGAATCAAATATAAAGAATTTATATAATAAATATTCGTTAAAAATATAAAGCAGTGGGACAGTAGCGTAGCTTGGGGGGGGGGGAGGGCAAGGAGACCGTAGTTCCTCTATTGGCCTGCCGATCAAAATGCAGAATAAATAAAATATCACGTTTTTAGCACTTCTGAGACTGTCTTTTGCACTGGAATAGACAAAAATGATTTAAAACGGGGGGGGGGGGGTAAATTTTTCAAAAGTAAAACTCGTAAATCAAAAAATCAAAAAACTTTGAAAAACAGCCAAAAATTGGTAATCAAATTTGATAGCTCATTGGAAAATGCTTATCGTAGATATGATCAAAAATACATAAGCTCAAGAATAGAGGGGGCGGGGGGCTATTCAGTATTAGTTAATTACCAATCACTTCTCTCAAATTTCCTCCAATTAAACCCTCTAATTATATCTTTCTTTAAAAAATATAGACAAAGTGGATTACTCCTTGAGAGCTCTATTGAACTACCGGTATAGGGTTTTATGATTTACCAGCTTGTAAATAAGAGAACTGAAATTCTAGAAGTAGTTACCTCCCACATAGCTCATCAATGCAACTAGTATAATTATGTTTTTGCACTGCTAATTTTTATGCCACATTTTCATAGCATTTATTTTTGTCAAAATAGGCCTAAAATTACGTTATTTTTGCCGAAAGAATGCATAATTTTCGAGCGTTGGAGACTACGCCACCAGATTCCGTGCCTCCGGCGGCTGGGGGCACTGCCCTCAGAAACCTGAACACAGACCCCCATTGCAAATTTCTGGCTACGCGCCAACGGTGGAACATGACAGCACCAGCCCTTTTTTCTTAAATCAGCCAGAGACATTGCTGCTCCGTACCTAAAGTTATTTCTTTACTATGTTTTCACTTAGGGTCTCTTTCCCAACAATTGCAAAATAGCCAAAGTAATTCCCATTCATAAAAGCGGAGCAAAAGCTCACTTGAATAATTATCGTCCCATTTCTATTCTGACTTGTTGAATTGGTTTAATAATAATGAAATTTCTAACACGTGCTTACATTTGTAAATTTTTCGTTCATATAGACACTCGCCGTTAAACTTGACACGTAAATCTTTCGATTAAGTAATGATCACGTGTTGAGCATTTTGCTCATTGCTGCAGCTATCTTTGTAAAATTCCTTCTTTTGCAAGTGCAATTTGACCGAAGTAGATCTACAGTTTTTGGACTTCGGAGAAGCTATCACTTTATAATCTATCTATTGTATCTATCTGCTGATGCTTTATTCTGGTCGACGTTGTTGTGCTGCGGTCATTACTTCCGTAAGTACAATGTCTTGAATTTATTATATGTAAGTTTTATTTGGAACTTTGATTAATAATATTCGAGTAATTCCCCGCTCCTCTCAGTTGCGCGTATATTGAACTATTGACATTGTTGTTTAAATTTCTGCTTTAACTTGATTTTTTGTATATTTGTTAAATTGGTTAACTTGCTAAATTCACTGCTTTGTGACAGGATTAGGAAATGAACTATTAAAATTCATTTAACCGTCAATCGAGTGAAACTAAGCAGTAAGCGTCGGCGGCGGTTCTCGGTGAACCAAATCAGTAATCGGAAAGTTGACATTGGAAATCTGCACAGCAATTATATCCGGTGAGTTTGTTCCGTGTTAATAATATGTCGGAAGTATTGGAACAATACAAACACCTAAAAGCCCGCAGTACTGCATTAAAAGGCTCAGCTACAAGAAAGTTAAAACACCTTAGCATATTTTCCAAACACGTATTTCTGAATGAGGCTGCGTTTGAGCAAAGTAACTCATCGCCGCAACAAACTTTAACCGATTTTCGCACTGTTTTGAACTCTATGAATGAATTTTGTTTTAAATTACACGAAGACGATTTTGATGCTGCCGAAAAAGAGAAAAGAAAATGAATTGGTTTTAGAAGACGATGAAGCTCATGCTATTGAAATTAAATGCAATGTTGATGCTACTGTTTTAAAACGTAAAAGTTTAGTTGCTAATGCTGAAGTTAGTAAGCCAAATTTACCTAAATCTGAGTCCAAACCAATATTTAAGCCAAGAGATTTGGTTGTGCCAAAATGGAATGGAGATTTAATTACCGTAAATGCTTGGAAACAGCAAATTAATGAATATTTTAAATTGACTGGCTTAACCACCGACTCCGAGCAACTTGCCATTTTGTTATATCAAAACGTTTTGCCAAACGCATTACAAGCTAGTTTGCAAGATTGCACTAAAGTAGCTGGGGCAAATGGCGTATGGGATAGACTTGATTCAAAATATCCAGCTAATTGGATCCCTAGAGCTATTTTACAAGAAATGAAGGACACGAAATCTTTGAACTCGGCCACAGCTCGTGAAATGCGTCGCATTTTAGAACAAGTCAAAGATTTCGCTAGACATTTAAAACTCGCGGACTGTGCTCAAGAATTAACTTGTCATTCAACTCTCGACCTAATTGAATAAAAGCTGACTAGTAATTTGGTGCGTAGCTACCGACGGTGGCTTCTTAAAGAACATCACGATAAAATTGCTTCTGTTGATTTGTTGGTAGCTGTTTTACAAACCGAAACTGAACTCGAAGAAAGACTGTCAACAAAGACATAAACTGTAAACAACGTTAAACCTGGTAATTCTGCAGTTCATCGAATCAGTTCCAATGCTACCGATTGTTGTGTTATATGTAATAAGCCAAGGCACAGATTTGTGGATTGTAGCATATTTCGCACTTATTTAGGAACTTAAAACTCAGGCTAGGTTACAACTGGCCTATACAAACAGAACATCTCAGCAGTAGTTAACCAGTGAGGCTAAGAAACTCAAAAGCTTAAGCATATAAAAGAGATACTCAACCGATCAAAACTCACTCAATACGGTCATGAACACAGCAGCCTAGGCTAAACCTGAAAACTGACGCTGTCCCAAGCCGAACATTCTAGAAACCTAATCACATGACACAGTTATGCTGCCACAGACAAAAAAGTGAAATTAAACTTCGCAAATATGACTGGGAATGGACAGCAAATAGCGATAAAGGTCAAAAATGAACACATTTTGAACTACTCACAAAACACAATTTAGCAAATGTATGTAAACATGAAACAAGGAGAAAAAGGGATAAGAAGGCATTCATCCATTACAACCATGTTTACAAAACTGTTTAATTTTCAATGCTCGAGTAAAGCTTGAGTAAAGGCGTGTTTTGCTGCTTTTACAGCATCGTAGAATTGCCAAAACAAAAAAAGCACGAGATAATCGGATTCGTGAACTAGAGCAGGCTTTAAAAGACGTCACTTTACAAGATGTTGAAATAGATTGCTCCCGGAGTGATAAATAGGCTCGACAGTTGGTCGAGTCAAATATAATTCTCAAGGATTTTCAATTTGAGATACCAGTTCCGTTGAATTAAGGTGTTGATGCGTTGTCTAATAATAATCTAGCTATGGCCCAAAGTCGTTTGGAGATCCTGAGAAAGAAAGCTATGAAAGATGATGACTTGCGTGTTTTTCTGACTAGATCGTTCAGTGAACTACAGGAGTCAAATTACATTGAGCTTGTTAATAATGGCGACGAGGTGAAAAAGCCAGTGTGGTATCTTCCATAGTTTGTGACTTCACAGGCTAAAAAACGCATTGTCTATGATGAAAGAGCAGAGCTCAATAGTGTTTGTGTAAATGAATTTATACAAACCGGGCCGGAATTGTTAAATTCTTTGGCAGATATTTTGGAGAAATTTAGGCTAAGAAAATTTGGCATGATGGCTGATTTGACAAAATGCTTCTTTTAAATTGGTTTACCCGGAGACCAACGCGATCTGTTCCGCTTCTTGTGGTTTGATAATAATGACATAGGTCAAGGTAAAGTTGTGAAGTTTCTGTTCACCCGTCATCCTTCGAGGTGAAAAGCAGTTCCTTCATTGGAGCTTTGCGATTTAGAAGACTCTGGAGGACAATGCTACCGGAGCATCCCACATAACTAGAGACACTATCCGCAAAAACATTTACGTAGATGACGTAATCTTTAGTGTTGATAGTTTGGACGACGCTAGAACTATTGCTCACGAGGCCAAAGAGTTGTTTGACAGACGAGGTTTTAAGTTGGTTAAATACAGTGCTAATTGTAATTCAGTTCCGATTTTGGCAGAGTTGGATGAAGAGATCTTGGTTTCAAACGTGCGTGAACTTGATTTGTCCTTGGATAACAGAAATGATTTACCTGATGCTAAAACGCTGGGTTGTGTGTGAGAGACTGGAGAAGATCGCTTAAGGATGGTTAGCTCTTTAAAGCCTTTGGATAAATACACCTGTAGATCAATGTTAAGCCAGTTGGGCAAGGCCTTCGATCCTCTTGGAATTTTTTCGGTATTTTTTGTTACAGCAAAATTGATTTTACAGGGCTTAGCCATTAAAAAGTATGATTAGGATGATGTAGTACCAGAGTTTATCGTTAAAGAGTGGAAAGCGTGGTTTCAGTTGTTAGATACCTTGTTAGATGTATCTTTGGCTACGTACTACTTTGAAGGTTTTATTCCTATGTCATTCAAAGATCACGGCAAATATCAATTGCATAGATTTTCGGATGCTTCCAATTCTGAATATGGATCTGTAGTGTATCTGCGAAGACTGGTAAATGGAGTTGCGTTGGTGTCTATTGTGTTTGGAAGAAGTAAAGTGGTTTTGAGGCATCAAGAGTCTAGGCCTATTGCCCGCAAGGAATCGGTAACCACTCTAACTACGCCTGAGTTGTCTAAACAGGCATTTGAGGCATTAGGATTACCTGGGTGTGAAAGGTATTTTTGATGCTATTCTCGAAACTTGTTGCAGTGGATGAAAAACAGAGATTTGTGCTAGGACAGGTTTATTTCACGGCGTGTGGAAAAAATCTTGTTGCTTTCTGAACCCAAAGATTGGAGGTACTGCGCCACGAGTTTAAACCATGCTGATGTCACTTCAGTCCAGATGGTGTTAAAAAACCGGAGGCACGTAGGTTGTGGTATGTGGAACCAGACTTCTTGAAACACAATGTGAATGAACCTGTGATTGAAGGCTCTATTGTTTCGGTAAAGCGAGTGGCGTGCGGCCAAGGACCGGGGGAGCTTTGCTTTCCCAGAAAGAGTCTGTAAGACACGTTAATTGAAAGCGCCCCATCCCTCTACGTTTTGACCGAGTGGATTTCATATTTGGCTGCGTTTGTTGATTGCATTGGATGTAAAGTGAAAAATCGTGAGTTTGTACCACCTAAATTAGATACTTGCGATCTAGACATGGTCCTAAACAAAATTGTTGGTTTTGTACAGAGAAAGTACTATGGTCAGGCGTTGAGTTTGTTGAGAAGTGATTCACCTGAAAGAGTAACAGAGGCAATTGAAAAGTATGGTCTGAAAAACTCTGGTCAACCTGAAAAGTATGGCTAAAAGAGTTGCGTGCTTTGAACCGATTTCGGCTGTTTGCTGACAATGAGGGTCTAGTTTGTGTTGAAGGTCGGTTAAGCAATTCACCTGATCTGACTGAGAACATGAAACACTCTCTCATTCTGCCATCTGAGTGTGCTTTGACTCGTTTAGTGGTGTTACAGTATCATGTCGATAGTTGTCACGATGGCGTTCAGCACACTCTGTTATCAACTAAAAAGAAATTTTGGATTGTGAACTGTAATGTTGCTGTTAGGTGTTATTTGAGTTTGTGCGGACGATGCTCGTTAGGAAAAGCGAAACCAGTTAGGCAGTTGATGGCAGACTTGCCTGTTGAGAGGACTACGGCCTGCCATTAAGCTTTTGCAGTGCGTAGTTTGGATTACTTTGGTCATGTGAATAATGTAGAGGGGCGAAGTACTAAAAAGGCATGGGGTTTGCTGTTCACGTGCATGTCTTCAAGATCTGCTCACGTGAAAGTTGTCACCTCTCTCTCACTCAAGGACTTTTTGTTGGCCTTCAGTAGGTTCAATGACGTCCAGGAAAAAGTTGAGATAATTTTCACGGACAATGGTTCTTCTTCTAAGGCAGGATCAAAGGCACTCCCAGACTTATTGAAATCTCCCGAGCTACGGAACTCATTACGGCAAAAAGGCCTACGATGGAAGTTCATACACCCATATGCCCCGCCACAGGGTGGAACTTGGGAGTCGATGGCAAAATAGGTTAAAGAATTTTGCGGAGAACTTCAAAAACAGCTACTCACAAACCGAGCTTAATGGAGCTAATCACATTTTGTAGCAATGCTGTCAAGATGTTAAATGAGCGTCCACTCACGGCCTTGAGCGATAATCCCAGGGACTTTGCTGTAGTTACCTCGGCCTCACTTCTCTCTCCGGGTTTTGAAACTTACACCCCTGTAGGAAGGGGGCATGATCATTCCATTTGAGAAGGGATTATAGGTTCAATGTGGCCCTGGCTAATCGTTTTAGGAAAGACTGACTGGCCTTTTATCTACCCACGTTGCAAGGGAGAAATAAATAGAGAGAGACTCCAATAATTTGCAAGTTATGGAACTCGTTTTAGTGGGTGATTCTGCGGATATTTTCGAAAGGGGAAATTATCGTGTAGGAAGAGTGGCAGAGGTTTTTCCCCGAATGCATCATGGAACTCCTCTTGTTTGGAGAGCCAAAATTGCTGTGACAGAATATAATTCTAAAACTGACTCTTACAAACTGGAATATGTATACCGTGACATCTCACGTATTGCACCAGTCCAGCAGGCTTATTCCGACAAATAAGCAATTAATTTTACTCTAAAATCAATGAGACCTGATTGCTTTAAAACTTGAGAATGTTTTTCATATACTTGTGTGACGTTTTTTCTTTTTAGCTTGTAATTTTTTTGCTTTTGTATGAATACTTGCATTTTTTTCTCATGTAAAGTGTGCATCTTTTCCAATCGACAATGCATAGTAAGGCAAATTATTTTTTAAAGCTGATGTTGTGTGTTATAAAATATTGTATGAAATTAATTATCTATTGAATTTCATAGGGGCCGCTAGGTTAAAATCATAAAAAAAATCTACCCTGCTTTTCAACTCGTGACTGAAGACCCAATTTCAATCTTTGTTAGTGCATTTGTGTCTGATTAATTATTAGTCTTTCACAATTCTATGACTTTATAAAAGAGTCCAATTGTTATTCCGTATTTTGGTAAAGATTCACGACGATTTGTTAACAAATTTTCAAAAATAATCAGAAATCAACTGAATGTTAAAATTATCCCGATCTACAAATCATTTAAGGTCAAATCTTATTTTCAACTAAAATCCAAAACACCTGTGGCTCTGTGTTCAAATGTTGTTTATCATTTTACATGTTCGTGTGACACGAACAAGACATACAAAGGTATGTCCTCCAGACATCTGAGCACTAGAGTCCAAGAACATCTAAATTTCAATAGTAACCAGAAAAGTTCAATTAAAGACCACATAATGTCCTGCAACATTTGCTCTAATAAAAAAACTGGCTTGGATTCATTCAAAATAATTCGAAAATGCCGTTCTGAATATGACACCAAAATTCACGAAGCTCTCCTGATCAAGAAACACTCTCCTGCTCTCAATCGTCAACTTTACGCCAACGGATCATCATTTCTGCTGCAAGTTTTTTAACCATAAAATTCAATGACAGTTGTTGGACATACTTAGTGTTTGCTATATTTCTGAAATCATAATGCTTGTTTCGTCATAATTGCTAACTCTTGTCATTTCAATTGTAAATTTGAATCGTTCTTGCTGAGTTTAACGTAGGCTAGTAGACACTAAAAAGTACAGCAATGTTTTAACCTTTTGAAGATTAGTTTATTATTTGATTCGGATTCTTAAAGTTATTATTGCTATTTAGATATTCCTGAAGAGGGCCAGTGGTAGTGCCGAAAACGTTCGTTTAGAGAAATTGTAAATAATGTAAATAAATAAAAGTGATAGGCCTAAGCCTAGAATGCACCAAATTTTGTGGTTGCTGTACATTGCGATTATAAAAGAGTTGTTTGTTATTGTCTGATCAGCGCTTAAGTCACCTTACTGAGTAATTATTATCCTTTGTTAAAAATAAGCTGTTGATTAGCGCAAAAAATAACTTCACTACATCGACTGACGACTTCGTTTTTAAAGCATCAATGCAATTATTATAACCTAATGATTATTATTACGTCACAATTGATCAGCAATGATTTTAACCGTATACGAGCAGTAACCGCATAATTTTTTAGATCTACAGTCTAGTAACTTAATTTTCGGGCCTAGTTTTGGCTAAAAATTATTTTTCGGGTTCGGTCTTTTATCTTCGAGTTCGGGCTTGTACTTGTCAGCCCGTTTACAGCTCTGATATGTGATACTCTGCTATGTTAGTAGTTCGATTTGATGCAAATTGCTTTGCTTTGTTTAAAAAACAAATTTAATTTTTGTTTTGTCAAGTACGAAGGAAAAAAAAGGCCCAAAAAACAAACAAAGCTTAAAAAAACAGACGAAAAAACGTTTTTTTACTTCTCTTCCCATTAGTTCAAGACTTAATTTTTCGGAACCCATTTGTCTTGGGTATCATTTGCCCGGGTTCCCAACTATCCGGGACTTATTTGTCTACAACCCAAGAAAAAGGCGTGTTCTTGTCAGTGGTAACCAACTAATCTTTCAGTTTCACATCAGCTAATAATTTGAATCACTTTGCCTGAAGCAACATTCAAATACCCTGGCTTAGGCTGCTTGTACAAGCGTGGCCGAGAAGGTAATGGCGTAGTTTTAACGACAACTTCGATCGCAGAAAGTGGGTTCAACCGGCACCTCGATCACGTAGTTGCGTTCTTGAATAAGACGCTTTACGATGATTATCTCTGTTTAGTGGTTTTGAACATGCAGCAAATTCAGTGAACAAGAAGTCGAAGAAATCCACAGGAATATTGGATCACTGGAACCTCCCAAGCAGGTGCGGATTCCTCCAAGCACAAAGTGGTTATTGCAATGAAAAGTGCGTGGATCGTCCAATAGTTAACGTCTGATGCAGTCCGGTGAAAGGAGGATAAATACACCCTACAACAACGGTATTAACCTAAGCCAAACCGTCAAAGCACGGCAAATTTTTATTTATTAACAAGAAATGTTTACTGTCTTGTTCGATAGTCTTTCCATTACAAGTCCAAGTTGCAGTTGGCTTCGGGATACCGGATGCAGGTACCTTGAGGTACACCTCGTCGCCTGCTTTGAAATTGACTGGTTCGGCAAAATTTTGCTCGATCGATTGAGCAATAACAGGTAGCTCTGCAAGATTGAACAAAAAAAAAAGTTTTACTCTACAGTATGTTTTTGAGTTTTAAAATCATTCAAGTTATTGTGAAAAAGAGATAGTAACCCTTAACTCCTGTCTTGCCCTTGTGGAATCATTAGGGGCAATCTAAAGACAAAACAGTCAATTATAATTCTGAACTCTTACTCTAGAGTGCAGTAACCTTGCAAACCATCCGATTGTCAACCTACAACTACTACAAACATTGCGCAGTCAAAACTACCCAGTGAGCTGGCTGATCAAACAAAAAACTACGAGCATCAATACCAATATCTTTGAACTTATCAGCAGAAATGAACACATCGGATTAGTTTCAAATTCATCGTTTATCAGTAACTTCTGCTGTAAGAGTTTTATCCATCTAATCCGATTTTTTTAGTCACTCTGTCCTGCAGTTGTTTTTCCGATCTTTCGGCTGTTAGTCTAACAGTTTGGAATGATCTAATCCTAGCTCACTGGGTTAGTTTCCGCTGCGTACTGTTTGGTTGAGATCAATCGTAATGCGAAATTACATAATCTCGATTTGTGGTACAGTGTGAACAGGCCAGGGGAGTATTTAGAGGGGGTCATTGGGCCATGGTCTCCCTTTTGGGTCGCCAGGATAGTATAATTAGCATAGAGTAGCATACAAAATTGTGGCATGGCCCCCCTTTTTGTAACTTGGGCAAAAGGTTTGAGCACAGAAACGGTGGGCGAAGACCTTTTTTTGGCCAAAAACCGGACTAAATTTGAGTGAAGACCCTTTTTTGGTCTTCACCTAATTTTGGGCCAAAAAACGGACTAAATTTGAGAGAAGACCTTTTTTTTGAGTCTTCACCTAAGTTTCGGCAGGAAAACGAACTTGGTTTTGGGCTGGAAAATTTTCATTCTGGGCTTCATTATTCTCAAATTTTCTAAATTTTCTGCCCCCCTTGCGAAAATCGTGCGTACGCAACTGATTAATGCCTTTGGAGGTTCGCTATAGTCGGCCTATTTAGCCTCTTAAATTAGGGCTTATTCATTTCATTAAATGCAAAACATGAAATACAGCCTATTATTTAAGAAAAAAGTTTGACATTTTAGGTAGCCTAATAGCTAGACACGTGAACCTTTCAGAATAAGTTGATTTAAAAGAAAGATAAAACCAGAATAGGTACAGAAAGTATGACTAATTTCAGGTGCCACAATTGGAGAGTCCTCTCCAACGGGTGCTTCAAAATTTGTAACCACTCAAGCGAGACAAATAAAATTTTCAAGATAGGCAAAAATATAATATGAAAAAATTTGAGGATTTCATATTATTGGGCAGGGGTACCGAAACCCAAGGGGGATATATCCTCCCCAATAATTTGACTGCATCCCCCCCAATAATTTGATTCTGGTATGTATCTGAGTGATGGATGATGTTTGGACCTTACTTTTGGTCTTCACTTGATTACTCCTTTCAGATCATTTTTTAAAATAATGGTAATTGATTTTCTTAAAACTGAGAACGTGTATTTAAACCGGGTTTTCAGCATTCGATTAGTAATATATTTTATCACATTTTAAGGATGTTGCTTTGGAGACATTAGGTAGCCTGTAAAACGTCACCTGAGCAGAGTCGTAAAACTTCGATTGACATTTATAGATACTTTTTGTAGACATTCAAACTTTGAAAGCCGTTAGCCACAAACCTTTTCATATTAGCGGAACATGACAAAATTCAAAAGCGATGCATTATGGTTGAACGGTAACAAGTTCGTCTCTGAAGAGGGAGGTCTGAGATTCAAATCTCGGGCCGGTCAAATTGGATGCAGTGTAACCAACGGCTCGCAACCGCTGTAACATTTCTTAGGAAGGAGCTATGTTGCGTGGGTGCAATGACGCGTAGATGAGCCCCGCAAACTCGTTACACGCTTCGGCGTAATACAGCAAGTATAATGAAAGACTTGATTTGACTATGAACAAACATAAACACGCTTAAACATAAACACGCTGGACTCTACTTAAACATTACGTTCCAGTAGCGTTAAGCAGATTTCAGATTTGATTTCAGTAGCCAAAACAAATCTGAAATCAAATCTGAAATTTGCTTAACGCTATTGCGACGTTATGTTTAAAGGCGGTGAATCATCCAGCCAATTCCAGTGGTTTGCAATAGCTAAAATTGAACTATAATTTTTGATATTTTTTGTTTTAATTTTGGGACTGCGTTTGCAAGGATATTCAACAATTACAAAAAGATATCCTCCCGAAAAAATTTTTTGGAAACTCTGAGTTTTGTTCTTCCCGCCAAAACTACAGTAGGCCTAATAGTTTAGGTCCAATTAGGCCTAATTAATCTCTAAATTATTAGGCCTAATAGTTTAGAGATAGTTAGGCCTAATAGTTTAATAAAATTACAGCAGGCCTAATAGTTTAGAGAACTGTGGGTTTGGCGGGAAGAACAAAACTCAGAGTTTCCAAAAACTTTTTTCAGGGGATATCTTGTATTTGTTGAATATCTTTGCAAAAGCAGTCCCAAAATCAAAACAAAAATATCAAAAACTATAGTTCAATTTTAACTATAATAAATAGAATTGGCTGGCTTGATTCTACTTAAAGGCGGTGAATCATCCTGCCGGAATTGGCTGGACGATTCACCGCCTTTAAGTAGAATCAAGTTCTTTAGTTCAGTGAAGTTAGATACTTTCGCGAAGTCCCCGAATATCGCTTGAAACGTCACGTTCTAGTCTACTGTATCTGTGTGGTTTCCGAGGAATGCGTAAACTGTTGCAATCAGACGACTGCCTCGTAGCTCGACTGGAACGGTCATTAGTTTTACAAAAATAATTACAAAATGAATTTAGAGTTTGTTGCTTAAAGAGCAATAAACAAATTTGGCGATTTCAAATTTGAAAAATTTATCAATTTGCCGATTTTTAAATTTTGAGTAATATGGTTTACTGAATCTGTTAGCGCAGTTTCGAACTCGGGATTTCAGTTTCTTGTCGTTTTCTGATTTCTGCCGGATTATTCAGTCTTGCGTTTTTTCTCGACGTCTTTTGCGTTTCTAATTACGTAATGCTATATAAGCCGACGCTTGACCTTTTTTTGTCTTATTATTTTTTGACTTCCGCTGTTTGGAACAACTGTTTTGAAAAGACCTTGCTGTTGACTACTGTTTGAGATTGGCAACTGTTTCGAAAAGCAATTATTTTTTGCGACTCAAAATGGTTGGTAAGTGTGTCTTTTTCGTGTGTTTTTTGTGTTAGGCGTAGGCTCATCTAGTATTATGTATTGGACCTTTTTACTTCTATCTGCAGAAAACCGCCAGATCGCCTACTAGCACGGCCAGTTCGCCGGTTGGAACGCCAGCTTGTTCGTCAGATCACCAGTTACTCAGTATATTCATCTACCTACCATCAGTATCATTGTGACTGCATTCGTCAGCTTGACTCATCGCACTCAAACGAAGAATTTTTGTTTCATCGTTAGACTTCACTTTATCATTTTATGAACTTTATTTTTTACGTCTCGGAACCGGACCACTCATTATTTAATTCGATAATAACCTTTATTTTGATTCAATTAAATTCAATCCATCTTTGCTGTTTTTTCTGGTTTTAACTGAAGGCGAGTTTTCAACAACTGTTACAGAATCTCAAAAACGAGCACCAGCAATGGCTCTTATATCGCTCGATTTTGCAAGGATTTTAATTTTTGTATATAAGATACGGTACGTGGCTCCCCATCTAATTATGGAATGCACCGGTAACGATATGAGGCTCCTCATATAATTTTGGCATACAATAGCAACGGATGCCATGCAATAGCATAGTAGAGTTGTAACACATCAGCTTGAGGAAAAGTATATTAATAGTTTTCCAACTGTGCCGGCCACTTTATCCTCCATTACTTTAATTTGCTCATGAAAATTAAGTTTGTTATCAATGATAACCACCTCTGCACATTTGGTGCTACTGACAGTATTTACCGAGGTTCCGTTACTTGATAAGCTTAAATGGGTTTAAATGGGAGATTGGCGCTTTAGTTCGTTTTGGGGGAATGATTTTTGTATTGGTTTTAGTTGGGTTGACGCAGGGGCGTATTTAGGGGTGGGGGCATGGTGCCATGGCCCCCCCTTTGGGTCACCAGGATAGTATAATTACCATAGAATAGTATGCAAAATTGCGGCATGGCCACCTCCTTTGTAACTTGGGCAGAAAGTTTGAGCACACAAAAGGACAGAATCTGGGTAAAGACTTCTTTTTTTATTTATTATGTTTGGTCTTCACGTAATTTTGGGCCAAAAACCGGTCTAATATTGAGTGAAGACCTTTTTTTAATTTTTGGTCTTCACCTAATTTTGGGCAGAAAAACGGACTGATTCTGAGCGGAGAAATTTTTTTTTGGTTTTCATTATTTTCAAATTTCCTGGCCCCCACCCTTTCGAAAATCCTGCGTACGCTACTGGGTTGACGGATAGCAGTGCCGCAACTTCAGCGTTGTTCTAGGGGGGGTGGGGAGCAAAAATTTTTTTCAGATGGTTGCAAAAAATTGCTGCCTATATTGTAAACGCACTTTCTTTTGTATGAGAGGGAAACCGGCGACAAGGAAAACAAAAAGCTGCATCTCTGTCAAAGGAATATTCTAGTCATGAAAATTGATTGTACCATCAAACGAAAGCAGCGGTTATTTTTGCCTTTCGAAAATGAATTCAAGTTTGGGCGTGAAGGAGCCAGAAAATTAAAATCACCAAGGGCACCTATAGCATTTGCAGATAAGGTAGTGGAAGGAGTATCGGTAGCTTCAGAGAAAACAGGATTCGGACCGGGGTGAGGGTTTCTACTACTTCTCGTGAAAAACCTATCCATCACCGCCAATCAAGAATCAACAAAACTCAGTATACAACAGTTACTAAACAACTTTTAGGCCAAGGTAAAAGCGACCGCGTGCACTTATTGCAAAAGCCAGCATTCGAGCAAAACCGTATCTAACGTCAAGTTTTTCGATTGTAAAAAAAGTTGCAATTGCGTCACAATAAAATTTTGCAATACCCTTCAAAGATTTTACATTTCAAACAATTTGTAGCTGGTCGACTAAATCAAACAAGGACTAAGATTATGCAATATGCATAACGGATGCCATTGCAATCAATGCACGGATTATAAAAGTTTTTTAGAAACGCAATATTTCGCATCAGTTTAGATCATTAATGAACAGCTTTTCAATACTTACCAATGTTTCTCCTATTGCCGTTTTCGGGTTTGGGGGGGGGCGAAACTTTTGCTAGGGAGCAACGCCCTCCCTATTTGCGGCCCCGACGGATAGCCTATTCCACTAGCGTAAGCAGGATTTTTGACAGGGGGGGCAGGAAATTCAAGAATAATGAGGACCAAAACAAAAAATTCTTCATTCAGATTTAGTCCCGTTTTTTGGCCCAAAATAAGGTGAAGACCAAAAAAAATGGTCTCCACCCAGATTTTGTCCGGTTTTGCGCTCAAACTTTCTGCCCAACTTACAAAGGAGGGACCATGCCGCAATTTTGCATACTATTTTATGCCAATTATACTATACTGGCGACCCAAAGAAGGGGGCATGGCACCATGTCCCCCTCAATAACGCCCCTGCGTTTTGTGCAAAAGCACAGTTTGTCATCAACACAGGCAAGCACACCGTCATACTAGACAAGGTGCCGATTTTGAAGATCGCCGAACAATTCGAACCTAACCTTACATATGACAAACTCTCCTATCAAGACATTCTAGATCATTACCCCTTTGTCACTTTTGGTGAAATGAATAAGAATCACATTTCTCATTCCTTTAAACATACTCTTGAGGTTGAGGGACTTCCAATTGCCCAAAGCTCCGAAGACTAAACCTTGAGAAAACCAAAGAGCTCGATGCCCACGTTGAAAGAATGCTACATTTATATGTTATTGAACCATCAACTTTTCCACGGAGTTCTCCATTTCATTTGGTGAAGAAAAAGACAGACAAGTGGCGCTTTACTATTGATTATTGCCTTGTTAACAAGCGATCTAAGCTCATTTTCCATCTGTTGCCAAATTTACATGATCTCACAGAAAACATTGATGGTTGTACAGTGTTTACAGTGCGCTTGACCTCAAAAACGCATTTTGGCCACTTCCTGTTCCAGCTTCAGACAGAAAACTCACAGGCTTTTGTATACTGCGTGGAAATTTTGAATTTTTGAAAACGCCATTTAGCTTGACATTTGGCAGTTCATCTTTTCAGCATTTCATCATTTTTGTGCTGAGAAACCTTTCTAACTGTTGCTTTCCATACATTAACGAGGTATCCTTACACCTCCCAGAAAAACATTTCCCTGAAAAACACCTTCCAGAAAAACATTTCCCCGAACGTACACTTTACAGAATGTACATTTGACCGAATGGACATTTCCCCAAAAGCCTATTTTCCAGAATAGACACTTGCCAGAATGTGTAGAGAGATGTTTTATGTTGCTGCTCTGATACTACTTTGTTGCTGCGTAGAAACTATTTTGTTGCTTATATTGCTGCGTACTTTTCATTTGCGACATTATATCATTTGTACTAACTTGAGTCACGCTACATGGTGGCAGCGGTGGGATTCGAATCCACGCTATCGAAATGATTGGTGCCTAAAGCCAAAAACTCTACACCTTCACTTTTCTCATAAACAACGCAGATTTAAAACAAGGAAGTCAATTTAATAATAAAATCCGAAAAAATATCTATGGAAAAGTTGAAGTAAATTTTTGATCTGGGAAACGTGGTATTTTATATTTATAGTGCTTTTGGTATACAGGCCAGACTGGCACTTCTATTTTTAAAAATTTTGCATATTTTGGAATTTCGTCGAATTTAATATATTGTCCATTTGGGATTTTGTTTTCAAGGAAAAAATTGCTTGCTTGTGGTTGATTATTTTTCGAGATATTTTGAGTTAGCTTTGCTTGATCGCGGCACAGCATCAGAAGATGTTATTTTGCAATGTAAATCGATTTTCACCCGACACGGCATTCCTGAAACTTTACTTACAAATAACGGTCCACAGTTTTCCGCTTTTGTATTTCGAAAATTTTCAAATGCGTATGGTTTCACTCACGTGACAAGCAGTCCAAGATACCCTCAATCTAATGGGGAAGCAGAACGTGCTGTACAAACTGTTAAGGCTTTACTTAAAAAAGCCAGTGACCCATATATTGCTTTGCTCGCGTACAGGTCCACTCCCTTACGAAATGGACACAGTCCCGCAGAGCTGCTGATGGGTAGAAAACTTTGCTCTACTTTGCCGATTCTGCCTAATCAGTTAAAACCCAGCTGGAAAGCCTTGAGGTGTCTCAGAGCCAAAGATAAGCATATCAGGGCTCAACAAAAACGTAATTTTGACAAACGTCACCGTGTTCGTGATCTTCCATTTTTACATCCGAACACATATGCTTGGATTGATACTCCGACTTCCGGTCGTCAGCCTGGTGTTGTACAACACTCTCATCATACTCCTAGATCGTACATTGTAAAAACCGAATCTAGCGCTTGTTCGTCATTACGTAGAAACCGTCGGCATATTACACCATTGCCTTCACAAAGTAATAACCAAATCTCTCCTAGCCCTACTTCATTCGATGAGAGGGATGTGGGTAGACCTATTCCGTATATGACTAGATACGGAAGAAAAGTCGTGCCGCCTAAACGATTTCAATTGTAAAATGGTTCTGAGTGTTTACCTCTACTGCATTGTTCAGTATCGCTTGTTAATGTCTTACGTGCCTATGCTTCTATTTTTAATCTAGCATTATGTGACTGGTGCCTTTAACAGTAAGTATATCCTTGAACGAGAGGAAGTAGAGAGATGTTTTATGTTGCTGCTCTGATACTACTTTGTTGCTGCGTTGAGACTATATTGTTGCTTATATTGCAGAGCACTTTTCATTTGCGACATTATATCATTTGTACTAACTTGAGTCACGCCACAGAATGTACATTTGGCCGAATGGACATTTCCCTAAAAACCTACTTTCCAGAACGGACACTTGCCAGAATGTACATTTGGCCAAATGGACATTTCCCCGAAAACCTATTTTCCAGAATGGACACTGGCCAAAATGTACATTTGGCAGAATGGACATTTCCCCGAAAATCTATTTTCCAGAAAAAAATTACACTTCCTCGAAAATCAGTTTTGAGAAAATATATTTTGAGAAAAGTAATAAAAATGTTAATTTTTTTTATTTTCAATAACCAGTATTGACTTTTGATTACCCGTAAATCTTAGTGCATTACTTCAACAGTTTTTCTATTAAATAACAGTTATATCCCGAATCGGTCAATTTATCTGCAATCATCTAATTGCTTCAAACGTAGTAGGCATAGAAATTAAAAATCGATAAAAGCATGTTATCTTGGATTTGACGGCGATTATTCTAGATCGGTATTTCGCCTGCAAATTATCTGCATCTTTTTAAATTCTTCAGCGAAGCGACCCGATTACCGTGAGTCGTATTAGGGCAGGAGTTGGAGGTTTTAACTTGTACTTATAGTGTTGAGGACATTTTAGCCATTCTTTATTGGTAGCAAGAAGATCAAACCGTTTACCATATCATTGTTTGTCGACAAAATCCGGCCCAAGGTGAAAAAAGACTGATCTATCGTGATGATTATTGTATTAAGGTAAAGATGGCTACGTGGACTTTATAAACAATAGGCACAGTCAAACAAATGACGCTCCTATCATATTCATTAAGGAATAAGATTATTTTGACCCAGGTTTAAATGTTTTTACAGCAGGGGCGGCTCGTAATGGAAGCTGAAAAAGCTGCAGCATACCCTGCATTGTCTATTCGTTTTTCTTTTTTTATTAATATTTTTATTAAGGAGGTTTTTAGCTGTGGCGACCAGTAAATAATTAATCACCTTTACCCCCTCTCTTACGCTCGACCGCGAAAAGTAGAAAATTATTGCGTTTTTATAGCTATTTTAATACAAAAAAATGTTTGGAAACTCTTGAGAAAAGCTGCTCACTTTGTAGCTTTTATAACGCATTGAAATTGTACGCCGTGACGTCACAGCTAGTCTTCCTTCACTCCCTGTTGTGATAAATAGACAAAAATAAGCTGCGTCTCGCGTAGCTTTTTGGCTAGTTGAGAAATGTAAAAATGTGCTTGAGGATAGCAAGCATTGGAGCTATTGAATTTATCACATCTTGTGCTGTTGTAGGAAACTGCGGTTGGTGTAGACTGTAGAGTCGTGGAAGGATAAACGCTAAACTAGAACGGGACGTCGCAAGTGGTATCCGGGAACTTCGCGACAGTATCCAAATTTGACCTCACTTTATTACGCTTTTAAATAGCAACCCAATTGCGTTAAATGAATTTGATGATATAAGGTTGTTGATAGTCAGATGAATAATTAAATGCGTCTCTTTCAAATATTTTTTTCACTAACTTTAACATCTTCTGGTTATTTGCTTTCGATATTTAAATGTCACGAAAAGTTGAAAATAATAATCAAGCAACGTCAATTCTATAATTGTACAGCCAAAGCCATTTGTACCATACTTGGTCTTATTAATATTGCAGATCAGTATTTCTTCGTGGTTAAAATACTTGTCGTAAGGATTAAACTACAGAGGTGTGCCTTTTACGTTTCGGCAATTTTTGTTTAATTAGATCAGATAAAGTTTTTACATCGGCATTTTTGTTTTTTATAGAATTTCAATCATTACAGCAGCGACTAAAACTGCCAGGCTGCTACGAGCGATGTTATGTTAAACCATAGTTAAACGCATATTTAAATAAAGAATTAATGTTTAGGGAGAAATAATGTCTATTCATATGGTTTTGAAGCATGTCTTCAGTTGCACGCCGGTAACGACGGCCAAATCTTGAATCGAACTTTTGACGTCAGTGATACCAATCTAAACTAGTTTTTCTTGTCCATGCCCAGACCTCGGCATGCCGCTTTTGCATTTGAGACATCACAATAGATGAGGCATAAATTTTGAATAATTACAAAGGTGACAGCGAAGTACTGTAGACTCCTGCTGACCTAAAAAGCTCACTTTTGTTAATACGTTCAGTTACACCTTTTCATCGCAGTTGAATTTATCTACGTCGTTGACTTTTTAGGGTCCAAATGCTTTTATGTAATTGGCAGTTACCCTTTCAAAATGGTCACGAGCCGCCACTGTTTTGCGGTTCGGGGTAAAAAATTGCTGTTGGTATTTGCAGACGGCGCGGTAACTAAATTTTGTTGATGAAGTTTTGGAATATAAATTTTTTGATGCATTTGAGTTATAAGAGAAGCAGTACGCTCTAGTTAGAAAACATTGCTAATTTATTAAACCAATAAAACTATGAGCCAATGCTAAGTCTGATGCTACTATTAACTGCAGGCTAGCTACAGTTTCTGGAAGTTTTACGAACCGGTAGCCTACCTCTTATCCAGTACTTAAATTGTAGGGGGGACGCGTCCCCCCATTGAGAGTTAGCGGCCCCATCGAGATTTAGCGTCCCCTTATGGAAATTCAGCGTTCCCCTACTAAAAGAAAGCGTCCTCGATGTATAGACAAAAAAATGGCTGAATAAAATGTCAATTTCCGGCCGAATATTCCATCAAATTGCGGTGAAAACCTTTTTTGGTTTTCAGGTACTAAATTTGGAGCAAGCTTTTCACCAAATTGCTGCCACATTCCGCATGCGTCCGTTCACGACTTCGAAAGCGTTTCTCCATGCAATATTTTACGGTTCAGTGATGCTTGCATCCAATATTGACCTAACTGGCAAAATATTTTCCTACTATGCCGCAACTTACGAAAATCACAATGGCCACAATTATCTATTGTTGCATTATAGATCAATTTTACCACTAAGCATTACCTGCTTGGTTTTGTTTTGAGGAAAAATAACGGAGTGATTTTGATTATTGATCAAACACTAAATCGATAATTTTAAGCAAAAACCAAATCCATTTCCAAAAAATAAACTAGTTTGTGAATGTACGCTACTATGAAATTGCATTAAAGACAGTGAATCATCCAGCCAATTCCAATTGTTTACAATAGCTAAAACTGAATTATAATTTTTGATATTTTTTGTTTTGATTTTAGGACTGCGATTGCAAAGATATTCAACAAATACAAAAAGATATCCCTCCGAAAAAAGTTTTTGGAAACTCTGAGTTTAGAAAACTGTGGTTTTGGCGGGAAGAACCAAACGCAGAGTTTCCAAAAACTTTTTTTGGGGGATATATTTTTGTATTTGTTGAAAATCTTTGCAACCGCAGCCCCAAAATCAAAACAAAAAATATCAAAAACTATAGTTCAATTTTAGCTATTGTAAACCACCGGAATTGGCTGGAGATTCACCGCCTTTAACTGCCAAAAAATTAAAAACTAATTTTTTTTGCTTGGGTTCTGAGTCACTTTAAGGTGAGCACTTAAACATTTATCAATCAAACAGTTTAGTTTTTAGCAATTTCTTCTTTGGGAACCCAAAAGGCTTGAAACGATCTCTATACTAAATTATTACGCAGTTCCTAGTAATGTGTTACGCTTATCCAGGGATCAATCCAATAATATTGGCAAATTTTTTTCCAGTAGGGTACTCGAAGAACTATGCAGAAATGTACAGTACTGTACTGTTATTTTTTTGCCATAAAACTTTTTTTTGCCACAGAAATGTAAAGTTTTTTTGCCATAGAACTAAACCTGATATAAAATATATATTTACCCGGCTTACTGAACAAAAGAGTTTTATTTCGTCATCTTGTTGAATAATTGCTAACATCAAATGTACATTTTGGCAAGTGTCCATTATGGAAAATGATTTTCGGGGAAATGTCCATTCTGCCAAATGTACATTCTGGCAAGTGTTCATTCTGGAAGATAGGTTTTCGGGGAAATGTCCATTCGGCCAAATTTACATTCTGGAAATTGTACGTTCAGGAAAATGTGCGTTCGGGGAAATGTCCATTCGGCCAAATATTTTTTTGGGAACTGTCCTTTCTGGAAAGTGTTTTTCGGGGAAATGTACAGGATCCCATTGACGACATTCTTGTTTAGTCAAAGACATAACAAGAACACAAACGTCCCTTACACGGAATTACTCACAGACTCAATACATATATCCTTACACTCAACATGGATAAATCGACCATTGGTGTAAACAACATAGACTTTCTAAGATACAATCTGAGCCCCAAAGGAATTGCTTCAATGCAAGACAAAATCCGTGCCTTTTTGGTTTTTCCAAAACCCAACAAAGTCAAAACTGCACAGAGCTGGACAGCGCTGTTTCGAGCTTTTAACTCTCATTGGCAGCCCTCAGCTAACGTCAAAACTCTTAGGCGATTTCTAGGAATGGTAAACTTTCAGCGGAAGTTCATTCCCAACGCATCAGAAATAATACAGCCCCTGAATGATTTCTTAAAATGATCAAAGAAGAATGATTCTGTTTTTGAGTGGACTTTCCAGGCGGAAGAAGCTTTTTAAAATACCAAGAAGGCTCTTATTGCTTGCTAATGCCACTGATTTAGCACGCCCGAACAAAAATGCTCATCTTAAATTGTTGTGTGGTACCTCTGATTATTCAATCGGATCAGTTCTGCTGCAAAAAGTAGATGATGAGATTCAACACTTAGGTTATTTGTTTAGATCACTGAAAGCCCCCGAGCTGTCTTACTTTGTGTACGATAAAGAAATGCTCAGTGTGTTTGTGAGCGTCCAATACTTTAAGCCCTTGCTGTTAGTAAAGAAGTTCGTTATTTTCTTCGATCATCGTCCCCTTTTGAATGCTTTTAAGAATCCGTCTCCAAATCACTCTGCTTACGAGTACGCCAGTTACGCTACATTTAGCAATCCAGTTGTGACATGCAATATGTTTCAGGTTCTCAAAACACTACTGCGGATTGTCGTTCTAGAATTGCAATTAATCAACGGATTGCAGGTAAAGAACTTCCATTCACACCCCCAGGAACTTGCTAAAAAACAAAACTTGGATCCTTCTTGTTTGGACATGCACGAAAAAACCTCTATCACAATTGAACAGTTTGATAATCTCAACACGCTTCACAAACTCCACGTTTACACAAGCACAGGCATTCAAGGACTAATTGTTCCAACTTCACTTTAAACACGACTTATTGATCACAATCTTGCTTACACAGGCATTATAAATGCCACACAGAAAAAGATTTCTTCAGCCTATGTTTTTGCTAACATGGATATAATTATATTGGCCCGTGTGCGCTGCTACATACGATGTTATAGAACTAAAGTGATACGTCAAACAGTATCACCATTGCAACAAATTTCTATGCCACTAAAAGCTTTTCCATAGTACAAATCGATATCGCAGGACCGCTTCCGATCTAGAAGGGTAATATCTTTCTTCTCATGTGCACTGTGCATTTGCAAACTTACTAGATCGGTTAAAGCCATCCCGTTAGAAAATATTCAGACAAATTCCTTTGTAATTGCCTTCACGAATAATTGGGTAAGCAAATTTAGCGTTCCGACAGAGATTATTTCAGATTCAATTCACTATAGTTACCTTAACGGATTTTAGTCCTTTTCTTGGAGTAGAACACAAGATCCCATTTTCTCAATAACCCTCAAAACAATGGTCTCACTGAAAGAGCTATCAAGACAATCAAAAAATTGCTGTCCGCTAATTTGATAGTGCGATTCATAACCACTTCGATGAGTTTATTTATTGATTCAACGTTTCGCCTCCCAAACCGGGAAGCTTCTTCAGAATAATTATCGGCAGTTCTGCCTTTGCAGTTACAAAAAAAAAAAAAATATGGGAGGCGAACGCCAAATCAATAAACAAACTCATCGGTAGTACGAAGTGGTTATGAATAACTATCCCGATGAACGCAACGCGCTCGTTGTTTTCATTGATAGTGCCAACTGGATACAACATCTAGGATTGGTAATGCTAGGCCTACGGACTGCTGTCAAATATGATTTGAATTGTTCAACTACAGAAATACTCTACTGACAAACCTTGAGACCTCCAGGTGATTTTCAAGCAAAAACCTACCTTTCAAGGATTTCTTTTTTTCAATGACACTAGTTTGCAAATACGCAAATTTGCTCAGTCCTACACCACAGATCCTAACGAGCAGCACAGCACACGAAACCCTACTTGCCGAATAACATTAAGACATTTTCACACATATTTCTACGACACAATACAATCAAAGATAGACTGAATAATATTAACCATTCTAATCACATCACGTGCCAGTGAAACCCCACATTTTTGTCCCAAATGAAGCTGCATTTTTTATCACTACCTATTGTATAACTTGACTTAGCGGAAATGCTTTCATCTTATCACACAATAGCTCCATAACCGCAAGTCATCATTTTTCATAATGAAATTGTTTCCAATGAACTCTGCTGGGTCAGATTTAATTCTAGCTGCAAAGTGGTGACACCACGAAACACGTGTTTGCACTTTGCGTAGTGCAGATGATGACATGTTGTATACGTCACTTGACCTTCTTTTTTTTTTTTTTTTTTCAAGATTGGATCGCTTACAATATTGTTTTCATTTTTACGAGGATGTGCGCCTAACTGCGACTATGTTTTCATTGTAAACAAATTCTAATTTCTCTTTCAAAAATTTGTAGCTGTTGTGCCTGAGTTGTAACATTCTAGTAGTGCCTGTAACCCTGTTTTACTAGGTGCTACAATGTAAGATTAAAAAATCGTACCTTGTTGCAAGCAAAAAATCGCCCGGGGGATACCATAAACATAAAAAAAACTAATTGAAATTGAAATGTGTAACAAGTTCAAAAAAGAGGGATTGGGGTAGTTTGACTTAAAAGAGGAGTGCAGGCAAATTCATTGGAGGTATTAAAAGTTAGGACAATCGCATTATATTAGATTAGCGTTGACTCCGTTCTTCTGGACTACGCCGTTTCCGAAATATTGTACTTCAGTTCAAACGTAAGGTAACATTCCCCAGGATTTTTATTGCAACTTAACAAATTTTATTGGCAACACTGACGTTGATTAACGTCGCCATAGCTACGATCTATATTTAACGTAAGGCAATGGCACAGAGCTGGACAGCGCTGTTTCGAGCTTTTAGCTCTCATCGGCAGCCCTCAGCTTCTCTAACAAAGTTATTCCCCAGCTGACCAAGACTCTTGGCCGAACTGGACAAACCTTAAGGGCTTGCCTTAAGCTTAAGCGCTCTACAAACCTTAAGCGCTGTCCAGCTCTGTGCATATAATGACTCGAGCTGCTTTGCAGCTGCAGGGTTGGTGGTTGATCTAGCCACCTAACTGCCAGTGGAAGTCGTAATGATTTCCCAGGAGTCGACCACGAAGGACGTCAAACTTTTTGGGTAAGGCAATGGCATCCAACGCTGATTAAGCTAAACTGAATCGAGTTCTTTCGATGTGCAATAAATCAATTTAATTCAATCAAAAGCACAGAACCAAGTAGGAAAACAGAGATTACTGTACAGTAGCAAAGCTTTCTCAGTGAAAACAATCGCATAAGCATGGAGAACTAGTGAGAATAAAGCTAGTAGTATTGGCTATTTTGCTTGTTTGCATTTTTGTAACGTTATAATGCTACACTGTTAATTTTTTTTTTTAACAATCACTAAATTAACAAATATGACCTCACCGTAGCCCTGCTATGCCAAATATTTCTACTAGCAGACTAGGCTATGCCTTTTTTGCCTACTAGACCTAGTATATTCAGAAAAGTAGCATTCTTGTATATTTATAACGCGATAGCCTAACTTAGCTGACAGTTACACTTATCTCTTTTTCAACTCGGTTCCGCTTTTATCCTTTTTCTGAGTTTGTTGCTATTCCGTTAGTTGGATTATCATACTGAATGCCGCAGATTACCCTTCACTCGAAAACTGCTAAGTCTTTCTGTGCTTCCTAGCCTTAATCATCATTGTACTTTCTACGTATTTACACGTCTTATTCTAATTGTGTTATGTTGCTAAGGCGGAACCAATATACTTGTTCGTTCTGCTCTGCATACTGGTTTAAATTAATTTACTACACAGCAAAAGTGCTCGTTTCAGTTTAGCCTAATCAGCTCTGGATGCCATTGTCTTACGTTAGAATATAGATCGTAACTGTGGCGACGTTAATCAACGTCAGTGTTGCAAATAAAATATGTTAAGTTGCAATAAAAATCCTGGGAATGTTACCTCGTGTTTGAAGTACAATATCTCGGAAACGACGAAGTCAAGAAGAACGGGGTCAACGCTGATCTCATATAATGCGATTGTCCTAACTTTTAATATCCCCATTAAATTTGCCTGCACTCCTCTTTTAATTCTCGCACACACTGCGCCAAACAGTCCCGGTCTAAGCTCTTCGGCGCAATATGTGGCTGTGCGATAAGCAAAAACCAGCGCTGGTTTCGAGCCAAGGCAGGGCTGCAATTAAAAATTTGCCATTTGTCACAAAACGGTTTGCAATTCGAAACATTAACGACCTTTTTGTGATACAAAAGTATTCTTCAATTCCAAGACAGTGGCGGATTTAGGGGGGGGATGCATCCCCCCCACCAGCCTAAACATAACGTGCATATGCATAATATTAAACATTTGAAAAAAAGCAATCAGTGAGTACTCGATAGGCTGGGTGACTGCGATATAATTTCTGAAGCCATTGGAGGGGTGGGGTAAGGCGGGGGAGGAAAAAGTTATTTTTACAGCGTACTTTTTACAAAGCAGAAATTAGTTTTTTACAGGTCCGATTGATTTGAAAGCGCCAAACTAGCAAAATTCACAACTCGCACTTTTCAACGATAAAGGTATAACACAACAGGAGTTCAATTATGGCCCATTTTCGCTCAAACCTCACGCAATACAGTAGTGCAGTTTCGCACAAAAAAAGTGTCGATTTGATAGAACATCAAGTAAAATCTCTTCTGGAATGTAGTTTTATTACATTGTTAGTTACGGTATGCTGAATAAAAACTTGAACAAAATAAACTTTTGGCAATAGAAATATCAAAGTCCGATGCAGATAGTTTTTACTCATTCTGTGTGAGTAGCGCAGCCAAGGGAGGGCGGGGGGGGGGGGGGGGGGCTTTTGCTTCCCCCATTGGCCTGTCGACCAAAATGCAGAATAAGAAAAATACCACGTTTTTGGCACTGCTGAGACTGGTTTTTGGACTGGAATGGACTAAAACGTGATTTAAAGTATCTTTTGAACCATATATTTAGGGGGGCTAATTTGTCGAAAATAAAACTCACAAATCAATAAAAACTTTAAAAAATGGCCAAAAATAAGCAATCAAATTTAATAGCTCATTGAAAATGCTTAACATAGTTTTTATCAACAAAAATATTTTAAACTCACGAACAGGGGGATCTATTCAGATTTATTTAATTACTAATCACCTCTCTCAAATATCTTTCCATGAGCCCCCCTCCAATTATTTTTCTCTACAAAATATAGTAGAAATAGATTACTCCGTGAGAGTTTTATTAAACTACAGGATTTTATGATCTACCAGCATGTAAACAAGAAAAAAATTTACCACTAGCCACTTCTCACATAGCCCATTTATGCAACCGGTTTAATCATGTTTGCACTGCCGATTGCTATGCCACGTTTTAAAAGCATTATTTTTTATCAAAATAGCCCTAAAATTTAGTTATTTTTGCAAAAAGATGCAAAATTTTTGATCACTGAGGGCTCCGCCCCCAGACCCCCTTGCCTCCGGAGGCTGGGAGCTCTGCCCCCAGACCCCCAAAGCAGCTCCCTCATTGCGAATTTCTGGCGACGCGCCTGTTCTGTGTAGATGCAGACGATTATGTTGGCCAAAGTTTAATAAATACGATTTTTGAAGCACGAAAGACGAAAAGAGCGTTTTATGTTATTAATTTGAACTGAATTGGTTAAATCAATGACATGAAACTGGTTTTATGTCATTGGTTAAATTTAAAAAAATATTATATGTACTGGTAACGTTTTTGGGATGGGACGGATCAAAAATATCCTAAAGTTTGCGCGAGGTCAAGAACATTAATCATAAACATCCAAAATTTTGAGATAATACACAATTTGTGCTCATAAATTTTATCATCCCCCCCCACCAAAACTTTCTAGATCCGTCAATGTTCCAAGGCCATTTTGTGACGGTGTTTTCACAGATTTCACCGCAACAATATGTAGGCTGAGTTTTAGCGTACAAAAGCAAAAAAACGTTCTATTAAAAAAGCACCTCAACCTCGAGGTCTAGAATCAAATTATTCATGTTGATTTTTGGTCATCTCTTTACGAAATGGTTTGTCACGCACTGCAGGAACGATCACGCTATGAATTGGACAGTTTTACTGTATTTTAAAAGTTTGTGGTCTCTCTATTTCGACCCAATGGTGCTATTCAATTTTTGCAAAAACCGGATCTGTAACCGGTTCTCTGAGTTTAACAACCGGTTCGTTCAAGCCAAAAGCGCAGGATATCTACCGTATGCAAGCAATTTTAAACAGCAACCGGTTCTCTAAATGCAGGAACCAGTTAGTGTTAACCGGCTGAATAGCGCCACTAGATATACGTAGATTAGAAAGTTACATTAGAAATTGACAAACCTGGAGCATCCATCGCTGTGATTGGCTTTTCCGTTTCAGTCCACGGGCCTTTACCAGTAGAGTTTTTTCCGCAAACTCGAAATTCATAATCAGCTTCTGCGGATACATGATCCAATTTTGCGGTAGTTTGTTTAATGCAAGCGCTGGAAACCTACAACCAAAATCAATAATTTATTAGGCAAAAAAGCGTAATCAAGCGATTTCCTTTCAAGAACAGATTGAACTCAAAATACATAGTCAATTTTTTCTTTATAAAATGCAGAGGTTTAGAACTGTAAGAGCAATGTGTTGTTCAAAGAAAATATATAAAAAGGAGAAGCTTTAAATTAGCGCGGCCCCCCCAAGAAATATTAATTATTTTTATAATGGCACGCCAACGTTGGCATCGATATACAGTAGGTTTAAAATCTAAATTTAGACCCTAACTTTATGAAATTGCTTTCAAATGTTACACCAACTAAGTAAAATTGCTTACACCAACTAAGAGTATCGAGATAACATAGTGGTTTCAGATTTTTCATTTAATTACATATCCGATAAACCAATACTTTTATACCAAAACTCCTTTTAAAATTAAACAAAAAAGTCTCTATTTTAATTCTGTAAGTTCACTTCCCTAAATAACTATGTAGGCCCATCTGTATAAAATGATACCAAACGAAACTTAAAAATTCAAGCCTATTACCGGAGTCCAGTCTTCGCCGTCTTGCCTTACTTCCACCGCGTAACCAGTAACCTCACTTCCTCCGTCATTTTCAGGAGCAGTCCAAGAAATTTCAATGTGAGTAGAAGACACGTTGGTCGGCTTTGGTGCTCCGGAGGGCCCGGGAGGACCTACGCATTGTTAGAATTTACAATATAAACACAATAATTTGATTAAAAACAACAAAACCTTATTCAAAATAGTAAAATTTCTAAACGTTTCGGACTTAGCTTTGTCCATCACCAGTAAAAAATAAAATCTAAAACAGTAAAAAGCGTAAAAAACAAGTCTCGAATAAAAGTAGCCTCACTGCGATACAAGCTGTGAAATAGCGCTGCGAATCCGTAAAACTTGCTGATTGAGAAAAAGTTGCTGTGTTACTGTTTACATACACTAAGTACTTTTGCGATACCAACGCCGTGCAGTGAATGAGAAAAAAGGAAAAACAATATCACTGGATGACGAAATACAAAGTTATCGATGACTGATCAACGTTTATGTCCGTTTTCAGCTTCTTCATGCTTAAAGTTCCCAAAATGAAGAGCTCAGTACGATTCTTGACAGTTCCAGGTATTTTCGGTTTGGCAAAGTCAATTTTATGGTTGGAATTTTTGAAGAGATAGCTAGTAACGTCCATGTTTTTTCGCTTCTCGGAGCCGGGATTGGGTTTGTTGAATCGTTTTTCCGAACAGACCCATCAAAGTTTGCTTGAGTTTGAGCCGTTGTTCCACTGACAGATAGCTACGATATTGCTGGTATGGTAGCTTGAATTCTGTCTGAACATTGTACAAATTGATCTCCGAACAAATTGATTCACAACGATTTTATGAGAATTAAAGATATGCTGGCTAAAAATGTATTCCCAAGGACATAATTTGTTGACAACTGTATTCGAGGTTTTTGACATTCCAAATACACGGTTACTAAGGTAACAAACCAAATCACTACTCAACCTACTCAAAAGTATTTGACTTGCAGGCTTCCCGTTCTGGGACTGATCTCAATGGAATTACAGTTTGTAATCGACAATACAAACGGGAAAATCAAAGTTAGATTTATGTATGACACATTCAAATTCAACAGTTTTTTTCAAGTCAATGAAGGTCAAGCACTACTACATCGGGCAAATGTGGTCTTTCGCCTTTGTTGCTCGTGTGGCAGCAACTACATGGTGAGACTGCCAGAAACTTGCTAACACGATTCAACGTACACAAATTCCCAGCTCCAAGAAAAGTAAAAACACGGACGTTACTAACTATCTTTTTAAAAATTCCAACCATAAAATTGACTTTGCCAAACCGAAAATACTTGGAACTGTCAAGAACCGAACTGAGCTCTTCATTTTAGGAGCTTTAAGCATGGAGAAGCTAAAAAAGACTCAAAGGACAAAAAGCTCAAAAGACAAAATACTAAAGCAGGTAATTTGCGAAATATTAAACAATGGTCTGGGACAGGGATACCTAAACATAACCGGGATATGAAAATTCGCTTTACTCAGTGCGACTTCGTGCAAACAGTAGTAGAGATTAGCAAAAACGAAGCCAGAGTCGGAGTATAGCAAATTTTATTGGAGTCGGAGTGGAGTTGGAATATAAATTTTGAGAAATTTTCAGAGTGGAGTGAAGCTGGAGTATAATTGTGACCACAGACTTTGATTTGCACAGTAGTAGACTACTAACTAAGTAACTAGACTGGAAAGTGGAAACTGACTCATTTTTTGCAATTTTTCTTTTTTCTTCACGCTTTACTTGTCTTACCACGGTCTGGTCCGTGATGATCTTTTTGAAAGGCCTGCTGGACACTGGCGGCCTCCAGCTAGAAACTGGAGGCGGATGGAGCAAATATTGTTTCTATACTTTGGAGCAGCATACAGTTTTGCAGCATTATGATATTTTGTTTATTTTTTGCATTAAAAAACATTTTTGTTATAAGTGGTAGTCTGTGACATCATCATGATGTCACAATGACATCACAGGTAAAGCAATTTTTCTTAAAAATAATGCATATTTTACAGTATTTTACCAAAAAACGACATATTTTTAAGTTTTCAAAAGCAGTATAAGTTTAAGAAACGTTGATGCTAATCATTATTTGAACCAAACCCTTGTAAGATCAAATGTTACGTTATGAAATTTCGTTTGTCATAACCATTAAACGCTGTATTTTATACTAAGACCTATTGAATTACACTGGAAATAGCATTGATATCTGATAAAAATAGGTAAGTAAACTAGTATCACTATAGGGATTTATCCGTACTTTGTACATCTGACATGCAGCTTACTAAGAGCACTGCAGTATCGTTATGATTATGAAAAGATGATAATTAACTTTGATGCGGATGAGAGTAAAATGTCATGCTTTGTAGGATAACTTTTTTAACTTGTATACAGGGAGATAAATAATATTTGCTGCAATGAAATGTTTTGGCTAATTTTTTGCATAAAGGATGGTAAAGACATCAAAGACAAAGCAATTTTCTTAATATATTTAATACAAGTTTAACCCCCAGAAATTTTTACCAAAAATTAAAATGTTTTTACTCTTTGAAAATTAAAAAGGTAAAGAAACATTAGCCCTCACTGTTATCAATACCAATAAATCAATCACCATAAAGCTAGCCTACTTTTTCAAATATTTACAATTCAGTTATCTGATCTCATCAATTTGGATATTTCTTTTGTTCAATAAATGAAATTTCTCAGTAATGCTCTTTATTGGAACATTTTATAAAACCCAGCTTTTGAAAACATAATAAAAAATAAATGGATAAAATGATGGGCATTTTGATAAATAGGTACCTGTACCCAGGGTTGGAAATATCGATTAGTAATCGATAATCAATACTACATTCTTTGTTTTTCTGTCATCGATTATCGCACATGCTTTACTTTTCTTTTCTTCCATCGATAATCGCCTTTTCTACGCTTTTTGCTTACATATTATCAATTGGTAGAATCTTTAAATCTTGCTTTTGTTCTTGCTGAGTCTGCCTAAGCTTACATCGTTTCGTTCCTCTTATGCTATATTGCTCATTATTATTATCCTACAAGTATATTTTTTATATCGTTTTTAGAACGGTAATGATAATTTTTCCACTCACAAGTTTCGTTTAATGGTCAATGCAGCAAAAATTTTAGTGCATCCTGATGAAAAATAGAATAAAAATTTTTGTTGGTATTTCGGCATCGATTACTAATCTTGCTTTGTGTTACTTCGTATTCTTAGTTTTGCTCTTTGTTGCCCACTAGCGGCCTGTGTTCTTATCGTTTGGCTTACTCTATTTCCGTTTATAATTTTGCCAAGTCGCCGGAAGCGATGCGTCATTTTCACAGTGACAAAATCTTCACACGTGGAGATTTGGTCAGTTGAGTTTTAGCAATCCTAGTAGTAGGATGTTTCTGACTTTTTGCAAATTTGTTTTCCCTCCGAAGTTAGTTAGCTACTGTGAATTTGAACTTCTCTGACTACCTGGCACAATCAATCGGTATGTATTTGTTTATGATTTCTATTTAGCGTTAGTCTTTGTATATCTTGCGTTTTATAATTTTACTGTAGTGATATGGGAGCCAAGAAGCATACCTTTTTACTGGGTTGTGGGGGTTGGGTGTGGTTAGTCTGGGCATGTGAATGCTTCACATGGTCTTGGCTCCGATATTTTTACAGGTTTTGGAGTAATTGCTATATTATGTTAAAACATTTTCGTTTGTTTTTAGAAACCGCAGTACGCAGTAAACAACAACTCCATTAAAACTGCGCGTTACGATTCTTTCTTGAGTACAGGTATCGGGCTGCGCCAGGAGCCCAGAATGTACCCTACACTTTGTGTTTCTGAAATCTTTGTTTTTTGTTTCTTTATTCTTTGCTTTTTGTGTGAACTATCGATGTTGATTCGTCTTTGCTTTTAAACAGCATCGATTTCCAACCCTGCCTGTACCTCCTCACAGAGGCGCACCCAGAAGTTTTTAAAGGGGGGGGTTGAATTTTTCAAAAAGCAACCAGTACCTAATTGTAGTTAATTTAGTTACCGGTATAGTCAACCAGGGTTTCGCGGTAATAGTTGCTTCGTTACAACATTTGTTTATTGAAAAACCTTGTAATAACGATTTTCAAAGTTGCTGGTTTGAAGATTAAGTGCAAGACAACAATTTACCCCTATGGGGGCCTAAGAGCGATGCCCCCAGCCGCTGGGCAATTCTTGCAATTTTTCAGAAAAAAAAAGCCATTTTAACGCCATTTGGATGACGTCTTGCAGGTTTTTAGAGCAATTAGAAGAAGCTAAATTAATAAGATGGGGGCAAAGCCCCAGCCACTGGGCAATTCCTGCAATTTTTCAGAAAAAAAAGCCATTTTAACGCCATTTGGATGACATTTTGAACGTTTTTAAAGCAATTAGAAAAAGCTAAATTGCCAAGATTTGGAAGAGTTTGAAAGAATTTATATTGCTAAGTCCAATCAGGCCTTGCACATTTACCTGGCAAGTCCAAAACATGTTTAAAAGCTAAAATATCGCTAATTAGGCTTAAATTTTCTAAATCAAATCGTTTTTTAATTCAAAAAGCTTGTTAGAGGCACAGACTTTTAAAATAGCTTTCATTAGCGTTGCCACGATAATTTCCATTCTTTGAGTAATGGGTAGTCTTGAAAAAGGCTGTTTTAGATTGAACGTTTTTGTCCAACTTTCTTCATGAATCTACGCTGAATTGAAGAAAAACTAAAATACGATGGTATATATAGAGGTTGATTACACTGAAATAGACAATGGGTTGTTATTATGACGAGTAATGCTGCAAAATCACCTGAATTACTACTATAGGGTTAACGCAAAAATATAGAAAAAATCATTTGGAAATGATAGCTCTGACGCTATTAAAAGCCGCTTTTGAATTCCTAAATATGTTTGCAGAATAAAAATCTCTACGTTTGAATGTAATTTTGTTGTGGTTTTTGTCTTCAAATAGCGGATTTGTTTGCTTTTTTTTTGCAAAAGTGCATTTGGCTTAGTAATTTTTTGTTACACAAGGAAGACTTTTTTCACTAAATGGCGTTTGTCTCTTTTTGGTGTCAAGTTCTGTTCTGCTCAGAAGTCTATGATTGGGTATAATATTATTTATTATTCCATGGATATAACAAATACGCATAATTACACATTATATCCGTCTTGTAGTTGAAACACTGTAGAAGTAATATTGTAATTGTATTTGAAACAAATGCAGAAGTATAATAATTGTAATTAGAAGTAATAATAAACACTGTAGAAGTAATAAAAACACTGTAGAAGTAATAATAATTGTAATTGAAACAAATGCAAAAGTCTCAATTGCTTAGTAAATCTCTTGCAGGATCGAATTACAGCCCTAAAACAACATCTTATTATACAAGACCAAATTACAGCCCTAAACCACATCTTATCTTGCAGGATCAAATTACAGCTCTAAAACAATATCTTAAGTGATTAACAACATGGTTAAGTGATTATTTAGTAAAAAGTATATATGGCAAAGGGTTACAAACTGCGTTATATCAACAAAATTATGTTTTTTTTGAGTTTCAAAAAAACTTTACAGTACACTTTAGTAATGTTGATACTGCTTTTTTGGAGTCAGCTGTGATATATGCTAAAGAGTTTAAAGAGGCCAAAACAGGAGAAAATATTAGAAACACTATTGTTTCAAATCTGACTGATTTAGGATTATCACATAATTCCTTTATGCGTTGTTGTTACTTTGTTACGGACAATGTCAGTAATATCAAATTAGCATTGTTGAACTTCAAAAGATTTGTTTGAGCATATATTTACTGGCTACCACATTACATCACACCCTACAGTTATCATCAGATAGTGCATCTTTTTATACTGCTGAAGATGATATGGAATATGTACAGCAAATTCGAAAATTAGTTGAAAAGGTAAAGTCAATTTTCGCCTATTTCAAAAAAATTTGGCTTAACAACAACCTTGAAGCAAGTTTAATGCAAAGTAATGACACTTAATGGGATTCTGTTCTCTCCATGTTGACCTCTTTTTATAATGGTGAAGATGAAGCAAAAGAACTTCTTGCCAAAAGAGGCCTATGCAAAAAACTTGACAATATTGATTGGACTCTGTTGAAAGTTTTTGCAGCAACCAAAAAGTAAAGGGGCACATTGATTCAAGTTGCAAAAGATATTTAATGTGTTACTGTGCTGTAAAATACTCTTAAGGAATCAACTACTGATGTGCTGTTATTGCAAATTTTGAAAAGAAGAATAGAGATTTGTTTAGGGAAAGTTTGTTCGTTCTGTTATGCATTTCCTTGCTTTATTCTTTCATCCAAAATTTGAATATCTAATTCCGCTTAGCACAAGTGAAAAAAACATGTGCATTAAAATGCCCGTGCCCTGCTTTCGGTTGTCTCTGAAAAGTTCAGTACGGTAATACCAAACCTTCCAGTAAATCCAATCATGCTGCAGACTATACTTATACCAAATTAGGTCAGCTCTCTAAAAAGAAGTCATGTTTAGAAAATAAATTTCTTCATTGGCAGGATGACTTCGTAAAATCACAGCCTGACCAAGATGAATTAAGCTTGTATATTGAAACAAACTTTGAAAAAACATCACATTCCGGCAAACATCTCGATTTTGATGGAGGATTAGATCTTATAAAGTTTTGGTTACACTTATCTGTGGTTTGCCAATTTCCTATTTCAACTTTATAGCAACATCACATGACCTATGCAATTTTGGTAAAACCGTCCCATTTTCAGAAATTTCAGTCTGGAAGAACAAACTTAGGGCTTCCAATAGCTTTTTAGAGAGATGTCGTTTTGTATTTGTTGAATATCTTCGTAACCGCAGCCCCAAAATAATAAACTATTTAAAAAACTATATTTTAGTTTTAACTATTGTAAACTACCGGAATCGACTAGCTGCTTTACCCCTTGAAGTTATTTGTCTCTATCGTGGCCCCATAGATTCTTTATTAGTAAACTAGAAACTGACATTTTGTCTTTTTTACTTCATGGTTTATTTCTGGAATATCCCGATTCGTCCAATTAGCGTGCCTATTTTCTTCACGGTTCACTCGTTCTACGAATATGTTCAATCAAATCAGTCAAATATGTGAGACCACAAAAACCTCCGCCACAAGGGCAAACTTTTTTTCTTTAATGCTGTTCTCTTTTTCTACGCGTCTGTTTCTAGCCTACTAAATATGGTGTCTCTGGTCTAATAGACTACAGCAAGAAATTGAGAAGTTATTATAAGTTAAAAGCTTTACAAGTTTCATCACAGGGGCAGCATTGAATAGGAAAACAGAACAAAACTCTTCATGTTTCAGCTTATACTTGACCTGTTTTGAAATTTTTTTTTGGTTTTGTTAAAAACTTATAAGCAAACTTTTGAACACAACTAAATGTCACACTTACTAAAATACGTCATTTAGTGCCAAAAAAAATGAAATTCTGTGTAAAATGTCAAAATCAACATCATGAGGGAAGTTGAACGTAGTAGAATCAGAAAAATATTTTACACATATCAATTTCATACTTAACCTCACAACTGACAAAAAGGTAGGTTTGATAGTAAAAAGTCTGGGGAAACTGATGCACCCTAATATACGTAGTCTGCACTAGACAAAAACATTACGTGAGAAAAAAACATAGCAAATTTTACATTGTTTCTTTTTTTTATTTATTGTATTTTTCATACCAAAAGCAAACTCTTTAATCAAACAAGTCAAAATTAAACACGAGAGCTTCAGATAAAATCAATGGGTTATTGCCCATGTTCTAAATGATTTTTTTCGAGATGAAAAAATAAATAATTTCTGTTATACAGTAGTATGCCATAACGAAATAATCAGATTTTAGCAAGCATAGCCAGGGCACTACCTTTTTATAATCACCCATAACAAAAGACAGCTTTTAACCAAAGGCGATTGAATTTATGTCACTTTATTCTTCCAGAAAATCTCAGAAAAAATAAAGTTTAAAAATCACGAAAATTTAAGATCAGCCAGCCTCAGCCCAAGTTTACTGATTCTTATAAAAAAAAGTATCTTAGAAAAATTACTAAACAAAACAGAGAACAAAAACATTCAACGATTTTAGTTTGATTTTGATTATTTCGAATATCATCTGAGTTAGCAGGATAATTTACCCTCTTTAATGTTAATTTAGCACAAATTGTCATGTTTTAATTTAAGCTAGCACTGCCATTTGAGGCCAATTGATACAACAACACCAAAATCTAAGCATATCTTATCATTGTTTAATAAGCAACAACACAAATTTTGGAATTTTTTTTCGCAATGAAGTTGACATTATGCTCATCAGATATCAATAAAATTTGACATAGTTATGCCTAAAAATAACTTCATATCCACCAGCCACATCTTTTTCAATGGAACAAAAAAAAAAATTATAATAAAATACATCAACAAACTTAATGCTGGTGCTGCAGAAAAGCGAACACTTTGCAAAACAAAAAACAAAAAAACTCTAGCCAATAATACAGATACAGGATGGAAGATTGGTACTTCTCTGCTCAACTTCATAAGGTCACCATTTTGATACTGAACTCTTTCACACTTTTTAAAATTCCCTTACTCCTAAACCAACCCTTAACTTTGACTTCAAAGTTCAGAACCAATAGCTACTAAAGAAACTGAATTTCAAGCAAAAGGCTGAAATTTTTCAGTTGCAAATTTTTGCGGAGTACACCAGCAATGTCATTTTAAAGTATGTAAACAATTCAACATACACTAGGCCTAAATTAATGTTTGTTGCAAATATTACAAGCTGTGCTCCTTTTTAGAAACGAAAAGTGTGAAATTACATAATTGATAATAATTTCTCCCAATTTGAGATATAAATAAAACTAGTGCAGTTCAGCAAAATTGAAAAACTAAAAACGTACAAAAATTTGCTTTGGCTAGCTTTAGGTATACTTTAAATACCAACAACACTTGCTTTAAATTTCAAAAGACTTTAATTCCAAATTAATGCTATTGCTGAACCTAAAAGTTAAAACACAATTAGTTAGTTAGTTAGTTCTAAAAAGCAAGTTCAGAAAATGCTGCTCCAATATTTTACCATTGCCAATTTAGAAGCAACATTAGAAGATACCAACAGCTTAAATTGCCAAATTTAAACTGATAAGCAGTTAACAGTTTTTGAAGATAATCCAGATCTCTTCTTTGTTAGTGTGTTTCCACAGACACTGAATGCCCTTTCATTAGAGCACTCGAAGCAGGTACTGATAATATTCCAACTGCTACTCTGCTTAGTGCAGAAAATTGGCAAACCACAGATGAATGTAACCAAAACTTTATAAGATCTAACCCTCCATCAAAATGGAGATGCCTAAGTAGCTGCTCAAGTCCTCTGTTAGAATACGGCCCGTTGTGTTCCGATGTTTTTACTTTGTTCTGGAAAATCACGGACAACCAGTTTTGCAAATGGAAGTTGAACTCCAACAAAAAACAAAAGATCAAACAAGCGGTACTTTTCTTATATTTGGGTTTCAACAACATATTTTCCTTCATGATTATTAATGAACAAGGAAAAACATGACAAAAATACAAATGAATACATAGGTCCGCGAGATGATGAGTGGAGTTTGAATTCAACGATTTAAAAAGTGCTCGACAGCGTAGGCCAGAGCAAATATCATGACATGATAAATTACAAGTTAAAAACCTAAAATTCAAAAATTTAAATTCCTACAGTCTGTTTCATTCGTAATTGGGATCATCAAGGGTGTCTTATTCAAATTGATTGTTTGTTAGTTGACAAAATAACAAAATGTTAAGCATAGTGAACGCTTGCGTCACAGAAAATGAAATAAACTATAAGAAAGTACGGTATACGTTTTGTTGATGACGCAGTAGCGCACTCTCTTAAAATAATTTTTGGTTCCACAGTATTGTGTCATAACTATTTATTAATGAGAATAATGAACCACACCCTCCGCGACTGCCTATAGCTATAGCAAAGCCGAGCACCTTTTTTTGCAAGTCTCAGCCACCACAACAGCCCCCATCAAGCCTGTTTGTCATTGTAAACTTTTATAAAGTTGAAAAAAGTTAATTTATTGTATCGAAAAATTGATGCGACTTTGACTAAAAGGAAAAAATTTAACCACACTTCAATTTATTGCTTTGATATGGTTTCAAAGCAAGTTTGATAAATAAAATTTTCTGAAGCCATAGCAATAAATTTTTCCAAGTTTGCATCAAATTAGTTTACGCGGTGAAATAAAAATCTAAGTAATCGGTAAAAAAGCTGTTATGCTTTAGCAGTTTTGAGAATAAATTCAATCTTTTTTAAATTTTTTGTCCCAAGTAAAACTGACTACTGGCAAACAAAATACTTGAAGTAATTATAGTTAGGAAACTTTTCAAAATATATTTTTTGCCTTCATGTTTTTTTTCATACTACATAACAATAAGTGCACTACTAAAAGTCACTACAGGGCGAGCGAAAGAGCAGTACTGCTTGTTTTGAAGTAGTCTAAAACTCTGAATTCTATAGCTTTTTTACTTAAGAATAATGCGCAATTCAGAATTACAAATAAAGTTCAATTTAAATCTTCGGTAGAGAGCTTGACTTTATCAGCCATATTGCAGCAACAGACAAAATTTTTAAAATAGATATCATTTTCATTACACGCTAAACGTTTTCGACCATTTATCTGGTCCTCTTCAGAGCAAAATAATTACATGTTAACAGTTTAAGAACAAACTAGCAAATGAGCAACTTTCAAAAAAGCAATATAGTTTACCACAACGCAACAAGTAAGCAATTTTAACGTAACAATTGTACAAATTATGCAATGACATGAAGATAATATCTCGTATACATTCAGAAAAAAAACAAAACGCACACACACAAAAACATAATATTACAGTACATGTTAACCTAATAAACATTTAGCAAAAAAGATGAAACATTAGCATAGAGCTGTCTATTGAGTTGTGAGTTGTGTTTTTTTATGAGTAAAGCTTCTGGTATCTTTGTAGCATATTTTGAATTACAAGTGCGCAAAACTTTAAAACCATTCAAATCTGTATTGTTTAGCTTGCAGTTTTGGCATATTTCAAAGTGTTCACTTATTGCTGATTTTATGGTTTTGTGGTGCAGATGTTCCTGAATCCTAGTGCCAAGATGTCGTGTAGTCATACCAATGTATGAAATATTCGCATCACGCGAACAAGAAAATTTGTACACGACATTCGACAATAAAGGAAACGGAGTAGAACACTTAAGTTGAAAACACGATCCAGTTTTAAAACATGTATAATAAACATTAATAATGACATTAAATTTCGTTTTAACTAGAGCAAGTAGTCTTTTCGCAAACACTCGTGATGCTTTTCCAAAAAATGGTATTCCATTAGTGAAAAGAAAATCGGGTTCATATTTATCCGGAGGGTTGTTTTGTCGTTTTTCAAATTTATTTATGGTGCTATTTATATACCAATCAGGATACCCATTGTTGCGAAAAATATGGCGTAAACGCTTTAATTCCTGCACATACAATTCGGTACTCGAGCATATTTTCTTAGCACGATGCAGCAAGTTAAATGTTTATTAGGTTAGCATGTACTGTAATATTATGTTTTTGTGTGTGTGCGTTTTGTTTTTTTTCTGAATGTATACGAGATATTATCTTCATGTCATTGCATAATTTGTACAATTGTTACGTTAAAATTGCTTACTTGTTGCGTTGTGGTAAACTATATTGCTTTTTTGAAAGTTGCTCATTTGCTAGTTTGTTCTTAAACTGTTAACATGTAATTATTTTGCTCTGAAGAGGACCAGATGAATGGTCGAAAACGTTTAGCGTGTAATGAAAATGATATCTATTTTAAAAATTTTGTCTGTTGCTGCAATATGGCTGATAAAATTCAATTTATAATCCAAAATCACATGCAGATTCGAAACTTCTAATATTTTTGTAATAACCTGTTCACAACATCACAAATGTGACTCAAATAATATTTAATAGACTGTTGTAGTGTTGTACACATTTCTATATGGTTCTTCTTTTTTGTTTTATAAACAACACAGAACGTTATAGGCCTTCATATTCTGGGTGCTAAAAACGCAATGTTGAATTTATTCGAGAAATCGGTTTCTTTAAGGACTTAGCCAGAACACGAAAGAGGACGAAATTTATTTGAATCCTTTCGCCGCCCTGAAATGCAGAACTATACCAAAAACCGACAGTTTCTTTCTATCCACGAATGCACCCTCAAAATAAAATTTTGAAGTCTTCATTACGTAGTTTTTTTGCTTGTTTTACCTTTCAAAGATTTTTTCTACCAAAATAAGACAAGATTTTCTTTCCAGCGTCGGGTCTTGTGGTTGTCGTTAAATCAATGGACATCATTGTAAAAGTTAGTGATGTTTGCAAGATGCATTTTTGTAACAAAAAAAGGCAAATAAATGTTGTTACAGCAACTTTCACATTACGTAATTTTGGTTATATTGTTTTTGTTTTCTCAAAAAGTTTACCATGATATTGTTTGTTTACTCCAAATGTAGTTTTTGTTGGGAAATTCGGATACCCGTTGTTTATTATATAGTGTTTTGTTTTTTAGGATGTGTCATCGTTTTCAATAAGTTAGGCTTTTCATTTTACGTGTTTTTGAATGCATACGTATCTCGACGCCAAGTTACGTAGGTTTGGTCGTTTTCTCCTTACTTTTCTACGAACTTGGAAATTTACCAGGCGACTTGCCGCTGGGTTAGGTTATTTTGGGCTTATTTACAGCGTTTGCAAGCTTGTTTTTCCGGAAACATTTCCGTTTCTCCTCTTGTACTACACGAAATTGAGCACGTGCTTTTGGCCTAAATATAAGTCTGTGTGTTTCCTTTGGATTCAGTGTTGAACTGGAGTGTTGGACTGAAGTGTTGACTGTTGAATTATCGTTCGCCGTGCCCCAAAGTGTTGGTCTGCACGGCAGGTTGAGCTGATTTATGTTCTTGAATTGCTGCACTGGGCAGTCTTTTCCGAAGAAGTTTGGTGCTGTTCGATTAGCAGGGTAATCAAGAGCGGCTTCCAAGTCAAGAAGGACGAAGAGCCGCATTACGACGAGTTGTGAATTGGGTCGAAGAAGTTGATTGCGTCACACTCGTTTGCGAAGACAGAAGGTTGGTTGTCCTCGCGTTTTGGAACCAGCTAAGAATCGCTCACCTCTCATCGCTCTCCGCTACGTGAAGGAAGCGTAGTACGGTATCCCCGTTGTTAGATTGACGCCAGTTACCACTTTTCACTCAATCAAGGACTTTAGTCGATTCCTGTTTGTTTCATTGCCGAAGACAATTTGGTTCTCAGTTTGGACTTTGTTGGACTTTGGCCGTGGTTGGTTGAAGGAAGGTACTTTCTTTGACTCCTTTTCTCTAAAGTAAATTCTCTCTTTTTTGTAACTTTTTAAAGTATTTTTTTGTGATTCATAAATTCGGGGTTTGTAGTTGAATTCATAAATAGTGGGATATTTGTTGGGTTTAATTGCCGCCATTTGCTATTTTATATGTGTTTAGGATTATAATATTTGTGTAGGACTAGAATTTGCTTTGATTAAATTTGTGCCTTTTTTAATTTACTTTTTACTGCTAACGATTGAACCATGCTGTTTTAAAATTTGACGTAATTCATTTGTTTTCTTAAGCTTAATAGATTTCTTTGATTGATTTAACTTAGCTGTGCGTCGTGTTTTCTTGAGCAGAGCGCATTCTGAGACTTCAAAACCGCAAGTGTAAGTTGTCAGAGGACAACCGTAAATTACGATTACAAATGTCTTTGCACTATGATACCAACCATAAAATTAAAGCTTTAAAGAGCGAAGCTTGTTCAAGTTATAGCGAACCCTTGTTTTGGCTCAGTGCCCCTATTTTTCTTGCTCTAGCTGCGGCATTTTGCACTAATGTTCACTATACCCGTACATTTTGAAAGGATACTACATAAGATTCATGAGATGAAATGTGTTGTTATACGTACACAGTATTTTGATACGCCGCATTTTTGCAAATGGTTTTGCAAGAGCAGTAATACCAGACTAAGAATAAAACCTACTACACAAATTGTTTAGATGAACGCCCTTACTATTGGTCAACAGATTTCACCACTGCATGTAAAATTTCTTCAAAAAATCAATCAACTTATAATTGTGGACGTACAGCTACGTCTAGATAGGTTTGGAGTAAAACTCGTCATTGCGTAAATACGTTTTGAGTAAAACTCGTCATGTCGCAAACCTTGACGTAGAACGATATAAATAAAGAAAAATATTAGGTAGATTAATTCGCTCGTTTGCAAACTTAATGCTGTAATGAAATGACATGTAATCTAGGGATTCTCAAACTTTTGGTGTTGTGGAGCCCGTGAAGAGGTTGACCATTATTTACGGAGCCCCACGATAAATTTCCAAATTAAAAAAAAGCAAAAACGAAAAGCTTGCCGAGCCCCTAGGTTTCTCAAACGGAGCCCTGGGGCTTTGATTGGAGCATTTTAATAACCTCTGCTGTATTCAACCAAAATTGGTGTCTACACCCCCATTTTCAATGGTGGAGAATCCATTGCTGCAATTTATTTGAATGAATTCGGACACTAAATGGCACAATACGCTGTCTTGAAGCTCGAAGGTTTGCAAATTTTGAGCAAATCACACTTCAAATGCTGGTGCCCAGCAGGCCTACTGAGTTTGAATTTTTTTCCACCTTGTGTGCTTAGTCAAGAAAGATCTAAATTACATAGGCATTTTCATGAAACAATTGACACGTACTTATAACACACAAACCACATAGTGACACACAAAACACCAACAATGCATGTAACGCAAAATTTTAGTAAACTGATGGTAGAGTCGCGTAGTGATAATATTGATAGTAACATTCAACAACATTTACAATCGTATGAATTAAGTCTTCCTTGTACACTGCTATAATACAACAAATGTAACGATTGTTATACTTTATTTTTTACATGATTCATATAGTAAATTTAGGCCAGTTAGATTTTAGTCGCAAAAATTTGTATTCTTTTCAGTAACTACATTGACTTCGCATTGTAATAATTTTAGTTGCTTGAATGCCCACAGTAATCAAATATCATTGTGTACTGAGGTAAGTTTTAATTTGAAATTTGCTTAAATGTTGTACAATGTTGACAATGCATTCAGTGATTAATAGTTGTATTACGTGGAATGTATTTTCAATACTAAATCTTAACTCATGGGTGGAATGGTTTATAATTCATTATTACTTAGGAAAGCGAACAATTCATTTCTGTGGCTGTTCAATGTAAAAAAAATGTAGCTTAGTATGTAACTGGCAAGAAACTGTAATTGTAGACTGTAGAGGAGGTTGCTTTTTATTACCTTAGATATTTGAAATTTTTCTCAAAAGCAAAATCCTGCGGATGTAAAGCTAGTGGAGCTAGTTTGCCACAAATAGCAACTGTAGTTTTTCTTTGAGCCTTAGGAAAAATAAAGAATATCTAGTTCAAACTACCGGAGCTGATCGAATTTGAAAAACTAAAAGCAATAGTTGTACATAAAAACTGTTTATTTCCTAAATTTACTATATGAATCATGTAAAAAACAAAGAATAATAATCGTAGCATTTGTTGTATAATAGCAATGTACAAGGAAGACTTAATTCATACGATTGTAAATGTTGTTGAATGTTACTATCAATATCATCATTACGCAACTGTGCCATCAGTTTACTAAAATTTTGTGTTATATGCATTGTTGGTGTTTTGTGTGTCACTATGTGGTTTGTGTGTTATAAGTACGTGTCAATTGTTTCATGAAAATGCCTATGTAATTTAGATCTTTCTTGACTAAGCACACAAGGTGGAAAAAAATTCAAACTCAGTAGGCCTGCTGGGCACCAGCATTTGAAGTGTGATTTGCTCAAAATTTGCAAACCTTCGAGCTTCAAGACAGCGTATTGTGCCATTTAGTGTCCGAATTCATTCAAATAAATTGCAGCAATGGATTCTCCACCATCGAAAATGGGGGTGTAGACACCAATTTTGGTTGAATACAGCAAGAAATTAAGAAGTATTATAAGTTAAAAGCTTTACAAGTTTCACCACTGGAGGCAGCATTGAGTAGGAAAACAGAGCAAAACTTTTCATATTTCAGCTTATTCTTGACCAATTTTGAAATTTCTTTATTGGTTTTGTTCTAATTTGTTGTGGTATATAATTGCACTGGTATTATATTAAATTATCTTTGTATAATACTTAAACTTGTATGAGAAAGAGCAAAACTTTTGGAAAAGTTTAAATTTAAAAATGACTGTTACTAAAATCACAAGCATAGTTGATAGACCCTAAATGTGTAGTATTATCATATGAAAATCATTTTAGTACGTTTTCAGTTGTTCACTTGAGGTTTCTGGTAGGACTCAATTATTATAATGTTAGCTAATATCCTCTTAACCATATCGATTTAATAATCTTCACTTTCTACAGTAAAATTTTACTGTACGGTCACAAATTGAACTTGGACTGAAAAAGTGTCAGTTTGAAGTGTTGGAACAATATAACCAATCAAAATTGAACAAGAAAGTGACCTGATATACAATGTAAAACCCAGTGGCACAACTGTTTCAGAATCCAGAATCACATAGTCAAAAATGCCTCTCGTATAGTCTATGACGTATTGACAAGCTTCTTCTCCACGTGTTTGCCCTTAGTCCTAATTTGCATAAATAACTTCTTATCGTTGCGTTTCCGTGATGATCATCATGTGATATAACCTTTTTCTAGTGTTTCACACGTTTTGCGTCGGATCTGAGCTCATTCATTCTTTAATTTGGTGTTGAACAGTGCGCAATATTTTATTTTTGAAGGTTTTAATGCCTTTATGTTGGAAGTCAGCCGGGATAATTTTAGTAACAATTTGCTCCATTATTAAGTTGCCTTATATTATTTTACACACCACACCTTTAAATATAATAATCTAATCGACGGATTGTGGTTGTGGTCTTCTTCAGAACGGGCACTCGGCAGTCTTTGGAATTTGGAGTGAACACCCTTTGGGTTACCGCTATCTTCAACTTAGATTTGCTACGGTTTCGTAAAAACAACTAGCAACTAGATGGGAGCTTGCTGAGGAGCAACCCTTGAACGACCGACGCAAATATTTACAGATTTAAAAAAATAAAATAGCGCCCTAGCTTAAACCGTTCAAAAATTGACTTTGGAGGGTCCATTTGGAAGGTTTTTGGCGAGGTGGTACCCAAAAAGTATGTCAAGATATTTGTTTTTTAAACATCTACTGAAAGAAAAAAACAACAAAAAACTAGCACCCTAGCTTAAACCGTTCAAAAAAATGATTTGTGGGAGTCCATATGAGGAGTTCACGGGAGGGTAGCTACATCAAAATAATTGTCTGTTAAACATCTACACATACCAAAAAACTGGCACCCTAGGTTAATCGTTCAAAAAAGTGATTTTGGGGAGGTCGATTAAGGGGTCTTTGGGGGGGTGCCCCCAAACTATGCCAAAATATTTGTCTCTCAAATATCTACTGATATCAAAAAACTGGCACCCTGGGTTAAGCTGTTCAAAAAATGAGTTTTGGTGGGTTCATTTGGAAGAGGACCCCCAAGAAGACTGATACCCCCAAACTACGTCAAAATATTTGTCTCTCAAATATCTACTGATATCAAAAAACCGGCACCCTGGGTTAAGCTGTTCAAAAAATGAGTTTTGGTGGGTTCATTTGGAAGAGAACCCCCAAGAAGACTGATACCCCCAAACTACGTCAAAATATTTGTCTCTGAAATATCTACTGATATCAAAAAAAAAAACTGACGCTCTAGCTTGAGCCGTAAAAAAATTGATTTTTTGGGGCCCTATTTTGGGGCTTTTTGGGGGAAGTAGCCAACAAAATTTCAGGAGACAAAATGAAGTTTGAACCTTAACAACTTTGCACAAAAATTAGATTTCGATGTTTTGCAGTTTAGGAGAGGAAGAGCGTACAGGATTTAAGAAAAAAAAACGAAAAAACAAAACAAAAAGAAAAAAAACTCATCGTGGCCAAAAATGGGTTGGTAGGGATGAAAAAGTATCTAAAGACATATCAGATCTTTGCAAAAGCCTTTGACTGTGTAAATCATCAAAAATTACTGGACAAGTTAAATCATTATTGCCTAAGAGGTAATGCTTACAAATCGTTGAAGTCTTATTTGACAAACCAACTCCAGTGTACAATGAACAATGACAACCAAATTTCATCTACCCTTTTACCAATCACAATTGGAGTGTCGTAAGGTAGCGTACTCGGGCCATTTCTATTCTTGGTTTACATTAATGACTTGACAAATTCTCGCAAATCCCCAATTATGTTATATGCTGATGACTCAGTTTTGCTTTGTTGTGATTACAATATTCAAGATCTAAAAAAGAAATGCAAAAATGAATTTGGACTTCTCGAAAATTGGATAAACTCTAATCGCCTTGCTCTCAATTATTCAAAAAAACACTGCGTACTATTCCCAATTCAAGAACGAACAGAAACGATAACTTTCATATTAACACCCAAAATCAAGCAATTCTTCCCCAAAATGCCATCAGATATTTAGGTATCATGCTGGATTACAAGCTGATCTGGAAGGATCACAAGCGGCTTGTTGTTGAAAGGCTCTATATGGCCAGAGGAATCTTAAGTAAATTAAGGCGACATGCCACGCAATCGGTGTGGAAGTGTGTTTATTATAGTTTGGTTTACCCGTACCTTTACTATGGTGTCACATCTTGGAGAAAGACTGCTCCCAAATACACTAAGACTACACAGATTCAACAAAATTTTATTATTAAAATGAAAATAATTCAAGTTCCTTTAAATCAAAACTGCTGCCTATTTACCAGTAACTAAGTTTAATTAGAGAAATATTCAAATTTATCTTTAAATATAAAAATAAAATTCTCCTAAACTATTTTAAAAACTACCTTATAACTCCATCAGAAAACCATAATTATCCTACCAAGTTTGCTTGAGATAACAACTGGGCTGCTACATTCCAACACAAAAAGTCAACTTCAAAACGTTCAATTCAATATAATAGTTGCAAAATATGGAATGAATTGCCATTAGAAATTAAAGGGCTGCATAGAAAGAGTTATTTTATCTTTTTAAAAAGAGTAAAAAAAATTTATGTTGGAAAAAGAGACCCAATGGTTTCTTCTTACTGAAGAAAGCACCTTGAATTTCTTAATTACCGTACATACTCGCGGGTAGGTCGCAACTTTTTTCTCATATTTTTTAACAAAAAACACGGGTGCGACCTATCCGCGCGACATACCTTGAAAGTTTTCGGCTATTGCAAGTACCGTATTTTCCGGCTAATAAGCCGTTATAGACATGAATTGCGCTTGCGCTTGTGCACGCACATACCCATGCGACACAGTTTCATGCGCGCACACGCACATGCGACCGCTCAGCGTGCGTTGGATTTTCCCGCTTTGTTAAGAAAAAATGGTTTTTGCGATTTAAATGTTCGATTTCGAAGTTATTTGTATTTAATTTATTTTAATTTTTGAAGTTTATTTTAATTTTCGCACAGATAACTTCGAAAATTTATCTTAATTTTCGAAGTTATCTGTGCAAAAAAGATAGTGCGACTTATGTGCGAGTCAACGCTAAATTCAACTTTTTTAACACAAAATTAATAGTGCGACCTATACGGTGGTGCGACCTATAGGCGAGTATATACGGTAGCTGGTTTTCCTGGCTGAATAATTTGTGATGTTGGATTTACATAGACTCAGTTGTCCTTCGCCATCTTTTTTCTAACCGATCGAATAGTCTGCTGTTTAGTAGCATAATTTAAGCAGAATATTGTCATAGCTGTGTGATTGTATTTTTGTCCATGTGTGTGTTGAATGGCGTGTACTGTTAATTTAGTTTATTTATTGGTATTTCTTCCAAATTTGCTGCTCAATTTTTTATTTGTTCTAAGTAAATCGGGTTTGTGTGCGATGAAGATTTTATATTGAAGATGAGAGGTTGCCGACTCGACGACCTCACCTTTCTGGAAAGAGCCATAAGCTATTCCCAGGAAATATTATTTGTTCTCAGTGAATCGGGTTTGTGCGCTATGAAGATTTTATACTGAAGATGAGAGGTTGCAGACTCGACGACCTCACCTTTCCTGGAAAGAGCCACGAGCTATTTCCAGGAAATGGCTTATGATCTTTTCTCTCATTAAAAATGATTAATCTATAATTTTTTTGCTCCATTTTGCTGCGTGAGTTTGCATGCTTACTTATTTTGCAGAATATCTTTCTGAACAAAAATAAATGCCAATTGAATTGAATTGAGTATAACCATGTGAAATATTGTTTGCCGTACTTACGCTGTTTTTGAGTGAGACCTCTTTTCAAGTCAAACTTTTGGGGATGCTTTTGAGTTCTAAAGCCAAGGTCACGTGACCTATTGCCACGAAATTTGGCAAAAACATATAACTTATTAATCTCACACTGCTGTCAAAATTTCATGTAGTCAAACCTAACCGTTCTCGAGTTGTAAGCAAAAGTCTGAAACTTCGCACTCGTTCGTTTGAAAATGCTGAGTAAAAACAAAGGAACACGCAAGCGTCGGTCGTTCCAATGATGTGAGCAGTTCATAAAAATGCCTCTTTGTGAGTTCGGAGTATGATTTTTCAAAAAATCTGGGAGTTCAGAGTTACACTTGTCGGAGATTGGAGTCGGAATAAAAAAAGAGTGACTCCGCTTATCTCTGAACAAAAGGGCTAGTGCTGAAAACCGCTTTTCTGACCTCTTACAGTAGCTTCTGATGTAGGAATTGCAGCATTCGAGAATTGAAAAAAGTTGGTTTAGGAGGTAGAGCTGTTATAAGAGTGGTGCGTAGGCAATATTTAAAAGCTAGTTGGGGATCATTAAAATTAAGGGCAGTTATTTAGCTGAGCTTACTTGCGGAGTATTACTCATAAGTTAGGCTATATATGTCAAAGTAACTTGGCTGGAGCTATCTTTTGCTGAGCTGTTTGTTCTTCAGAGTTGCGGTTAAATAAACATTCCTTGTCAGCTCGCAGCTTTATAATGCCAGAGTTTTCCATGAGTCTGGTAGTTTGATTTGGGTAGGCATACTGCAATTGGCACAATAACAACAAAATTGTTGATTAGATTAATTTATCCTTAACTGTTGGTTGTTGGGGATTAAATTATACTTCAATAGCGTATAAGAATCAGTTTATGAAGTATATTAGTTTACTTAAAAAGCTGATTTAAAGTATTGGTATAAAGGCCAGGTGTAATCAGGATTCAGACACTGAATTAGCAAGAAAAATTTCAGTACAGTAGCCTCATAAGTATTTATTCTAGTTCAGAGCAAAAAAAGTCTGATAGTAATTTCTCTCACAATTTAATAAGTTAGATTGTCCCAGTAAGATACAAACCCTACTGTAACCATGTAACTGTAATGAGCAAATAATATTTTTAATCTTTAATTTGTTAGGTACACTATTTTAAACATTAGATAAAATTATAGTTTTAAGGGTATCAGTAAAGCAGTTTTCATGACTCTTCATACATATTGTTGTACTTTTAAATTAGTTCATTTTTTACATTTGCAAGTATGATTACAACAGTCGTAAAAATGGATTATACCTGCTGTGCACCAAACTGCTAAACTGGTTATCGTTCTAATAAAGAAAACAATTCTGAAGTAAAAATTAAAAAAAAAAGAAAAAAAGAAAACGGACCTAAAGAACAAATCCTCAAAAAAACTTAAATGTGGACAATTTGTGCAGAATTTGTGACAAGCATTTTGTTGAGGCAGTCCTTGAAACTATGATTAGTAGGATGGCCTTGTATCTGCAGCGGTAAAAGAAGAATTTATCGCATCCACATCTGTGCATAATCACAATATACGTCTCCACAAGAAAGAAAACTATTATTTTCCTCGTGTTAAAACATTATGTGGACAAAAAACATTGGGGTATAGATGCACTAAATTTTCGACAAATTTAGATCCTGCATTAAAAAATGCAACTTGGCTTACATTAAAAAAAACCTGAAAAATCAGCTTATTTGAAACTATGAGAATTTTTTTTAAAAAGGCGTACCGTAAATACCCGCGTATAGGACGATACCATGTATAGGACGCAGTGGATATTTGAACCTAAAAACAATGGAAAAACTGTGTATATTTTTTATAAAAAAGTATCCTTGGATAAGACGCACCTTGGTTTTTAGGTCAACTTCTTAAAAAAAAATGCGTCCTATACGCGGGTATTTACGGTACTTGTAACTAGCTATTATTGATCTTTCCTTTAAATTGATGTGTTTATCAATCAAAAGCTTGGGAAAACATTTAAGAATATAGCACAAGCAGTTGTATTTAGGAGACACCAGACTTACGCGTATTAACCGCAAAGGTTTATTCGGTGTCTCCTGGCCTTAATTTTTTATATCTGTGTTGTTGTTGTTTTGTAAGTAACTCGTTGGAAATTTGGCAAATAAATTTTGTTCTATTATTCCTGAAGTGAAATAGGCAGAACTAATTTAATAGTTCACAGAGACATCACGTCTTACAATCCTACTTCATTTGACAACACCTTAATGCTGTCTCCGCGTCGACATGGGTAATCATTTCAACCCCTAGTGACGCAGGTGAGGCGGAGCCCCCTATCGCGGGAGCATTCCCGTGTTTCGAAGTCAACTGACTTCATCATCAGTGTGAAGAGGAGTCGACACAATGCAAAGAATTTTGATCCCTGAATTAGATCCCTGACATAACTCAATCGGTAAATTTGAATAACCAAGCTATCGGTAAAGGCTAACGTCTTCATCTCGTAACTTCAGCTGCTAAAAAGGCAGACCCAATTTTTTTTCCCCACGTACTGCTCTGGACTCGAGTTTCGCGTAATACCAACGCTCATCGGCAGAGCTGACGTTCAAACCGAAATTCAAAAACTAAACTAAGCTTGACTGCAAACCGAAATTCAAAAACTAAACTAAGCTTGCCTGTAAACCGAAATTCAAAATCTGAGTAAACTAGCCCATAAAGTTAAAATCAAAATAGGATTGTGAAACATAATCGCAATTGTGACCATGGTAACCCGGAAAAAAAATTAACTCTGGACAGGGGACCAAGTGGGCTAATAGACAGGGATGAAAAATTAAGTACATAAAAAATTAAATTTTGTTCTGTTCTGGTTAATTCTGTTCTGGGAAAATGGAAATGAACCTGTTAAGTTGAAAGAGTTTGTCTGAAACCATTTGCAATTTCCAGTATTTTTCTCAATCTCCCAAAGTATTTGTCAAACAAATCACCAAAACGTTGCTGTTTTAGGTGTGTTCAATAAACCAACTGCTCGTTCTCTTAGAATTTTATGCTTAAAAAAAATCCTTGATTTGTCGGCACATCTAAGCTTGTGAAGTTTATTTCAAACATTTGGAAAATTATGTCTGTTATAACTCTAAAGAATGGTATATATTGTAAACTAGCATTTAGTTTATTAGTGAATGCTAAATGCAAATTACATATAAATAATGACAATGAACAGGATGTTTATGTTAGTTTGTAGTAAAATCATGAATCATGTATAAGGTGTATTGGTGTTTGAGCAAAATTAACTAGTAGTAATAGTAGTACTTTTCTTTGTCGCAAACCAACAACAATAACAACGAAAAACACTAAACCAGAAAAACGAAATAGCAACAACAGTAATATGTTGTACGTAGTTATAGCGCGCAGTCATTATTTACAGGGCGCACATGACAGAAATTTCCTCGCTCTCATTATTAACGAGAATTTTTTAAGAGGCGTTACTGAACGAAATACTCACTAAAGGCAAGGGGCTCTTTTTGCTCGAGCATGTGAAGCTCTGAGAGCTGTGGAACGTCATTTTCACTCGCTAAGTTGCTTAGATTGATTGCGAGATATAACTCGCGCAAAAAAACATCGCATTTTCCTCGTCAACTTAAAGCCGCATTTACACGGGCGACTTTTTTGCGTGCGATTTTTTGATAAAAATGGATCTGGCAAAGTTGCATTTTCTCAACGGCGGCTTTGATCATGATAATTGGGACCTTATTATTATTATTAAAGGGCAGCGGTGCAAGTGAATCTGCTACCATAAGGTAAAGTCCACCTTAACATTGCGTAGGCCTCATTTAGGCCCATTGCAATTATAGCTGCTAAGTTGCTGTATTTTGTTTGGTTACTGGTCGAACTCAGAAAGCCTTTCAGCTTCCTTTAAGTACGTGGCCAGTTTGTTAATGTTACATTTTGTTACCACATTGTAAACAGTGGTTTTGGTAGTTCCAAAATATTTAACACGAATATCTTGGTAAACTTTACAATTGCCTACATGATGATTTGGTGTTTCATCCTCTAGGCTACATTTTGGACACAGGGAAGACTCAGCACGACCTGTAGTTTTCTTGTGCCGCTGTAGATTGCAATGCCCAGTCAAAACTTGCACTACTCTATTCAATTGAGGCCTCTTAAGGTTAAGGAGACGTATTGTTAGTCGTGAAGACGTCCAATCTACAGTCTCCTTCATCCTCAAGCAGTCTTTCCGTTTATTCCACATAGATTTCCATCTAGCTGTGGACCAGTCCGTAACCGTGCTAACACAACTGGCATACGGAACTGTAATAAAAGGTTCAGGACCATACATTATTGATTTAGATCCTGATTTGGCTACATAGTCTGCCACTTCGTTACCATGTACCCCTGCATGTCCAGGAATTCAGGCAATACTGACGTGGTTTTGTTTGCCTAACTGATTTAGGCTTCTGATGCAGTTGAGCACTGTAATTGATGTTACAGTGCTCTTTATGAGTGCTTTGATAGCCGCCTGACTATCAACCAGCACAACAATATTTTGATTGTGCATTTTTTCCAAATGCAGGTTCTTTGCCACTTCTGAAATAGCTAAGACTTCTGCCTGGAACACGGTGCTGTGTATTCCAAGGTGGAAAAATGCTTGTTTTGGGGAGTTGTTTGGGTATTCTGCGTAAAAACCCGCCCCCACTCTCCCATCTAGTTTCGAGCCATCAGTGTAAACCCTGATAGTGTTGTGATTTAGAATGCTTTCAGATCTGATAGCATTCTGTTTATCCATGATTTGACATTCGAAGTTTCTCTCGAATACCTTTGTTTTCTTTACTCGGTCAGCTGGCATTTGCAGCAGAGGTAAAAATCTTCTAGCCTCATTGCAAATATCAACATGACTTTTCGTTTTCCCAAAGGAGCCAACGGGCTTGGCATGCCAGTGTCCACTCACAGAGATTCTGTATGACCCTCGCACTGCTTCGGCCAACAAGAATTCCTCGATGGGAGTAATGTTGAGCAGTATTTCCAGAGCACCGGTAGGGGTGCCAGGAAAAGCTGATGAAATCATTAAGCAAGCAAGTCTCTGTACCTTTGTGAGTTTCCTCACTAGGTACTTTTTGTTGAGACCGCCAGCCCAGGACACACAAGCGTACGACATGATTGGACGTATCACAGCTGTGTATATCCATTTCATAATAGATGGTTTTATTCCCCAGGTTTTACCCACAATTTGTCTACATTGCATTAATGCCGTAGTTGCTTTGCAGGTAATTCGGGTTATATGTGGTTTCCAAGTTAGCTTGCTATCCAGAGTAACACCTAATAGCTTTGCTTCCTTAGAAAGTTCGAGCTTTGAACCGTTCATTGTCAAGGAACCCAAATCTGGATTCCGTTTGTGAGTAAACAGTACAATTTCGGTTTTCTTGCTGCTAAACTGTAGCTCTTGTTCCGAAGTCCAGTTTGCAGCAATATTTATTGCTTTCTGGGCCATACCTCTGATCTAAAGCAGATCAGCACCAGTGACCAATATTGCTAGATCATCGGCATAGGCTTGAACATAAAAGCCCCTGCTACGTAACTCTAGCAATAGGTTGTTTAAAACACAGTTCCACAGAAAAGGCGAAAGGATACCACCTTGTGGGTTCCCCTTCATGACTTCCCTTTTAACTTTGTCTCCATATAGTTCTACTTGGACTGTGCGATGTCTTAGCAAATTCTCTACCAATGAGGTGAGAATCTCGGACATGCCCATCCCTCGCAGAGCCGTGGCAAAGCCACGGAAGGTGACATTGTCGAAGGCGCCGACAATATCTAGGAAAATACCCAAAGCCGGCTTTTTTCTAACAAGACATTGTTCTACACGGCGCACAAATTCATGCAAAGCAGTTTCCGTAGAAACACCTGCACGAAATCCATACTGCGATGCAGAAAGCTTTGCCTGCACGTTTTTGTCATCATTAATATGATACAGAATTAGTCTTTCCAGCCATTTCAGTTGGAAAGAAGTTAAGGTGATCATACGGAAAGATTTAGCTTCGAAATAGCTTTCCTTTCCGGGTTTGGGGAGAAATATACCTGTGCCTTCTTTCCATGCCATTGGCACATAACTGTGTCTCAGGCATGCTTGAAAAATGACTTGGTAATATTCTTTTAGTTGGTTCCAACCTTTCTGTAACAGAACAGAATAGAGCCCGTCTGGCCCTGGGGCTTTGAATGGTTGGAATTCGTTGATAGCTGCTTCCATACGCTCGAGTGAGCATATGCTTGCAATCATTTCAGTGTCTTCAGGTCTCACGAATGGGTTATCCACTAAATCAGACCTGGTTGTATGATTTTCTGTCTGCTGGCTACCCGGTGACAAGATATCTAGCAGATAGTTCATTGTTTCTAGAGGAGACTTTGTGATATCTCCGTCGTGTTTGATTACGTTGCTAACACGCACCGTTTCATTGTTTCGAATAATCTTAACCAGCCGAGCTGTTGCTGTTAGACTACTCGTACTCTCCACATAGCTGCGCCATGAATCGCGTTTCGCTCTTCTGACTGCTTTTTTAAAATTAGATAGGGCAAGCTTTTGAGCCATCCAATCATTTTCCTGTTTTGTTTTAATGGCTTTTTTCCAAGCTCGGCGAGCTTCTTTTCGAAGACTTGCTAGCTCAGAGTTCCACCAGATGTTATCTTTCTTACGAAGTGACTTACGCATCGGGCAAGTAGCTTCATATGATTTAGTTATAACTGAATGAACCTTGTTTACCAGCACGTCAATGTCTTCTATTGATGAAGGCACTGATACTGGTGGTAATATTCGTTCATTTAATTTTTGTTCTAGTTCGTTTACATACTTATTCCAGCACGTACGACGGACATTTCGGAACATTTTGGCTTTGATCATGATAATTGGGACCTTACTGATGGAAATAACTGTCTTAAGTTGTTTTCGTACCAATATTGTTATAATTGAAAACTTTAGAAGAGAATCGGTACTGCGGTAAAAAATCGCAGTGAGATCAGCTCCAATTTTGCTTTAAAAAGGTTTAGAATATCACTATCAGAATGGAAACAACTTGAGAGAGTCATTTTCAGCAGTAAGGTAACTGTTATCACAATGAGAACCATTATTGAATATATGCAACTTTGCCACATCCATTTGTATCAAAAAATCGCACGCAAAAAAGTCGCCCGTGTAAATGCGGCTTAACGAAGATTTTGAACCACTCTTTAAGCATGCGAGAAACCTTGTTTGGTTTAGAAATTTAACGGCAAAATGTTGAAAACTTCCAACTAAAGCAAATTTTTGATGAAAATTAATTCAAATGGTCGCCATGTTTGCTATTAAACGGCTAAGAAGAAAGCGATTTGCATTGACAACCATTTGCTGTTTCGATGATAAAAAAATATTGCGTAGCGCCAGTCGACAAAAATAGCAATACACTCTTTTTTTAAAACAATTTTCTGAGAACACAAAGATCATTTTTGTTTAAAATTTAAGAACAAATTCAAAACAAGGCCACCCTCGGCAGTAAAATAAACCAAAAACAAACGGAAAAGAGTCAAATCAATAAAAGAAATTAAAGTTTGAGCTGAATCAAAACGATAATTTGAGCTGAATCAAAAAGTTTGAGCTGAATCACAAAGTTTGAGCTGAATCAAAAAATTTGAGCTGAATCAAAAAGTTTCATTCTGCAGATTTAAAAAAGCTGTTAAAGCTCATTTTTTATCAAACTATGAAACCGATAAAAGCTAAAATAACAGCTTTCTATCAGCAATGCAGTAGTAATTACAGGAATCATAGTTGCATATTTATGCTTGAGTTCAACAATAACCTATTCTATTGCTTGAATGGCATGAGATGGTGCATTCATCTATCACACATTTATACAATACGTCATCTCTCATTTTGATGTGCCCTTGAATTATTAGTAATTTTTGCAGTAACTGATTGAGGTTGATATATACTGGTATTGGAAATTGTACCAGTACTAATGACATATTGGCAAACAATACAAAACAAAGCAAGGAGGTTTTTTTTCACTCCAATTGCCCACTTTAAATTCTATAAAACATAAATAAGCATTATGAACTTTATTAATTTTATTTTCTATCTAATCTGCAGTTACAGTATTTTTATTTTTTTATTTTTTAGTATGCTTAGAGTTAGAACAATTCTAATGTTGCCTTGCATTTTCTTTACATGGTGACTGTGAGTTTTGTGAATACACTGTACAAAGTGTACATATCTTTGCAACACTTTGTTTTAATTTTGCGTAAAATTTTTTATCATAGAAAGTAGCAGACTGAGAAAATCTAGAGGCTGTTTTTTTTAACCTTAACTTGGTGAGGTGGCAGTAGACTTAGATGACCTTTCGGTCCTTCGCTGTCTCCTCACCAAGTGACTAAATATCGCTTTCACTCTGCAAGTTTGTGTGTTGGTTTTAAAGGAATTGCATATTTCGATGCTTTGGTGATAGACCTCGAGGAAGTTGCAGTTTTTTCTTGTGATATGACGTCGCTTGGTAAATAAATAAATAAATATGATGATGATGATAAAATTTTACTGATTTTCTTGTGTTTGAAGCAAAATTAGAACTATTCCAAGATTATAAAGCGCTGTTGCTTTGCGCAAGCACTAAGAAATTTTTTTGGCATTTGTTCAACTTGAAAAAGCTTTTTTTTTTGCAATTTTACGATGCTGCAAAAGCAAGAAAAAAGGCTTCACTTAAGCAGATAGGGCAATAGGAATTAAATAGTGTTACAAGCATGGCCGCTAAAATTGACATCCATGATCCCAAAATTAAAAAAAAATCAAGAACAAATGAGGCTAAAAATCGGCAAAAAATTAAAAACAACCAGTTTTAACTCAAGATTTACCTGTTCTAAAAAACATTGACTCAAGATTTACCTGCACTTTGACATGTTTACTTTCGAAAAAATTTGAAACCTAAAGTTACTGTTAACACATAACTTTACCCACCAAGAATCTCAAGGGCGCTTTACATCATTTAAAAAATATTATGGTGTTGAGAAAGTTGTTCTTTTTTAACATTGATCCAAAAATATAATTAAATTCTGTCGTTTATTAACTAATTATTGTCAGTGGAGGAATTTGCTAACTTAGAATATTGACGCATGGCTCATAGTATTTTTTCCACTACAATAATTCCAGTACATACACTACGCTTAAACGCATTATTTTGAAGTAGAAATGCACTTGACGTCACAATGAGAATATTTATTGCGTACTAACACAGGTTAGGAACATCTCGCAAAGAAATTTGAACACGCAGTTTCAACGCATGTTGGGCGAGACGGTCCGGAAATGGCAGTTTGTCTACGAAGTTTGCTTGTTCGTTAGCACCTTTTAGCGAGCGAGAATGGCCTTTTGCGAGCTCGCTAACACGTTCTGTCATGTGGTCCCAAATGTTATTGAAGTATTGGCATGGTTGTTAAACTTACCGGATTTTAAGAGCTGCTACCATCCAGCCCTTGATTTGCATAAGCTTTTTAATAGTTTTCAATAATTTTGAGGTATGGTAAGTTGATTTTTGCATTGAAGGTTAGTTGTCATAAATATGCACTGTGTTTAGGTATTGGAAAGAAAGATAAAATGTATATGCCATTAACTTTTCCTTCAGAAACAGAATAGCTTAACTTATGCTATCTCAAAAAGACTGCCAATAATGCAGTTGATCCTTTCTTCTTGATTGTTACGTATAAAACTTTATTTTGAATTGTTATGGCTGTTAACTAATTCCAGAATGTTTAGCGAAGTGCTTGTATAAAAATTTTCTTCGTTTTATTGGCCTACCAACTAAACTCCCTTTGCACTTACAACTAATTGTTGTCTATCAACAAACCCAGTTTCATTTAGCTTCTATTCGTTCTGTCATGAGATGTGTTTTCTCTCGTTTTGCCTGGTGTTTTCGCGTTTACCCTTGTTTTTTGCAGATGAGATGCAAACTCGGTGACCGTGCAACTCTGGCCTTTTGCATCTCCTCGTCAGTGCGTGCTTTTTGCAAATCTTTTATATATTTATTACCGCGTATTATTTAAATGATATTAAAACACGTGAACTGAAACTGAACTGATTGGAAAGAATCTGGCTTTGCTGGACTTACTGACAAAACCTTCCTGGCTTGCATTCAGACGATGTCTGCAGTACCTGAACTGGAACAATATTTGCATGAAAAGTTTGGATTTCACCCAGCCACCTGAGTTTTGTTTCACTCAGCCAACTGAGGTGACCCAGCTCAGCCAACTGAGTTGACTTAACTCAGCCAACTGAGTTCTGTATTGCTGCCACTATTTTAGCGGTGCAATGCTATTACTCTTTACTTTCCAGGAGATGAAGGAAAATCAAAACTATTTGCTTGTCAAAACCAGTGCTCTGCATTCGCGCAAGCAATACTAACTGTAGCAAACAAGAGTGCTGTGAATCAAATTTCTACTTATGGATATCATAATTTTGTCCTCATTGTTCAAACTGTGGTTGACTGTTTTGCTGAAAAAATGATCTAAAGCATATAAATATTCCAAAGTGTGAGGACCCTGGTCGCTTGTAATGGACTTTGGTTTGTAATAGACCATTTTTATTTTTTGTGATTTTGCTTTTGCTGTCATTCAGGGTTGGAAAAATTATTTGTTTTGCTTTAATTACAATTACAATCTAAAGTTTTCTATTACAATTACAATCAGAATTATTTAAGTTCAAGTAATTATAATTCAATTACAATTTCAATTACAATTACAATGAAAAGATTTCAAAACATTGCGACCAATTCACTTACATACGAAGCCTCGAGCTTTGCTCATGTCAACACTTTGGATTTGTTTTGTATTCAATATCAGACCTATTAAAGCCCCACTTCTCTCTATCCTTGTTCTTCCATCAATCTTTGTTTAACTTTAATTTTTGCAGTACATAATTTCGTTTCTAAGCAATTGTCAAGTATGTTATTGAATTCATATTGTTTCCAGCAATATTATGGTTTTAGTTAAACCGCGATGTCATACTGCAATCATTTGTGCAAAAGAAAATAAGTTTTTACTCAATTAAAAGTTGTAAAAGTAACTACTTATGCGCTTGTAAAGTTTTTCCATTGTTGTGCTTACATGATTTTTTAACGACTTGCATAGTTTTTTCGCCTGATGAGACCCTTTAGCAAGGTCGAAACGTGTCGCGATAGCTCATTTGCAATTCTATACTCTATAATTTGTACCAGTATAAACATTTTTTTCGTATTTGTGATTGGCATTAAAATATGGCGCTGATTTTTGACAAACCTGATAATTTATCGTTGACTGCCTTGTGAGCGACCACTCTGTGTAGGTCCCCTAAACTTTTGAGAAGTTGGCAAGTTCTCACGAAATTTTATTTTTATTGAACAAAATATTAAATTTGAATTGAAGGTCCAGGGCTTCCTGGCCGTACATGTACTCCTATAACTGGTCAATTTTATGAAAAAACAAAAATCTCAAAGGAAAATCTTCGAGTGGATTATTATTTACTGCTAAAATATTGCAGGAGGCAATGTTCTTTACTTTTCCCCTATTTGGGCCAAATAAACCACATACAATTAAAATTCAATCAACACATTGCGAGACTTTTAACGTGTTTTGGACTTAAATTACAAGTAAACGAAGGATTAAACCATAAAATTTTTTTGATTGGCTTTCAAATGTTAAAAATCTAGTTCTTTCAAAGGGTTCTAAACACGCGCAAGTTGTGATTCAATGGCATTAAAATAGCTTTTTGTTTCAAAACATTACAAAAAAATCGCCTCCAGGCTCCTAAAGCCTCTGGTAAATGGGGGCGGAGCCCCCGTTGAGTTACATTAGCTTACTCAGCACGTCTACCAAGTTAGACAATTGCACTTTTTAGCTCTTAGTTTACCTCTACCTTTAGCAAAATCCTGGTTAATTGCCAACAACAGGCCACCGCTTTAGATCTTTTATTCTGCGATATTTTTGCCCCACAAAAAGTTCCTCTTTTAAAAATTTCTGATAACGTCATTGCCTGTGATTTGTGGTTTGGCCACCTCCCCCCAATCAAAAATTCTGGCTACGCCTATGGTTACAATGGTTACTTACCACCGGCTACAGTCACATTTGACGTCATAAGCCTATTCTATGTTAGGCTATTTTTTGGCTTAGAGTTACCGATGTTGGTTAGAGTAGGTGTTAAGTTTAGATTATGAATATGATTAATCTTTATCTCCAAAACTAACTCTAACTATTCCTAACCTACTTTGATGTTCGGTTTATGACGTCAGATGTGATTATAACCGGTAGAAACTTTTAATATCGATTTGCAACCGTAGGAAAATTGAGATTGTTCAAGCACATTTTGTTATCATCTATCTTAGTGAATAACATAGTAATTGTAATATTGAAAATAGGCAGAAAAATTTTCAACTACAATGGCAATTTTCGACCTTTGAAAATTTTTAACTAGAATTACAATTACAGCAAAATCGTGTAATTAATCACAATTTTGTCAATTACAATTGTAATTTTTCCAACCTTGCTGTCATTTAGTGTATATGAATTCCATGTTGTGTTTCTACTTTGCTCGAAGTGCTTTTAATTAATCGTTGATTTGTTAGATAATAATTATATCTTAATTTTATCGTAGTTTACTAAAATAATCTATTGTTGCTCTTTTAATTGCAAAATCTATCATAGGTTGGCATGCAGATTTTTGTTAGTCTGCTATAAAATTATCTAAAGCGCGAAGATGCAGCATTTGCCAACATTTTGCTCTAATTTACGATTTCGTAAATAACATGCGTTCTGTAAGTTTCGCATTCCCGTTTTGTCTAGGTATTCCTGATCTCGAAACTTCAAGATTTCATTATTTTGTATTAAATAATTGCATTTGCCGAGAGACAGTCTCTGTCAAGAAATAATGATTACCACAATCATCAAGACATGCTTACCGCTAGCAAGAATTAGTGGAGAAATTAAAGGTTTGCTTTCTCCTTCTGCGCTGTAAGCTTTGATTCTGAAAGAGTATTTTAATCCCTTCCTCAGTTCTGTCGACGTGAAAGACAAATCATCAGCACCGACCTAAAAGGCAAAATAATATTTTGATAACGTGTATTCATTGTACCAGCCGGTGGCCATGGGTGTTTTTTGCCAAATACAAACAAACAATTACAAAAAACAATTATCTGAGCGTTATCATGACAGAAAACAATACTACATTACAAGCAAGAAAGAGCAGTTTCTTAGTTGCAATCTCAAGTGTTACAAAACTGCTGACAATAGTACATATTTTAATAATGGAACTAAAAGGTAAAAATAGCAGAAGAGTATGATGTAAAACTAAAGAAGATTCATTCTGCAGTGATAGATTATAAAAGAGTGAAATTTTTTTGTAGTGTAGGAGATTGTAGTAATTTTTGTAGTAATGATCAAATTATACTGCGCTCTGGTATATCTTCACGTATTACATGAGGCTGAACCAGTTCACTCTCACTACATAGTTACTAAATATTACCTAGTCTGAAAGCGCTCATGCATTTATACTTGTCACTTACTCCACCTTATGAGGTGGAAAATTTGCTTCAAAAATAATTGGCGGCAATGCAAAATAGTCTGAAAAATGGCCGATAGGTGCAAAAATAGTTGTAATTTAAGCGCATACGGAAAAACTTTTCAGTAATTTTGATATTTTGCACTTTTTCAAACTTATTCCTGCCATTCGGACACAAAACTAACAATTTTTTCAAAGTGAGTGTTTGGTATTATGCTGTTTCTGAAGCCGCTTCTTGGCTAAATAGAATAGGCTACAGCAAATTGGGAAAAAAGCCTCACCTTACGGTTTTGGCTGCCTAGATTGCTTTTAATGTATGTGTAGGTTATAACTATGTAAACAAATACGTTTGCAATTGCACGTCATCATCAAGCTGATATAGGCCTTTGTGGATGTGCAAATTAAGACAACAAAAAAACTCAATGAAAACAAACAAGGAACTGTAAAATATGATTCAAGAGAATCCAAGCGTAATCGTTAAATCCTAGATCGAAGTAAATTAGCAGCGCAACGCGTACAACAAGGATGGCAGTACGCTATGGTACGCCTAAATTTTTGCTAAGAAGTACGATACGCTGGTACGGTACGTCTTTTTTATAATGGTACGAGTACGGTACGTTGTTACGGTAAGCCTTTTTTGTAATGGTACGGGTACGGTATGTTGATACGCTATTTGAATTTGCCCACTAAGCGTTTGATGTGCAACGTGCGGCCGTCAATGAAGATTCGTGCGACCGTGCCCGGCGTGCACGTAGTCTAGGCTATTTTTAAGTAACCATTATAACCTCTTAATTTGTCATTAATTTTAGAGTATAATATCACAAGTCACAGTATAGGCGTGGCCGGGATTTTTGATTGTGGGGGGCAATCTACAAATTACATGCAATGACGTCACCAGAAATTTTCGAAAGAGGAACTTTTTGTGGGACAAAGATGTCGTAGAATGGAAGATCGAAAACCGTGGCCTGGCTGTGCATTTAACCAGGATTTTGCTAAAGGAAGAGGGCTTAGACCAAAAGTAAAACGATTAAATCGGGAGACGTGTTGAGTGAAGTAGTGCAACTCAAACATATCCCAAACGGGGTCTGGGAACGGAGCCCCAGCCGCTGGAAGTTCAAAGGGGCTCTGGGGGCGAAGCCCCCAGCCGCTGCGCAATTTTTAGTAATTGTTTGGAAAAAAGCTACTTTAATGCCATTAAATCACATTTCGCACGTGTTCAGTGCCATTTGAAAGAAATAGATTTTTAACATTTGAAAGCCAATTGAAAAAATTAAGTTGTTCAGTTCTTCTTTTGCTTGCAATTTAAGTCCAAAACACGTTTAAAATCATGCATTTTGGAGTTAAATTTTGTGAGTGATTTGGCCAAGTTAAGGGAAGTAAGGTACATTGCCTCCAGCAAAATTTAAGCAGTTAACAATGATCCACTCGAAGACTTTTCTGATAGATTTTTGTTTTTTCATGAAAATCACCAGTTTTGGGAGTACATGTACGGCCAAGGGGCCCAGGCCTTCTCAATTCAAAGTCAAGAATTTGTTCAATGAGTATACCTCCTATCTAATTCTTTTTCAAAATTTGCATCGCCTAAAAATTGGCGAGGTGAAGGTGAATTGTTCGTTTTGAATAATGGCACAATAGATGGTTACGCCATATATTAATCATGTTATTGCCCCGGGCCCCTGCAGTGCCGTTGCCAGAGCAAACGAGGTGAGGGGGCACTAACCAGAAGTAGGGGGGCACTAAAACTTGCATGTAAAAACTGATCTTCAGATCTTGTACGATCATAATTATGCGCAGTTTTAAAAGAATGTCGGCAGTATTTTGTAGCTCGTTTTGTCTGTGGCCCATAATCGCTTGAAAAATCTGTCTACAGCAGTGAATGCTACCAAACGTGTAACTGGGATTTTGATAAGAGAGGTAAACCCAAAAAAATTGTTTTTTTCAAAAAAATCTGCCTGATTCGTGCGGAACAAACTGATGCAACTCGTGCGGAACAAACTGATGCAACTCGTGCGTGTTACAGAAGAGCATTGTTACTAAATATGTAATGATTGTGAACGGAGGCCTGGGGGTGAAGCCCCCAATTTCTGGGCAATTTTAGCAATTTTACAGCAAAAAATAGCAATTTTAACGCCATATTAATCACATTTTGCACTTTTTGAAATCATATAAATAACTAAATTGCTAAAATTCAGAAGTCATTTCCATAGGTGGGCACAAGTCCGTTAATTGTTAATCCGTTAATAACGACGCTAACTTTTTCTTGAACTCGTTAATCCGTTAAAAAGTTTTTTCATGTTAACGGACTAAATTAACTTCCGTTAAGCTCTGTTAACGGACTAAAGTAACTTCCGTTAAGTTCTGTTGACTTCCGTTAAGGTTTCTATCGTTAATATCTTGCACCATTCATTCATCGTACCGGTATAAACCAGTTTGCACTGGTAGCACTTGTTGCGTATTAGCACGAGTTTTATAGAAGAAAGCGAAGAAAGGAGCTCTTTTTTGTGACAAATAATAAGCTGCAGCCTCAGAGGTCTATTAATTATCGCTGTTCGATATTTCCAAAGATTTTCCGATCACAGCTTCGTCAGTGCATTTTTAACTTACTTCTATCTTGAAATGAGATTAGACTGTAAAATGTAACTTCCAAAACACAAAAAGACCACCAGAGCAACAAATATTTCCTCACAATCTGCTCAACAGCGTCAATACGTGTTCTAGAAGCGAGTGAAGAAAAGGAAATGTAAATTACATGCAAAATGTTAACGAATTAACGGACTTTATTAACTTCCGTTAATTAAAGCTGAAAATAACGGATTAACGTTAACGGAGGTGTGAAGTTTGTTAACGGATTAGTGGTTAACGAAGCTAACGTTTTGCGTTAACTTGCCCACCTTTGGTCATTTCAAAGAATTAAATTGCGTAGCACTTTCAGCTCCCCCCCTTACTTCAGGTCAAGTCTAAAACACGTCAAACGCTCGTGTTTTGAGGTTAAATTTTCTAAGTGGCTTGGCTAAGGGGGGTTAAGCTCCTTTACCCTGGTTGCGACACTGACCGCGACCTCAAAGTTTTAAGTGTGTTCTAAAAATCAAAACAGCTGGTTTTTGAAAAAAAAATGTTTTCACGTATTGTTTAATGTCATAATCACTAACGCAGTACCGGCAACGATTCTGCTGGCTTACATCTCTCTTCCGCGACACATCCGTAAAGGCATGTAAATAAGACGGACTATTGCGTCGCATTTATGTGCAGCAGTTGGTTGCCAGCAATTTCGCAAAGCATCGAGAAAACGTCAAAGGAGAATTATATTTGAACGTAATTTTTCCTTTTCCCATCATTGTTTGTTGTCTTGTCGTTGCGTGATATTCCAAAAACAATGTTTTGAGTAAACCAAAATGGGGGGCACAAGCAGACGTTAGGGTGGGCACGGTCCCCCCTGGTCCCCCCGTAGCGACGGCACTGGGCCCCTGGTACTTTGAAAATTTTCGCAACGTCTTCGCGCCAAATATAGGTGACGACCAAAAAAAGTATTATCTACTGAGCGCGAAGTCCCTGGCACTGTGCCGTATGTTAAATCCGGCCTTGGTTATCGCATTACACTCATAAAAAGGTTAGATAAGGGCCTGAGGTTGCAACCGTTAAAACAAAAGCCGTAATTTCACCTGGGTTATAGATTTAATTTGGTTGGAAAAAATTGAATTAAGGGGGCCCGGCTCCCCTGGTCTGAGTACGACAATATTATTGGTTATTACTTTTGTACCGTGTGCCGCTCTATGCGAAAAATGCTAAAAGAAACTGAAGAAACAACAGGCGTTTTTGTTACATTTTTATCATGGGTGATATTTTAATTGGGGGGGGCGGCCCCCCTGCGCCCTTCTTGGCTACGCTAATGAGTCACAGTCACAAGTGTGGCCAATTGTGAAGTCATAACTATTGCCTATAGATGCTACTAGCCTAGCGCTATAGCGGCATGTCACATATTGAAGAAAATTTTGAACGGAAACAACTGCGACACTTTGGCGTAATACGCAGTGGTTAAAAATCCCAGACTTTTCACGCATTGCGCTGGCTTTTTGTATGCAGAGGCAAAAGACAGCTGAAGCCGACGCTAAATGTGTAAATTGAGATCGCTGATTTGTTGGCTAGTGATTTCAAAGTCAGTTAAAGTCGCGAGTAGTTAAAAGCAAGGAGAGCAATACGGTACGGTACGCCTCAATTTTTGCTAAGAAGCACGGTACGCCTTTTTTGTAATGATACACGTACGGTACGTTGGTACATTACGCTTTAAAATTGAACAGAAATACGGTACGCTGGTACGGTACGGTTCAAGGTGCGAGGTACGTAGAACGCAAAATCTGAACGTACCGTACTGTACTGCCATCCTCGGCATACAGTATTGACGTATCCTGGTACCGGTTTCTCCAACTGCAAAGTTTGGCTGTTCACTCAATTGCAATGTATGCTTCTGGTTAATAGCAAAGCACAATGTAGTTTAAGTTCATCAGCTACTTTGAATATCATCAGACCGGTTCCGAACTCGCAAAGAGTTTATGTTTAGTTTAGGATGATCTACGTCGATAACTCGCGTTTGACTTTGTGCAATGCAGTATCGTATATTGCATTCTCTGCGTACCTACAACTAGCCTAACTACCGGTAGGCTATGTAGCATTCGAATTTGAATACAGTATAAAGTTGCTGGTCAATTCCCATTTGAAAATGATCTTCGATCTGCTTGCAAGCTGGCAAGTGGCAACACTCAACGTTTTCACATGAGATTCAATTGTTACTACTGCAGTGTTGATATCGTATTGTCAGTAAGCTTATCATACCAGCATTGTTGGATAATTTCTTTTTACTCTTCTTTATTTTGTAGAGTAATTTTTTACTGCTATTTTTTTCGATGTTGCATCATTGCTAATGCTATACTTTTGTTGACAGATTTTTGTGACTTTTATTTTGCCGTATGTGTTTGTGATTATGCCATGATATTGATCCTGTTAGGTGAAAAACGTGGCATTTATCTCTTCGTTTTTCTGTGAAAACTAGCTATCTATTGCAATTATTAACTTTATTGACATAGTTGCATATTTATGCTTGAGTTCAACAATAACCTATTCTATTGCTTGAATGGCATGAGTTTGGTGCATTCATCTATCACACATTTATACAATACATCATCTCTCATTTTGATGTGCCCTTGAATTATTAGTAATTTTGCAGTAACTGACTGAGGTTGATATATACTGGTATTGGAAATTGTACCAGTACTAATGACATATTGGCAAACAATACAAAACAAAGCAAGGAGGTTTTTTTTCACTCCAATTGCCCACTTTAAATTTTAAAAACATAAATAAGCATTATGAACTTTATTAATTTTATTTTCTATCCAATCTGTAGTTAAGTATTTTTTTTTAGTATGCTTAGAGTTAGAACAATTCTAATGTTGCCTTGCATTTTCTTTACATGTTGACTGTGAGTTTTGTGTATACACTGTTCAAAGTGTACATATCTTTGCAACACTTTGTTTTAATTTTGCGTAAAATTTTTTATCATAGAAAGTAGCAGACTGAGAAAATCTAGAGGCTGTTTTTTTTAACCTTAACTTGGTGAGGTGGCAGTAGACTTAGATGACCTTTCGGTCCTTCGCTGTCTCCTCACCAAGTGACTAAATATCGCTTTGACTCTGCAAGTTTGTGTGTTGGTTTTAAAGGAATTGCTGTTTCGATGCTTTGGTGATAGACCTCGAGGAAGATGCAGTTTTTTCTTGTGATATGACGTCGCTTGGTAAATAAATAAATATGATGATGATGATGACTTACTTTTTTTCAATTACAGTAGCACCGGTACATCGTTTAATAAAAGATTAAATGAACAACGTAATGGTTTTAAGTTTGTCCATGCTCCAGACCAAGGATGGCCGTACGGTACCAGGCCGCCAGGATAGCGTGACTGGGGGGGGGGGGGGGCAGAAATAAATTTTTTGGGGGCACGAGAAGTTTATTTATGTGAATTCGAGAGGGCACGGGGTCACGAGAAATTTATCCTACTCTGGATCAAATCAACAAGGTGAAGACCAAAAATTCAGAGGGATTTTCCGGCTGAAATCAGAAATTCAAACGTTTTTTCCGGTCGAAAACAAATGATCTCAAAGAAAAAGAAAAAGATTTTCACTGAAATTCTAAGGGATTTTCCGGCTGCAATCAGAAATTCAAACGTCTTTTCCCGTCGAAAACAGGAGATCTCCAAAAAAAAAAGGTCTTTGCTGAAATTATAAGGGATTTTCCGGCCGAAATCAGAAATTCAAACGTTTTTTCCGGCCGAAAACAGGTGATCTCCAAAAAAAAGGTCTTCATCCCATATGTCATGAAATCCGGTGTCAGTCCACAAAAATACCGGTGGCAAACACCAATTTGGGCCTTGATTTGCACTCCAGTAGCCCCGAGCCTGTTAATTTCTTCGGGGCACAGTCCTCGCTTGGGGGGGCACAATTTTCGTTTGGGAGCACAAGCAGTCATTTGTGGGGGCACGACCCCGGAATGCTTCCCCGTGGCGCCGGGTCTGTACAGTACGTTCAAAATTTTTGTACTACGTACCTCGCACCTTGAACCGTACCGTACTTCAGTTTAATTTTTGAAGCGTACCGTACCCGTACCATCACAAAAAAGACGTACCGTACTTCTTAGCAAAAATTGAGGCATACAGTTTTGACGTCCGTAACGTACTGCCATTCTTGCTTTTAACTACTCGCAACTTAACTGACTTTGATCTCAATTCACACATTTAGCGTCAGCTTCACCTGCCTTTTAACCCTGAATACAAAAAGCCAGCGCAATGTGCGAAAAGTCTGGGATTTTTAAACCACTGCGTATTCAGCTAGTGTCGCAGTTCTTTCCGTTCAAAAGTTTCCTCAATATGTGACATGTCGCGATAGCGCTAGATTTGAAGCATCTATAGACAATAGTTATGACATCACAATTAGCCATACTTGTGACATAATAATAAAATTGTAACAAATCAAAAGGCTATCATGATAACTTGAGATATATAGTCTAGACTATGTGCATGCCGGGCACGGTCACACGAGTCTTCATTGACTGCCGCACGTTGCACATCAAACGCTTAGTGGGCAAATTCAAACAGCGTATCAACGTACCGTATCCGCGCCAATACAAAAAAGGCTTACCGTATCAGCGTACTGTACTTCTTAACAAAAATTGGGGCGTACCTTATCGTACCTACGTACCGTACTGCCATCCTTGCTCCAGACTCCATAGGCAATTCAAAGTAAATATTGTGTTATTTTATGAGTTTTAAGAATGAAGATCTTGCTAATTTCTTGAGCGTCGCTTAGACTAAATCAGCAACTTTTGAACCAGGTCTATCCACTGGGCGTAAAATCCTGAGCGTATCCTTTGTTTATTTTAACCGATTGGCGGGTTGTACGCAGGTAAAGGCGGTACGCCGGATGTATCTAATTTTTTGTTTAAAATAAGCGAAATACGCTTGTATGCTCACGATTTCACGCACGATGTAGTCCAGGTCTAAGTAATGGTGCTTACTTTCCGGCCTTTAGGTCAGTTAAAGATGTTGTCTTAAGTTGCAAGTGTCACAGTGTTGATGGAGCTTTCATGAGGGTGGTATGGTATTGCAATGCGTTAGCAGCCAGTACTTAAATTGTAAAATTTTGCATTGGGGGACGCTTTTGCAGCCTTGATCAAACGCACTTGGCATGCGAAAGTACTTTAGCGAAAATTACGTAATTCCATCGCCGAAATTGAACGAACACCAAAAAAAGGTCTGCGCCGGAAATTGGTGTTTTTTTGCCAAATTTAGGTGAAGAATTAGGTCTTTTTCGTCTGATCATCCAGCGCTCAAATCTCGATGGGGGACACCTAAATTTCGATGGGGGGACACCTAAATCTCGATGGGGGGACACCTAAATGTCGATGGGGGGACGCTAACTCTCGAAGGGAGGACGCGTACCCCCTACAATTTAAATACTGTTTGTAGCACCACCGAACATTTTTGTCATAAACCGCCACTGATTTGAAACCTTATATGATTTCTTTGTCGTGAATGAAACTCTTAACAGCAATAATCCTAAAACTTTGAACGTTTTGTAAATATTTTCGTTACGTCAAGATAATTTATTGAAAATATCGAAAAATGTTGCGTTTCTGTATCTTGCATATTACTTTAAAGAAGGACGAATCCAAAGCAATATCCAACATATATAAATAACCAACTGTAAAGTTTGAACTAGTACGTCAACAGTGCTGGGCACCGCAAGTTTTTTTTTAAGTACGCAAATCCGCAACCGAATTTCAATTTTCTTAATCCGCAACTGCAAGTCCGCAATTGGACGTTTAAAAGCTTAGTCCGCAACCGAAAGTCCGCAACGACGTTTCAGAATTCTTGAATCCGCAACCGCAAGTCCGCAACTTCGGAATTCTTGAAGTCCGCAACTTCGCAATTCTTAAAATCCGCAACCGCAAGTTCGCAACTTCTTATGAACCGAGTAGAAGAGTTTTGCAATCAACCACGTCCCGAAGTGATCTGCTCAGAGTTGATGGGCAAAAATAAGTCAAAAGTTGTGACTTGTGGGAAGTATAGCAAACGTATGGTGGATGCATTCCACGCAATAAAAGAAATTACTCACAATCGTTGATTGTAGTAAATGTACCACAGCATGACTTGTTATTAAGCTGCTTTTTCGGATGGCAAACTTAAGAATTGCCCAGCCCCTCTTTCTTTCAGGTCCAAATCAAAACAGATTTAAAAGCTTGTAATGTTGGTTAAAGTTTTTAAGTGGCTTGGCTAAGGGTTTGTAGCCCCCAGCCCTCGTAGTAGCGCTTCTGCTTATACAGTAGGTGTCTAAACTGCATGGAAGCATAGTGCACAACCCACCGACGAACCCTTAAAAATGCTACAATGAAGCTAGGGATTCGGAGATTAAAAGCCATTGAATTACAGTGAGAAGCCATCAAATAGCAAAGCAAAATCCGCATTTCCACTTGCAACAATATATTCTAAGAAAACAATTTTTTTCGAGGCAGAAAAAGGCAAAGGCAGTAGAAGTCAAAAAAACATCCATATCACTAATCGTTCTGCTAAATTTTTAGTTCCTAGTTTCAATAAATACTCTAGGAATGAGATAACCACACGCTTCCAGCAGTGCCGTCGCCAGACCAAACGAAGTGAGAGGGCCCTAGCCGAAAATGGGGGAGACACTTTAAAATGGACTGAGCTTTTGCACATAAAAACTGATATTTTAAAGCTACAATTTTTTATTCATCTTTGAAAAAAGAGACATATAGGCCCGGCAGCGTTTATTAGCTCGTTTCGCATGCGGCCCGTATAATCGCTTGAAAAATATGTCTGCAGGAGTGAATGCGACCAGAAGCGCAACCAGGGTTTTACTAAGAGAGAAGGGGGCTTGAACCAAAAGTAAATGTTTTTTGCACAAAATTGTCTAATTTAGGTCCCGTGCAGAACCAACCGTTGCTACTCAAGCGTGTAACAAAGGGGCAGAGCCCCCAGCTGCTGGGTGATTTTTGCGATTTTGCGGCAAAAATAGCGATTTTAACGCCATTTAAATCACATTTCGCACGTTTTAATACCATATCAATGATTACAGTAAGTTGCTAAAATTCAGCAGTCATTGAACGATTTAAATTGTCTAGCCTCTTGAGCCCCCATACACTTCAGGTCAAGTCCAAAACACGTTTAAACGCTTATTCTTTTTTGATTATATTTTCTAAATGACTTGGCTAAAGAAGACTGATGACCCCTTAGTCCCTTCCCCTTAATTGCGCCACTGACTGCGACTTAAAATAAACCTTGAGTGTGCTCTAAAAAAAAACAGCGGGTCTTTTAAAAAAATGTTTTCACGTATTGTTTGAGGTAATAATCACTAACGAAATACCGGAACGCTTCTGTAGGCATACATCCCTATTCCGCGACACATCGGTAAAGGCGTGTTAATAAGACGGATTATTGGGTCACATTTATATATAGCAGTTGGTGGCCAGCAATTTTGCAAATAATCGAGAAAACTGCAAACGAGAATCATGTTTAAAAATTATTATTCCTTTTCCCATCATTGTCTGTTGTCGTGTCGTTACGTGATGCTCTGAAAAAGCATTCTGAGTGAACCGAAATCAAGGGGCACAAGCAGTCGTTAGAGGGGGACGGCGCCTCTTGCCCCACCGCAGCGACGGCACTGGCTACCAGTACAAAAAATGATACCCCAGTGGCTAATTTTGTGAACTCACGGTAAAAAACAACAAAGCCATACTTTGAACCAGGGCTGCAAATTCGAACTTAAACTCAAAAAAAGTCGGTTGTTTTGCCGAACTTGAAAAATAGTGTCGACTCCAATTTGAATCAGTTTAGACCCGCTTCTAAAAGCCTGTCTCGTCGCGCGCCGTATCCTTCATATTTCTGCAGACCTACCACACTTTGGATGTAAATATAACAATGTTATTCCTCACAGAACACCAAAAATTTCAGTCATTCAAAGAAGCACGGCAAAACAAGAAGTCAATTATCAGCTAGCCAAATCAATGTCAATTAACTAAAATTTACTAGACCAAAATTTACGATATTGATTATATTAACACTATGCTAGACTATACTTTTAAAAAACTGCTTCGACGTCGCATTATAGACATAGAAACATCAGCACGTTAACATTTTACATAACCAACTTACTACACAGTTAACTTGATACATTAAACTACGAAAATTTGAGACACCATATCACTCGTGTTGTCGAAGACTATCTAATTTGAGCTCTAGTTGCAGACTTAAAAGATTATGAGATTACAGGTCTAAAAACAATACAGTTAAAATTACCACAATGACAGTTCTAGAAGATTCTTAAAACAAGCACAAAAGGGGGTTCTAAAATGTTATAAAAAATTTACCAGCTATTTTCATAAAAGATGAGAACGCGGGATGATTCGTTTCTCACGTTACCAAACAGCATGTCAACAAAAAGAAAGCATTTTTTTTGCGAAGAGGTATATTAAAACTCTGGCCTGCAATCGTCAAAAAACATCTTAATTGACTTATTATTAAAAAGAAAGCAATTAAGTCGAAAAGCAGACTTAGCATTTATGTCAGCCTGAACTCAAAAAAACTTGATATTTTTGCCGAACTTGAACTCGAAGAAATGAAATTGATTTTTTATGTTTGACTGGCTAAAAACATGAATATTTTACGAAAATAAAAAGGAATTTTAATATTTGTATAAAACTTGCAAAATTGCGGACTAAAATTAAAAATAGTCCGCAACCGCAAGTCCGCAATTTAAACTGCTGAAGTCCGCAAGTCCGCATGTCCGCAAGTTTTTTCGTTAGTCCGCAATTGTGGATTTACGGACTTGCGGACTAACTTGCGGACTTACCCAGCTCTGTACTTTAAGTCATAGTATAGATCAAAAATGAATCGCAAGCTCTCCGTAGTAATGAAAGTCTAGCAGAGCCCTTTTTTCTTTGATCAGTCAGAACAAATCGAATGAATTGAAGTTGATTTGGTAACAACAATACTGCCGCAGGCTCTTCCCTAAAAATCACAAGATTTCACAAAAAATCACTAGATCAGGAAAATTACCGTAGCTTGAAGACTACTTTACAGTGTTCTGCGAGGTGTACAATACATTCACAAAAACAGTTTAGGCTCAACAGTAAAGTCTGAAGTTGCCTAGATACCTGCCATTATTTGAAATTCACGGCATTAGGAAAAACTTGATATCGAGAGTAGGACTACAAAAGTTAGAAATTTAGAGGTAAAATTGTGAAAAATAATTTTAGATTTAATTTGATGAGCTTATCAATGTCAGTTTTTTTTTCAGCATATTCACGTCCTACCTGCATTGCTGTTCACAAGGATGGCAATACGGTACGGTACGTTGGTACAGTACGGTACGCCTCAACTTTTGCGAAGAGGTACGGTACACTAGTACGGTACGCCTTTTTTGTGACGGTACGAGTACGAGTAGGTACGTTGGTACGGTACGTCTTTTTTGTAATGGTACAGGTACGGTACGTTGGTACGCTGTTTGAATTTAAAATCCCAGACTTTTCGCACATTGCGCCGGCTTTTTATCAGCAGAGGCAAAAACAGCTGAAGCCGACGTTAAACGTGTGAATTGAGATCGCTGATTTATAGGCTAGTGATTTCAAAGTCAGTTAAAGTTGCGAGTAGTTAAAAGCAAGGATGGCAGTACGGTACGGTACGCCTCAATTTTTTCTAAGAAGTACGGTACGCTGGTACGGTACGCCTTTTTTGTAATGGTACGGGTACGGTACGTTGGTAGGGTACACTTCAAAAATTGAACTGAAGTACGGTACGCTGGTACGGTACGGTTGCAGGTGCAAGATACGTAGTACTCAAATTCTGAACGTACCATACCGTACTGCCATCCTTGGCTGCCAAGGCTTGGAAAAATTACAATTGTAATTGACAAAATTGTAATTAACTACACGATTTTGCGGTAATTGTAATTCTAATTAAAATTTTTTAAAGGTCGATAATTGCAATTGTAATTGAAAAATTTTCTGTCTATTTTCAATTACAATATACTCTGTGTATTCACTAAGATAGATGATAACAAAATGTGTTTGAACAACATCAATCTTCCTACCAGGCGCGTAGCCAGGATTTTGCTATGGTGGGCTGTTTTGGGGGTCAGGGGGCTTCGCCCCAGCGCCTGAAAATTTTGCATTTTTTTGCAAAAATAACTTCATTTTAGGGCATTTTTGATTAAAAAATAATGCTTTAAAAACGTGGCTTAGAAATTGGCAGTGCAAACATGATTAAACTGGTGGCATAAATGGGCAATGTGGGAGGTGGCTAAGGGTAACATGTTAGTTCTCTTGTTTAGATGCTGGTAAATTATAAAAACCAATAGTTCATTAAAACTCACACGGAATAATCTATTTTGTATACACTTTATAAAGGAAAATAATTGGGGGGGGGCTAATGAAAAGAGATTTGAGAGAAAGGATTGTTGATTAACTAATACTGAATAGCCTCCCCCCCTATTTCTCAGTTTATAGTATATTTGTTGATGATACCTTTATTTAGCATTTTTGCACTTGGGATCAAGTTTGATTGCTTATTTATTACCATTTTTAAAGTTTTTTTTTTTATTTGTTAGTTATATTTTTGACAAATTAGCCTCCCCCCTCTGAATATATGTTTCAAAAGATGTTTTAAATCACTTTTTAGTCCACTCCAGCATAAAACAGTCTCAAAAGTGCTAAAAACGTAGTGTTTTTTCCATTCTGCATTTTGGTCGACATGCCAATGGGGGGGGGGGCTATAGCCCTCCCCGCCCCCCTGGCTACGCTACTGCTTCCTCCGGTTACAAATTGACATCGATATTTTCTACCGGTTGCAATCATATCTGACGTCACCAACCGAACATCAAAGTACGTTAGGAATTGTTAGAGTTAGCTAGTTTTGGACAGTGGTGGGCAAGTTACTTTCTAAAAGTAACTAGTTACAAGTTACAGTTACTTGGCAAAAAAAGTAACCAAGTTACAGTTACAAATTTGAAAAAGTAACTAGTTACAGTTAGTTACAAGTTACAGTTACTCTTAGTGATTAAAAATTTGGACTAAAAACAGGCCTAAAAAACCAAATCTTAAAAGGGATCGAAGGCTGTTAAGTAGGTTATCATACTCCATTTGTCCGAAACCCTTCAGCTTTGGCAGTGTCTGCTACCGTACCACTATAGAATAGTTCGAACCTTCGGCCTAGCTATTACACTGAAGTCAATTCTCAACACTATTCTCATACTCATTCTTAACTGAACTCTGTTCTATTTTATACTATTTCCTGAACTCAGCCCTAACCCTTTATAGCATTGCGTTGGTAAGAATCGAGCCGAAGACCTCGTGACTCTTCGCACAGCACATTGTACCGTTACGCCACCGAAGCTGACATCGCCGATCGGAAGAACTGCATTCTTGAAACATCGCGTGCTCAATCAACCATGAACAATGTATGCGTTATTGTCGTTGGCATGAGTTAGTAGCGTGGAGTAGCACTAGACACTTCCTTCAGCTTTTGATATATTAACTTAAGGTAGGCCTAACTTACCTTGTACATGCTTCACTAGTAGGCTATACCGGTAGTATAAACCAGTAAGCTACCGGCTGCCGGTAATTTGTGGTAAACAAGGCCAACAGTACCACCGTCCACCGGTACACTGTAATGTAGCATCTTATTAGTACCGGTACGAGGCAGCTAGGTAACATAGACTCCTGAACACAAAAAGTACCTCATGCGATACCGGTAATCAATGTGCTTCCGGTATACAACAGTTTGGTAACTTATGGGAGTTATTTAATGTGATATCAAACTCTCAAACCCAAACTCTAAAGCCTGAAAGCTGGTTTGAAAACGTGTTATCGATACCAGAACCTACCAGTTTTAGTGGAGGCAAGAGGACGGTGCAAATCAATACAGAACAACTGGAAGGTTGCCTGACACCCTTCCTAAAACTCAAAGACTAAACCCTAACCCAAAATCCCAACCTTTTTTTTTAACTGCAAAACTGTAACCCACAATCCATAAAACCAAAACCGAACTTTAACTGCACACTCCAAATACGAAACCTGGAAACTTAAACGTTAATCTTAAAGTTGACCCAGAAACTTGAACCAGAACCCCAAACACAATTTTACCATAACAGATGAGATAACCCCTAACCCCTGCGATTCTTCTTGCTCCAGCCTCTTGAACTAGGTTGCACTGATTAGAAATGTATTTCACTGAAATTGCAAACTAACACTGATTGCTAGTACACGTACAGCTGTGCAGTAGGCCTACTCAGCACTGAATCCCCAAACGGTTTCAATCACCAGAAAGCAAAGTTGGAAAACTATCATTGCCGTCACTTTAACCAGCAACCACATGTCTAGTCCAGTGAACACAGTGAAGAAAATATGGATAAAAGGTTATGGTTGTTCAGACATGCGACTGTGCGTCCTGTGTTGCCAGTGTAATACAATTGTTTTGAATGGAATTCATAAAAAATTTGTAATTTGCTTCAAGGCATGTACTGGGAAGCACAAAAAGTAACTGTAACTTGTTTTAGGGCTCTAAACTGGTAACTGGTTACAAATATCGTTACATCTGAAAAAAAGCAACGAAGTTACAGTTACTAAAAAAGTAACTAGTTACAATTGTAACTAGTTACTGCCCACCACTGGTTTTAGAGATAGGGTTAATCATATTCATAACTTAGCACCTATTCTAATCATAACTAGCAGTAACTCTAAACCAAAAACTAGCCTAACACAGAGTTGGCCTTTGACGTCAAATGTGACTGTAACCGGTGGTAAGTAATTATTGTAACATCAATGCTATTTGTGATACTAAGATTTTGAGTGCTTTTTTGCTTGTCTGCCCTTTTATGAATGTCAGAGCGACACTAATGTTTCTATTTTGTATGCCCAAGTTTAAGGCGGTGAATCATCCAGCCAATTCCAGTAGTTTACAACAGCTAAAATTGAACTATAATTTTTGATATTTTTTGTTTTGATTTTGGCGCTGCGGTTGCTTAGATATTCAACAAATACAAAAAGGTGTCCCCCGAAAATTTTTAGAAACTCTGCGTTTTTATCTTCCCGATAAAACCACAGTAGGCCTAATGCTTTAGAGAACTGTGGTAGGCCTAATAGTTTAGAGATAGTTTATTTCTAAATAGTTTAAGCCTAATTAGGCCTAACTATCTCTAAACTATTAGGCCTAATAGTTTAGAGATAGTTAGGGCTAATAGTTTAATAAGATTACAGTAGGCCTAATAGTTTAGAGAACTGTGGTTTTGGCGGGAAGAGCAAAACTCAGAGTTTCCAAAAACTATTTTCGGGGGATATCGTTTTGTATTTGTTGAATATCTTTGCAAACGCAGCCTCAAAATCAAAACAAAAAATATCAAAAATTATAGTTCAATTTTAGCTATTGTAAACCACCGGAATTGGCTGGATGATTCACTGCCTTTAAAATAGTATTAAATACGTAACGTAGGCTACACAACTTCAACTTTTTTACATTTTTTTATTGAGTTATAAGGGCATTCAGGACGTTTTTGTTCAAAAAATTTTTCTGCGAAACCATAGTGAAACAACTTTGGCAAGTTTTAAAATTATTTTTGCACCGATTTTGATTCTCTTCGGCCAAGAAATCGTAAGATATTTGCAATTATTTTTCCCCTTGACTAAGGAGAAACGCTTTCTAAACATTACCTAACTGAAAGGACGTAGATTAAAATCGTTCCAAATGACTGACTACATTAGCAGCTGTAGAAGAAGTGGCTTCGTAGGTATATGCTGATAACCCTAAGAAACCCTGATGAAAAATGCTAACTAAAATGCTTTGCACTGAAGTTTGCAATTTTATATTTACGTGAAAAACTAACTGGCCTTACCTGATCTTAAGGCCTACACCAGTGGTTCTCAACCTTTTTGACCCAAGGACTATTCTCAAGCTCGTCTATATAACCGCGGACTCAAGCCATATTAATAAAAAATAGGTTTTTGATTTCTATCCAAGAGGAAAACCTCTTGGCGAAGGGTGTCGAAATCCGAACAATGCGAGGCGCAAACTAAGAGGAAAACCAAGCAAGCACTGTATTTCATAAAATAAGAGAACTTAATACGGTATCAACGAAAAAAAGCAAGCTCTGTTTTTCACTCAAAACACACTCAATGAGAGCCTTGTCCTTGAACTTGCTTGACAAGTTTATCGAATTCCGGAATTATGGTTGCCAATGCACATCTGATGTCATCTTCTGGTTGAAGTCTATTGCGATACTTCGTTTTGATCATCGTCAGTGTTGAAAAGCCAGATTCACACAGGTATGTGGTTGGAAATGGTAAAAGAGCCGTTGCAGCTTGCTTGCAAAGATCTGAAAGACTAGGCTCCATTGACTGCACATTTGCCCAAAATTGAGTCAAAGAAGCGTTTTTAAACTTGTCTTTCCACATCTGTCGACTTTGCAATTCAAGCAACTGTTCAGCAATGCAGTCCACATCTGAATGAACTTCTAGCGCTGACGCCTGAAAAGGATTCCGAACCCAATTAAAGATTCTGCAATAATCGTTGGAAGGAATATAACGATCCAATTCAGAAAGAAGTGTGTTGAGGTGCTCAAGAAAGATGGGAAGAATGACGCCCAAATTGATATCATTCTCTTCCACAAATAAGTTCAATCCTGGGAAAGCAGCTAACCTCCCACTTTTCATTCGATGGATCCACAGCTTTATTTTACCTTTGACTGCATCAATACTTTCCAAAACATCAAAAAATAGTTTCTCTTTCCTTGCATAGAACTATTCAGTTGGTTTACATGGCTGAAAACATCGGCCGAAAATAGCAACTTCGCAATCCATTCATCATTACGAAAGCGATCAGCAAGTTCATGCTTCTGCTCTTTTAAAAAAGCTTGAGTTTCATCTCTAAGAGTAACCACTCTTTCAAGCACCTTACCTCGTGACAACCAACGAACAGTTGAATGGAATAGAAGCCCACTGAGTTCCGCTCCCATTTCATCACACAAAGCACGAAATAAGCGAGTGTTCAAAGGATGAGATTTAATATAATTCACCACAGAAACAACCTCCTTGAAAACTATGGCAAGATTTTCTTGTATTTCTTTTGTTGCCAGATTCTCTCTGTGGAGAAGACAATGAACAACTGAAATGTTATTGTTTTTCTTTTTCACGAAACTCATGAAGCCTTTCTTACTTCCCATCATGGCTGGAGCACCATCAGCACTAACAGACACGCAATTAGACCACTCCAGCTGATGTTCTTCAAAGAAGAAATCCACTTTCTTGAATATTTCTTCTCCTGTGGTATTTTTAACAAGTGGACGGCAAAACAAAAACTGCTCTACGAAATCATTTGTGTCAAAATATCGCACAAACACCATGAGCTGTGCATCACTTCCGATATCTGTTGTCTCATCCAGTTGCAAACTAAATCTTTCACAGCGTTTTATGGCAACGATTGTTTGCTGCAGAACATTTCTTGAAAGTTTTGTGATACGCCGCTTCATGGTGTCGTTTGACAAAAGAACCATTTTCAATTTGTTAGCAACAGCATCACCACACATTATCCTGGCCATTTCGACAGATGCTGGTTTAATCAAATTTTCTCCAGCTGTGTGAGGTGCTTTTGCACGAGCGATTTTCCATGCAACCGCAAAAGAAGCACGCACTGCATGACTGTGAGAATATATTGTTCCTCCCCAAGCATTTGGGCGATCAATGCGACTTCGCTTAACCTGATGCTCTTTTTCTTTAAACACTTCAAGAGATTTGTTAACAAAATTTCCATGGTTTGATTCTAGGTGCCGACGAAGTTTTGCTTCATTTAAAGAGCTGTGAGCTAAGACTGTGAAGCACAACACACACTGCGGCCTCACTTCGCCATTTACCTCAATCGAAGTAAATCCAAGCTTCAAGTATTCATCACTATATGTAAAAATTTGCTTTCTTTTAGCCATTTTAAGTAACTACACTAATCAATGTCTGAAAGAAAATCAGTGGTACTTTTAAGACTAACTAATTCTATTCAAACTTCGCGAGCTTTCGTGGGTATGATGCACACTTCCTCAGGCAAAACAGCATGGTACAAAAACGAATTGACTAGCACAAAGTACGGTAAGTTAACCCTGTAACTTACCGTACTTTTATGCTTGAGGAGCAAATGAATGTTGTGCTACTACACTGATCTACACACTCAGGCTGATAAGGAAACCGCATTAAATATCTATGCTATGACATCACAAAGATAGAGTTGGTGAAATAGGAGTATTTTACGTTTTATTTATAATACAATATAAACTGACTACTAGCAAAAGCAACTGTGCTCGCGGATTCATCCAGGACCTTCCGCGGAATCATTTGAGTCCACGGATTCGGGGTTGAGAAACACTGGCCTACACCAATTCCGAAATAATCGCTTAAACTTCCTTACTAAAAACTAGAATCTTAGTCTAATATCTTGTCCGCTACGATGCCTAAGCCTTTAACAGGCAACAGTTTTTTCGGCTAGGCTATCTATAGGAAACAATAGCCGCAATCTACAATAGGCTATAGGCTACTACGTCTAAAGCACTAAAGCCTTATCTCATTCCGACTACTTAGCTAGCACTTGGCAGACAAAGCAGACTAGGAAAGCACCTAACCTCTCTGAATTCAAACAGTAGCTGTTCCACTAATTTATTTACGTATACCTTCAGCACTCACCTAGTTCCAAGAAGCCCGGTACTTAGCAAGACTCGGAAGTAGAAACTGATTTATTGCGCAATCTACTTGAAACAAGATGGCCGAAATTTGGATTTTAAGGGGAAAACATAAAATTTTTTCTCTTAGACTTTCTTAAGCGGATTAGTTGCAAAAATCACAATGGGGTCATGTTGGTAAACATGTTTTTTAAGATTTGTTCGCATTTTTCAAAATTCGGGTTGAATGCCCTTTTTTAGACTTATTTTCTTTTGCACAAATAATTGCGGTATGATACCATGGTTTAGCTAAAACCATAATGTTGCTGGAAGCGATATGAATTCAATAACATACTTGACAATTGCTTTCTAACGAAATTATGTATTGCAAAAATTAAAGCAAAGATTGATGGAAGCGAATGTGATGGAAGAACAAGGACCGAAAGAAATGGGGCTTTGATAGGTCTGATATAGAAATACAAAACTGTCGCGGTCGTTGATACTTGGTTAGAGGACAGCCTTTAATCTTTAGAATAGTCCACGTCGACTTAAACCAGAAAACGACTTAGATGTTAATTGACGAATCGAAATGGCAGTTGATAGTTCCGTAAGCTTCTTGAATCGCAGAAACCAGCACACCAATCTTTAATTAAGAACTTCTATTTAAGATTGAAAACAAAAACCAATTTTTCCTGAGCAAAATCGCTCTACTTAAACTAATCACAATCGGCCAATTCAGATCGTACACAGTCACACTACCGCGATCGACCAATTCAGATTGCACACTACACACTATCGCGATCGACCAAATCAGATCGTACATTACAAAACTAATTTCTAAAGTTATCCCACTCTTAGAATATTAGAATATAAAATTACTCGCCTATTTATACTACGGCAAAAGCACAGTATAAATATCACACAGTAGGTTCACTCAATTGTTACGTGTGTCCGCATTTTTTGAGAGCCAAGCAAACCTTTGGAGTCAAATTGACGTCATAATAGTGACATCGTGAGCGGATTCGAATTATGCCAAATGATAGCAATTGTTCTGAAATTTTATGACTTTTGTCTCCACCTGACGAAATTAAGGCCTTCCCCTTTTTTATGGCCCTAAATGTTGAAGGGCACCATTTTTTACAGCTGTCTTACTCCTGACGTAACTTTCGTTGTGCTTTGCGGATCGAAATAAATTTGGTACCATCAAATCCGTTAAAGCTCGGGCTTTGATTCGCTACATTTGTTACGTCACTTGTGTATGACGTCACAAAGTTACAAGCGTAAATATAACCTAAAATTGGAACTTTTTGTTCTTTCGGTAACTTTAGTTATGGGGGGTTTTGTTCGCGTTTGACACCCAGCAGTTTTGTTTTGCCCGAAACTTGCTCTGTATCGTCAACTAGCGTTCCTGCAATTTTCGTTTTAATTGCTAAAGGATTTACGAAAATATCGTTGGTTGTTTGCATGACATGGTCAAGCTAAAACGATAAATACAGCATTTATAATAGCTTTTGTGTTTTAAGTGATACAATTTAACTGTTACGTCATTGTCATTAGTTTGCGACTTGATTGAGGTCTTTTGGTTTGAAGCAGCATTTTTTGCTTCGAAATTAGTATTTCAGCTGCATAGAAATAACTCTATAATTTTAACTATTTTATTTCTCAAGTTTGAAGATTCCACCGCTTGTATTTCGTTGTTGCTTCTACCAGTTGTTGTTGTTCTCATGTTCTGTTAAATTGAAAGAATACTATTAAAACCAACTTTGGAGTCAAAAATGCGTCTCTTTCTCGAAGAGCGTAATTTTAACCTGGCTGTACCAAATTCACTAAAACCTGTTCACACGCTGTTGCGATATAGCCGCAGTGCTTCGTAATAATTTAATTTAATTCTTTTAAATGGCTTCCGACATTTGGCAATTTAATAATAATTTAGTTGTGATGTTTTGACGTTTGCTGGCCAGAGCTTTAATATTTAATCGTTTGCGTGCTATCTGGCCGCGGAAGCCTAAGGAAGAGTCTCCAAAACGGCGATTACTTAAAAACAAGCAATACGAAAAAGTTGTCTTCCCGCGGGAATCGAACCTGCAGCCTTTGGATTACTAATCCAATCGGCTTAATTTCCTTATAAAATTAATTTACTAATCCAATCGGTAATCCAAAGGCTGCAGATTTGATTCCTGCGGGAAGACAACTTCTTCGCATTTCCTTGTTTTTAAGTAGTCGCCGTTCTGGTCTTTTCTATAGGCTTCCGCGCTGGTAGCCTTTAGGCCAGATAGCACGCAAACGATTAAATATTTGGCAATTTAGTTCTTGCAAATGGTTCTAAAACTGTGCGAAGGTGGTTCAAGTGGTGACACGAAGCTCATTTTCGCCAAAGGAAGCTCATTTTTGTTTAAAGTTAAAAAGAAAAAAATTACCAACATTCCAGCTTCAGCATAAAAAAATACTAATAAAGAACACAGTCTGGTACAACGCATTTGCAAACTATCAGCAGATTTTTGAAAAACTTTTTCTATATTGCTACTGTTAATTTGTCTAACTTGAAGTCGCTAATTTTCAATACTAACAGACAATATAATTTTCAAATGAGCAAGAATAAATTTATGTCACTTTATTCTCCAACAGAATTGAGAACAAATGAGGCTGAAAATTGGTGAAAATTTAGGAACAGCCAGCTTCAACTTAAAAGCATTGAGGTAACAATTAAGTTGTATCACTTAAAGCACAAAAGCTATTATAAATGCTGTATTTATCGTTTTAGCTTGACCATGTCATGCAAACAACCAACGATATTTTCGTAAATCCTTTAGCAATTAAAACGAAAATTGCAGGAACGCTAGTTGACGATACAGAGCAAGTTTCGGGCAAAACAAAACTGCTGGGTGTCAAACGCGAACAAAACCCCCCATAACTAAAGTTACCGAAAGAACAAAAAGTTCCAATTTTAGGTTATATTTACGCTTGTAACTTTGTGACGTCATACACAAGTGACGTAACAAATGTAGCGAATCAAAGCCCGAGCTTTAACGGATTTGATGGTACCAAATTTATTTCGATCCGCAAAGCACAACGAAAGTTACGTCAGGAGTAAGACAGCTGTAAAAAATGGTGCCCTTCAACATTTAGGGCCATAAAAAAGGGGAAGGCCTTAATTTCGTCAGGTGGAGACAAAAGTCATAAAATTTCAGAACAATTGCTATCATTTGGCATAATTCGAATCCGCTCACGATGTCACTATTATGACGTCAATTTGACTCCAAAGGTTTGCTTGGCTCTCAAAAAATGCGGACACGCGTCACAATGGTTTTTGCTTGGAGTGAACCTACTGTATGATATTTATACTGTGGCAAAAGCTATTAATTATCCCAGAAAAATCCTTGATACGTCACAATAGAAAAAGTATACAAACTTACCACAACAAATTGCAACATAATTATGATGTGACAAACTTCAAATCTAACTATAGCAATTAAGAATGGTAAGCAGCTATTCGATAACTGTGGAAGATCGTAGAACATACTAGAAAGGAATTATCTCGAACATTCTAAATTACTGCTGCTGATATATTTTTCAAGTGATTTTTCGAGCAGCATACAAAACGAGCCAAGAAACGCTGCCGGCCTCATGCGTCTCTTCTTTCAGACATGAATACAAAATTTTTAACATAGCGCATAATTTGGAGCTGTAAAATATCAGTTTTTGCTGTATTTGGAAAACTTCAGTCTATTTTAGTGCCCCCCCACTTTCGGCTTAGTGCCCCCTCAAGTCGTTTGCTCTGGCGACGGCACTAGATGTGAACATTAGCAAAACTCGAGGTCTCGAATGTAAGTGAATTGGTTGTAATTTTTTGAGAATTTTTTCATCGCAATAGTAATTGAAATGGTAATTGAATTACAATTACTTGAACTTGAATAATTGTAATTGTAATTGAAAATTTTTAGGTTGTAATTGTATTTGTAACTGCAATTAAAGCAAAAACAAGTAATTTTTCCAACCCTGGTGCTGTCTTTAAAGTTGAACAAATAAGCATTTAAATTGTGATCTAAATATATACGGTATGCTGTTGCAATGTAATCGTAATGTTAATATTAATAAATGCGTAGTTTAATATTTTAAGTAGTATTTAGTATTTGTTATTTCAAAGGTGAATAGTGCTGCGCTCCAGATTCAAGTCTGGTTATCGATCTGTGCAGTCAAATCAAAATAACCAGCAATGTTTCAATTCCCAAAGGATAAGGAGCGTCGTCCAAAATGGATATTTTTTTTATGTTTGCCAAGCTAGTGGTGGAAATCTTTTTATTTCTTTTCGGCAACTGATGCTAGCGAAAAGAAAGAGTACTGAGCTTGCTTCTGCAAAAGATGCTTGTAGAAGCCTCCGAAGTTTCCTTTGCTAGCAATGTGCTAGATTTCTGCACCCCTAAAGGTGCTGTTCAAGTTGAATGTCTTTAGAATTTTTTTTGGCAAAATGAAGTTGATAATCTCAACAAAATATCTATCGAGGATTTAAATGTAACTTACTTTGACAATAGTTATATTGGCTGCAGTATTTGTCGGCGAAGAAAATGCACAGATTGCAAAGTTTTTTGTTGGCTGATAGCGAAAGACAGGAACAAATAGAGGAATATATTCCAAAAGGCTATATGTCTCTTTTTGACGATGCTTATTGACGTCTGTCTGCCCCAACTGAGCAGTGCTACGCTGTTACAACTTTGGCTGTGCAAGCTTACTATGCTGTTTTATCAGATAGCGAGATTCGAAACAAATTTTTGGCATCTGATAACCAGCGATGTGTTTTTGCTCAAGCGCTGTTGCGTCTGTCTTCTTCATCTGTTGCTGTTCTTAACGAGCATTGTTTCCAAAACCATGAAAACCTTGCACTGATTTACAGAGCTGGCCACCCGCTACTTGAAAAGTAGCGGCCCTGCCGCCTTGGCTATTTGGCAAAAAAAAAAGCGGCGCTGCCGCTTATTGCTACTCAAATAAAAAAGTAGCGCCGCTGCCGCTACTTGAATGCAAAACAACGGCCGCTGCCGCTTTTAAAAAAAATAAATAGTACAAAGAACGATGGCATTCAAGTACGGTATCTAATGGTGAAATTTCAACTTTATTTACGAAAGTTAATTGTTCAAGCCTTTTAGATACTGGTTCAGGTTACATTCTGCATTAGCAGGCTTAAATGATAGACAAGTAAACAAATCACCATTCAATTAGGTGTTGGCATGCTCCTTTCAAAAAAACAAGCATTTCAAAATGCTGATTGGTTAAACCAGCTATTTTTAAAAAGTTTTTTAGAAATTACTTAGAAAGTTACCCTTGGAAGTTACTCTAGGACGTTAAATTCCTTATCGCATTTTCTACACAAACTAAAGGCAATAAGAAATATCGACTCAAATAAGTTAAGGTTTTGACATTAAAGCATAATGACATACAGTATTCAGCTTCTAAACAAATCTGTCCCGGCTCTTATAGCTCTGAAGTAGTCGATCTGTTTATCACACTCTCGGCCCTCAAACACTAAAATAATTCTTTTGTAGAAATCCAAAAGGAAAATTTATCAATCGACCGAGTTCCAAAACATTTCTAGGAGTTTTGTAGAAGTGGTAGGTGATTCACGTCCCTGCGATGATTTCGTCCAACTTTGACACAAAAGTAGATCGAGCGTTTAAGATATTGGTGTTTACGAAGTCGAAGGAGATACATAGTAATGACGTACATGTTAAACAAATGATGCTCAATGCGATTCATGTTACACTGAGTATTTTTTCTACGAGTATAACTCCATAACTAAGTTGTCTTTGAAGCTTATTAATTACCTGGTTCTATTTGTTCGTTCAATTCTCAGCGCACTATAAATTCAATTCTTAGTTTTACTTTTAACTGTTGTAGCAAAATTTATTTTACTACGCATTGATGTAACTAATCAGGCCCGGCGCCACGGGGCATAGGCGTAGCCAGAGGGGGGGCCCAGAGGGCCCGGGCCCCCTCCAATTGAAATGCTACCTATGATAAAAATTGACAAAAAAAAAACTATTACTTCGTCAGTTTTAGTTTCTTTTAGCATTTTTTGCCTACAACAGTAATTAACAATAATATTTACAACCAGGGAGCCCGGGCCCTCTAAATTCAATTTTTGCCAATCAATTAAAATGTATAACCCGGGTGAAATTAAGGGTTTTTATCATAAAAGTTGCTACCTCGGACTCTCATCAAACCTTTTTAAAAACGTAATGCAATAACAGGGCGGGATTTACCACATGGCCCAGTGCCAGGAGCCCTGCGCTCAGATGGTAAGACTTTATTTTTGATCTACACTTATGTTTGGCAGGAAGATGTTGCGAAAATCTTTACAGTGCCAGGGGCGCCGCGCAATGTAAATCCGGCCTGGGCAATAACATGGTAATTAAGCGTAACCATCTATTGTACGGTTTTCAGTAACAATTCATCTCCATCCACCTCGCTAGTTTTTACGCTAAAAAATGCGTTTGAAAAAAAATCTATGAGAAATGCTCATTGAACAAATTACTGAATTTAAATTGAGGGGCCTGGGGCCTCTTAACCGTGCATATACTCCTACAACTGGTTATTTTCATGTCAAAACAAAAATCTCTTAGGAAAATCTTCGAGTGGATTATTCACTATAAAATACTTATAAAAATTTAACCCCAAACTGCTAAATTACAAACGTATTTTCGACCAAATTATAAGTAAAAGGAGAATTGGAACAATTTAATTTTTTTCAATTGCCTTTCAAATGTTAATAATCCAGTTCTTTCAAATGGTTCTGAAAACGTGCGAAATGTGATCCAATGGCATTAAAATAGCTTTTTTTTCAAAAAAATTCCAAAAAATCGCCCAGCGACTAGGGGTTTCGTCCCCAGATCCCCGTTTGTGATACGTTTGAATAAAGTAGTTTACTTACACAAGTCTCCCAATTTGATATTTTCATTTGTAACTTTTGGTTTAAGCCCTCTCCCTTCAGAAAACTCTTGGTTAAGTGCCAAACAAGGTCGCGGCTTCTGATTTTCCATTCTACGATATCTTTGTCCCACAAAAAATCCTCTTTCGAAAATTTCCGATGACTTCATTGCATGTGATTTTTGGTTTGCCCCCCCCAATCAAAAATCCTGGCTACGCCTATGCACGGGGGATGGCATTTCGAGCCGTGTCCCCCTCAAATCACTGCTTGAGCTCCGCAAGCGAGGGTAAACTTTTGTAGTAGCACAACTAGCAAACTTTTGCCTAAAAACAGGTAACCACAAACGCTTTTTTCTATGAAACAGCAAGACAGATCAAGTGAACGTAATCAAGTAGCCTTAGATTTTTCGATGAAGACCTTTTTTTTATTTTTTTAGTCTTCACCTTCCAATTTGAGGGCAAAATCCATACCAAAGAAGGATAACATAAGATTTGGAACAAAATATTTACCAGATCGCTGCCGCATTCCGAATTCGTCTGGTCTCGGTTGCGTAAGCGTCCTTATCGCCCAAGTTTTTGTGCCCCCCTATCCCAAACACACTACTCTGGCTCCGTGCCAGGTACTGTACTGTTCTATTCGCAGTGCACAATCTATACTGTGGTCTGTGACCAGATAGCCAACAAATCATCTTCATTTGTTGTACCAAATGCTAGCATTTTGAGGAAATATCGCGGAAAACCGTTTATGCGATCTGCAAGTTTTTAGCAATTTATCGAACTCTAATTATTGCATTTTCGTTAAAGAGATACTGCTCGAAATCGGCTTTATTGTAATCGGTTTTATCAGTTCAAATTGACCCACTAGGAGACCACATTATTGGTTCAACTTCGATTGAGAAAAAATCGGACCATGTGCGATAAAACTCGCCTATGCATACAGCATAAGAGCAACGACAAAACGTCAAAAAGGTCTTGTATGTTCTACTAAACTGAAATAACGACGTAACAAGAGCAGAGTGAAAACAAGCGGAGAGTATAAAGACTCCAAACGGTAACGTGTGAAAATGTGAATTGAAAAAGTCTTGGAAGGAGTTTATTAGCAGTAGCGGCAGCGGCAGAAAATTTGCTTAAAAAGCAGCGCTAAAGCGCTGCCGCTTTTCCGGCTAAAAACACAGCGGCGCTGCCGCTTGTCGCTGGTGACGAAAAAAAGCAGCGGCGCTGCCGCTACCGCTACTGAAAAAGTAGCGCCGCTTGTAGAGCCCGCTGGTAAACAGCGCCGCTTTGCCCATTACTGCTGATTTACCAAACCGCATTCAATTACTTTGCTGAGAACGAACTAAAAAACTTAAGCTGCAGAAATTTAGAGCCACCTGCAACACTGCAGCGAACTACAGCAAAGCTAAGCGGCAAACCTAAGTTCTAAGCATTCACATGTCTAAAACTTTTGACAGCTAATTTTGAAAGTACTCTCATGACAAGCTTATTTTTATGGCGTGACGTTAGATAGTTTTTGAAATCAGTATTAGCTTATCCTAGAGTTGAATTTTGCAAATAGGTACAGAGTTAAGAAAAATTTTGTGACTACTATTGAACATTGAATGCTTTTATTTGATTTAGATGTAAAATGTACTACTTTGTTTAATTGTTTTGCGTGCTTCTGGCCTAAAGGCTACCAGCCCGTAAGCGTATAGGGAAGAGCCACCATAACGGCGACCACTTAAAACAAACAATGCCTAAAAGTTGTTTTCCAACAGGATTCGAACCTGCAGCCTTTGGAATCCAAAGGAATCCAAACCTAAGGCATACTATTTTAATGTAAATGAATTGTCTAACTAATAAAAGTTTTTGTTACTTGTATGCGAAGTATCATTATCTGTTACAGTTTTGATATATTTACCTAAGGTTTTTTTTTGTATAGTTTTGCATCTAAAGCTATTTAATTGAAAATTTTTTTACTATTTTCACAACCGACTGCTATTGTTTCATTAGTCAAACTCAAACTGTTGTTCAAAAACGGCGAAACCGCAGAAGCGCTAATAGCCCTTCTAATGTCAAGCGCTAAAAAAGCCTTCGGATCCCCTTGTTGTCTAAATATCCCTGATGAATATCTCCAAAACTTATCTTCTTTTTTTAATGCACACGAATTAGGTTAAAATTTGTGACGTTTTTTATTTTACAACTTACCGGCTCTTACTAAATAGGTTAAAATATTATCATCAGCCACCGCCCTCATAGCCCATTTACGCAGCCAGTATAGTTATGTTTTTGCACTGTCAATTTCTATTCCACGTTTTAAAGTAGACTTCAGGCCTAGTGAGGCTATAATCATAAAACGCCCCACGAAATTTTACCGCTTTTAGAAAAAAAACGAACTATCTATGTTTTATAGTTTTAATGAAATCCGAAAAAAAACTGCGTGAACCGGAAGTCGATTCTGATTGGCTAACGCTCTGATGACGTAAGTCTGTACCTTGCCTTTCGCTCATAGTCACTACTCTCACATCTGAAGACTGCAAGTAGGTTAAATATTTTAGGAAGAATGCAATACAAACGCTTCTGCTTAAGAGTTTTTAGTCTTAACCAGTAGCGTACGCAGGATTTCGAAAAGGGGGGGGCTATTTTGAAAGAGTGAGAAGTGTGCAAACGTCCTTGACTCGAATTTTCATTGATCTTGAATGTCTCGGAAAGCTCGGAAATTCAAAGCTTTTTTCCGCCCAAACTCAGGTGATCTCCAAAAAAATAAAAAAAAAGGTCTTCGCCAAAATTCAGAGTTATTTTTCGGCCGAAATTCGAAATTTAAAGCTTTTTTCTGCCCAAAATCGGGTGATCTCCAAAGAAAAAAAAAAAGGTCTTCGCCAAAATTCAGAGTGATTTTTCGCCCGAAATCCGAAATTTAAAGCTTTTTTCTGCCCAAAATCGGGTGATCTCCAAAAAAAAAAGGTCTTTACTCAAGATCCGTCCCGTTTTTCACCCGAACTCACTCAAATTTCCAGCCAAAAGCCTGATGCCCAACTTACAAAGGGGGGGGGCATGCCTCAATTTTGCTCACTTTACTATGCAATTTTGCAATCCTAGCGACCCATGGCACAATGCCCCCCCCCCCTAAATACGCCCCTGGTCTTAACTAACAATTTTATGCCCAAACAATGTAGTAGACGTGTTCTTAACCGGGAAGTTTCAACAGTGCATTTGTCTAGCTAAGTAATATCCAGCTACATTGCATAGGTGATGAATATGATATTGTATGACCATAATGAAACAACAAGTGGTAACATTAGCTGTTAGCAGAATGTCTGAACAGCAACGTGATAAATAAGAAGGATAACTAAGACCCTATTCAGTAAACCTAATACTATTCTGGGTATCTTGTACAGATTGAACCGGTACCGGTAGGTTTTGCAGTTATGTTATTTTGTACTGTATACTGAAAGTATTCTCAACTGTGTATACAGTATTACACTACAATTGTAGTATATCCCTGACTTTTGGTTGTATCTAGATCACCGTTCCCGTTTACAATGTGAAAAAGCTGTAGCATCGGTCGTTACAATTTATTGCTTTTTTCTCATTAATTCGACTTAAATACGATACTTTGACATTTTCACGTCGTCGCGTTTGTGGTGTAGTGGTTAGGGCGGTCGTCTGCTTAGTTTTGCGAACGGGTTAGATTCACGCTGAGCGCGTCTGGCAAGTCTCGCGATCAGGTTGATTCTAGTTGCGTTTTGGTTCATTCAAAATATCCCAGCTATTTTGCCTACAATGCAAAATATCCCTAACCCAAGCACGTCAAGACATGAACTGTGAAGTAATGATAGAGTGGTATCTGAAGTACCACTACCAGTACTGGTAGAGTGTACCACTACCAGTACAAGGGTACTTCACTTGAGCTGCCGCTACCGGTATATTTTCTTATAATAATACAGTAGGCCTACAATTTCAGAGTTAAGGTTTTTTAAGTTTAGTGTTAGGAAAACTTTGTAGTGCTATTGCTACAGTACTTTAGTGCCTAAAACCCAAGAAGCAGTTCAAACTTTGAGCTGTGAATCTTTCACATATTGAGACTAAAACAGCTGTAGTACAGAACAGAATTTAATTGTTTAGTCAACACCACAGAAAAAGTACAAAAATTGAAAAAAATTTCACCATTATCAAAGTGCACAAGAAAAAAACAAAACAATTAGACATTTAGTAACTGGCAATATCAGTATAGTACTTGACATTTGACAATAATAGCATAACCTGCGAGAACCTACCGCTACCAGTTCAACCTGTACCTACATAGTACTAAGTACAACATACCCAGACTAGTAGTAGGTTTACTGAATAGGGTCTTAGTCATTTTGTAGTTTTTTTTTCACGCTGCTGTTTTTTTTTCACTCTCAGACCCCCTTGCCTCCGGCAAGGATTCACCCCCAGGTCCCCAATGGCTTCCGGTGGCTGGGGAATCTCCCCCAACGTCCCCTAATAGCCCCATATTGCAAACTCCTGGCTATGCACCAAGCTAAACTAACAACCAGCATAAAGTTTTATTTTGGAATAACACAGTGGCTGGTTGCATCTAAAGCAATTAAATTGATAGGGAAAATTGTACAGAACGTTTGCAAAATATTATATCTTGAACAGACTCCCCGAGAAAAAAATTCTTGATCCGCCTCTGTACTGTTTGCACTAATTAGATTAAATCTTAGGCTACGAGATTGACAGCAAGCTGTGAAATCCAAGTAATCAGGGAGTTGTAGGTAGTTGGTTCAGTTAGTCCTTAATAAGCTTAGCTGTATTTTGCACAAGGTTTGCAAAAAAGTTGTTGTTGTTATTGTAGTTCATATTTATCCGCCAGTCACCGGACAGCGACAGATGCTAAATATTGGACGATGCACGCACTTTTCATTGCATTGACTACTTTGTGCTTGGAAGAATCTGCAACTGCTTAGGAGCTTCCAGTGATTCAATGTTCCTGTGGATTTCTTCAAATTCTTGTCCACTGAATTTGCTGCTTGTTCGCCGCCACCAAGCAGAGATAATCATCGTCAAGCGTATTTTCTAGGACGCAAGAACGTGATCAGGGTGCGAGTTGAACCCTGGTAAAAATGACGCCTTTACCTCTCGGCCGCGCTGCCGACGATACAGAAGGCTATCGATAAATTATCGGAACCAGTAGGTCATTTAACTGTTTTGTTTGTTTTTGACTAGTTGTTAAATAACTAAACTTAAGACCACGCCAAACCATGCTTGCATTGGACTACCCCTGAGCCTACTAGCCTGGTTATTTCATCGCTCAGTTACAGCACAAAGTAGAAATTAGATCTGTTACTGGGTGATGAAGTAATTTTGTCTTGTCTTAAAGGTGCTGTCGCAGTTCCTGCTTCATCCAGTGGCGATGTGGAAACTAGCATGGAAGTAACCACAAACGAAAGATAATTCTAACCGATGGCTTCTTAAATCAACAGATCATAGTAGCTCACAGGCTGCGCCGTCGAGCCGGTTAACCGCAATTGGAGCGCGCTCCCTTTTGACACGCCACAGTGCTATTCCGGTAATTTATAATGGTTGAAGTCGAAATATAATTTTCGAAATTTTTTGTTTTTATTTCGGGGTGCGGTAGTAAAGATATTCAACAAAGAGATATCCCCCTAAATTGGTTTTTGGAAACCCTGTGTTTGTTCTCCCAGACTGAATTTCCAGAAAAAGGGGGTTTTATCAAAATTGGATTGGTCACGTGATATTATTCAGTATCTTTTTTCCCTCGCAGTTCAAGCTGAGAAAACAGATTTAGGGTTTCCAAAAACTTTTGAGGGAGATATCTCTTTGCATTTGTTATTATTTTTTTTGGTATCTCCAACTGCAAAGAGCTCAATAATCAGATATCAGAGCATATTTTCTTAAATATCTTTGCAACCGCAATCCCAAAATGGGAACAAAAATATTTCAAAAATTTTATTTTGATTTTAGTTATTGTAAACCACTGCAATTGGTTGGATGCCTGGCATATGCTCACCAGCAAGTCGGCTTAGCTTAGTTCGACAATTAATGTCTCTACCTCAATCTTTTAAGTCTATTTTACCGCAGCCTGGTACTGTATAGTACTGATGGGATACCGCATACCGGGCACAACTGTTAGAACAGTCATTGTTTTTAGCAACCCAAGATACACTTGTTGTTCTAGTGAGTACTGGAGAGGAGAGGCATAGTTGCTTTGCTAGACATTGGACATTTCACAGTCTACGTTGTTTTTTATTTCATTGCCTGATAACAGATGACACCATCAAAACTGATGACGCCATCTCAATTGCATGCCTTATCTGAAATGTCACGCTACGCCACGGGTGAGAAGATGGACTTCAGTGAAAAAATCATCATCTGCCATAATGGAATGCACTTTGCAATTTGGCTTGAAGAGTCTACTTAACGAGACATTTCTAGGATGATCCTGGTTGCATGATCTATGTTTAATCCCCCTCCGAAGTTACGTTGCTGTGGCATTGCTTAAAACGCTTTTACAGCAATTATCTTTCCCTGGTGATTTTGAGTCAAAAATTTAACTGACAAGAAGACCAAAATAAAATCGGAAAACACAAACGATGATCAATTCCCGAGTTGTGCTTATCGCCTATCGCCAATTATTGCTTCGTCGTGAAAGTAAAATAAATATGTAACAATCTACAAACTTTAATTTTGTGACCGCTGAAACATTGTTTTGCATTTCCAACATGCACATTTTAGCATAATTGTGAAAATGTGTACTGAAAAATATGTTTTAATTTGCTCTTAATGTTTTTAATATGAGAAGTAATTTACCTTTCCAATTTGTGACCAAGAAGGCGACTTCGTGTCTTTTCGTTCAATGATGTAGCCTTGCAAGGGTGATCCTCCGTCAGATTTGGGGGGTTGCCAACAAAAGGTCATTTCGGAACTTGTGATGTTCGTCATGACAATGGGGCCCACAGGAGGACTTGGAGTGTCTGAAAAGCAAAGTGAAGAATTCAAATCAACAATCAGTATATAAAAAAAGGTACAGATAAATCAGCGTAAACGAACAAACAATGCAATGAAAAAATTTTGCAGTTTTTTGCAAGCCGCTATTGCATTCCTTAGGAACGCATGCAGTTATTTTATATTATGCACCAAAACGGTTAATAGCCAGCATTCCATCAGCTGAAATTAAAAGAAACTATAATACATGGCTAAAACAAACAAACAAACAAAAAGTACAAGATAATTTACTCACCAATGACTACAATTTTGAAGCAAACGTTTGCGCCTCCCGCTTTATTTTTTAGTAACAGGGAATATTCTCCGCTATCTGGCGCTCCTAAACCGCTGATAGTGAAAGTAGTGTCCACGTCACTTGTCTCACTAGAAAACCTTCCTTTTGCGGTCAGTTTCTTTCCATCTTTGCTCCATTGAGCGATTGGAAGTGGAAATCCACTGTACGGAATCTAAACGTTAAAGACGGCAATTACATAAATTTGGTCAACATAACTTGTCACGATAGACTGACTGGTTGGTTCCCACATCCTTATGAAAAAGGATCAGCAAAGCAATTTTAATCCAGTGAGAAATGACTATTCCATTACCCTCAGTTAAGTAGTTAAACTACCACAACTAACTACATACTGGTTTGCCTGAAAACAAACAAGTTTTGGGGAAAATTAGTGGAATATAAAAACGTAAATAAACTAACGAAAGCGTCACCTATAGAGTATAGTCTATTCTTTCGCTCTCCAAAGATTCTAAAAGTTGTGTTGTTGAGAGTGATTACTTCTGCAATGGAATTTTTATCATGCCATTGCCTTAGCCAGAAGACAGCTAAGAGACCCTTTCGATCTTTAAGCCTAACTGCCACCTGTCCGCTACGCACGGTACGGACTTCACATTGCACCTTTTACTGTAATGTTGAATGTCAAAAAAGAATACGAGTTTTGAATTTTTTAGTTTTGCCTACCAGGAATAAAACCAAGTACTGTAAGTCAGCTGCGTTGTGTAATCTACCACAAAAAGCTTAAGGAGGAAATAACATAACACACCTTTAAACGAAAATCTTTTCCAGATTTCAGATTTTGAACTTTGCTTAGTTTTTCAACGACAGTAGCGTCCAGTACAGGAGGATTGGACGGTTTCTGTACGGTTACAGCCCGGGATTCCAGAGGCTCGCTCTCTCCCGCTGGATTGGTAGCTTTAATACGAAATGTGTACCGCTTCCCCTCGTTTAATCCACCAATCTTAACCGACTTATCGCCAGGGTTAAAAGATGCACACTGCAAAAAATTGATTTACGGCATTTGTATAGGTGGGAAATTCGTGAGTGTTTTAATGAAAATGCAGAGTTATGTTAGTTTTAGATTTGGCTTTCTTGGTCCGTTATTTTTTCATTTTCAAAAAAAAAGGAGTTGAAACAATACAATTAAACGTAACAAACAATAAACAAACCTGAACCCAGTTCCCATCTCCACTATTCCTTTCGATCACATACGCCGTGATGTCCCCCCCTTTCGAGGTGGTGACGAAAGTAATGGTGAAATTATTGGAAGACATGTTGTCAAATTTGATGTTACCAGATGGTTTGGCAGGAATTTCAATCACTGCAAGAAAAAGTTTTATAAAATTTTTTGAACAAATTTTGAGCAATTTGAACAAAATGAAGCAACATGTAAGCCACCTAAGCCAAGACCAAAAGGGTGGCATATGAGCAAATCCCGCTGGCTCCCCGCTTTCTGGCTGGGATAAGTCCCGAGTCCTTTGTGTCTACGATATAATGATAATCTGCGAACTGCAGTACGTAACCTGAGAAGTTGGAAATGTGACGTTGCAACAAGAGTTTTTTAAACCACAAAAACCGTGATCATTGTGGGTAAAGTTGCTGGCTAGCTCAGGAGGTGTAACGCCCCACACCATCCTACCAAAAAGAAAAACAGTGGAAGACAAAACTTACGGTAATGTATTTTTCGATCAATAGATTGTTACATTGTAGTCTCTTTATTGTCCTGACCCAAAGACTGCACGTGATGCTTTGCTTTTAGCGATCGAATCGAAACCCTGTTCCTCTAATCATCGGCGTTGCCAGAAGTTTTGAGTGGGGGTGGGGGTCAAACCGCAACTCACATGCAATGATGTCATCAAAAGTTTTCGAAAAAACTAATGTTTTATGGGACAAAAATACCCTAAAATGGATGATCAGAAGCCGTGGCCTGGTTAGGTACGTAACCAGGATTTTGCTAAAGGGGAGCACTTAAACCAAAAATTAAGAAGTTTTTCGAAAATCCTAAATCCGGAGTGAACAAACTATAGTTTAAGTCAAACGTATTACAAACGGGTGTATAAGGGCAATTTTTTGGAAAAATAAATCTTTTTGATCACATTTGGATCACATTTCTTCGTTTTTAGAGCCATTTGAAAAAACTAAATTTTTAATATAGCAAGGGCCAGGGCCCCTGTTATACATGTTACATGTATAACAGGGGCCCTGGCCCCTGAATTCAAATTCAATCATTTGTTCAATAATGTTCAAATTCAATAATCATTAGCCTTGTGATAGCAAGAAATAACCACCATATCTGTGGAGCTGAAGCAACGAGAGTAATTAGTCGTCGAATGGCGTTTCCTTATTTAGGGTTGTTAACATCTCTCAGCTGCTCCTTGCAGCACCGGTTGCCTCTACGCAATATATAGTTGATGACGCAATAATGCGTTTCAGTCTTCTACTCTTTATTTCCCAAGAGACTCACATACAGCTCGCTGAGTATGTGCAGCCATTCAGCCATTTAACGCAGCCAAGTCTTGTCGCTTAAATCTGCAAACAGGATAATTAAGGAACAAATTGAACTACGACCCTTACAGTAATTTTAATTCAGAAGCAGTTATATCTCTCCGGTTGTAAGAGTCCGATGCAAACACCAGTTGTGGTCCCTTTTCCCAACCAGCTTATAGTGAACACGAAAAAAAGTCGCCGGATTATTGTGGAAAAGATTTAGAATACAGGACACCAGGCAAATGACCCTCTAACTTGCCTCCGCTTTGACTGTTTGAAAAGATCTGCTGCTAATAAGTTGGTTTAGTTCCAGCATAGAATGATAAAGTAATCGTTATTTCAAACGAATTTTTGTCGTTTGGGTGCATATTGCTAAATGAAAAATAAATCGTAATGGTCTTTGGTTTGACCTAAAGGAAAACCACTAACCAGGCCATAATTAAGGTTAAGGACTATTCCTTCAGGAGACGAGCAAAAAGTAATTTAAAACACTACAACTTTCTTTTTTTAATTTTAGATTTCGAACTAGCTACTAAAACTGTAATTGTAGTTGCGCTTTTATTCACCAAGTTACGTTGGCCAAGAGACAGTAACGGAAAAGGAACTTTTGTAGTCTTTGGGGCCAGCAGCCACCAGGGGCGCCGAGAGCCGAACGTAGGCACGGAGCCAGCTTAAATATGACGGATTTCAGGTTTTGTAAACTCCAAAACAGACGGAGATAATGCCGCAGTTTTGCCCAAATTATGATGTGGTCTCCAAAAAAAAAAAAAGATCTTCACCGAAATTCTCGCGTTTTTTTGGTCAAAACTAGGTGATCTCCAAAAAAAAAAGGTCTTCCCGAAACTCTAACGGCTTTTTCGGTCAAAATCAGATGATGTCCCAAACGAAGGTTTCACATTCCGATTTTTAAATGTCATTTGATGGGCCCCTTTCGAGCCTTCCTGAAGCCCATGGGCCCCCAAACTCCATGGACCCCGGGGTCATTGTACCCTCTGCCCCCCCTCTCGGTGGCCCTGGCAGCCACATGCGTAGCGCCCACCTGTTCTACAACACTCGGTGGAAGTTTCACGCCAAAATTGTAAACGGGCCGAATAATACAGGCCCAAAGCGGAAAACATAAGCCTGTATACCCGAAAAGAGATTTGAAATCAAAATCAAGTCCGAAAAAGCCAAAAAGTTAAGTTGGGTCTAAACAATGTGTACGGTTATTGCTCATATGCGGCTAAAATAAAACTACTTAATGATGATCAGTTATGACGTATTCATGATGCTTAAACGAAGTCGTCATTCAGTGTTGCAAAGTTATTTTAATGACTCTTTTATAGCACCTGAAAGACTAAAACGTAAGAGAGGTACGTACGTCAAGCCCGAATTAAGATGGACATTTAGTCAATCTTAAGCCGAACCCAAACCCGACCCGAAAAGCCCGACCCCACATACAACTCTGCTCACACTGTCTCTTTTATTGCTGAGCAACCAACAGGAAAGCTGTGAATCCATTTTTATAGTCTTTGGTTTGACCCAACCGAAAATCAAACCCGAGTCTACTGTTTCAGTACCAGAGGCTGAATGCACTCGACCAACGATCGTTAAACACCTAAGCAATAGCTAGTGTAGTAAAAAAACGTTTTTTTAAGGAGTTTTTTTATTTGCTTTTTTTGTTTTGTTTTGTTCTGTTTTTATACGTTATGTAGTTTTTAGATGATTGAGAAGTGTTATATGCTTTTTCAATATTTGGTAAGGAACTTTGCTTCTTTTGAGCAACATAGAGCTTACCACTGCTTGCTGAAAGAATAAAATGCGGAAGTTTTGATAGTTATGGCAGAAGTGGTAACTCTGCTATTTTTTTTACTCACTGACTGGTTTATTTAACAGAAATCCGCATTGACGTCGCTAAGAATGGTGACACCAGGAACAGAAGTTTGTGATGTTACCCTTTACAATGTAAAGCAGGCTGCAAAAGGTTATATTTTAAAGATAACGGTACTACTTCATTGCTGGAAATAGCGGTTGTTATTTGGCTAGCTCAATAACTTTTCATTGTAAAATTCTATAACTTGGAAGTATGAGCAGCACCGTGGCAGCACACCTTTAGTATCCAGCGCAAAATCAGAAATCTTCAATGGGAGAGGGGCTGTTTCGGAGGTCTGTGGTCGGAGCTTCCACCACTTGAAAGTTTTGTATTTTTTTTTTGCAAGTATAACTTAATTTGAGGCCTATTTTGATAAAAATTAATGCTTTTGAAATCTGGGATAGAAATTAGCGGTGCAAAAACATCGTTAAACTGGTTGCATAAATCGGCGATGGCTATGTGGGAATTGATCAATGGTAAAATTTCAGTTCTCTTATTTACAAACTGGCACCGTAAATAATAAAATCTTATAGTTCAATGAAACTCACAAGGAATAATCCATTTCGTCTATATTTAACAGAGGTGGAGTCCTCGAGGACACATTTTGAAGTCCTTGGCCTTGTCCTCGAGGCCTCAAGTCCTCGAAAATTGGCCTGTCCTAGGCTCGAGGACAGCACTATTTTTTGAATAGTTAAAATTTTGTGGAGCGCTTGAAAAATATTTTGGAAAACGTTTTTTTGTAGAGATCGCTTGAAAAATTTTTTTAAAGACTTTTTTTTTTTTTTGAGATCGCCTGAAAAATTTTTGTGAAGACCTTTTTTTTTTTTTTTTTTGAGAGCACTCGCGCTTGTGTCCTTGGTCCTTGGCCTTGGCCTCGAGTATTCCTGTCCTTGGCCTCGAGAGTGTCTGTCCTCGGAAAGGCTGTCCTTGGCCTTGGCCTCGGATTTTTTTGTGTCCTTGGCCTTGGCCTCGAGCCTTGTGTCCTCGACTCCACCTCTGATAATTAATATAGGAAAATAATCGGTTGGAGAAGGCTAATGAAACAATATTTGAGTCGAAGTGATTGGTAATTAACTAATGCTAAATAGCCACCCCTCACTTATTCCTGAGCTTACATAATTATATTTTTTTCGCGAAACCTATCTTCAGCATGTTTCAACAAGCGATCAAATTTGATTGCTTAGTTTTAGCAATTTTTAAAAGTTTTTACTGATTTGTGAGTCACGTTTTTGATAAATTAGCGCTCTCCCTCTAAACAAATGTTTCAAAAGATGCTTTAAATCATTTTCTACTCCATTCCAGTGTGCTGAACATTTCCAATGATATTAAACTTATTGTTGTTTTCTTTTTTGTTCAATTGGTATCACAAATTGGTGTCACACCAAAATGGTAACACCCGGCGGAGTGGACCGCCCCCCCATAGCGACGCCACTGGCAATCTGAACTCTTGGTTCACAGATTTTTGTCTCTGAGCTTTCTATCTCTATTTAACTTTAGATTTTAAATTGAGCGTTTAAAACTGAGCATCTGTGACTGCACGCTGCACTACCTTTGCAAATTTAAAGTTTGGAATATCTTTTTGAATTGGAAGCTCTGTAGTTATCTTTTCCCGCTGATTTTTGCTGAGTTTTAGCAATTAGTTTTTTTCATCAGCTTGTAACACAAGTAGAACATGCTAGTTTTTGATCCTAAGTAATCCCATGATTTAGTGGTTGATATTAGAGGAGATTGGGATTAACTCGTCAATTTAGATTGCAAGTAATAAAAAAAAATACTGTAAGCTAATTAAAAGACATGATTTCTGGAATGAAAAAGAATTTCGTTTTCTTCAACTTTTATTTTCTTCAACTTTATTCTTCAACTACACTTCATATAAAATTGTTGTGAAAAATCAATTGAGTTACATCGAACATAACTTTGAATTTAAAACACGAGCCAATAGTTATTAAGCCATAACTACTGACCTAACGAAAATTAGGTGGCTGCTTGACTCAAAGACCGGTAGGTCACTTCGCAGCCCTCCTGGTCTATACTTGACAGTAACACATTGTGTATTATTGTTCCTATTATTGAGACAAAGTAAATATGATTGATTGATTAATAATTGTCCATCGAATATATTTTTACGATTGCTTGAGTATGACTATTAGTTGCGTTGATATACGAGTAGCCTAAAGCTTGTGGTCTTGCTAATAAGAGTTTATATAGCCAAAAATATATTGTTTAACGATTATTGTGCATTTCAATTTATTTTATTTTTCCGTTGAGTAGCACAGTATGTTAAACTGAAAAGACATCAAATCAAGTATTTTCTTACACTCGCTGTACTACGCTTCTGCGTAATACAGCAAGTTTAAGGAAAAATTTGATTTCATGTTTTTTTTTCAGGCTTTCAACCTGTTAAAGATTTTCACAGTTTTCAGGACAGGCTAGCTAAAGTGTACCGTATCACAAAACAACAATTCCATATTATTTAAAAATAACAATTAAAAAAAAAGGCTAGGTTTTTTTTTAAACCAAAAAGAAAAAAAACAAGCAAAAAAAAGTTTTTAGAAAAAAAACAAGCTCCGTTTTTTTTATTTACATCACTAGCAATAGCATCTATTTAATGAGCACCGCGTTCATCGATTACACGTCAAATTTTTACTTTGTGGTCCAGATTCTAGCGTCAAGGTGGATGTCTTCTGGATCATTTCACCAGGGATGGTTACCGTGTTTATGTCAACGCGGGACACATCCGACAAAGAAACCTCAACGGGTAAACGCAAGTTCCCGTGCTTATTCTCCAACATAATCTGAAACAAAATAATTTTTAATAAACAACGCATGCATCTACTAAGGCAAAATAAAAGCCAATTATTTAAGGATGCTTGATTCATTTTAAAATCAGGTAACTTTGAGGCATATTACTAACGTGCAGAGCACTTGCGTAGCCGAGAGGGAACTAGAAGAGATCCCCCTTTAGCCAAGTCACGTAAAAAGGTTAACCTAAATGTATATGTTTTTTAATGTGTTTTGAACCAGACCGGAAAGTAAGGGAGGCTGAAGGGGCTAAATAATTTGTTTCAGTCAAACGGGCTCCAAATTTTAGCAATTGCATTAGTTCTTTTAAATCGCTTTATAAACACGCGCAGAATGTCATCGAAATGGCGTAAATTTTTTGTTTTTTTGAAAACCACGAAAATCGTTCAGTGACTTTTCAGACATCTGTCTGTAAAACGTAAGAGTGCAGATTTTAGCTTTCGGTCCAAGTTCCTTCTAATCAAAATCCTGGTGCGTAGGTCATGCCTTCTATCATGAAATATTGGATGTTAAATAGATTCAGAAGATGAAAATTGAAAATCAGGACCAGCCTCAATGCAGTTTCAATAAAAAGCAAAATCAAATGATACCAAGCCATTAACAACATGAAAACGGGACATTTTGACCGCTACACTGCAATACTCCGCAAAAAAGAAGCATTTTGGCTGCTACTGCTGCTGCAAAATTTTGTTCCTGCTTGATGGAGTGAGATCAGTTTTGAAACTTATGCAAAAAAATACAGTCATGATGTTTCTACTTGAAATGCGGGCAATTTTTTTCAGATATTTTTAACGGACTGACTGTACAATATTTGCAATTTAAAGGTTAGTAGATAATAAGTGGTGGAAGCTGAGATATTCCAAGAAATTATGTGCGTTAGAAAGTGGTAAAAATTAGAAGAAATTCTTTCTTTTCGATTACATTTGGGTCTCTTCAAAGATAGATCTCTGCAAGCAGCATTCAAATGCGAAAATTTGTGGGCAGCGTTCCGGTAAGAGAACAAAACTACTTTCACTAAGTGGCCAAAGAAGTAAAAAGTGCCTGGTGCCCCGCGCGCGGCCTTAACGGCACAGTATATTTAACAGTTTTCAAACCTCGTAACTTCCACAGTCTTCCTCTTGAAAGCTATCCACAGTTAAAGTGGTGTCTTTTGCAGTTGTAACGATTTTCCGTCGTCCGCCTGATGTAATCACTACTCCATTAAAACGCCATGTTGCTTTTATTCCAGAAGCTCCAGAAAACGGGACTTTCAGTACCATTGGAGTACCTAAATCCCAAAAAAATAAAAGAGCACTGCGCATAAACTGCTACATTTTAAACCTCTTTAAAACAAAAACAAGATCAAGACTGTTACGTCATAGTTGATGTGCTTCAGATCGTCAGAAAAATACTGCAGTACTAATCAGTGCTCCGCAATCTTTTTTCACTCACAGCACACTAAAACCTTGTTCAAATTTTTGCGGCACACCTCAGCAAAAAGCGCCGACAATTTAACACAAAGTCCACTGTATTAATCACCATAGCTCTAAAAGGCAAATTTGATCCCATGAAAAGCAAATCAAATGCAACTTCTCGTGCTCCGAACCTATTCTTAAACAACCACATATTTCTCGAGAAATGAGTTGTACCAGAGTTGGAAACCGGTCAGGTCGACCGGCCGGTCGGGTTGCAGGTTGGGTCGAGATTCTTCAACCGGCCGGTCAAACCGGCTGAAAAACCGGTCAAATTTTCCTTTCTGGCTACTAAAAGACATCTAAGCACCAACCGAAATATAATATATTCTATCATAAATAAAACTTTTTATAAAAAAAACAGTATCAACAAACCATATCTTTCGAAAACACTTGTTGAATAATTTCAAGCTGTGACTTATATGCAGTGACCATTAAGACATGCACATCCAGGGACGTATTTAGGGTGGTAGTATCAGTAGCGTAGCTAGGGGGGGCTACAGCCCCCTCCCCCCCATTGGCATGTCGACCAAAATGCAGAATGAGAAAAACACTACGTTTTTAGCACTTTTGAGACTGTTTTATGCACTGAAGTGGACTAAATAGTGATTTAAAAAATGTTTTGAAACATATATTCAGGGAGGGGGGACTAATTTGTCAAAAATAAAGCTAACAAATAAATAAAAACTTTGAAAAATGGTAAGAAATAAGCAATCAAATTTGAGCGCAAGTGTAAAAATGCTAAACATAGGTGTCATCAACAAATATACTATAAACTAAGGAATAGGGGGGGGGCTATTCAGTATTAGTTAATTACCAATCATTTCTCTCAAATCTCTTTTCATTAGCCCCCCCAATTATTTTTCCCTATAAACTGTATACGAAATGGATTACTCCGTGTGAGTTTTATCGAACCGTTTGATTTTATAATTTAACAGCATCTAAACAAGAGAACTAGCATTTTACCATTAGTCACCTTCCAAATAGCCCACTTATGCCATCAGTTTAATTATGTTTGCACTGCCAATTTCTAAGCCACGTTTTATAAGCATTATTTTTTAATCGAAAATGCCCTAAAATAAAGTTATTTTTGCAAAAAAATGCAAAATTTTCGGTCGGTCGGTCAACCGGCGATAATTTTGAAATTTACCGATCGGGTCGAGAAAATCCTGATTGGTTCCATCTCTGTTGTACGTACACCCAAACTGAGGCTATTTATTTTTGACTGAAAATAACGAGTTTGAAAATAAAAATGCACTCACACTATGTGGGATGGATTGATGCGTTTTTGACGTAATTGCAAATGTTAGTTCTTGATTCAATACTAACCCAAGTTGCGCTGTTATACTGGTAGCACCTTTGAATAAGTTACTTTGCGGTAATTTTCGTTGCTGCGTAGATTTGAATGAGCTACAATCTCAATATAGCATTGGAAAAATTTTGTGGAAGCCAGGTTGGTCACCACGCTAAATGCTACAGTAGTTGCTTTTCGCAAAGTGCAACAACACAATTGAAGCTAACCAGTGCTCGTTGCATTTTGTTGTATTGCAACGCAACAAAGATGTTTTTTGTTTTGCAATCTGATGTGTAATGTTTTTGATAGAAATCTTTGATGCAATTTGCTTTCAGAAGCAAATTTGAATGTGGTTTTGATGTTTTTTCTTTAAAAATCTGATGTTTTTTGAAGAGCCGTTGCTGGCATCACAGTCGGAAACACACTGTACGCACATTGTGCCACAGAGCGCAGAGACCTACATAATAGAGATGGCAACAGCCCAGCGTACGTGGCCGCGCGCTGTTGTTGGTAAGTCGCGCAGCGTGGCAACCTAAGTCTGCATTACGTAACAGCGTCAGCGCAGCGCCGCGTACTATAATTTTTTACATTTTGTTTTACAATTATTGCTGGTGAATTACTTCTTTACGTACAAAAAATTGCTAGTCATGATATAACTATAATATGAATTGAAGACAATAACTATAAAATAATGCGACAACACATAGGGTTAGGCGACTAAAACAGTAAAAGGTGCCTTCGGTTCAAGTTTATTTTTTCAGAATTGGGAGCATCCTAAAATAGGCTATTTTGGCTTCAACAAACTCAGTTTTGATTGACTGAACATCTTTCTTGACACCAACAACAAGATTTTAGTTTTGGTCGGCTTAGCTAGGAAAAGTTTAGAACGTTTGGTGAGAAGATGAAACAAAGGTAGACAAAAAAATGTAGATGTAGCAGGTTTGTGGGAGCAATCATCAGAGCAGAGACACATAGCCTAGCCACATACCCACCCTGTATGCAGTAGGCGTGTGGTCTTATTGGTACACGCCCAAGGCTAGATAACAGTTTGTACTACACATGGCTTGCATTCCAGAGGGACAGAGTTAGTTTAGTGTAGCCTATTCGTCAACAGGTCATGACTTCTAAGTATTAGGCTTTCTATCCTATATGTCTGTAGTCTATCTGGTATGTGGTACAGTAGGAAGACTAGGCCATACAAAGTTGCAATGACAAAACAGCCTACGTAGTAGCAGATGTTTAGAGGGTTCCAGGTTCACGGATAAGTAAGCCTGTAAACTACCGATAGTTTACCCAATATTGAATACCCATATACGAGGCGTACGTTGGGAGGCAGCAAAATTGTTTTTATTAAGTTAGACAGTTAAATATGAGTGTAGTAGCTGATGACAGCATGCAGAGCGCGTGATATACCAGAATTTGGGCTATTGGTTCTGGATTAGTAGGCTACAGTAGTTGCATGAATCATCAGGTAGACCGGTAGATTGTTTTTGATTGCCAAAACACGGTGCAGAAATGAAAAAAACTGATAGAAAACAAACACAAGGCAGATAAAAGCAGTATAATTAGAATGACTGACCTCACCTTGCGTGCTCCTATGTTTTTACAAGGCCATTTCCAAAGCTAATGAGTGCGAAGTTTCAGACTTTTGACTTATAAGTCGTGAATAGTTAGGTCTAGCTATATGAAATTTTAGCAGCAGTTTGAGATTAATAAGTTATATGTTTGTGCCAAATTTCAAGGCAATGTGTAACGTGACTTCGGTTTTAGGACCCAAAAACCACCTCGAAAGCTGGGTGTAAAAAATGGCTTTATTGAAAAACTGCATAAATACGGCAAAAAATATTTCACTGAAATTATATGTCTAAAGATACCCTTTCATCCCTACCAACCCACTTTTGGACTTGATGAGTTTTTTCTTTTTTTTTTTAATTTCTAATTCTTATGCGCTCTTCTTCTAAACCGCAACACATCGAAATCTAATTTTTGTGAAAAGTTGTTCAGCTGCAAACGTAATTTTGCCTTCCAAAATTTTTTGGGGCCACTCCTCCTGAAACCCCCCAAAACGGGGCCCAAAAATTAATTTTTTTGATTGCTCAAGTTAGGGCGATAGTTTTTTTTATAACAGTAGATATTTTAGCAACAAATGTTTTGACATAGTTTGGGGGTTCCACCCTCCCGGGGGCCCCCAAATGGACCTACCAAAGATAAATTTTTTGAACGATTCAAGCTAGGGCATTAGTTTTTTTTTTTTATATCAGCAGATGTTTAAAAGACAAATATTTTGACTTGGTTTGAGAGGGCCACTCCTCTGAAAACCGTCCAAAATAATGCCCCAAAAATCAATTTTTTTGTGTGTCGTAAGCTAGAGAGCTAATTTTTTCCTAAAGTTTGTGAAATTTTTAAGAATAGATAACTTGCGGTGCGGTGTGGCGTGAACTTAGTTGTGTTTGGATGCGGCGCCGTGCAGCATGCGGACAAGGTTTGCAGACCCAGCGCAGCATGCGGATGCATTTTTTGTTATCCGCGCCATCTCTACTACATAATCCCAGAGCGAAAACAAGACTCAGTTACGTTATGTCACGCATGAACAAATTGTGCTAATGCTTTCTGCTAAGCATATGACACTGTGACTGCATAGAAAGTAAAATTTACTTTAATGGTTGCTTTAATAGTTACCGATTAATGGTAGCTGACAAAGTTTGGACTAGTCACCGAAATAAAAAGTATAAAAAAGATTGGATATGTAGACGACAAATGAAGTAAAATTTAAGAAAGCTGTTACCATTCTTAAGCCAGTGATATAGAAAACTGGGTATTTTTTCGAAAAAGTATTGCGATATTAGCCTACTAAAGCTTTGTGTTTGGCCTTTCCGCCTAAAATTTGAACAAGTCTATTTTAGCTGTTGTGTTTGATGGCGAAGACGTAAAAAGTGAGAAGCAGACATCAAAATCTTTCTTCAAAAAGATTTTTGCTGAAATTGTTTACTAATTTAACAGCAGCCATGAAACACTCGCACCATATCCATTTCTTATCATATTAGATCTTTGTTGTTGACATGCAATGGCTACCACTGTTTTTCATTGGAATTTTTCTTTTTCACAAAAAGCTTGAATGGGCCATAAGTGGGCAAGTTAATGCAAAACGTTAGCTTCGTTAACCATTAGTCCGTTAACAAACTTCACACCTCCGTTAACGTAATCCGTTATTTTCAGCTTTAATTAACGGAAATTAATAAAGTCCGTTAATTCGTTAACATTTTGCGAGTAATTTACATTTCGTTTTATTCATTCGCTTCTGGAACACATATTGACGCTGTTGAGCTGATTGTGAGGAAATATCTATTGCCATGGCGGTCTTTTTGTGCTATGGAAGTTACATTTTACAGTTTAATCTAATTTCAAGATAAAAATAAATTCAAATGCACAACGAAGCTTGCGATCGGAAAATTTTGGTAAATTGTGAACAGCGATAATTAATAGACCTATGAGGCTGCAGCTTATTATTTGCCACAAAAAAGAGCTCCTTTCTTCGCTCCCTTCTATAAAACTCGTGCTAATACGAACAGGTGTTACCAGTGCAAACTGGTTTGTACCAGTCCTATGAATGAATGGTGCAAGATATTAACGATAAAAACCTTAACGGAAGTTAACAGAACTTAGCGGAAGTTAATTTAGTCCGTTAACAGTACTTAACGGAAGTTAATTTAATTCGTTTACATGAAGAAACTTTTTAACGGATTAACGAGTTAATGAAAAAGTTAGCTTCGTTATTAACGGATTAACAATTAACGGACTTGTGCCCACCTATGGGTATCGCAGTATCGTCATTGTAGGCTCTAAGCTAGTGCAGAGCAGATGTTAGTTGTTGAATAAATGCTATATTCATCTCAAAATTAAGGTATATACTCATAATTGCATTACAACAGTAAACTTACCGACCCTGAGCTCGTTTATCACCTTAGCACATTTTTCAAACTCCAAAGAATCGATGGACGGTGGCTCTGCGTAAAAAAGGAGTTCATCTTTATCTAATTGTGATTGAAGCAAATAATTATCATTTTATGTTTACTTTGCTAAACAATAACTTTAGATTGGCCGGCCGAAGGAAACACAGCGTAAATTTTTATCTACTGTAACAGGGAGCTATATTCATTGTAACACTCCAAATTTTTGGCATACTTGACATAGTAAAACAAAATTATCTCTCTAAGAATGAAAGAGCCGAAGCTGTCGTAAACAGTTTATTTGGCTCTTTTATTCTAAGGGTCGTATGCACCAACCGTACCGATAGCCGTGTCGGATTGTATATTTATGATAATGCCCCTATGTACGAGCCGTAGATATGATATGTAGAAACCACTATCTTTAATTCATTTAATGTTGTTTAGAGATTTTCCATGGGACCACTCAGTACTTAAATTGTAAAATTTTGCATGGGGGGACGCTTTTGCAGCCTTGACTAAACGCATTTGGCATGTGAAAGTACTTTAGTGAAGATTACGTAATTTCGTCGCCGAAATTGAATGAACACCAAAAAAAAAATCTTCTCCGGAAATTGAAGTGTTTTTTCGCCAAAATTAGGTGAAGACCAAAATAAAAAAAAAAGAAAAAGATCTTCGCTGGAAATTGAAGTTTTTTCGCCAAATTTAGGTGAAGAATTAGGTCGTTTTCGTCTGATCATCCAGCACTCAAATCTTGATGGGGGGAAGACACCTAAATCTCGATGGGGGGACGCTAAATTTCGATGGGGGGACGCTAACTTTCTATGGGGTGATGCGTTCTCCCGCGTCCCCCCTACAATTTAAGTACTGGGACCACTGCATTTTCTGATTTGTGTTCAAAGTGAGTCAAAGCTATAAGGTGGATATACCTTCATGTGCTTCGTAGTTGATAAGACTTTTGTATGAAAATCTTTTCCTCGAAAAATTTGATTCATCGATAAGATTTGCCTGCTATTCAATATTGCTTATCGCGAAAGGTTTAATTCCGCACGCGTGATTGATTTTCCCTATATTGGTAACTGAAAGTCTGGAGCCACCGATATGGTTATGGTATACCGTTCCATAGAGACATTATCATGACGTCGAGAGTATAGACGTAGCCAGGATTTTTGATCGCGTAGGGAGGGGCAAATCACTAATCACATGCAATGTCGTGATGAGAAATTTTCGAAACAGAAACTTTTTGTGGGCAAAGATATCGTAGAATGAAAGATCAAAATCTGGGGTCTAGTTTGACACTTAACCAGGAGTTTGCTACCGGCTTAAACCAAAAGTTGAAAAGCAAAAATGTTTACAGTGGGAAACGCGTCGAGTAAATTAGTGTAACTCAAATGTATCACAGACGAAGGTCTGGGGGCGAAGCCCCAGCCGCTGGGCGATTTTTCGTAATTTTTTGGAAAAAAAGCTATTTCAATGCCATTGGATTACATTTCGTACGTGTTCAGAACCATTTGAAAGAACTAAGTTTTTAACATTTGAAAACCAATTAAAAAACTTTGTTTAATCCTCCTTTTACTACCAATTTAAGTTTGAAACACATTTAAGATCTTGCATTTTGGTGCTAAATTTGAAAGTGATTTGCTTTAGGGGGAAGTAAGGCACACTGTTTCCTGCAAAATTTTAGTAGTAATCCACTCAAAGAATCTCCTTGGAGATTTTCGTTTTGTCATGAAAATTAGCAGTTCAGGAGTGCCTGTACGGGAGCCCAAGCTCCCTCAATTCAAATTCAGGGAGGGAGCCTAAGCCCCCTCAATTCAAACTCAATAATTTGTTTGATAAGCATTTTACTTAACTTTTTTTTCAAAAGTATTTTTCACGTAAAATCTAGCAAGATGGAGTGGAATTGTTATTGAAAAGTGGTATAATAGAGGGTTACGCCTACTTTGCAGCATGTTATTGCTCGCGCCGGATTTACATTGCTTGGGGCCCCAAGTACTTTAGGGATTTTCGCAACATCTTCCTGCCAGATATAGGTGAAGACCAAATAAATGTCTTACCATCTGAGTGCGGGGCCCCTGGCACTGTGCCACATGTTAAATCCGACTCTGGTTATCGTATCATTTTCATAAAAAAGTTAGATAAGAGGGCCTGAGGTTGCAACTTTTAGGACAAAATCCTTAATTTCACGCGGGTTATGCATTTAAATTGGTTGCCAAAAATTGAATTAAGGGGCCAGGGCCCCTTAATCGTCAATATTATTGTTAAATGCCGTTGTGCACGTATACTGTAGTACAACAAATGCTAAAAAAAAACTGAAGAAACACTAAACTTATTTGTCACATTTTTATCATTGGTGTCATTTCAATTGGGGGTTGGGCTGTTTGATTCCCTGGCTACTCCTATGCTTGAAAAATTACGTTGAGAAGCTCAATGCTTTCGATATACGATTATTTTTCTTTATGCAGGCGTAATGAAGAATAGGGTCAATCCAAGCTTAATTTTCTTTTTTGTAAAATGTCGACCCTTGTTCTAGAATCTTCTCCAAACTTGGCATGGGAGTAGAAAAGAGTAAAAAACCTGTTTGCAAAAAAATTCACCTTTCTAGCTCCAGCCGTTCCTGGCTCCAGCTTTCTAGCTCCAGCCGTTTTCACCGTTCCTGAGATATGGCTCTTTTAAAATTGTGCGAATAAGTGAATTCTGAGGATACGCATGAGTAATTTTGACCTCTAACGCTCAAAGTTGGCATAGGAGGATGCAGTAAATTGCTACACCCCCTTTTTGACCTTGTCAAATCGAGCAAGACACTTGCAGACGCTTAAATCACACCAACGTAGATTAAATTTAATCCGTGGATCATAAAGTTTTGTTTTCTAAATAATTCGACATATTAGAATAAAATAATTAGACTCGCAATTAGGTTCAGAGTATTTATCCTTGAATTAGCACTTAATACTCATAGCAATTTGCCTGGCCATTGCTCTAAATTTTCCCTATAAAATTTTGTTAATCCGCGGATCAAACTTAATTCGCGTTGGTGCATACGGCCATTAGTGAAGCTGTTTCTCAACAGGTATCCCTGGTTTCTCAAGAACGATGTTTATACTCCAAAATTATCTCTAATTTTCGTGTTTTTATTTAATCGGCTAAAAAATCACGACCCTAGTTTGCCAACAAGACAAGATACCGATGTATTCAAACATTTGACAGATGCTGTAACCTCTATCGGACAATTGACTTCAACGAGACAGAAGTAATGGCCCAAACCAATCACTGGCGAAAATTATTGATTACCGAAACATCACTAATTCAAAAACGCAATCCCAATTTAAATGTTCGTTCGTATGAACCGTATATCTAACCACTCTGCGTATATCAAACCACACCAAAGCAGAGCAACCTTTTTTGTTTTTTCGGAAGTCTTTCCACAGGCTGGGCCACCACAACGGGTAGATTGCTTGGCCCGAATGGGAAATAAGCGTAAAGAGTCTTTTCCAAGGGCAAAACGACGCATTGTCAGTTCAAGAATCGAACCACGGGCTACCAACCTTTCGCTCACTAGCCCGACGCTCTACCACTGAGCTGCCGCTACCGCCCTTCAAATGTTGACAGGACATCTACAGTATATATTATACCACTGTCTTTGTTTAACATACGAGTAATATGGGTAATCACTCCGTTTGTAAATAGAATTGAAAGCAGAGGCGCAACTCAAAAGGTTAGGGGGGATCAGGGGCGTCGCCAGCTTCGCGAGATCGGGGAGGCAAAATTAAAATCGGGGGGGCAAAGGTTTTCACCGATTTCCGAAGGCTTTTTCTGGCCGAAATCACCAATTTTAACGTTTTTTACGACCAAAAGCAGGTGATCTCCAAAAAAAAAGTTTTTCGCCAAAATCGCATATTTTAACGTTTTTCCGCCCAAAAAAAGCAACTTCCTCCTCCCAAAAAAATACCGTAGGGGGCAAGAAAAAAATCGGGGGGGCAAAAACAAAAATCGGGGGGCATTGCCCCCCTGCCCCCCCGCTGGCGACGCACCTGGGGAGAATGACCCCCTTCAACTAAATTAATTTAGAAAATTTAACCCAAATATGCAAGCTTTTAGGCTCGGAATATTTAGTAAAATCTTGAGCGTATACGAGCACATTTGTAGTTTATTTTAAAACAGAAATTCAGTACACCCGGCGTACCGCCTTACCACCGTACTATCTGATGCCAGTTGGTTGAAGTAAGTACACGCTTGTAAGCTCACGATTTTTCACCCAGTCTACCCTTGCATTAAACGTGTTTTGGACTGGATCATGAAAAGGCTAAGCAATTCAAGCCTTTCAAATGGCTTTCAAAGCCGCTTACGGACAAAATCCCGAAGTACAAAGTCCCGAATTGGACAAATTCCCGAATTGGCAAAATCCCGAATTGGATAAAATTCCGAATGAGCAAAATCTTGAATTGGACAAAATCCCGAATAGGCCAACCAGCAAGCCGGATATGGACCCAATACCGGAACGGGGAACTAATTTTTAAATTTAAATTTTAGATTTTAAACTTTGTGTTACTTTTGGTAGACACCCCTGAAGAAAAAGTGCCCCACTGTACGGTAAATTAATGAAATTATATTTTAGGTAAAATACTGCTCATACAATCTACAACAGAGTTGTCGCAAAACCACATTCAGAAGTTTTTCACAAACGCGCAATTTTGTTGGTTACAAGAATACAGCGATAAACTGCAAACTGAACTCATTTACTTTAATTTTGGGGTATTACTATAATTATAATTGAAATAAAATGTTTCCAGCAACAAACCAACCCATTGTTTGGCTAAAGACGGCTACTACAGTTCAATTTACAGTATTTTACTGCGCTTTTGCTTTGCATAAAAAACTAATAATGCCCTTGAAATTTTTCTGGCTATCAGTTGAAAACGTTTTTTTTTCAAATTTCGGTAAAACAATTTATACTGATAAAGGATTTATTCTATCACTCAGTCCGATAAAATGCTGCTGATTTGCTCATATTATTTAAAAGAATGATGGATTTGGACTCTGAATTCTCAAACTTTTTGTAATCTTCAGCCCGTCTAAGTCAGCGCTCACAAGTTTCCAGTAGAGATTCCACTATTTAGAAGTCCATGGTTTTAGCTGGTCAAGCACTGAATTACTCCCAAACGTAATCAAACAAATAAAAACATTTTCGTGTGAAACGAATAGGAATCGTTAACAAAACGGTCTGATAATTGTTTTGACAATAGAGATACTAATTTAAGCAAACCACAGACAAGAACAGTAATTTAAAAAACGCTAAATAAACAATACGGCGTACTAATCAGGCGTTGGTTTTTATACTCAACTGAGAATTTATCAGTATTGCTTATCTTTCTATATGAAGTATAGCGCGTTACATTATTGAAAATTACTGCCTTGTTGACGTTTTCTAATTCGTCTTACAAAATTGAGATATAACAATATTACCTAATTTGTTTGCTATAGCTTGCAAAAGCAAAGCAAAAACAAAAACTAAGCGTTGGTTGAATAAGAAGTAGAATGCGTTTTAAAATGATCAGCATTCCTATTAATTTTTATGCTTTTCTAATTGCACGAAACACTTTCTGTACAACATAAAAAAATAAGAACGAAACGTAAAAAAAACATTTGACCTTTCTTGCTGGGCTTAGCTTTCAGAAATCCTCAGGTTTGGGGGTCATCAGGCAAGGCATAATAAAAGCCAATCTTAAAGCAATTTCATAATATAATTGCAATACGAAATAGAAAAATTTGGAAAATAAAAACTACTCATATTGATTATTCATTGATTATTTATGCTTTAGTGTATATATATCTTGATTATATTATTATCTATAAATATTAATCAAGTAACACTTATTACAGAATTATTGTATTTGTAAAAAAAGCAAAAAGGATAAATAAAAAAAAAAACATCGACTTTGGGGCGAGTAACTGAATTAGTTGATGGGTTTATGTGTAGGCTAAAAACAAGTTTTTCAATTTCAATTTTTTTTTGCAATTTTTGTAAATCGGCTGTAGGGCATTAAAACTAAGGGTAAACTACATTGAGCATTTGTTTATAGTGTGCTTTTAGTGACCAGTTGGTTAAACTGTTGCGCGATTTCGTATGGAATGGACGGTTATATGAAAGGTAGGTTATGGAATGGAAGTTTATAAGTCAATTCCCGTACTGGTCGAATCCAACACAGTATTGTTACGGTTAGCCACTGCTACTACATATTTTTACAGGAATTGCGCTGCCCAAGCGCTGTGATACGGAGCTTTGCCCCACAATCTCGTCAAGAGTTCCGACATAATTTTCTAGTACAGCCTAATGAGGAATTGGTTTTTATTTTTTGTATTGGCATATATAGCTAAAACAAACAGTGATTGCATGGAATCATTACTCGTTTTCTGCGATAATATTGTTTTGTTTGATTGTACTGTAGTTAGCAAAGAATCATTGCATAGCAAGCCAAATATAACTCTATTCAATCAAAGCTAGCGTAAAATCGAAAACAAAGGGCCCTAATAATCGTTTGCTTCCTCTGGCGTAATAGCTTTTGTTCGCAATGCAGTCACGCTAATTACTGTAATCCATCTGATCCTGAACACCAATTTACACTAAACCTCTTCATCTCCATTAAAAATATAAAGCGTGAAATTCAATTTTACATCAATAACCTGAAATTGAAAAAATAAAAAAATGTGTCAAGAACCGCATTTTCACCCTTGAAGCCCTTAAGATGTATAAACAAAAACAGTTTCATCGTAAAAGGCGAAACCAAACCGGAATAGCCCGAAACATCAAGTTTGCTTGTTTTTTTACAAACCAGATTTATTACGGTTGGTAACGAGAATAGGATTTAGAACCCCTATCGTTGAGTAACATAGGGTTAAAGTGTCCACTGCTGATGTTTACGATTACTAAAAACCAATACACCAGTACCACAGGCATAGCCAAGGGGGGACAGGGGGCCCGCCCACTGCCCAATTCAAATACTACCTATGACAAAATGTCACAAAAAAGACTATTGTTTCTTCAGTTTCTTTTAGCATCTTCGCGTACAACAGTACACGCGTACAACAGTAATTAACAATAATATTGATCTAGGGGGCCTGGGCCTCCTCAATTTAATTTTCACCAACCAATTTAAATGGCCCCCTACAAAACATTTAAATGGCCCTTAATTTAAATGGGCCCCTAACAATAACATTGAACCAGGGAGCACGGGCCCCCTCAATTTAATTTTTCCAACCAATTTAAATGAGCCCCCTGCAGTAATATTTAAATTGCCCCCAATTTAAATGGGCTCCTGACAATAATATGGATCCAGAAGGTCCAGGCCGCTTCAATTTAATTTTTGCCAATCAATTTAAATGGTCTCCCTACAATAATATTTAAATGGGCCCCAACAATGATATTGATCCAGGGGACCCGGGCCGCCTCACTTTAATTTTTGTCAACCAATTAAAAAATGCCCCCTACAATAATATTTAAATGGTCCCAATTTAAATGGACCCCCAACAATAATATTGTTCCAGGGGGCCCGGACCCCTTCAATTTAATGTCTGCCAACCAATTTAAACGTATAACCCGAGTGAAATTAAGGGTTTTTATCCTAAAAATTGCTACCTGAGGCCCCGATCTAACCTTTTTATGAACGTAATGCAATAACCGTTTACCAGGAACGGATTTAACATATGGATCAGTGCCAAGGGCCCCGCACTTAGCTAAGACTTTTTTTGTCCTCACCTGTATTTGGAAGGAAAATATTGCAAAAATCCCAAAGTGCCAGTGGCCCAACTCAATGTAGATCCGGCCCAGGCAATAACATGGTTTGTAGGCGTAAATATCAACTTTACATTTTTCAATAACAATTCACCTCCACCTCCCAAGTTTTTATGCAACAAAATACTTTTGAAAAAAATTATCTACATTAAGGGGAATGCTCATTAAACAAATTTTTGAATTGAGAGGGACTGGTCCGCTTGCCGTGTATGTACTCCTATAACTAATTGTATTTATGACAAAACAACAATCTCTAAGGAAAATATTCGACTGGATTGTTATTTACTGCTAAAATATTGCAGGAGGCAATGCACTTTACCTCCTCCTACCAGGGCCAAATCACTTACAAAATTTAACCCCAAAATGCAAAATTTTAAACGCGTTTTGCACTTAAATTGCAAGCAAAAGGAGGACTGGACAACTTAATTTTTTAAATTAGCTTTTAAAGGTTAAAAATCTAGTACTTTCAAATGGCTCTGAATACGCGCGAAATGTGATTCAATGGTATTAAAATAGCTTTTTTCCAAGAAAAGAAATTGCTTCGTTACCAGACTCCCATAGCTTCCGTAGACTGGGAGATCCGCCCGCAGACCCCCGTCCGTGATGCGTTTGAGTTACAGTACACCACTTTACTCAACACACGTCTCCCAATTTAGACATTTTTGCATTTCGACTATTGATTTAAGCCCTCTCCCTTGAACGAGCTCCTAGTTACTTGCCAACACCAGGAACAGCTTTTTATCTTCCATTCTACGATATCTTTGCCGCCACTAAAAATTCCTCTTTCGAAGTTTCTAATAACGTCCTTGCATGTGATTTGTGGTTTGCCCCCCCCAATCAAAAATCCTGGCTACGCCTATGACTAGCACCGAAGTCAGGAAACTTTAATCTCGATGATTTGAGTACTATAATTTCGAAAACTTAGCTGAGAATCAATTTTCATTTTACGATCTGACAAACATAGAAAAGAAATCTTTGCCAGCAGCGTAATTAGGTGGGAGGAAAAGAGTATTGTGCAATGCTTCGCCTACTTTAAAGCCAAGGCACAGTACAAAAACAGATTTGAGTTAAACTAATTAAAATGAAAATGGAGTATAAACTTGGAAAGACTTCTGGGTCATTGCATTTTAGTAGACTTTCACTCAACTAGGTGGTGGCAGTAGGGCAGATTTCAGATTCGCGTCAGTTCAGAATGTTAAAATTTTGTTTACTTCGAATATTGTCCAACCCAGGATCACAAATTTTAAACAACAGACTGAGTATCAGCTCTATTAAATACTTAGCAACAAAGTTTTGTCGAAAAATATTTTTCTTCGCAAGGGCCATAAGACATAAAATTCGAAAAAAGATTTGCAATAACGGAAAGTTTTAGGGGAGCATAGCATTGTGAAATACTGCGACTACCTGTACCTCTGTTATTGTTTGGGTCAAGACCTAAGTACAGTAATAACACTACGACAGTTGGTAAATACAATAACAATTTAACAGAGGTGGAGTCCTCGAGGACGTCCTTGGCCTCGAGAACGTCCTCGAGGACACATTTTGAAGTCGTTGGCCTTGGCCTCGAGGCCTCAAGTCCTCAAAAATTTGCCTGTCCTCGGCTCGAGGACAGCAGTATTTTTTGAATTGTTAAAATTTTGTGAAGCGCTTGAAAATTTTTTTGGAAAACGTTTTTTTGCGGAGATCGCTTGAAAAATTTTTGTGAAGACCTTTTTTTTTTTTTTTTTGAGAGCACTCGCGCTTGTGTCCTTGGTCCTTGGCCTTGGCCTCGAGTATTCCTGTCCTTGGCCTCGAGAGTGTCTGTCCTCGGAAAGGCTGTCCTTGGCCTCGGATTTTTTTTGTGTTCTTGGCCTTGGCCTCGAGCCTTGTGTCCTCGACTCCACCTCAGCAAGTTAAGCAGCTATAGTAGTGGTACGTAATTTAAACTTTTTGCAGCCAATACCAAAAATGCTATCAAACTTGCAATCTTTCTTGTTGCAAATGAGAAACAATATTATAGTCGCTAATAGTTGCAAGAGCTTTTATTTTTATTCATTTTCATGCAAGTTAGCTTGTTGGCGTGGGATTTGTATAACTTTTGTTTAAGCTATAACTGTTGCTTACCCATGTTTTTTCTGAATTCGCTCTTGTCTTCGAGATGCAATTTGCAAAGGCGCATCTTTTCAATCACATTAGTTTACCAATTGTTCAAAACTATTTTCAAGAGCAGGGGTGCAAATTTTTGTTAAGCATTGGGGGGATAATTTGCAATTTTACCCCAATTTTGCCCTATTTTCAACATTGGGGCGGATGAACCTCGACACGGTTTTTTTCAGGTGAGCAAAATTAAGTGAAGAGCAAAATAAAGGTCTTCAACAAAAATGGAACGCTTGTTTTCCCCGAATTCAGGTGGATACCTACGCTCAGATGCACGCCAGAGCCAAATTATTGGGGGGGGGATGCAGATGTAGACCATACTCAAATTATTGGCGGGGATACAGTCAAATTATTGGGGGGATATATCCCCCCCATCCCCCAGGGTTTCGGCACCCCTGTTCAAGAGGGTGCAAAGTTACATCATCTTGCAGTAAATCATACGTTAAAAGAATGAGGACAATTCCAAATCGTTGGGAAAGTTTTGGCCATCGACAGTTTGATGATTTTGAAACGAGTAAATGTTGTCATTTTTGGTTGATTGGTAGATGACAGTGGTAGAAATTTTGCAGAAATTTTGGTAAAGGTCGCTGATTTGTGGGAGTAGACACCAAGCGTCCAAAGAGAATCACGAGCATTAGATAAAATGAGGTCAATAATGGTTTTCGACTTTGTAGTAACGCAAGTAAGGTTTGTAATTACACTAGAGAATACATTGTTTTTTATTGTATTTAAGTAGTCACTTTGGGAAATAAAATAATCATTTAAACTGTTTCCCATGATTATCACCTAGGCACTTTTTCATTAAGTTGTCAAATGTAATCGTTAAGAGGTTCAAAGAATGTGTTAGTATTACGACAAGGATGGCGTAAATAACTGCGAATACATACTTGCAAATACAATACATTGGGAAAATTGACCTAAAGACAAAGGTCTTTTCAACCTAACTTGCCGTCTTAAACTATCATTTTTTGTAAATTTTGAAGATCTGGAAGCGTATGCATGCAACGTAACCGTTTACCAGGAATAAATAAATTTGTGTCACTTTAATCTTCAACAAAATTTAAGAACAAGTAAAGGTGAAAGTTTAAAAACAGCCATTCTCAACCCAAAATTTACTTGTTGTTAGACAATAAATTAACAAAATTTTCGAAATTTTTACTATTATTGGCAATAGTTTGCGCAATAATTTCTCAAAAATTTTGTAAATCTGCAGACTAAAGTTGATCCAAATTGGTCCATTCAATTTAACTCTGTACCATGCTAATAATGAGCAAACAAAGAAGCATACCAGTAACCACGAGCTGAAATGGGACCTCTACGTTGCCTTTGTTGGTAGTAAAAACTATTTTTCCTTCGTCTGACTTTTCCGTCTTGGCGATGACAAGTGTATGAACAGCGTCATTGTGGCATATTAAAATCCGCTTGTCATCGTGTTGCAATGTAATCCCATTCTATACATTAAAAAGAGTTGAATATCATAAAAGCTTTAGGATGCTAATAACAACTTAGAAAGGTCTCAAATTTTGGGCTGAAAATGTTCGTAGAGAGCCTATATGTCGGTATGAATTAGAGAGACTTTTTAAGTCGTTTTGTGGTCCAAGGATATAAAACGTATTGCGACAAGATTCATCATTTGTGCTTTTTATCAAATTAAAAGACTCTCCTTGGGATAATTTTCAGTGTAACGCCAAAGTGTACAAAAATTTTTGCCTTTGCGTTGGTACGTGGCATTTTGCAATAAAAAAAGAGAAGTTAAAGGTTATTCACGAAGAAGGTGTTGGCCTCTAGTCGAAGCGGAAAAAATGCTTTGCTTTTCGAAAGCCTCAATAGCTCACTCAGGCGCGGAGCCAGAAATTCGCAATGGAGGGGCTGTGTTCGGGGGTCTGGGGGCGAAGCCCCCAGCGCTCGAAAATTTTGCATTTTTTTGCAAAAATAACTTAACTTTAAAGCTATTTTAATAAAAAATATTGCTTTTAAAACGTGGTATAAAAATTGGCAGCGCAACATGATTCAACTGGTTGCATAAATGGGTTATGTGGGAAGTGGCTAATGATAACATTACAGCTCTCTTGTTTACATGCAGGTAAATCATAAGATCCTATTAATCAATAAAACTCACACGGAGCAATCTATTTCGTCTATATTTTATAAAGAAAAATAAATGGGGGTGGGGCTAATGAAAAGATATTTGAGAGCAGCGATTGGTAATTAAATAATACTGAATAGCCCCCGTCCTTATTCCTGAGTTTATAATATATTTGTTGATAAAACTTATGTTTGGCGTTTTTACGCTAGCAATCAAAATTGTTTGTTTATTTTTGGGCACTTTTTAAAGTTGTCATTGATTTGTGAGTTTAATTTTTGCCAAATAGCCCCCCCCCCATTTGAATATATGTTTCAAAAGATGCTTTAAATCACTTTTTAGCAAATTCTAGCGCAAAAAGCAGTCTCAAAAGAGCTAAAAACGTGGTATTTTTCTTATTCTGCATTTTGGTTGACAGGCCAATGGGAGGGGGGCTGTAGCCCCCACCCACCCCCCCACCCTGGCTACGCCACTGAGCTCACTCATGTCATACGTCAGCGCATGGTATGGAATGGAAGATGATTTTTCCGTATTCCATACTGGCAATTTTCTTCCTTTCCATTCCATATTCCTTTTTCCATACTAAAAATCCCATTCCATATTCCATTCCGTGCTAAAATTTTCTTCCATATTCCATTCCATAGTTCCAAACCAACAAACTTTCAGACTGGAAGCAACGCAACGCTAATTTGTATCTTTGCAATGTTGCAAGCAAGGCACTCACGAAGGTGCGCGTAACATTGCAAAGATGTTACGACATGTATTTGGCAGAGCTGGGCACTCGCTACTTGAAAAGCATTTGGCAAAAAAAGCATTGGCAAAAAAAAGCAAAGTATTTGGCAAAAAAAGCAGCGGCGCTGCCGCTTGTCGCTACTTAAATTAAAAAGTAGCTGCGCTGCAGCTACTTGCATACAAAACAGCGACCGCTGCCGCTACTTTAGAAAAATATCGAGCAAAAAAAAAACGATGGCATTCAAATACAGTACCCAGGGCCACCGACAGGGGGGCAGGGGGGTACAATGACCCCGGGGCCCATGGGCTTCAAGAAGGCCGTTGGCTTTCAATCGAAATGACACTGAGAAATCAGCATTTGAGGCCTGAAGACCTTTTTTTCTTTGGAGATCACCTAATTTCGACCGAAAAAAACCGTTAGAATTTCGGTGAAGACCTTTTTTTTTTTTTTTTTTTGGAGATCAACTAAGCTCGACCGAAAAAACCGTTAGAATTTTAGTGAAAGACCTTTTTTTTTGGAGATCACATCATAATTCGGAAGACTCTGCGGCATTTCTCCCGTCTGTTTTGGAGTTCACAAAACCGGAAAATCTGTCATCTTTGAGCTGGCCCTGGGCCCACGTTCGGCTCTCGGCTCCCCTGACAGTACCCAATGGTGAAATTTCAACTTTATTTACGAAAATTTCAGTTCAAGCTTTTACAGTTTTGGTATCAGTTACAATCGGCATTAGCTGGCTTAAATGGTAAATAAGTAAGCAAATCACAATTCAATTGGGTGTTGGCATGCTCCTTTCCAAAAAACTAGCATTTTAAAATTCTGGTCGGTCAAACCAGCACTTTAGAAACTACTTAGGAAGTTAGCCTTTGAAGTTACACTAGGAAGTTAAATTCCTTATCGCATTTTCTACACCAATAAAAAGCAATAAGAAATAGTTTAAATCACTATCGACTAAAATAAGGTAGGGTTTTATAACACGATGGCATACAGTATTCAGCTTCTGTACACTTTTGTTCCGGCTCTTATAGCTCTGAAGTAGACAACGTTTTTATCACACGCGCGGCCCTCAACCACTAAAATAATTTATCGTGTAGAGATACGACAGAAAAATTTATCAATCGACCGAGTTACAAAACATTTCCGGTAATTTTATAGAAATGGCATTTAATTAACGTCCCTGCAATGATTTCATCCAACTTTGTTTGAAAGACGATCGAGCGGTTAAGAATTGGTGTTTGTGAACTCGGAGATAATACGTACCCAGGAATGACGTATTTTATTGCGCGGGCAACGTGCTATACGCCGCTATATGAAGCAGAGATGGAACCGGTCAGGATTTTCTCGACCTGACCGGTAAATTTCAAAATCATCGCCGGTTGACCTACCGGTCAACCGGTTTTTTTACAGCAAGTTTTTTTTCACTGTTCAATGTATCCAATGAAAAATTTTCAAAAGGGGGGGCATGGGTGAGGTGTTAAAATTTGTGACTTTGAACGAAGGTCTCAGAAAAAAAAACAAAAAAACCTTAGCTTTTTTTGCAAAAATTGCTCAATTTTAAGACCTTTTTTGGTTAAGTGTCGGTTTGAATGCCCTGTTTTGAGCAGCGCAAAACGAGCACAAAATAAGCATAAAAAACACTGGAGGGCACAAGCTAAATTATTAGACGTTCTTTCTAATGATATTTTGCGAAAGGCCAAAAAATAAAGTTACAATTTTTTAGCTGTTGGTGACAGATTATTTGCAATTTGCCGAGCAGCAAACACTAAACTTTCTTTCGGCAGTTACAAAAAGATAAATGAGAAAAAAATAACATCAGAAGATAGGTAACAGTAAAAACATACGAACATCGCAATACTTGTACTATTGCATCCAAAAACATTAAAATGATTGAGCAATAACATTATATGATATTGAAAATTATGTCACTAACGGCGTGAAAAAAAGGAATACTAAAAAATTAGGTCACTTACAGCGTGAAAAAACTTAATAATATTCGTAACAACTAGGCTGCTTCACTAACAGCTTGAGAAACTTTGAAAAGGATCTATTGCGAAACAATATGTTCTGGAAAAGCTTTTTAGCTCAACAGAGATTTATATACGGACGGAACAATTAATATAAATCTCTGTTGAGCTAAAAAGCTTTTCCAGTACATAATGTTTTGCAATAGACCCTTTTCATAGTTTCTCAAGCTGTTAGTGACATAGTTTTTCGATATTCCTTTTTTCACGCTGCTAGTGACATAACTTTCAATATCAAATAATGTTATTGCTTCATCATTTTAATGTTTTTGGGTATAATAGTACAAGTGTTGTGATGTTCGTATGCTTTTACTGTTACCTATTTTCTGCTGCTGTTTTTTTCTCATTTATCTTTTTGTTACTGCAAAGGCAGCTCTGCCGAAAATTGTTCTGAAGAAGCTTCCCGGTTTTGGAAGCGAAACGTCAAACCAATAAATAAACTCATCGGTAGTACGAAGTGGTTATGAATAACTATTCCGACGAAAGCAACGCGTCCGTTACTTTCATTAAAAACACTAAACTGCTATAACATTGGCTAGAAAACATTCGAAATATAATGTGCCCCAGCCAGCAGTTTGTAGAAATGCTACTACTTTAGAACAACCCATGGTTAGTTAGATATAAAAAAAATAAGAGCTATGTCTTTCTTGCCCAGTGTAGAGCGTGGTAAATTTAAGTTAAAACAAGCTTTTTAAAGCGGCAAGATTTTAGCACGTAGTAATAAATCTAAAATCTGCGTCACTTCTACTCTTAAGCTGATTAAAATGATGCTAAAATGCCAGGTAGCGCAAGCTTCTTTCACATGCATGCTTTATTAGAATCTGATTACGCGATTTGAACGTATATTTTGCACTTTTTAGCTTTGTGCCGTGGCCCAAAGTCGGGAGGCATGGCACAATACTCCCACCTTAAATACGTCCTGGATGTGCATATCTTAATGGTCACAGCATATTAGTCACAGCTTGAAACCATTCAACAAGTGTTTTCGAAAGGTGTGGTTTGTTTACACTGATTTTTTTTAAAAAGATTTATTTATGATTAATTATATAAGTACATTTCGGTTGGTGCTTAAATGTCTTTTAGTAGCCAGAAAAGAAAATTTGACCGGTTTTTCAACCGGCTTGACCGGCCGGTCGAAGAATTTCGACCCGACCGGTTTCCATCTCTGATATGAAGAGCTCATTTTCAAAACAGCTCGAGCGCTATTTTTTCGAAATTGAGTTTAGAATTTCATTCGGTAGGTTTTGACAACTACTTCCAGCCGACCAAATGTTTTATTCCAAAACCGCTTCTATCTGCTTCAAAATTAGCAATGAAAACAGCGTTTTTTTCCAAAACCGCTTTAACGCCACCGAAGTTTATTTCCGGAACAGCTTACATCCATAGTAACCAATAGTGTTTTGCTATAGTGTCACATGATAAAGCGACAATCGAGTTATCGTAAGAGCGTTTCTTACATTTTCGCAAAAATTTAGCTTGTTGAATAGTGAATACTTCTATGAACGGATGCAAGAGTGAAACAAAATACCATAAATTTCAAAAGAGATCTAGTTAGCATGGAAATATTGGGCCGTATTCTAAGAGAGAGCTTGAGCAGCTGCTTAAGCATCTGCTTGGGGATTACTCAAGTCCCAGCTAAAAATGGTATTCTAAGATATTCTAAGAGCAAACTTGGCGAGAACTTCAAATCGACCAAATTTCGAGAACAACTTGAATTACGCAATTATCATGTGATTTACTTCAACCACCTGATTGGCCATTTTTTTTGAAAAATGTTTTGCAGTAAAACGAAAATAAAAAATGCATTTAGTTTGCAAGGTTGTGTGGCAACGCGCTCTATAGCGACTGTTAGTGCGTAAATATAATTATATTTACGAACGGAATTGATGCAAAATTAGTAATTTCCTGCATTTTTATAATTTGCTCGGGTTGACTAAAAGTAGCTTTATTCCTAAAAAATGGTAGACTACGTATTTGCTTGAATTATTCAGGAACAAAAAACAAGTTATACCGGCAAAGCAGCCTATAGTCACCACAATAGGCATATGAAGTAGCTACACTAACAATACTCGCCCAGTACTATAATGTTGATAATAATTTGATTGTGCTATTTTGACGTTTGTGGGCCAGAGTTTTAGAGTTTAATCGTATTGCGTGCTTCTCTGGCCTAAAATCTACCTGCGCGGAAGCCTAGGTAAGAGCCATCAAAACGGCGACGACTTAAAACAAGCAATGCGAAAAAGTTATCCTCCCACAGGATTAGAACCTGCAGCTTCCAGAAGTACGCAAAACGATTTTAAATACTTGCCCTAGTCAATCAGTAAAGTGATAAAAACGTAGAAATCTCCAAACATATGGAAGCCGCCATAAATGGCTCTATTAACTTAAACATAATTGTTTTGCAAGTCAACACATTCCGAATTTTGAACAGATTTTAAATAAGGGGTTCCCAAACTGAGATACGTGTGTACCCCCAGGGGTACGTTTCGACTTTTCAAGGGGTACATTACAACCGGTACTTAAATTGCAGGGAGGACGCGTTGACTCCAAATTGCTTACCAGACCTTTTTTTTCTTCAATCGAATTCCGGGACAAAATCTAAATTGCTACCGCATTTTGGGGGGTACAGAAAAATTTTTTAAATGGCTAAAGGGTGCCCATGAACAAAAAGCTTGGGAAATCCTGTTCTAAATAATAACAGCAATTTGCTCAGATTTGTAGCCATGAGGGAACAAGAGGGCTCTGATACGTCGGTTGATTTTTACCCGTATGTCGAATATCACGTTAAATTGAAGGTTTGAAAATTAAAGATTCATACAATTTTTATGTCGTTTTAGATCACTCACAATTAATTGACATTATAGTAAAAATCGCAATGTGTTATTTTTAATAATAATAGTGCTGGCACGAAATTAAATGAAACTGTTAGCCATAATTATATTAGAAGACTTTAATGCTCCGTCTCTTTGTACGCGCAATCGCTTTACTAACTTAATCTCGAAACAGTTTAAGCTTTGCCCATCACTATGAGTTTGATATCATTGGATCATAGTCTAATGAATAGAGCGTATACTACTGGAATAGTACACTCAGAATTCCGATCTACCAGCAGACTATAACAATTGGTATTACAGCGTTTCTAGTTATACAGACAGAGAAACTTCTCTGTAAATGAATGCCAAATAATTCTACTTTGGGCTGTTAATGAGCAATGAAAAAAAAATAGTCGTGCTGTTTGATGTTTGTAGCGATTTATGGTAGATCGTGAAGCCTTCAGCGCCGTTCGTAGACATATCTTCTCAATCAGTAATAAGGCCTTTTATCTTTCCAATTTGCTCAAACTCGAGTAGTTTTTTTTTTAATTATACTTTTATTAAAATTAAGTAAATCAAGTGTACAACAAGAAAAACCCACAAAAGTTTGGTGAAAAAGATTCAAATAAGATGTAATTATAAGGTAATGTGGTGTAACTCATGGGGTAGTTCCTTTATTTTTTGACCTAAATTACAGTTGACAATGGCGTAATTGGAAAGAGGAGCAAAGGAGGCAAAGTACTGTAGTAGTAGTTCTATTGTAACTAGGTAAACACACGGAAGTCAAAAGTCACATTCGAAAGACAAGGAGTGCCGAACAACCCTAAGGTTTTTTAGTTGAGATGCAACAAAAACGGCATTGCCAAATTGAAAAAATCTAATCTTGCTTGATTGTTTACATTCATGTGATACGTCCCGCAGGTATTACAACTTCAGTCAGCCAAAAAAAAACATAACACCACTAGCAGTGTTCTGTTATCTCGTTCACAATCCACCCATACACGCCGCACTGTGAAGATTTTGCTCACAAAGTCACAATCAAGCCGCCACAAATTTGCGAAGTGATTGAACCCGCTACTTCATTCAGCCAGCTGCTTGTCTTCTCTTGAACAGTTTTTATCTGGAACAAAATAGGCTACATCAAGTACAGAATAATGTTCCTATAAACGACTATTATACCTTTCAGGCGCGTAGCCCCTCAGCCGCCTGATGCACGAAAATTTTGCGCACGAAAATTCTGCCCTTTTTTGCAAAAATAACTTAATTTTAGGGCTATTTTGATAAAAAATGATGCTTTTAAAACGTGGCATAGATATTGGCAGTGCAAACATGATTAAACTGGTTGCATAAATGGGCTATGTGAGAGGTGGCTAATGGTAAAATTTTAATTCTCTTGTCTACATGTCGGTAAATCATAAAATCCTATAGTTTAATAAAACTCACATGAAGCAATCTATCTTGTCTATATTTTTATAAAAAATATTTGGGGATGGGGGCTAATGGAAAAATATTTGATAGAAGTGATTGGTAATTAACTAGTACTGAATAACCTCCTCCCATCCTATTCCTGAGTATATAATATATTTGTTGATGAAATCTATGTTCAGCATTTTTACACTAGCGATCAAGTTTGATTGCTCATTCTTGGTCCTTTTTCAAAGTTGTCATTGATTTTTGTGAGTTTTAGTTTTTGACAAATTAGCCCCCTTATAAATATGTTTCAAAAGATGCTTTAAATAATTTTTTTAGTTCATTCCAGTGCAAAAAAAGTCTCAGAAGTGCTAAAAACGTAGTATTTTTCTTAGTCTGCATTTTGGTCGACAGGCCATACCCCTCCCTGGTTACGCTATTGAGACCTGCCACCAGTTTTTCGTATAATCAAGAAAGTGCAGCACATTGAAACGTAACGTTATTTTTTTGCTTTTTTGACACCGTTCTTTTTTTAGCTGATTCTCCAATAATATTAGAGCTACTCCGTACAATTGCATTGTTCATTAAACGGATTGCGTTTATTTATTTTGTTGAAGTCGCATTTTGGCACAAATAAGAAAAAAAAATGAAAAATAAAAACCGGAAATTTTGCAGTACAATGGCATTTCACTTAGTGACAAAACTTTAGAACACAAAACACGTATAAGGTTTGAAAACTACAACTTAACTCAACTATTGTGGGATTTAACTTACGTCACGTCCTCTTTTTAGAGAATTTGTTCTCTTTTTCCTTTTAAAATGAGCCGTTCTCCGAGGACTCCAAATAGTAGTCAAATATCCCCTTTTTTACCATTTAGATCTTAATACGTGATTTGGAGGCCAAAAAAAGTCTTCTGGCCGGAAACCAATAATTTTCTGCAAGTCTTGTGACCTCCAAAATGAAAAGAAGGTCTCCAAGATGAAAACCTCAATTTTCTACGATTTTGGAAGTGATCTCCAAAAAAAACGGTCTATACAAAAACGGTCTATACTTTGGGTGCCCTCAAATTTCCGCTGGTTTATTCGGTTTGCCATCGTTTTTCAGACTTGTCCTCTTTTTGGTCAACGAAAAAATGGTAGGCCTAATTTAAATGATGTTGTCTGATAAACGCTCTGGCACTTACCGGTAGATTAATTTCTAGAATCAGCTAAAAAAACAACTTATGTCAACGCACTAAGTTTTAATGATTTACCTGCTTTACTGCTTTTAGGCTTGAAATGAATTTTCTTTAGAGTAACTTTGATTGTTCGCGTTTAGTTAACCTTTCTGGTGTCAGTTTTTTCCATCCGCTGCCAAAACATGAGTTGATCAGCGGTATGCACCAAGACAGATGTTTCTAAAACAAATGTTTTTGCAATATTGAGTAAAGAATAAATTCACCCTGACCGGATTTACCACGCAGGCGACCATTGTACTGATACCGCATATACGAGCTGCTTTTCTTTCTGTACGTTCTGCTGCCAATTACATCTTTGTTCGCCAAGCTGCCTGGACCATAGGTACAGCAAAGATACTTGTTACAGCGCAACTCAGAAACATCATAAATTATAAAAGAAATTCTAAAATGCAAATAGCACAATATAAATTTTGGAGAGCATTAATTAACTATGCCGGTTAAGCAGTTGTTTCAAATTTGCATCTTTCTAAACAACATGCGTTTAGCAATACAAAGCACAATACAACAAAACTACCTAATATTGATGAGCGTCGCCACTACTAAACAGAAAAAGCACAAAAACAGCATTCATTAACAGTCATCAGGGTGGCTGCAAAGTCACGCACCAATGTTAATATTTATTTTTTAGCATAGGTGGGCACAAGTCCGTTAATCGTTAATCCGTTAATAACGAAGCTAACTTTTTCTTTAACTCGTTAATCCGTTAAAAAGTTTTTTCATGTTAGCGGGCTAAATTAACTTCCGTTAAGTTCTGTTAACGGACTAAATTAACTTCCGTTAAGTTCTGTTGACTTCCGTTACGGTTTTTATCGTTAATATCTTGCACCATTCATTCATCGTACCGGTACAAATTAGTTTGCACTGGTAACACATGTCGCGTATTAGCATGAGTTTTATAGAAGGGAGTGAAGAAAGGAGCTCTTTTTTGTGGCAAATAGTAAGCTACAGCCTCATAGATCTATTATCGCTGTTCACAATTTACCAAAATTTTCCGATCGCAGCTTCAACGCATCGTTAGTGCATTTGAACTTATTTTTATCTTGAAATTAGATTAGACTGTAAAATGTACCTTCCAAAACACAAAAAGACCACCACAGCGATAGATAATTCTTTACAATCAGCTCAACAGCGTCAATACGTGTTGTACAAGCGAGTGAATAAAACGAAATGTAAATTACTCGCAAAATGGTAACGAATTAACGGACTTTATTAACTTCCGTTAATTATAGCTGAAAATAACGGATTAACGTTAACGGAGGTGAGAAGTTTGTTAACGGACTAGTGGTTAACGAAGCTAACGTTTTGCATTAACTTGCCCACTTATGTTTTTTAGTAGTAGTAGTCACGCACCGATGTTAATATTTATTTTTTATTTTAGATCAGACATGCCATTGACTAAAGAACAGCGCGTAGAAATAATTTTATTATCTGGTTGTGATGGTGCAACCAGCAAAAGTGTTGCTGAGCAATTCAACAGAAACCATCCTCACGAAAATGTGCCACACACTTCTGTCGGTTGCTTAATCAATAAATTCAAAGAAACTGGTAGCGTCCTTGACAAAAAGGGAAGTGGCCGTCCAGGTTTATCTGCAGAGACACGTGCACAAGTGTTGGAAAAAATTACAAGCAGTCCAAGGAAGTCAGTGCGAAGGGCAGCAGGTGAAATTGGTGTTCCTCGTTCAACGATGCAGAAGGTCCTCAAAGCAAAAAAGTTTCATCCTTACAAACTTCAAATTCTACACAAATCGTACGAGGATGATAGTGATAGACGTTTAGAAATGGCTGTATGGTTTCAGGTTCAACTCGAGGAAAATCCTGACTTTGTTAGGCGAAACATTTTATTCAGCGACGAGGCAAATTTTTATGTTAGTGGAGAGGTCAATCGGCAGAACTGCCGATACTATTCGCAAGACAATCCTCATTTTATATTAGACAGCAAAGAACACAGCGGTCCCAAGATAATGGTTTGGTGTGGTTTGTGGCGCGACCATGTGTTGGGCCCTTTCTTCTTCAATCAGACAGTTACTGGCAAAAGATACCTCAACATGTTGCAAACTGATTTGATACCGCAGTTTGATTTACTTGGAGACAGCCAGTAGCGTAGCCAGGGGGGGGGTGGGGGGGGCTCGAGCCCCCCCATTGGCTTGTGAAGTATGCAAAATCGCACGTTTTTGGTGCTTTTGAGGCCGATTTTTTGTGAAAAATTGAAAACAGCCCCCCCATAGGAAAACAGCCCCCCCTCAAACCTTTGAAATTCGGATTTCGGCCGAAAAATCAGAATTTTTCGTCTGAATTTTGTCGTCTGAATTTTCGGACAAACCGTGTGAAACTGATTCAAGAGGAATGAAAATTCGAGTCAAGGTCGTTTGCACTTTTCTCACTCTTTTAAAATAGCCCCCCCCCTTTTCCAAATCCTGGCTACGCGCCTGGAGACAGTAGACCTACTTGGTTTATGCAAGACGGTGCCCCCCCCGCATTACGTAACGATTGTGCGTGACTGGCTCGACGAGAATTTCGAAAATTGGATCGGTCGAAGAGGTACGGTAGAGTGGTCGCCCAGGTCGCCTGACCTAAACCCAATGGACTTTTATTTCTGGGGTCACATTAAACAAATTGTTTATTCAACGAAGATTCGTGATTTGAATCATCTAAAGAGTCGTATTATTGATGCTTGTCTTCAAATTGATGGTGATGCTGATTTACTGAATCGTGTCTACAGGAACTTTGAATTTCGTATTGGCTTGTGCATAGCTGCAAACGGCGAACATTTGTAATCCTTGTAAAGAACTTTGAATTTGAATAAATATTACTACAATAACTTTTTTAATTAACATTGGTGCGTGACTTTGTGGCCACCTTAATACTGTGCAGTAACTCAAAAATAAATTAGAACTAGGCCTACCTGTGTTGCACAATCACATGCTACAGCAATGTCTTCAATTGATTTTTTTGGTGTTTGGACCATATCTATCATTTTCTTTTGCATCCAGAAAATTTCTTCTAGAACTATGCAACAACTGCCGCACGAAATAGCTTTAATCAAAATCTCAAGTTACTGAAACAGTAAAAAATTGAGTAATGCTAGATACCCAACGCTTATACCACTTTCTTTGTTTAGATGTTGCATCATACTCTATACTTGCGTATTACTAAAAATCAAATATTTTATTTTGAGATGATCAAAAATAGTCAAATTGGATGATTTGACAAAAAATAGGAGTGTAAGGACCAATTTTCTTTTACACGTTCTTACGTTTCTTATTCTGACTGCTCATTTATCACAAAGCTTTGTAATTTTTTGTATGCACTCCAAATTCATACTAAAAAGGCCTAGTAGGAAACGCTGTCTTGGAAAAAGCAAAAAAGCTAAGCTGAAGATCGTGCTGGTAATTGCTTACAGGTCTACGCCTTCACTTTCAGTAAGCCTATTAAAAAATTTAAGTCAGGTCACCATAGCCAATAGGTATTTTACAAAACCACTATTTCATACAAATCTATCCTTGAACCAGCTAAGTGAGCTAAAATGCGTCACGCGTTTTTCGACTTCAGTTGAAATACCCTAGACTATCGGTATCTACCCGAGACTAAATTGCACTAATCTATCAAATGCAACGAATCACACGTCGGACGTGCAACTCCAGCAAAATTATTGTTTGTAGTCAAACTGATATCTATAAGTTACTAGTCATTTATATCTATCTAAGCTTGGAAAGGTAAGCTGCCGTACCAGTTTATTGCAAACTTTTACCGCATCTGGTTGAATTAGGTTACCGGTAGCCTACATGCCGTTAAGGTCTCAAAAGCATCATAGGCTCAGAGTTGGTCAGTAACGAAGTAGTTCTACTTAGTAGTAGTTCTACTTAAGTAGACTACTTAAGTAGTATTTTCGGTAACGAGCGACTTACTTGAGTATTTTTCATTTCTGATACTTCTACTTTTACTTCAAGTAAAATCCTCTCGAAGTAACGCTACTTGAGTAGTAATGACTTTTATCTAAAGTAGAAGTAAACACCTAGCCAATCCTTTTTGATGATGATTTGACCAATGACCACGATTTGAAGTTTTTTTGTTTGTCTCATTACATCTGGCAACTCTGCTTATCGAAAACATGTTCGTACAGGACGCGAAACAGAAGTCTGGTACGCTGTGATTACAGTCTATGTACCGGTAATGAGCCGCAATTTTGAGGTTTGGCAAGGTTTTCTGGAATTTCTTTGTTTTAGGTGGGCGCAGTATTATTGTGTACTTTATTGTTTGTTAGGTTTTCCAAAGAAGTATTGCAGATAGATACCGGTAGTTGAAAGCCTTCATTTAGGCCTATAGCTGCCAGTATATACCAGTAAGCGTTTGGGCTACTACCGTAGTACCAGCATTGATAAATTATAAGATTTAGATTCATTTACTGGTCATCTAGGGTAGTGTGTTTTTGCGTTGCATCAAATACCAGGTGTTGACTCAATCTCACTAAAAAAAAAAAACATACCGAACCCTGATTAGCATGGTACAGTTGACAAACTAGACATGCGCATTACTCCTGGTTCATACGAAAAAGATTAGCGGTTAGCGGCGTTGCGTTTGCTGCGGCCCGTCTGGGGTTCAATTCCCTAGCCGGTTAACGAACAGTGTTGCTAACGACTCGCCATCGCTGCGACATTTCTTCTCAAGCTGTGTTGTCCAGGTGCGGAGATGAGCCCAGAGTCCCTACTAAATCGTATTCGTAGCACGCTTTGGTGTAATTTCAAGAGAATAATAAAACTTTGATTTTTTGATATGCTACCGCAAGTATGGCTTTTCTTGAACACTGATCGTAAGCGTCACAACAGCAAACCTTCGAAGAATAAACAAACAAATGAAATTCGAAATTACTTTCTACTTTCATTACTTAAGTAGAATTAATTTTGACTACTTTCCTACTTTTACTTAAGTGGAAATGCTTCGCCGTACTTCTACTTTTACTTGAAAGGCATTTTTGAGTAAGTAACAATACTTCTACTTAAGTAGATTTTTCGACTACTTTGTCCACCTCTGCATAGGCTAGGCTATTTTCCGCCTGGCCGACCATACGCACGATTCTAAAACCTTCTAGGCCTATATCACAATCGTTTCATCCGAAATCAAAAGGTTCAGCACCAATTTTTTAGTTAAGCGTAAGCTCAAGCCAACCCCTGAGGTGGCTCGAGATTTTGGCAATTTTCAAGTCCAGCTTGACAAATTTTCATTTCAAGTTCGCTTTTAGAATACCACACTTGTTTAAGCTTGACTTTGATAAGTATACAATTGATAAGTATACAATACATTGATAAGTATACAATTGTAAATCAATATAAATCCAAGTCAAGAGATGTTATTTGCGGTATTCCACAGGGATCAACTCTAGGTCCGCTGTTATTTAATATTTATATCAATGACCTACCACTTGCCTCAAATTCCACAATTCATCTTTTAGCAGATGATACAAACCTTACTCTCTCTCATTCTAGTGTTTCAACACTGCAACAAAATATTAATGATGAATTAGTCAATGTAAGCAATTGGTTCAAGGTGAATAAATTATCAATTAACTTTAATAAAACTGAGTTTATGGTAGTGACAACAAAACAAAATAAACCTGAACTCAAAGTATCAATAGATAATAATCCAATCAAGCAATCACATCACATAAAGTATCTAGGTGTTCTCATAGACGACAATCTAAACTGGAAACAACAAATCAAGGAACAATGTTCAAAGGTAGCAAGGGGATCTTGGGCCCTTAATCAATTAAAACACTTTGTAGATGAGCAAACCTTAAGATCTGTTTACCACTGCCTCATATACTCTCATCTACAATACTGCATAAGTAGTTGGGGGACTGCTTCAAAATCAACATTAGAACCTCTCTTTATTCTGCAAAAAAGAAGCATCAGATTGTTAACTGGAAGTGGATATCGTGAGCATACTAATCCTTTGTTCTATCGAGCTAAATGCTTAAAACTCAAGGATATTTACTCTATGGAGACTGCAAAACTAATGTACAAAATTCACAATAATGTATTATCTTTTGCAAATTCAGATAAGTTTAACCTAATTAAAAACTGCTATACACATAAGACAAGATTGAGCCACAAAAACAACTTCTTTCTTCCAAGAACTAGAACAAGATTAGGGCAAAAGTCTCTACCATTCGCAGGAATTAAAGTTTGGAATGAAATTCCAAGCAGTATGAAAGAAGTTTCATTCTACAGATTTAAAAAAGCTGTTAAAGCTCATTTTTTATCAAACTATGAAACCGATAAAAGCTAGAATAACAGCTTTCTATCAGCAATGCAGTAGTAATTACAGGAATCATAGTTGCATATTTATGCTTTAGTTCAACAATAACCTATTTTTTGCTTGAATAGCATGAGTTTGGTGCATTCATCTATCACACTTTTATTACAATACGTCATCTCTCATTTTGATGTGCCCTTGAATTATTAGTAATTTTGCAGTAACTGACTGAGGTTGATATATACTGGTATTAGAAATTGTACCAGTACTAATGACATATTGGCAAACAATACAAAACAAAGCAAGGAGGTTTTTTTTCACTCCAATTGCCCACTTTAAATTCTATAAAACATAAATAAGCATTATGAACTTTATTAATTTTATTTTCTATCTAATCTGTAGTTACAGTATTTTTATTTTTTAGTATGCTTAGAGTTAGAACAATTCTAATGTTGTCTTGCATTTTCTTTACATGGTGTCTATGAGTTTTGTATATACACTGTACAAAATGTACATATCTTTGCAACACTTTGTTTTAATTTTGTGTAAATTTTTTATCATAGAAAGTAGCAGACTGAGAAAATCTAGAAGCTGTTTTTTTTTTGTTTTTTTTAACCTTAACTTGGTGAGGTGGCAGTAGACTTAGATGACCTTTCGGTCCTTCGCTGTCTCCTCACCAAGTGACAAAATATCGCTTTGACTCTGCAAGTTTGTGTGTTTGGTTTTAAAGGAATTGCATATTTCGATGCTTTGGTGATAGACCTAGAGGAAGTTTGCAGTTTTTTCTAGTGATATGACGTCACTTGGTAAATAAATAAATATGATGATGATGACTTCAAAGTTCTCAAGTAGGACCCAAGCTGAGCTTGAAAGTGCTACTTGAAATTTTTCTTAGAATACCGATTTTGAGCCCAACCAGAGCTTGAGCTGTACCTGCTGCTCAAGTCCTCTCTTGGAATACGGGCCATAGTCTCGAATGAGATTAAAGATTTAACCTACGGCATTGAATGATTAAAAAGTAATATATTTATGGAAAACCTTAAAAGGATAAAAATCAAAGGCCATAAAAAGCCAAACGTTCTTTGCTTTTGCACGTAGTGGCACAAAATGGAATGATGTTTTTTTTGATAAGTTTTTGCTAAACCTCAACCCAACAAATCCTTGCAAAGAAGGAAACACCGACAGTGAAGATGCTACGAAAGTGTACAATGAAGACAACGGGAAGACCATTCCACACCCTTAGGGATGTTGTAACTACTGCTAAACACTTTTGCTATTCTGCATTTGTTGTGACAATATTTGTTGCTGTCTGAAATAAACAAGCGCATTTTTTGCAATTTAGAATTTTTTTTCTTTTTTTTTCCAAAATCGCTTATATCCATATTTTTTAATTTACAAAAATTTAACTAAAAATAATTTGGAACATGCGAGATCTAACCAAACATGCTTTTTTAATGTAGTAGGCGGTAACACTTCCATAGCCACAAAAAATTTAAAAAACGTTCATGCGTAGAAGTCCTATACTTATTTTGTGATTTTCTCGAAAGTACGGAAATGCACAGAAGCTGTTTTGAAGATAAACTTTTCATAGAGATACATGTCAAGTAAATGATGCACAAGTGATTCACGTTACGCGTATTTTTTCGACGAGTATAACTCCATAACTAAATTACAGTGATGGGCACAGCGGCGCTGTTCACCAGCGCCGCTACTTTTTCGGTAGCGGTAGCGGCAGCGCCGCTGTTTTTTTAGCCGGAAAAGCGGCAGCGTTTCAGCGCTGCTTTTTAAGCAAATTTTCTGCCGCTACTGCTAATAAACTCCTTCCAAGACTTTTTCAATTCACATTTTCACACGTTACCGTTTGGAGTCTTTACTCTCCGCTTGTTTTCACTCTGCTCTTGTTACGTCGTTATTTCAGTTTAGTAGAACATACAAGACCTTTGTGACGTTTTGTCGTTGCTCTTATACTGTATGTTTAGGTGAGTTTATCGCACATGGTCCGATTTTTTCTCAATCGAAGTTGAACCAATAATGTGGTCTCCTAGCGGGTCAATTTGAACTGATAAAACCGATTACAATAAAGCCGATTTCGACCATTATTTCTTTAACGAAAATGCAATAATTAGAGTTCGATAAATTGCTAAAAACTTGCAGATCGCATAAACGGTTTTCCGCGATATTTCCACAAAATGCTAGCATTTGGTACAACAAATGAAGATGATTTGTTGGCTATCTGGTCACAGACCACAGTATAGATCGTGCTCTGCGAATAGAACAGTACAGTATCTGGCACGGAGCCAGAGTAGTGTGTTTGGGATAGGGGGGCACAAAAACTTGGGCGATAAGGACGCTTACGCAACCGAGACCAGACGAATTCGGAATGCGGCAGCGATCTGGTGAATATTTTGTTCCAAATTTTGTGTTATCCTTCTTTGGTATGGATTTTGCCTTCAAATTTGAAGGTGAAGACTAAAAAAATAAAAAAAAGGTCTTCATCGAAAAATCTAAGGCTACTTGATTACGTTCACTTGATCTGTCTTGTTGTTTCATAGATAAAAGCGTTTGTGTTTACCTGTTTTTAGGCAAAAGTTTGCTAGTTGTGCTACTACAAAAGTTTACTCTCGCTTGCGGAGCTCAAGCAGTGATTTGGGGGGGACACGGCTCGAAATGCCATCCCCCGTGCATAGGCGTAGCCAGGATTTTTGATTGAGGGTGGGGCAAACCAAAAATCACATGCAATGAAGTCATCAGAAATTTTCGAAATAGGAATTTTTGTGGGACAAAGATATCGTAGAATGGAAGATCAGAAGCCGTGGCCTTGTTTAGCACTTAACCAAGAGTTTTCTAAAGGAGAGGGCTTAAACCAAAAGTACAAATGAAAATATCTAAATTGGGAGACTTGTGTAAGTAAACTACTTTATTCAAACGTATCACAGACGGGGATCTGGGGACGAAACCCCCAGTCGCTGGGCGATTTTTTGGAATTTTTTTGAAAAAAAAGCTATTTTAATGCCATTGGATCACATTTCGCACGTTTTCAGAACCATATGAAAGAAGTAGATTATTAACATTTGAAAGCCAATAGAAAAAAATTAAATTGTTCCAATTCTCCTTTTACTTATAATTTAGTCGAAAATACGTTTGTAATTTAGCAGTTTGGGGTTAAATTTTTATAAGTATTTTAGTAGTAAATCCACTCGAAGATTTTCCTAAGAGATTTTTGTTTTGACATGAAAATAACCAGTTGTAGGAGTACATGTACGGTTAAAGGCGGTGAATCATCCAGCCAATTCCAGTGGTTTACAATAGATAAAATTGATATATAATTTTTGATATTTTTTGTTTTAATTTTGGGACTGCGGTTACAAAGATATTCAACAAATACAAAAAGATGTCCCGTCGAAAAAAGTTTTTGGAAACTCTGAGTTTTGTTCTTCCCGCCTAAATCACAGTAGGCCTAATAGTTTAATAAGATTACTGTAGGCCTAATAGTATAGAGAACTGTGGTTTTGGCGGGAAGATCAAAACTCAGAGTTTCCAAAAACTTTTTTCGAGGGGACATCTTTTTGTATTTGTTGAATATCTTTGCAAACGCAGCCCCAAAATCAAAACAAAAAATATCAAAAATTGCAGTTCAATTTTAGCTATCGTAAACCACTGGAATTGGCTGGATGATTCACCGCCTTTAAGAGGCCCAGGCCCCTCAATTTAAATTCAATAATTTGTTCAATGAGTATTTCTCATAGATAATGTTTTTTCAGACGCATTTTTAGCGTAAAAACTAGCGAGGTGGATGGAAATGAATTGTTACTGAAAACCGTACAATAGATGGTTACGCTTAATTACCATGTTATTGCCCCGGCCGGATTTACATTGCGCGGCGCCCCTGGCACTGTAAAGATTTTCGCAACATCTTCCTGCCAAACATAAGTGTAGACCAAAAATAAAGTCTTACCATCTGAGCGCAGGGCTCCTGGCATTGGGCCATATGGTAAATCCCGCCCTGTTATTGCATTACGTTTTTAAAAAGGTTTGATGAGAGTCCGAGGTAGCAACTTTTATGATAAAAACCCTTAATTTCACCCGGGTTATACATTTTAATTGATTGGCAAAAATTGAATTTAGAGGGCCCGGGCCCCCTAGTCGTCAATATTATTGTTAATTACTGTTGTAGGCAAAAAATGCTTAAAGAAACTAAAACTAACGAAACAATAGTTTGTTTTTTTGCCACATTTTTATCATAGTTAGCATTTCAATTGGAGGGGGCCCGGGCCCTCTGGGCCCCCCCCTCTGGCTACGCCTATGCCCCGTGGCACCGGGCCTGAGTAGTTACGTCAATGCGTAGTAAAATAAATTTTGCTACAACAGTTAAAAGTAAAACTAAGAATTGAATTTATAGTGCGCTGAGAATTGAACGAACAAATAGAACCAGGTGATTAATAAGCTTCAAAGACAACTTAGTTATGGAGTTATACTCGTAGAAAAAATACTCGGTGTAACATGAATCGCATTGAGCATCATTTGTTTAACATGTACGTCATTACTATGTATCTCCTTCGACTTCGTAAACACCAATATCGTAAACGCTTGATCTACTTTTGTGTCAAAGTTGGACGAAATCATCGCAGGGACGTGAATCACCTACCATTTCTACAAAACTCCAAGAAATGTTTTGGAACTCGGTTGATTGATAAATTTTCCTTTCGGATCTCTACGCAAAGAATTATTTTACTGTTTGAGGGCCGAAAGTGTGATAAACAGATCGACTACTTCAGAGCTATAAGAGCCGGGACAGATTTGTATAGAAGCTGAATACTGTATATCATTATGCTTTAATGTCAAAACCTAAACTTATTTGAGTCGATATTTCTTATTGCCTTTAGTTTGTGTAGAAAATGCGATAAGGAATTTAACGTCCTAGTGTAACTTCCAAGGGTAACTTCCTAACTAATTTCTAAAGCGCTGGTTTAACCAATCAGCTTTTTCAAATGCTTGTTTTTTTTGAAAGGAGCATGCCAACACCTAATTGAATGGTGATTTGCTTACTTGTCTACCAACCTGCTAATGCCGATTGTAACCTGAACCAATATCTAAAAGGCTTGAACAATTAACTTTCGTAAATAAAGTTGAAATTTCACCATTAGATACAGTATTTGAATGCCATCGTTCTTAGTACTATTTATTTTTTTAAAGTAGCGGCAGCGGCAGCTGTTTTGCATGCAAGTAGCGGCAGCGGCGCTTCTTTTTTATTTGAGTAGGGATAAGCAGCAGCGCCGCTGCTTTTTTTGCCAAATAGCGGCAGCGGCAGCGCCACTACTTTTCAAGTAGCGGGTGCCCAGCTCTGCTAAATTATCTTTTAAGCTTATTTATTACCTGGTTCGATTTATTAGTTCGATTCTCGGCGCACTATGAATTTAATTCTCAATTTCACTGTTCACTTTTGCAGCAAAGTTTATTTTGCTATGCATTGATATATTTACTGTCCAACTTGCTGTGCACGAACTATACTGTGGTCTGTTACCAGATAGCCAACAAATCATTTGTCCTACTAAATGCCAGCATTTTTGGGGAATATCAAAAAAAAAAACGTCTTTGCGATTTGCAACTATCGTATTTTCGTTAAAAAGATACTGCTCGAAATCGGTTTTATTGAAAAAATAAGAACTGCCTGAGGTATCAAAGAGGTGCCCCAAACCATTTTTCACAATTACCCTAAATCTTAAACATACTGCTTATCCATTTGACTACGTGCCATTGGCAACCCTGCATTTCGCAATTTTGTGATGTTACAAAAGACATAGTTTTGCAAAAATTTTTGCAAACTAACAAACGCGATTACCAACTAGTAGCAGTGAGTAGCCTAGCTATCATCAAATCTGAAAACTTGGCAATTGTCACTAGAACCTATAAGCCTAGGCTACCAGTACTGATGTACACTGTACAGCACGCCTTTTGTGATGTTACAAAATTGCGAAAAGCAGTGTTGCCAATGATACGTAGTCACACGGTTAAGAACGTATTTTTGCATTGTGGAAAAAGGTTTGGGGCACCTTTTTATTACCTCAAGTAGTTCTCATTTCTTCAATAAAACCGATTTCAAACAGTATCTCTTGACGATAACGAAGAACACCCGCATCAAAATCAACTGTCTAGTGTGTATGTGCATTCTCTCAAGTAAGAAGAGAGTGTCAAGAACCTACTACTTGCTTTTATGAAGTAGCATGTCAAGTAGCATTAGTAGCATTATAGGCCTTGTTACGGTGTCCAAAATTGTGTTGTCTCTTGATACCCATCGAGGTACCTCTTGAAAAATTTTTTACAAATAGATTTTTAATGCCCGATTAATGATTGAAATGTCTTCGGTTGCAACCAGGTGCCGTTTTTAAGATACACCACTTTTAATCAAACGCGGATGAATATTTTAAAATCATACGCTTGAATAATTTTTTTACTATTAGTGTTGCCGTGAAATACTTCACAAATTTCAACAAGAATATTTTTTATCTTTCTTAGAATGTAAAAATTCAAAATATTATAAATTTAAACTAAGTAATTGATCATGAAAAGTTTTTTGCTAAAAAGTTTGCATAATTAAAGTTTTAGCTTGAATTTTTTTGTGATGAATTCTAAAACATGGAAACTTGCTTTGAAGTCACGTGACGGTCGTCACTTGGCAGCTGATCGTTATGAATGGTAAACTTCAAAACATTTTTTCAGGATAAAATACTGGTAACCATTAAGGAAGAAATTGTTTCATGCAAAACGTCGAAAAATAAACGAACTACCTCATGAATTACACCACGTGTTTGTTATGATGATAGCCTACCCACCAAAAGCAGCCTAATATCATAGGTGGGCAAGTTAACGCAAAACGTTAGCTTCGTTAACCACTAGTCCGTTAACAAACTTCACACCTCCGTTAACGTTAATCCGTTATTTTCAGCTTTAATTAACGGAAGTTAACAAAGTCCGTTAATCCGTTAACACTTTGCGTGTAATTTACATTTCGTTTTATTCACTCGCTTCTAGAACACGTATTGACGCTGTTGAGCTGATTGTTAGGAAATATTTATTGCTGTGGTGGTCTTTTTGTGTTTTGGAAGTTACATTTTACAGTCTAATCTAATTTCAAGATTAAAATAAGTTCAAATGCACAACGAAGCTGCGATCGAAAAGTTTTTGGAAATTGTGAACAGCAATAATTAATAGACCTATGAGGCTGCAGCTTATTATTTGCCACAAAAAAGAGCTCCTTTCTTGAATCAATGGTGCAAGATATTAACGATAAAAACCTTAACGGAAGTTAACAGAATTTAACGGAAGTTACTTTAGTCCGTTAACAGAACTTAACGGAAGTTAATTTAGTCCGTTAACATGAAAAACTTTTTAACAGATTAACGAGTTAATGAAAAAGTTAGCTTCGTTATTAACGGATTAACGATTAACGGACTTGTGCCCACCTATGCGTAATACAATAATTGCTTCGAAGAATACCGATAAGCTTCGAGGAATATCGTTAGCCTACGGCAGTCGGTAGCTACGGGTATACCGGTCATCAGTCCATAACGTTTATTCCAATCGAACAAAAGCACATCGTCAATTATAATAAATCATTCAGCTACAATGTTTTAAGACTACAGTAGTTTACTGCGAAGTTTAAACATAAAGCAATAGGCCTACACTTTCGCAAATATTGCAAAGGTTTAAATAAACTGTGCTCCTCTTCAGCAATTTCACGAGAGTCATCTCTTATTTGGGTTATTTGTTGGTTTAACTCCGGTGATTGTTTCAAGTGCTTAAGTGTGGCAGAACAGACATTCGAGAGTTGATAAGCCAACCAGCTAGGGCTAGGCTAGTTGGTTTCGAGGAGTGAAAGCCTATCAATATTTCTCAAAGCAGTTATGGCATTAGGCTACTTTTTGTGGGTAGACTATCATCATAACAGACATGTGGTGTAATTCATGAGGTACTTCATTCGTTTTTCGACTTTTAACACGAAATAGTTTCCTTACTAATTCGTAAGGATATCTAAAGTTTTGTATTCGTAACGATCAGCTGCCAAGCGACGACCGTCACGTGACTTCAACGCAAGTTTCCATGTTTAAAAATCAACTCAGCAAAACTCAAGCTAAAACACCAAATATGCAAACTTTTTAATAAAAAACTTACCCATGATTAATTATTTAGTTTAAAATTATAGTATTTTAAATTTTTACATTCTAAGAAAGATAAAAAATATCCTTGTGGTAGTTTGTGGATTATTTAACGGCAACATCAATAGTAAAAAAATTTATTCAAGCGTATGATTTTAAAATATTCATCCGCGTTTGATTAAAAGTGGTGTATCTTAAAAACGGCATCTGGTTGCAACCGAAGACATTTCAATCATTAATCAGGCATTAAAAATCCATTTGTAAAAAATTTTTCAAGAGGTACCTCGATGGGTATCACAAGATCTCTTTTCTAGTCGTTTTTTCTGCTAGCGTAACAAGGCCTATTAGTACCTACTACTTGCTTTTATAAAGAAATGATTGGTCTTGTACTACGTGGAGTTGTAGTTGCTTGCAATTCTCTCAAAACGATTACAACTAATAAAATTTACCAACGCATTGATTATTATTATTGTATGTTAATTTACACACAGAGTTTAATTTGGCCCTCGACCAGACCACATTATTCGTTGAATTTTGGTTCAGAAAAAATGGAACCACGTTCGATAAAACTCGCAACCAGAGGTGGAGTCGAGGACACAAGGCTCGAGGCCAAGGCCAAGGCCAAGGACACAAAAAAATCCGAGGCCAAGGACAGCCTTTCCGAGGACAGACACTCTCGAGGCCAAGGACAGGAATGCTCGAAGCCAAGGCCAAGGACCAAGGACACAAAGCCAAGTGCTCTCCAAAAAAAAAAAAGGTCTTCACAAAAATTTTTCAAGCGATCTCTACTAAAAAGTTTTTCAAGCGCTCCACAAAATTTTAACATTCCAAAAAATAGTGCTGTCCTCGAGCCGAGGACAGGCCAATTTTCGAGGACTTGAGGCCTCGAGGCCAAGAACTTCAAAATGAGTCCTCGAGGACATCCTCGAGGCCAAGGACGTCCTCGAGGACTCCACCTCTGCTCGCAACGACAAAACGTCACAAAGGTAGCATTGTTTGTTATGCTAAACTAAAATAATGTGGTAGCAAGAGCAGAGCGAAAAAAAAACGCTAAAGACTCCAAACGGTAAAGTGTAAAAATTTAAATCAAAAAAAAGTCTTGGAAGGAGTTTATTAGCAGTAGCGGCAGAAAATTTGTTAAAAAAAAGTGCTAAAGCGCTGCTGCTTTTTTGACTAAAAAAACAGCGGCGCTGCCGCTTTTCGCTGGTGACGAAAAAAAGTAGCGGCGCTAGTAGCGCCGCTGGTGAACATCGCCGCTGTGCCCATCTATGTACAGGGTTTTATAATTACTGTGCAAGTTTGCATTCACAACAACTACAAAATTTGGCGGAAACAAACTGCTACAGAGCATTTACCGTAATAGAAATACCAAGTTTTAACACCAAAAAAAAAAAAAATACGAGCTTAAAATGGGTGAAGCATCCAGTTATAAATCAGGTAGTTTACCGCAATAGCTAAAGTCAAAATATAAGCTTAACTTTGGAAATTTTTTGTTCTAATTTTTGGGACAACGGTTCATATTCAACAAAATACAAAGAGATAAACTCTCCCCTAAAAAGGCTTTTGGAAACCTTGAGTTTGCTCTCCCTTAATAAATATCCAGAAAAAGAAAGGGTTTCACCAAAATTTGATCGGTCAAGTGATGTTACTGGAAGAGTAAATATCCTTCAGCAGTTTCTTTTTTTCCCTCGAAGTTCAGGCTAAAAGGACAGGTACAGGGTTTCTAAAAACTTTTTGGGGGGCACTTTTTTTTGTATTTGTTGATAATTGCAGATCCTTGCTACCGCAGCTTCAAAATGACAGCAAAAAAGTTCAAAAATTATTGTGGTCTGTTTTTCTAGCGTTAACGCGTTTGGCTCTGGAGCGGGAGGTCTGAGGTTCAAATCTTGGGCCGGTCAAATCAAATACATTGTTGCCAACGGCTCGCCACCGCTGCGACCTTTTTTGGAGAGGAGCTGTGTTGCCGGGGGGCAATGACACGGAGATGAGCCCCGTAAATTTGTTGTATGCTTCGGCATAATACGGCGAGTAAAATGAAAGATTTGATGTGATATTTTGATTAGCTATTTGAATCTATTGCGATTGGCTAAATGCTTCACCCCCTTTAAACACTAAAAATAAAACAATTAAGCTCAAACGGGGATGATATACCAAATACGATTTTTTACGACCATAGAAGAAAACAAATTTACGTCCAGGCTAATTGTCAATCTCGAAAATCATGTCAAACCTGCCAAAACCGTCAGCTTTATTTACATCGATGCTGCAAATTACAATGTACTATGATGCAATGCGTAATACACTATACACAACCGAAATACCGCGATTGGTAAAAAAATAATACGCATATATAAATACTTCAGTGAAAATACTGGTTATCGCTTCCCGACATCCGTATAGATATTTTCTGTAAATACCATTTACGAATTGGTATAGAAATATGGACGATTGCCTTTCATTCCATTCTGAAAATCCTCCATTTCACTCTGGCATTTTTCACATTCCATACCGAAATTTCTGCTCCGTTCCATTCCATTTTCATTCCATTCCATGTCACACGCAAAGCTTTAAAAATCATGCAACAGCGTACTACAGAGCGTAATTGAAAACCTTAGAATCAAAAAAATTTAATCTTTAGGCTATGCGAGTTACACAATGTTCTTTTGCAAAATTTTTGAAGTTTGTGATCCCAATTTCGATTTTAATTGGTGTCACATGTGTTGAGTGATGTCATTACCTCCAAATTGAGGATTTTCCCAAACTACCCAATTTGGCTCTTTTTGTCCCATTTTGTTGTATATGTATCAATAATTTCTACAATTTGAACCTGCACAGCAGTAAGACATAAACTAAAGTATAAAACATACACAATCGAAATAATATAATGACATCATCGACTAAATTTAGAGTTTAACTTGGTTATCTTTTGTGTTTTTTTTTAAACGTTGTTTTTGTAATACGTCATCATGCTACCGTATTACGTCATCATTGATGTAAAAATGACGTCAATAAATTAAAATTAAAGAAACATACAGTGAAAATGTATTACTTCAAAAATATTTGCGAAAAGTTTCGACAATAACTTCAATGTGTTTATAATTGGCGGTACAAATTTTGTTCATATAATGATTTGAAGTTATGAAACGCAAGCTGCACAAGTCAAATGATGACGTGACTAAGTGGTCTTATTACGTCATTCAGCTCACATTTCGGCTTAAGATTTCCTGAAATCTAAAAAAATGGCTTCGATGCAAACCTCATGCGAAACACTTCCTCTAATTGGGTTAACTTGCTTTTGAAACATTTTTTAGAGAAAAAGATCATATTTGCCCACTTTGGGTAAAAAAGAGTCAAAATACATTATCTTTTAAAATGAGAAAAAACGGAGCTGTGAGGTTATTGCAGTAAGTCGGAATAGCAGGAGCAGTCTGTAAAAGGGCATAGTAGAGATTCAGAGATCATGAGACACCAGATAAGTGCAATTTGTAGAGAAAAAGCAATGCAGAATAATAATGGCAAAACACCAAAAGCGTGTTTTAAAATAGTGCATGGCTATTACTGAAAGTAGTAAGTACTATACATGTTTTGGAAACTGAATCTAGCATTTTATTTTATTTTTTTCAACTTTTTCGGTCCATCGCTATTAAACCCATTCCAACAACATTGATCAAATATTCTCTGATGCCGACACTGTTTGATCTGAAGAGTTTATGATCTTTATAACCATTGTTGATCGATTGGGACGGAGAAAGTATGTTGGGTCCAACAATGACTCTTTGCAAACGGCCTTCTCATTAATTTGGTCATCTTCTTGACTCAATCAAGGCGTCACGGCAAGGCGCGATGCTGTCGGTGCCTTGCTTTTGAAAAGGCTCAACTGGTGGTAAAATCCATTATTCATTCCCTCAAATGTAAGCACAAGTCTTTCATCCTTGAGCATAGGCCATCGTCAAGCGGCCTTTTTACTGTCCTTTTTATTCTCCTATCCTTGGCTTCATATCTGCAAGTTCTTCAGCGTTCTTTTTGTCATAACTTATTGGTGGAAGACCACGTCTAGCTTTCGTGTTGCAGGTTAGCCCATTTTATAAAGCTATTTGCTGATCTGCGCTACTGGAGGGCTTGCCCGCGCTATCGGTTGCTTGTGTACCCCATTTCGTATTTCTCAAAATACTTTTTTTGGAAGATCACGTAACGAGAAAACAACGGACAATGATACAAAAAGGAACGACAACGTTCAATCTTGACGTTCAAACACAATTATCATTTTCTCGATCCTTTGCAAAATTGTGGACAACTAACTTTTTTAACATAATTGTAACGCGATAATCCGTATGATTAACACGGTGCACTTGTTTTCATTTTTGCTTTTTCGGTATTCATTGAGAGTTTCTAATACCAGTGTTTCTCAAAGTCTCAAATCATGGGTTGCGACGCATTCGTGGGTCTCTAAACCTGTACGGATGTGTCATGGAATAGAAAATTGTAGGCCTACAAACATAGGCGTAGCCAGGATTTTTAATTGGCGGGAAGGGGCCAAACCACAAATCACTAGCAATGAAGTCATCAGAAATTTCCGAAAAAGGAACAGTTTGTGGGAAAAAGTTATCGTAGAATGGAAGATCTGAAGCCTTGGCTTGGTTTAGAACTTAACCAGGATTTTGCTACAGCGACAGCGTTCAAACAAAAAATTGAAAAGTAAAAACATCTAAATTGGGAGACGCGTTGAGTGAAGAAGCGTAACTCAAGCGTGTCACATACGGGGGTCTGGAGGCAAAGCCCACAGCCGCTGGGCGATTTTTTGAAAAAAAAGCTATTTTAATGCCGTTGGATCATGTTTTGCACGTGTTCAGAGCCATTTGAAAGAATTAAAGTTTTAACATTTGAAAGCCAACGCAAAAAAATTAAATTGTTTGAACCTCCTTTACTTACAAGTTAAGGTCAAAACACATTTAAAATGTTGCATTTTTGGGTTAAATTTTGTGAGTGATTTGGCCCAGATAAGGGAAGTAACGTACATTGCCTCCTGCAATATTTTAGCAGTGTTGGGCAAATTAATGAGAAACGCTAACTTCGTTAAGAGGTAATTCGCTAAGAATTTTCAAGCAATTTTTTAACTAAGTTAGAGTTAAATAGTTAACTGGAAAACAAAAGTAACGCAAGTTAAAGTTTAAAGTTAATTCGTTAATTAAACAAAAAATCAATATTAACCCGCAGTTGATGCCCAGTAAAATTATTCCATTTCCATAGGAGATAAAAATTGCTCATTCTGATTTCATTTACTATGGTATTTACTATTCTATTAAAGATAGACAGAGTGGAAGCCCTTTTTTATTTCATTTTTTTATATCTATTATTATGGCATTTGGACGCATGGTGTAGTCTAGAAATTTTACGAATTAACGTGAACAGTAAAGCAGTTCAACGAAAGTTATAGTTAATAAGTTAACTTACAAAAGCTTTTTAACTTTTTAACTCATTAATGAAACACTTAACGTTGTTATTAACAAATTAACGAGTTAATGCCCAACACTGTATTTTAGTATAAATAAAAATTCGCTCGAAAATTTTCCTTAGAGATTTTTGTTTTTCTCATGAAAATAACCAGTTGTATGAGAGCATATACGACAAGGGGCCCCAGGTCCCCGCAATTTTAATTCAATAGTTTGTTTCATGAGTATTCCTCCCAGCTAATTTTTTAAAAGCATTTTGTTACATAAAAACTGGCGAGTTGAAGGTAAATTGTTATTGAAAAATGATACAATAGATTGGTTACGCCTAATAACCATGTTATTACCCGGGCCGGATTTACATTGCGTTGGGCTCAGACAAAGTACCATTTGACTAATCCGGCCCTGGATATTGCATTACATTCATGAAAAGGTTAGATGAGAGCCAGAACTTTTTGGAAAAAAGCTTTTAGAAAAAACAACAACTTAATTTCAACCGACAAGTTCGACGTCCTTCGTGGTCGACTCCTGGGAAATCATAACAACTTCCACTAGCAGTTAGGTGGCCAGATCAACCACCAACCCTGCAGCTACAAAGCAGCTCGAGTCATAAGATGCACAGACCTGGACAGCGCTGTTTCGAGCTTTTAGCTCTCATCGGCAGCCCTCAGCTTCTCTAACAAAGTTATTTCCCAGCTGGACAAGACTCTTGGCTGAACTTGACAAACCTTAAGGGCTTGCACAGCGGCAGAGGCTTTCTAGGGAATAAACGATTTTTCACTTGTGGTACTTAACTGCCAGTGGAAGACGTTATGATTTCCCAAGAGTCGACCACGAAGGACGTCAAACTTGTCGATTATAATTTCCGTGGTCACACAAGGGGAACCCTTGTAGTAGGGATAGCCTATGGCTATCCTTACTGCAAGGATTCAGCGATTTTTTCACTTGTTTATTTTAAGTAACACAAGTGAAAAATCGTTTATTCCCTACAAAGTCTCTGCCGCTGTGCAAGCCCTTAAGGTTTTTCCAGATCGGCCAAGAGTCTTGTCCAGCTGGGGAATAACTTTGTTAGAGAAGCTTAGGGCTGCCGATGAGAGCTAAAAGCTCGAAACAGCGCTGTCCAGCTCTGTGGAACTTAATTTCACCCAGGTTATACATTTAAATCGGTTGGCAAAAATTGAATCGAGGGGGACTGGGCCCCCTGTTTGTCAATACTATTGTTAATTACTGTTTTACCCGTCTACTGTACGCAAAAATGCTAAAAGAAACTGAAAGCGAAAGAAAAAAACAATAGCCTTTTTTGTCACATTTTTATCGTTGCTGGCATTTCAGTTGGGGGGGGGCAGGCCCCGTGCGCCCCCCTTGGTTATACCTATTCTATAAAATCGTTTCTTGGATTGTGATTATGACATGAAATAATACGTGAACAGTGACGCAACCAGAGGGGCTAAAAGGGCTTCAGCCCCCTCAAAAGCATATCCCTTACAACATTTAATCCCCAAAGACTAGCGTTTAAGCATGCTTTGGACTTGAAGTAAAGAGAGATTTGAAGGAGCTGGAAATTTTATTTTTTCGAATGACTTTCGAAATTTAGCAATTTAGTTCTTTTAAATAGCTTTATAAAAACGTTCGAAATGTGATTAAAATGGCGCTAAAAAGGCTATTTTTTGCCCAAAAATTATTAAAATCGCCAAGCGGATGAAGGCAACGACCCAGATCTCCGCGTCTTTCGCGGTAGGGTGTTCCGCCCCCAGACACTTGCCTTAGATACACTTGAGTTGTACCAGTTTGTTCAGCAGTCAGTACTATCACTTGAGACATTTTTGGAACAAAAATCCTTATTTGGTTCAAGCCCACCTCCATCGTAATAAAATCTTGATTACGCGTTTTACGTGAAAACCTTTTTTTGTTGAAAAACCAGCTGCTTTTGTTTTCTTACTTAAAGCACAATCAAGATTGTTTAGGTCGCAATCACTACTGCAGATAGATTTTTCATGCGATTATGAGCTGCAGACGAAAAGAGCTAAGAAACGCTGTCAGGTTTACATGACCTTTTTTTTAGACATGAATACAGATTTTTTTCAATTACCCACAATTTGTAACCGTACAAGATCAGCAGCTTTAATGTGCTAAAATGCAGTCTGTTGTAGTGCCCGCTGTCTTTCGGCTAGTGCTCCCTCACTTTGTTTGGCCTGGCGACGGCACTACCTCTACCATATGCTCATTCAAAGCTTTGGCAAATCCGATCCTTTTTTATGTCTCTTTGGCTGGTATCGGGCACAGGTACTGGTTTTTTTTAATTTTCTTGAATATTTGATTGAACGTTTTAAACAGAACAGCCTCCAGAGCAATCATCGACAATTTGAGTTGCTGGCGTCCCAGCTGCTGGGCGATTTTTGCAATTTTTTGAAAAAAATAGCTGTTTTAATGCCATTTGGATCACATTTTGCACGAGTTTAGAGCCATTTGAAAGATAGTTTTTTAGATTTAAAAACCAATTAAAACAATCAAATTGTTCAGTCCTCCCTTTACGTAAGTAAATTTACGTTAGAAACCTAATATTTTTGAATTAAATTTTGTAACTGACTAGGCCCAAGTGGTGGTAAGCAAGGTACATCACCTTGAGCAATGTTTTATTTTCAACAGGCGATAATAATTCATTCACTCGAAAATTTGCCTAGGAGATTTTTGGTTTATCATGAAAATAACCAGTTTTAGGATTACATGTTCGACCAAAGGTCTGGGCTCCTTCATCTAAACTCCATAATTTGATCAATAAAAATTTTCCCTTTCTAATTTTTTTTAAAGTAACGTATTTTGTCGCGTGAAAAACGGTCCGGTTCAGGCGAATATTGTTAGTTAAAAGTTTGTACAATAAATGGTTGCTGATCATGTTATTGCATTAAGTTTATAAAAAGGTTAGATAAATACCTGAGGTTGCAGCTTTTAGGACAAAACCCCTGAATTTCTCGGGGGTTATACACTTAAATTGAAGGACAAAATTTTGAATTCAAGGAACCCGGGCCCCCTAGTTGTCAATACTAATATTATTGTTGATTAATATTGTAGGCGTTTACTGTTGTACGCAAAAGGGCCAAAAGAAATTGAAACTGAAGAAAGCAATAGACTTTGTGATCATCATTTTTATCCTTGGTGGCATTTCAATTGGGGAGGCGGGACTCCTGTCCACTAGCTACGCCTATGGGGAAGAGCTACCAAAATGGCGACTACTTAAAACAAACAATGCGAAAAAGTGGTCCTCTACAAATTTATCGTATGGCTTGTTTTTAGCAGTCGCCGTACCAGAGATGGAAATCGGTCGGGTCGACCGGCACCGATCGGGTTACCGGTCGGGTCGAGATTCTTCGACCGGCCGGTCAAGCCGGTTGAAACACCGGTCAATTTCTCCTTTCCTGCAACTAAAAGACATCTAAGCACCAACCGAAATACACATACGCTCGTATATATTTCATTATACGGTAAATAAAACTTAATAAAAAACAAACCAGTATTAACAAACCACACCTTTTGAAAACAGTTGTTGAATTGTTTCAAGTTGTGACTAGTATGCTTTCATCATTAAAACATGCACATATAGGGACTATTTAGGGGGGGATTGCGTCATGCTCCCCCTCCCTTTGGGCCACGGCACAAAGCAAATAAGTGCAAAATATACGTTCAAATCGCGTAATCTGCTTATAATAAAGCATGCATGTGGAAGAGGCTCACGCTACCTAGCATTTTAGCATCATTTTAATGAGCTTAAGAGTAGAAGTGGTGCAGATTTCAGATTTTTTAGTAGCCTACATGCTAAAATCTTGCCGCTTTAAAAAGCTTTTTTCAACTTAAATTTACCACACTCTACACTGGGCAAGAAAGACATAGCTCTTATTTTTTTACATCTAACTAGTCATGGCTTGTTTTGAAGTAGCAGCATTTCTACAAACTGCCGGGGCACGTTATATTTCGAATATTTTTCAGCCAATGTCATAACAGTTAAGTGCTTGCTGCTCGGCAAATTGCAAATAATCAGCTAAAAAATTTTAACTTCTTTTCTCGGTCTTACGCATAATATGATTAGAAAGAACGTCTAATAATTTAGTTTGTGCCCGCCAAGTTCTTTTTACGCTTATTTTGTGCTGCTCAAAACAGGGCTTTCAAACCGTAATTTAACCTAAAAAGGTCTTAAAATTGAGTTATTTTTGCAAAAAATGCGAAAACTTTTTGCGTTTTTTTTTCTAAGACCCACGACCAGAGTTGTAAGTCTGGCCGGGCTTTTCGGGTCGGGTTTGGGTTCGGACCGGATTCGGGCCTAAAGTTAATAAAATTTCGGGTTTAATTCGGGCTTGAGACGTACTTTTTATCTTAGGTGCACAAAAATATAATCAAAATAACTTGGTAACATTACCGTATTTCTTTGAATATAAACCGCCCTTGATTAGTAGCCGCCCTCGATTAAAAGCCGCACAAAAAGGGAAAATAAAAAAATTAAAGCCGTCCTTGTTTAGAAGCCGCATAAAGAGCTGTCTTCATTGATTTTATAGTTTGTATATCTTAAATAACCCACTTAAAAGCGCTACGTGCAAACGCATCTGTTAATGAGTACGGAATTCACACAGTAGGATACCAATTACAATGTTTTAAGTCGCAACAGTAGGGTATTTACAGACAGTTGCAAATTTTAAACATGTTTGTCTGGATGAAGTTTGTTCAGCTCTATTAATAGTATGACGGCAAAAAATAATTAAAGCCGCCCTTGAATAGAAACCGCTCAAAATGACCACAAAAATAAATAGAAGCTGCGGTTTATATTCAAAGAAATACGGTAATTTTTCAGACTTAACTTAATTTTCGTTTTTTTTTTTTTTGGGCATGATTTGGGCTTCAGGTTAGTTTTTGGATTCGGGCCTATATTTTAGGGTTCTGGCCAGGTTCGAGCCTGAACTAGTCGGCCCGTTTACAACTCTGTCCCCGTCCGCAGTCACAAATTTTAACACCTCATCCATGCCCCCTCCCTTTTTGAAAATTTTTTATTAGATGCATTGAACAGTGAACAAAAACCTTCCGTAAACAAACCGGTCGACCGGCCGGTAAACCGGCGTAGATTTTAAAATTTTCCGGTCGGGTCGAGAGAATCCTGACCGGCTCCATTTCTGCGCCGTGCTGGTACTCTTTCCTAGGCTTCCTCGCTGGTAGTCTTTATAGGTCAGATAGCACGTAAACGATCAAACATTAAAACTCTGGCCCTACAAACATTAAAATATCGCAGTTAAATTAGTATTAACATTATAGCACCAACAAAATAATGCTTATTCTCTAACTGGCAGTGATGGAGTCGAGTACTCAACTTCCGAGTACGAGTACGAGTACCGCAAAAAACTTCGAGTACGAGTACGAGTACTGATATTGAAAAATGTACTCGAGTACGAGTACCGTAAAAAAGTTCGAGTACGAGTACGAGTACTTTTACAAGTTTAGAAAAAGAAATTTTTAAGTCGTATCGGATCAAAATTTGTCGCAAAAATATATACGAATACGTTTTTTTCTGTGAGTTAGATGTTAAGAAGGCGCACAACTGCAGGCGACAATTTCTGACAAGTTACGCGCAAAATTACTGTTATATTTTAAACAAATTAGGTACCTTGACGTTGAAAGCAAGTGCACGGTTTTTTGCGCGTCGGAAAAAACCTTGGCTTGCAGCAGCAGCAAATTGCTCATTGTTGCAAGAAGTTCTGTTACAGCCGCAGAAAAATGTTTAACTCTAAAACTGAGCAAAGAATTAACTTTGAAATTTTTGGTAACATTCAAGCTTTGATGGAAGTTTACGGCAAAGAATGCGTGTCAAGAACCCGTGGTTTTGAATGGCACAAAAGATTTCATGAAGGCCGAACTGAAGTTGAAGATGATGAACGTTTTCGACGCCCAACCATATCAAAAACCACTTACAATAACCGAGAAAGTGAAAAAATTGTCCGAGAAGATCGTCGGCTTAGTATTCGACTGATTGCAGAGAGGATGTCCATTGACAAAGAAACAATGTGGCAAGTACTGCATGAAAATCTGCATATGACAACAGTCTGTGCGCAAGATGTTTCAAAGCTTTTAACTAGCGATCAAAAAGAAAAACGCCAAGAGGATTGCGCTGACATTTCAAAACAAATTGAAGAAAACCCTAAATTTTTAGACAGCGTGCTTACTGTACATGCGATGAGAGATAAATTTTCCAGTACGACCCAAAGACAAAGAGACAGTCCATGCATTGGAAAACTGCAAACTCACCACGAATTAAAAAAGCAAAATCAAAATTCAAGGCAATGTTAATTGTTTTTTTTATGTTAAGAGCGTTGTCGTGTTCTTTTTTTTTGTGAAAATCCGAATGAAACGCTGTGTTCATGCTAAGGGAGAATACATCAAAGGGGAAACAAAATAAAACGACCTTTTTTCCTTCAATAAAATTGCTTTATGTCACCAGTTTTGTTATTTAAAAGCGACACCTCGTATACCGTATGCTTCTTTCAATCACAAGTAAGCTTCCAAAGCCCTCTACCCCAAACACGATTACCCAAAACAATTTTTTGAGAACTTTTGCGATTTAATGTTATATTCAATTAACATTTAATCATAGGTAGGCAAGTTAATGCAAAACATTAGCTTCGTTAACCACTAGTCCGTTAACAAACTTCACACTTCCGTCAACGTTAATCCGTTATTTTCTGCTTTAATTAACGGAAGTCAATAAAGTCCGTTAATTCGTTAATATTTTGCGTGTAATATACATTTCTTTATGTTCACTCGGTTTTAGAGCACGTATTGACGTTGTTGAGCTGATTGTAAGGAAAAATTTTTTGCTATGGTGGTCTTTTTGTGTTTTGGAAGTTACGTTTACAGTGTAATCTAATTTCAAGACAAAAACAAGTTCATATGCACTAATAACGCTGCGATTGGAAAATCTTTGGAAATTGCGAACAGCGATGATTAATAGACCTGTGAGGCTGCAGCTTATTATTTGCCACAAAAAAGAGCCTCCTTTCTTCGCTTTCTTCTATAAAGCTCGTGCTAATACGCAACAAGTGTTACCAGAGTCAACTGGTTTGTACCATTATGATAAATGAATGGTGCAAGATATTAACGATAAAAACTTTAACGGAAGTTAAAAGAACTTAACGGAAGTAAATTTAGTCCTTTAACATGAAAAAACTTTTTAACGGATTAACGATTTAATGAAAAAGTTAGCTTCGTGATTAACGGATTAACGATTAATGGACTTGTGCTCTCCTATGCATTTAATTAAAGACTATCTAAAACTTGTAACACTGAACTGCTAGTGACGTAGTAGTAAATGTTCTCGAAATAATGCTGCATTTCAAAGGAGGTGACTATGTTATGTGAGCATAAAATAACAGAGGTGGAGTCGAGGACACGCGGCTCGAGGCCATGGCCAAGGACACAAAAAAAATCCGAGGCCAAGGCTAAGGACAGGAATGCTCGAGGCCAAGGACCAAGGACACAAATGCAAGTGTTTTCCTAAGAAAAAAGGTCTTAAAAATTTTTTTCCGTCGATCTCCAAAAAACGATCTAGAAAAACGTTTTTCAGCCGATCTACAAAATTTTAACCATTCAAAAAATAGTGCTGTCCTCGAGCCGAGGACAAGGCAATTTTCGAGGACTTGAGGATTTGAGGCCAAGGACTTGAAAATGTGTCCTCGAGAACTCCACCTCAGTAAAATAATGCTGCCATTTAATATCAGCTACCAGCTACAACCAAGGGCGTACGCAAGGGGGGGGGGGTTTAGGGGTTCAACCCTCTCCCCATTGGTCTGTCGACTAAGATGCACAATAAAGAAAATATCACGTTTTTAGCACTTCTGAGCCTGTTTTTTTGCAATGACACGGACTCCAACATGATTTAAAGCAACTTTTGAAGCATTTAGAGTTTCTTAGGGGGGGTTGATTTGTCAAAGATATACCTTGCAAACCAATAGCAACTTTAAAAAATTGGCAAAATTAGCAAATTTAACCGCTAAAAATGCTTATCATTGGCTTCATCAAAAATGTAAAGATGGGGTTTCAGTATTAGTTAATTAATAATCCACTCAAATCTCGTTCCATTCGCCCCCCTCCACCTTCTCCAACTGTCTCACTCTATAAACTACAGAATATAAATGCTTGTGAGTTTTTCAAATCAAAATTTTATGATTTACCGGCTTGTAAATTAGAGGACTGAAATTTTACCATTAGACACCGCCCACATAGCTCACTTATGCGCAAAGGCGTACACAGGGGGTGGGGGTTTAAACCATCCTCCCTATTGATCCGACGTATATCATTTGAAATATCGTCTTATTAATCAAAACGAACAAGCTCCTTCTTTACTCTCATAGTAATACGAAATATTTAATTATATAGTAACTAACTTTTTTGTTATCTAATGCAACAATGTAAGCAACTAAATGCAATACTGAAACTCTGGAATGCCGTGTTACGAGTTAGAGTAACTTTCAGTAACGTAGGCAGGGTGGTTATAGCCCCCCCCCCCCCATTGGCCTGTCAACCAAAATGCAGAATAAGAAAAATACCATGTTTTTAGCACTTCTGAGACTGGTTTTTGTACTGGAATGGACTAAAAAGTGATTTAAAACATCTTTTGAAACATAAATTTAGAGGGGGGTGTGGCAAATTTGTCAAAAACAAAACTCACAAAGCAATGAAAACTTTGAAAAATGTCCAAAAACAAGCAAGCAACTTTGATCGCTAGTGTAAAAATGCTAAACATAGGTTTCATCAACAAGCATATTATAAACTTAGGAATAGTAGTGGGCTTTTTAGTATTAGTTAATTATCAATCACTTGTCTCAAAATTTTTTCCGTTAGCCCCCCTCCCAATTATTTTTCTCTGTAAAATATAGACGAAATAGATTGTGAGAGTTTTCCTAAACTATACGATTTTATGATTTACCAGCATGTAAGCAAGAGAGCTAAAATTTTACTATTAGCCACCTTCCGCATAGCCCGTTTATGCAAACAGTTTAATCGGGTTTACACTACCAATTTCTATGCCATGCTTTAAAAGCATTATTTTTTATCAATATAGCCCTAAAACTAAGTTATTTTTAAAAAAAAATGCAAAATTTTCAAGCGCTGGGGGCTCAGCCCCCAGACCCCCAATAGCCTCCGGCGGCTGGGGGCTCTGTCCCCAGACCCCCGAAACAGACCCTCAATTGCGAATTTCTGGCTACGCACCTCTCACACTTTGCACTGTTTATAATCATATGAGTTTTCGTAGCTTTTGTTTTGAACAATTTTTTTCTTCATCGTTCAGTTGCAAAGCTTGTGATGTTAACTATAATAGATGTATGCTTAATGCTTAATTGTATTTGGTTTGAAAAGATTTATTTGCATTACGCACTGTGAGACTTTGATTCCATCTTGTTACATTGCACAAAGTTATTTATTCGCCAAAGCATAGATCGCGAACAAATTTTTGATGTCACGTTTGAAACCCCCCCCCCACTGAAAAATCCTGCGTACGCCACTGGCTACAACAGTAATTTATAGCGGTAGTTTTATTCTATATATTTACCTGTTTACAGTTCTAATATTTAATTTCAAATCTAACATCCATTTTTATAAAATAATCCTAATCAGTGCTTAGTCATATTAATATTTCAAACGCATTTTACATGCGTTATCAAAAGACTTGACTTATTATTTTATCAATTTCTTGCAAAAAAAAGTAAAATTTTGCCTACAGCTGCAACTCAGCTACAGAATAATTATGCAACTCAACTATCTCTATCTGACCTAAATTTAACACTGAAAATATTGCCTCCAAATCTAACTCTATGCTTTTTCGGATACCCCTTCCAATACTACAGTAAAACCATTATTTGGGATTGGGAGATTACAGTAATACATCTACTGTAGAAAATAATCTATCAACATTTGAGGTGAAACCGTAAAATGCTAATCCAACTGATGCCATCTTTGTAACACGCATGGCTCGATTTCTGTGCTATGTAACTTTAATTGCTAAATTAGTTAAAATTTGCGGCAACTTTCACACGTTTTCTGCAGGAGAAAGGCGTTAGTTGTCAAACAATACTATGCGCTGTCGACCCAATCACTTTAACCACATTCCACCGCTTGATTTCGCTCGTTCTCACCATTAAAAAGTTGTTTGTTCAGCTGCGGTCTGCACGGATTCCAGCAAAAGCAACTCAATAAATTAGCGGGTTTTATTGGCTGCAGTTTACTATCAAAAATTCATTTTGTTTATTACTTTTAGCAAAGACCAAATGTACTCGTGTACTCGGCTCTTTTTTTGACCGAGTACCGAGTACATTGACCTTCGAGTACGAGTACCAACCGAGTACCTGGGGTTCCGAGTACGAGTACGAGTACGAGTACTCAAAAAATGGTACTCGAGTTGTACTCGAGTACGAGTACTGTACTCGAGTACTCCAACACTGCTAACTGGTATATCAAAAAAATTTAATACTGTAATTCTACTGGCTCCTGAATAAATATATCCGGAATTGGGTGTCCTTACAGTATAGGAAAACGACACTAATACTTCATTGATTATTCTAACATTACCTAAACCACGATGTTAATACTAGCACAATATTCGACCAATATTCGAATTTTTGTACATTATTTGCCCCAGTTTCGGGTTTATGTGATGGAGTATGGGACCCAAATTCGGTTGGGGCTCCATTTTTTCATGGTGCAAAAATAAATTAAACATTAACGTTAACATTGTTTATTTTGTCGCGACTACATCACAGCTTCAATTGATATCATCACAAAAAAGCAAAAACAAACGATTAGTAAAAAAGCATCTTGAAAAATTTAGCTAATTCGGCAACAGGGAGGCTACGAAAAGATCTCATCGGTCATCGAGTCAAAGCAGCCACCCTATATGTCCGCAATTCGAAGAGAATTGTTGAACGTCAAAAAACAAAAAAAACAAAATGCTATTTTTTCTTTTTAAGAACCTTAAGTCTATCAAATGCTCGAGTAAAATGCGACAACAAGTGGTCAAGCTCATAATCAGATGTACAATTGCAAAAGATATTCTTTGAGTTTGACTTTAAAGGAATGTTTGGGAAGATTTTGTATTTTCATGGGTATTGAGTTCCACACGGAAACACCCTGATACCTGATGCTACGTTGCAAGCGGTTAGTGCGATAAAGAGGAATATGCAATTTGTTTTTGTTTGAACTGGATCTCGTAAAGCGATGGGAAATTTGCAAGGATTTTTGGGTAAGATGAGAAAATATGGAAGAGGATGGCAGTTTGTCATGTAAAAAATCATGAACTAGTTTGGCAAATCAAATTTATTCCAAGAAAATGAAAAAAAAATAAATCAAATTTATTTCAAGAAAATGCTTGAAAGGTTGGCCGTGGCAAAGCGCGCAACTAGGAAATTGTTTAGAAGGGCTTTAACTCAAAGGTCAAATACTTTTGCTTAAAAAATATTTTCAATTGGTCAGCGTGCTGAGAAAAATGGTGCAGCTCAGGCGTATCGTGTACCACTAACGGGGGTCTGGGAGCCCAGCCCACAGCCACTAAACGATTTTTGGGATTTTTTAGAAAAAATAGTCATTTTAACGCCGTCTGTGTCTAATTTCGTATCTTTTTAGAGGCGTTTGAACAACTAAATTGCTATGATTTGAAAGCCAGTTGAAGAATTAAATGACCTAGTCCCTTCAAGCCCCCCCTCTTTACTCAAACGTCAGTTCAAAACATGTTTAAATGCTTACAATTTTGGGTTAAATTTTCTAAGTGACTTGGCTAAGGTATTTTTAGTATTTATTTAGTTTTTATTTTCCAGAAACGCGACAATGCGGTTAGGTAGGAACAGAAAGATCAAAATGATCACCAAATGTACAAAGCCTTTGTGAGAGAAAAAGACAATGCGAGAAATATCAACAAACACCGGCGATAGCAAGACGTAAAATATTATGTAATAAAGAAAAATAATGATAGCAGTTGTTGCTTAAAACCAAAATGATTTAGAAAAGCAATACTTAAGTACCGATACTAATAGCAACAAAAGTTGACTTCATATTAAGCTTTTCTACTGAAGAGTTCTGTCCGAAAAGCTTATAGCGAAAGCTTATTGTGAATTCAAATTTGCTGAAAGTCATGCTGCTTACGTCCATAGCCTACGCCCCAATTCAGCAATGGAACGCTTTGAACAACAAGCCTGAAGATTTACGTTGCTCTCGGCATCGCAATAACAATCTCGGGTTCTTAGCTTTAGTCAGGCTAACCCTTCTGTGTAATTACTCCTAAACTCTAACTAAGGTCATTATAACTGAATCTTTTTCAGATCGTCAGAAATAATGGCTACGTATGGGAATCGAGGTGGCTTCAGTTCCTTTTAGCCAAGGAGGGGCTTCAGCCCACTTTATATAAGTTGCTGCTTTTAGGCGCTACAAAGTTAGTCGGCAGCGTGGCCGAAAGGGTAAAGGAGTTGTTTTTATGACAACCCTGATCGCATGGTTTGGCTTCATACACGCAAGAAGCTGTAGTCATTGCAATGAAACGTGAGCGATCGTTCAATACTTAGCGTGTGACGATGTCCGGTGACAGGAGGAAAATATGATCAACAACAACAATAACAAAAGCGCGATTAAATAGCTTAGCAACCCTAAATGACAATTTTTCTTATAAGCATCATCCGATTATTATTACGTAATTATTATTATCCCCTTCAGCCAAGCCACTTAGAAAAATTAACCCACAAATACAAGCATTTAGACATAGGTGGGCACAAGTCCGTTAATCGTTAATCCGTTAATAACGAAGCTAACTTTTTCATTAACTCGTTAATCCGTTAAAAAGTTTTTTCATGTTAACGGACTAAATTAACGTCCGTTAAGTGCTGTTAACGGACTAAAGTAACTTCCGTTAAGTTCTGTTAACTTCCGTTAAGGTTTTTATCATTAGTATCTTGCAGCTTCGTTGTGCATTTGAACTTGTTTTTATCTTGAAATTAGATTAGACTGTAAAATGTAACTTTCAAAACACAAAAAGACCACCACAGCAATAAATATTTCCTTACAATCAGCTGAACAGCGTCAATACGTGTTCCAGAAGCGAGTGAATAAAACGAAATGTAAACTACACGCAAAGTGTTAACGGATTAACGGACTTTATTAACTTCCGTTAATTAAAGCTGGAAATAACGGATTAACGTTAACGGAGGTGTGAAGTTTGTTAACGGACTAGTGGTTAACGAAGCTAACGTTTTTCATTAACTTGCCCACCTATGCATTTACTATAGATTACAGTTGTTTTCCATTTGATCTCTAGTAAAAGAGGACTGAAGGGGCTGTGCTATTGAATTCTTGCAAATGACCTCCAAAGTTTAGAAATTTAGTTTTTGCAAATAACTTTAAAAACGTGCAAAATGTGATCCAAATGACCCTAAAATGGCTGGATATTTTTGCCAAAAAAAAAACACAAAAATTGCCTTTGTGTGGTACGGTTGAGTTACATGGGTTTGCTTAGCGCGTCGTCTAAATGAGACATTTTTAGAACAGTAGTATTTTAACGTTTGGCTCAAGCTCTCACCTAGCAAAATCTTGGTGGTGCGCCTGCTCAGGGATGGGAGGCGAAGGCCTGTTTGCTTAGCTTGAGTTACACCTGCTTGCTTAGCAGTTGGTACGACTCAAAAATAACTTTGTTTTTAGTAGCAAATTTTCAATACTTGGTTCAAAGCCCTCCCTTAGCAAAATTCTAGTTATGCAACTGGATTCGAACCCATGCAAACAGCAACCAGAAACATTGTCTGGTATTGCGGTTGCGGCAGCTCTTCGACGTAGGACTCTGGACGGCACTTAACTGCCGCTGTAGCAATTAGTAAGGTCTTCGCATATTATATTTCTTCTGGCTACGTAAGTTTTAGTTAATGACTTAAAGCGTTTAGTGCAAATTTATATAAAGCAATCTTGGCCTATACTGGATGGAAAATTGTGAGCGCACAACGGTACGAGCTTATTCTTTGCTTGTTTTAACCAACTGTAATGTGTAAGTTAGTAATTCGATACGCCAGGCTCATCCAATTTTTTGTTTACAATACACCAAGGATACACCTGTACGATCATGACTTTACGCACAGTGTAGATCGAGTCTAAAAAGCTAGCACAGGCCCGAATCCGAACCCGGTTCGAGCCGGAAAAATGACTTCAAACCAAATGCAGACCCGAAAGTTAGGTTACGTCTAAAAATGTGTACGAATATTGCTAGTATGCCGTAAAAATAAAACTACTTACTGCTGATCAATGGTGACGCAATAATAAAAATTATGTAATAATAATCGGTATAAGCAACAAGTTGCTAAAAGTTATTTAATTGCTAAGTTATTTAATTTCGCTTTTGTTATTGATGTCAGGGGCACAGCTAGCATTTCAAAATTAAGGGGGACCCAAATTTCAGCGGTCCAAAAAGTGTGTCTCTTAAAAAAATAAAAGATTTTCGAGTGTGGAAAGGGCTTGATTTCCGCATATTTGGAGCTTGACTTTGAAGACTTCAAAAGCGTGCGGGCGCTGGCAAGTGGCCACTTTGTCCATTGGTTAATCTGGCTCTCAGGAGCGCTGTGTACTGCTGGTGTATATAGTGGTTACTGGTTACGATACAACACCGCTAAATAAACAAAGTGTTGTTATTGATTGTCGTATGCATTGAAGTATATTACAGTTCAGGCAAGGTCTTGCAATGAATTGCGAAAAAAAAAAACTAAACAAATTCAAATTGAGCATTAAAAGCAACGTTCCTAACAAAAGTTAAGCGTGTAAAAACATTTAAAGCAATGAAATAGTGCAAAGATAGTTAGGTCTACCCTGCTCCTGAGCTGTTTTACGAAGACAGTCAACTTGCAGTCACCTTCTTGAGATCACTTATAGCTAACTGTTGCACTAGTCAAAAATTCACGTTGATAAAAAATACTCGAAGTACCGTGTAAACCAGTGGTGGAATCGAGGACACAAGGCTCGAGGCAAGGACACAAAAAAAAATTCGAGGTAAAGGACCGACTTTCCGAGGACAGACCCTCTCGAGGCCAAAAACAGGAAAGCTCGAGGCCAAGGACCAAGGACAAAACGCGCAAGTGTACTAAAAAAAAGTCTTTGCACAAAAGAATCGCATATTTTCCGCAGAATTTCAGACGTTCTCAAAAAAAAAGGATCTTTATAAATTTTCCGCGATGTCTCTGATGTTCTCCAGGACAAAGAAAGAAAGGTCATGACCGTGGCCCATTTTTAACTAATCAAAAAATACTGCTCTCTTCGACCGAGAACAGGGAATTTTGAGAACCTGGAGGCTTCGAGGCAAAGGCCTAGGACTTGACCTTCGTGGCCAAGAACTTCAAAATGTATTCTTGAGGACGTCCTCGAGGACTCCACCTCTGGTTAAACAGTTATTTTACTGCCAGTATCATAAAATAAAATAAAACCTTCTGCAGAAAACCGACCCTTAGCTAAACATTGATCATAAAGTTGAAGATACTTGAAATAAAATAAGAACTTGATAGATAATTTTGATTGTTTACTGTATATATTATTTAACGTGTGTTGCAGGTTTGATTTACTGTGTATGTTCTATAGTTGTTTCTCTGCTGATGTTTTACGGCTTGTCTAAAAGTATACTGACGTGCTAGCTTGCGTTTTTACCAATATCCGTTGCAGTAAATGTAAAAAGGCTACATCCCAGAAAAAATGCCATATTTCCGAAAAACAGAAATCTGCAAATTACGTAAAAACGACTGACACTACAAAAAAACTAAGGTCATTTTCGGGCTCAGCGCACCAAAAAACATAAAGTGACATCAAAAAATAAAAAATAAAAAAACAAAACAAAAATTTGTTACCCAGTGTAATTAATAAGATCTTGAAGATAAAACAAGAACGATAAAAAAGTGAACTACATAGAATCAATAGAAAATCAATATATTTCGAGCAAACTTTAAACCTCAACAGTTATATTTCAGCAATCTACGAGCAGAAAATGGCTCTCCGTCGTTCGTTGCCGTGAATAAATCTCTTTCCCACTAGCTACTTCAAAGTCTATTTTGTCTGGTCGTTGTTTGTGTACCTACAGCAGCTCCATTCATTCTTTTATGGGTCATAATTGTTCGCAACCATGTTTTTTGAGGGAACTTGACTTGTAACTAGTGAATAAGCTGTTAATTGTCGGACGTCGATAGCTCTCAAACATAACTTACGTACGTCGAAAATACTGCGGGGGACCGATTAACTTTTCCAACTATCTGCGCCCCTGGTTGTTGTAGTGCATATTTACCCTCTGGTACCAAACAGCGTACACGCTAAGTATTGAACGATACGCACACTTTCATTGCAATGACTACTACTTCGTGCGAGGAGGATTCCGCACCTGCTTAGGAGTTTCCAGCATAGGTGAGCAAGTTAATGAAAAACGTTAGCTTCGTTAACCACTAGTCCGTTAACAAACTTCTCACCTCCGTTAACGTTAATCCGTTATTTCCAGCTTTAATTAATGGAAGTTAATAAAGTCCGTAAATTCGTTAGTATTTTGCGTCTAATTTACATTTCTTTTTATTTACTCGCTTGTAGAACACGTATTGACGCTGTTGAGCTGATTGTAAGGAAATATCTACTGCTATGGTGGTCTTTTTGTGCTTTGGAAGTTACATTTTACTGTCTAATTTATATACAAGATAAAGATAAGTTCAAATGCACTAACGAAGCTGCAATCGGAAAATCTTTGGAAATTGTGAACAGCGATAATTAATAGACCTATGAGGCTGCAGCTTATTATTTGCCACAAAAAAAGCACCTTTCTTCGCTTTCTTCTATAAAACTAGTGCTAATACGCAACAAGTGTTACTGGTGCAAACTGGTTTGTATCGGCACGATGAATGAATGGTGCAAGATATTAACGATAGAAACTTTAACGTAAGTTAATAGAACTTAACGGAAGTTAATTTAGTCCGTTAACAGAACTTAACAGAAGTTAATTTAGTCCGTTAACATGAAAAAACTTTTTAACGGATTAACGAGTTAAAGAAAAAGTTAGCTTTGTTATTAACGGATTAACGATTAACGGACTTGTGCTCACCTATGGTTTCCAGTGATCTAATGTTCCAGTGAATTTCCTTGAATTCTTGTCCACTGAACTTGCTGCTTGTTTGAAGCAACCAAGCAGAGATAATCATCGTAAAGCGTCTTATCCAAGGACGCAATAACGTCACCAGAGTGCGGGATGACCCCAAACCATGCTATTAGGATCGACATAAAAACGATGCCTTTACCCTTTCGGCCACGCTGCCGTCTAACTTTGTAGCACCTAAACAGTTAAAACATTAAGTAAGTAAAGTCAAGCCCGACTTAAGCTTTACATTTTGTTAATCTCAAGTCCAAACGCAGCCTGAGCCCGATCCAAAAAGCTGTGTCAGCTATTAATTCTGGTTTGTGTTTGGCGAAAATCTTTACGAGTATTTTTCCTTTGCTTACTTTAAATAAAATTTGGTATCTTTACAAAAAGTTGTATGTTGGCTTAAAAAATACTTAATACAGTTATTGAGAAACTGAAGTACAGTATAGACATTTAGACAAATTAAAATACACTTTTAGTGTATAGCACAATATACCTGCAGCCATTTTCCAGTAAAGGTGTTGTCAGGTAATTCACAGGAAAAAGTTGCTTTTCCACCTTTAGAGACGACAATTTCCGACATTTTGCACCGAGTATCTCAAACTAATGCGATTATTCCTTATCTAGAAACTGTTCTGTCCGTTTATTGGTGTGAGGTAGTGACTGCCAGTTTATTTCTTTTGCTAAATAAAATTACTGAATTAGAAAAATAATATTGTACCTTCCCCTGCTACTCTACAACCTAGCCATTTTGTTTCTTTTTCAGGCAACTTTGGTGAGCACTGTATTTTTCTGCATTGATGTAACTTTACAGCTGCAGCTATACTTGCGGTTTAAGTTTGGATTTCATACGCTACTGTATTAATTATAAACTGCTGCGAGTATTTGTTAACGTGAAGGATATACAAATAATAAAGCAGCACAGCCTAATTTTGAAAAATCTTTGCTTACTATTTCGCTATTGGCTTATCTTTTACTCGAGAAGACCGAACTCAGCAATCGTAGACACCAGCAGAAGTCAAACCTTCAACAGCATTAAACTACTGTCACTGCTGTGGCTATAAAAAGACCTAGCCTCGCAATTCTCCAAGGATTAACCAGGTTGTATTTCATACGCCATTCGAGACAATTTGGCTATTATTCAAGTTTGGTTTAATGTTCAGCCAAGGCTGCATTAAAATATGGGCTTCTAGCCACAAACATGTAAATCGTAAAGCCTCAAAAAGTTTTAAAAGTCTTCGCTTTTTAAATCTCTGCTACTAATTAAACCAACGTGGAGCCGAAAGTTTTCTTTCACCTAAAAACACTTTTCGCGTTGATCAAAAAGATAAAACCAAGACATTACAAAAGTAGTTATTGGAGGGTCTTTGTTTTTTTGTGAGAGCACCTGGCAATTGCCTCCATTTGCCCAACCTTAATGCGGCCCTGCGTTCAGCCAGTAGCGAGGCCAATTGGGGAAGGCAGGTGGCTACAGCTCCCCTTATTGGCCTGTCGACCAAAATGCACTACAAAGAAAATACCACGTTTTTTGCACTTTTCAGACAGTCTAAAATATGAAGTGGTGAAGCATTTGTTTTTGGTAGTGGGAATAACATGTGTCAAAAATAAAGCTCATAAATCTGTAAAAATCTTGAAAATGGCTTAAACTATGCAATCAAGTTTGATTGCTAAATGCAAAATGCCTAAGCTTCATTAAAAAAAACTTTAGGGATAGGAGGGCCATTTATTATTGAAGGTCATTAATTACCAACCACTTCTTTTAAATCTCGCTTCATTAGCTCTTCCTCTAAACCATCTTTCTCTATAAACTATGCAGACAAATTAGGTTAATACTTGTGAGTTTTTCCGAATTAGTCCTGTAGCTGGTCGAGCGTCCCACTTACATTTTTCCTCCAAAAGGTGTGAATGTTTTAATCTATGGTGACCAAGTGAATATAATTCAATATTTGTCCTTGTGTAATTGTCTGCAGTATCCGGTTATTGTCAAATATCGCTCATTGTTATGGGTGGTATTGCGTAATCAACGGATATTGCAAGACAAAATGAATTTAATTAATCTTGTCGTTGTTCTCGTTTTTCTTTGTTCAATCGGTGTACATACTATATACTGCTGCTTTGCTTTATGTCATCATTATTATTAATTAATTATTATTATTCTATTTGTGCACAATAAAAGGATTACGTTTTGAGACTCACAGCAAGCGAACTCACTTTAAATCTCTCCATGAGAATTCAAATTGAAAGGAAGAAATGGGGTAGACTTTTTCAATCATGGTAACATTGGAGGTATAAGCCCTCAAAATTTTTACGTAGCGCCATCTAGGTGTCATACCATTAAAACCTGTTAAATTGTATAACTAACGGGCTTATTGACATACTTGAAAACAATTTGCCAACTTTAAACCGTGTTTAGGGTCATTAGATTACGATGACGTTACAGTTTGAGACAGGGCCTCAGAGAGAAAATTTTCCAGGGGATACGAAGGTCGATATCAAGCCCCCAAATTTTATTGGGCCCCCAAGCCTTATCGGGGCCCATGCCGTTAAATCATTTTTTGTCCGATGGGTGTAAATCTTCGTTTAAAAGTGAGGGGATAACGATATTCGCAAACAGTTAGGACGTATAAAAAACACCACTAGACATAAAGTTGGTTTAAATTCAGCTAGGGGGTCTGGGAGAGCGCTGTGAGTTCCCCCAGCGGCACTTTTTATGATTTTCGAGGGTAAAATACAGCATTTGATCAACATCCCAGCACCAAACTTGCTTAAATTGACAAGCAGGAAACGTGATATACTTGAAAGAAAGTATGTGAAGTGGGGGATGATGCATTGACACAATATTATACAATCTAATGACTTTAATCCTGCAAATCCAAATATTTTACTGATAAAAGTTTTATCAATTTAGCTAGTCGGATGAAATATTCCCCACCCAAAATCTTGATAATCTTGGCAATAAGTTTATTTGTTAATATACGGGTAATATACCAGTGCCCAGATTGAGCAAGAAGCTAGATACATAGAAGGCAAATAAGGCAGGAGCACAGATAGAGTGAGTTACGTAATGATAGTAGTATGGTATGTCAACTTTGACTCCACTCCCTGAGGTTGAAATGCTTTTAGATCTCTGGAAATGTGGGCCCTCGTACATTGTTTTACCGTAGAATTAGGGCTCTCAGTCAGAGAAATGTAACAAACCGTTAATTTCAGTGAAAGTGTATGGCTTTTTATAGAATTTCCTCTTTTTTTAATCAAATCGGCCACAATTGGATGCCCTAAAGACTGTGTCGCAAAAATAGCAACCAATTACCAGCACTGAATAGGCTGACTGATATTTTAGCTGTTGGCAAGTTTGATTACGGTGTTATGGTGCGATACCAAAACTTAACGCGGAAACCTGAACTCTCCCGGGCCCCCCTAGACCCCGGTACGGTGTAACCCCTGAACCTCCCTCTCGCAGGCCCTGGTTTGAGATGACGTCATAATTTGAGAATATTGTGTTCACGTCAATAAATCATACCATTAAATAAAGGGCTAATTGACCTACAAAAAGTTCAATTCTCGAGCCGGTAAAATCTGACTCAGTGTTGCTAACGGTTCGCAACAACTGCAGCATTTCTTTAAAAATAACTTTTTTGCCTGCATGCATAATGACGATGAGATGGATTCTGCAAACTCGTACACGCTTCGGCGTAGTAAAGCGAGCGTAATGAACGATATGATTTGATTTAAAATAATTAAAAAACCAACTGCAGAATGCTTCCCCTAATGGATTCACTTATGAATAAATTTTTTATTGTTATCGATTGATGTTGATGTTACTGAATAAATTATGATACAACGCATACATATTCTATTGTACCGTATAATCAACCTCTACACCCAACATACTTAAATGACACTTACAAAAACACATCCAATTTTTAAAAAGTTTGTTAGTGGTACAGAATTTCAAAATAGCTTTTAATAACGGCGGAGCTATCATTTCCACTCTTTAAAAAAAGTGTAGCCTTAAAAAAGGCTGTTTAGATTGAACATTTTTGACCATCTCTCTTCAAGAATCTACGCTGCAATGAAAAAAAAAACTAAAATGTGGTGAGATATATAGAGGTTCATTACATTGAAATAGACAAGGGTTTGTTATTATGACGTAAGATGCTGCAAAAATCACCTGAAATAGTATAAAGTTAATGCAAAAATATTGATGGATTGCAGCTACGTCATAGCTTTTTCCCGCCAAAACGATTGGACGTCAAAATGCCATTACAAAGCATTGGACGTTACCGTAAATCAACGTATAATTTCTTCAGTGGGCATATTTAATGAATTTGATTGTAAAGCAACACTTTTGTAGATAGCCTGGCCTTAATTGGTAATTACCAGGAGCGATTTAAGCAGCTTACATAGCTCAGCGGATCTGAAAAGTTACGCTTTTTGTGAATTCTCATCGTCCATTGCCTGCTATTGTCCACTTTGACCGGTTTTTAGCTTTGGTTCAAATCGTAAATTATTCGGCCATATCCTAAAATACTTAAAATTCTATGTCACAGCAGTAACACATGGCCGATTAATGCTTAGTTTAAGCACTATTTATAAATAATATTTAACATCTCTAGCTCAAGTCGAAATAAATGCAAATTAAAACTCGATCAAGTTACACCGTTAAACTGAGGCCAGTTAAATCATTAGTTTAAAGTTTAAATGACATATCTACGAAATAATTTAATGAAAACAACTGCTAATGTATTTTAACTCCTAGCAACCAATAATCATAGCGATAAGCCGCTAATGACTACACGAAATGCAAAACATCACCAAGATCCTGCAAAATAGACTTCTGAAATTACAAAAGTTTAAAAATGCGCAAATTTTGCCACAAATAAAGAAGATACAACTGCTCCATTATAGCGCCATCAATAGCAAGCCACGAATTTAATTACCAAAACTAGCTACCACCATCCATATTCCATAATTCTAACGGGTTGCTAAACAGCAAGCCGGATTTACGTCACTGAAAAAAAGCAAACAAAACCGAATTCTTACTCATTGAAATCTTTTGCAGTTTTTACAGGCTTTTGCCTAGCATTTAACTTTAATGTTACAAAGAATCAACTGTTTTATAGCCTGAAAATACGCTCCACAACTTCGCTGTCAGTGCTTTTGCATGCATTTACATAGCGCCGATTCGCAATTTTGACGTCCAGCGGTTTGGCTAGCAGCGCGATGACGTCACGTGCAATCCATCAATAGGAGATTTACCGCTGAATTTTGATTGGTCAAAATTTGTCATCTTGACAATTTGATAGGTCGAAGAACAATATTGTGTCGTTTTAGTCCGAAATGCGTACAAGAAATTAATGTGAAATTTGGAATGAATAAACAAATTCTTTTTGACGGCAAAGAATAGGCTCTAAGGAATTGATGTACATTGCTTCCAGAACTGATAAATCGAACGAAGATTTTGTTGTAGCCAAAATGGAAAATTGCTCATCGTTTTAATGTTTGGCACATTCTTCATTTTCTAGTCAATGCTGCCCCGTTGCAGAATCACAATAGACACTAGAAGTGCTAGTGACTTTACATTTTCAATTCAGCAAATTTTGCATTGGTCTTTAGCCGCTTCTAATGCATCTCGGAATATGTTAATTTATGCTGTCCTGCAATCTTTGGGAAGTTCGACACACGTACTGACAGTCGCAACAGCACATGTATTGATATACGATCATACTTTGTTGAAGAGAGAATTAATCAACACATTCCCTAATGCATTGGAAGCGACAAAAGACCAATGAAAAATCTGCCGGATCGAGAATTTAAACTTACTGGCATCCCTAGTGTCTATTGTGATTCTGCAATGGGGCAGTAGGGCAGACCCTTTTAGGGTGATTTTTTAATTTCAATTCGCATGGATGTTAAATTTTTACCTTGAGCCAAAAAAAATGGGAAATCCATTTTTTTAAAAATTGGACCCCGTTTAGATGTTGCCCTCGGGGTTTTTTTGAATCGCACCCCCTCAAATCTGACAATACTCATAGAATTGGCATTACTAGTGTTAGATGTGCAATGTTGGTCCTCATTTTTGTTGTTTTTCAGAGAGAAAGACTATGGTGATCTTTAATTTAGCATTCGAGTTACTTTAAATTTTTTGAATTTGTCTTACAGCTTAAGTTTTTCACAAGCACATTAATTTTTTAACATTTTTTTCACGGTTTAACGCAACTGTTTGCATGAAATGATGTATTACAAAAAAAATGCAATTAATGCAATGCCAATAGCAATGATAGCTTTGATTTTATTGAATAGCATGAGCAGCTTTTCTTGTGACGTGGTATTTTTTCCGATCCATTGCTTCTTTCTTCCCGCAATAGGACATACTGCTTCACCAGTCAGCTTTTTTGAGCCAGCAATTCGTCTACTTGGTGGTGTTGTCAACTTCACAGCACGTTTCACAAACGCGTAGCCAGAAATTCGCAATGGGGGGGCTGTTTTGGGGGTCTGGGGGCGGAGCCCCCAGCTGCCGGAGGCCAATGGGGGTCTGAGGGCGAAGCCCCCAGCCTCCGCCGCAGGAGGCACAGGGGTATGGAGGTGGAGCCCCCAGCGCTCAAAAATTTTGCATTTTTTTGCAAAATTAACATAATTTTAGTAAAAAATAATGCTTTTAAAACATGGCATGGAAATTGGCAGTGCAACATGATTCAACTGGTTGCATTAATTGGCTATGTGGTAAATGACTAATGATAACACTGCAGTTCTCTTGCTTACATGCTGGTAAATCATAAAATCCTACTATTCAATAAAAATCACACGAAGAAGACCATTTCGTCTATATTTTATAAAAAAATAATTGGGGGGGGCTAATTTGAAGATATTTGAGAGAAGTGATTAGTTGTTAACTAACACTAAATACCCCCCCTTATTCCTGAGTTTATAAGATATTTGTTTATAAAACCTATGCTTGGCATTTTTACACTAACGATCAAACTTCATTGTTTGTTTTTGGGCATTTTTTAAAAGTTTTTATTGATTTGTGACTTTAATTTTTGACAAATTAGCCTTCCCCCTCTGAATATATGTTGCAAAGGTTGCTTTAAATCACTTTTTTGTCCATTCCAGTGCAAAAAAACAATCTCAGTAGAACGAAAAATGTGGTATTTTTCTTATTCTGCGTTTTGGTTGACAAGCCAATGGTGGGACTATAGCCCCCCCCCCCCCCCGCGCTCTACATGGCTACGCTACTGTTCATAGCACGTTCCACAGGCTGCGCATGATTTGGATAATTAAGGTAAAGTAGTTGCTTAACAAATTGCTTGATATCTGTGTAGTTTTTGATTAATGTATGCACCATAGGCGTAGCCAGGGGGGGGCCCAGGGAGCCCGGGCCCCCCCCCCAATCAAAACTCCACTAACGACAAAAAGTTATGACAACATAGCCTGACGATGTTTAGTTGCAGTTTTTTTTCAGTAATTGCGCACATAACAGTAATTAAACAGTAAAGTAACAGTAAAGCTAACGGTTTCGGCCGAAAAACCTCTCTTAATTTCGGTGCAGACCTTTTTTTTTTTTTTTTTTTTTGGAGATCACCTGATTTTGGGCAGAAAAATCGTCCGAATTACCGATTTCGGCTGAAAAATCACTCTTAATTTCGGTACAGACCTTTTCTTTTTTTTTTTTGGAGATCACCTAATTTTGGGCGGAAAAATCGTTCGAATTTCCGATTTCGGCTGAAAAATCACTCTTAATTTTTTTTTTGGAGATCACCTGATTTTGGGCGGAAAAATCGTCCGAATTTCCGATTTCGGCTGAAAAATCACTCTCAATTTCGGTGAAGACAGCCGAATTTTTGAGGATTTGGGCCCCCCCCAATCAAAAATCCTGGCTACGCCTATGGTATGCACACTACATATCGTTTGTTTGTGGGTTAGATAGGTTACACCATTCCTAAGGCCGTTGTATTTAAGTGCTACCAGTGTATGATGTTGCTGCAAAGTTACACCTGTTTAGATGAACTTCTCGGACTGGGTCTCGTTCTCCCTTCTGATTTCCTTCTTTAGCATATTTGATTTTCTACAACTGTTAAGTAGCATTCCAATCACTTATTTGCTTTTCCATTAGGCAAGTGTGGATCCTATACACCTCCCCGAAAAACACCTTCCAGAAATTACATTTCCCCGAAAAACACTTGGCCGAAACTACATTATCCCGAACATACATTTCCCTGAACGTGCATTTTCCAGAAATTACTTTTCCCTGAAGATACACTTGCCAGAAATTACATTTACCTGAATGTGCATTTGCCAGAAATTACATTTTCCAGAACGTGCACTTTCCAGAAATTACACTTTCCTGAGCATGCACTTGCCAGAAATTACATTAGCCCGAATGCTCATTTGGCAGAATGTACATTTGGCCGAAATTACATTTCCCCGAAAACTTATTTTCCAGAATTTTCACTTGCCAGAATGCACATTTGGCCGAAATTACATTTCCCCGAAAACTTATTTTCCGAAATTTACACTTGCCAGAATGTACATTTGGCCGAAATTACATTTCCCCGAAAACTTATTTTCCAGAATTTTCACTTGCCAGAATGCACATTTGGCCGAAATTACATTTCCCCGAAAACTTATTTTCCAGAATTTTCACTTGCCAGAATGTACATTTGGCCGAAATTACATTTCCCCGAAAACTTATTTTCCAGAATTTACACTTGCCAGAATGTACATTTGGCCGAAATTACATTTCCCCGAAAACTTATTTTCCAGAATTTACACTTACCAGAATGTACATTTGGCCGAAATTACATTTCCCCGAAAACTTATTTTCCAGAATTTACACTTGCCTGAATGTATATTTGGCCGAAATTACATTTTCCCGAAAACTTATTTTCCAGAATTTTCACCTGCCAGAATGTACATTTGGCCGAAATTACATTTCCCCGAAAACTTATTTTCCAGAATTTACACTTGCCTGAATGTACATTTGGCCGAAATTACATTTCCCCGAAAACTTATTTTCCAGAATTTACACTTGCCAGAATGTACATTTGGCCGAAATTACATTTCCCCGAAAACTTATTTTCCAGAATTTTCACTTGCCAGTATGTACATTTGGCCGAAATTACATTTCCCCGAAAACTTATTTTCCAGAATTTTCACTTGCCAGAATGTACATTTGGCCGAAATTACATTTCCCCGAAAACTTATTTTCCAGAATTTTTACTACACAAAATTTACGTTTGGTCGAAAACACATTTCCCCAAAAACTTATTTTTCAGAAATTACATTTCCACAAAAATTCAATTTCTAAAAACTATTTTTCATTCGAAAAATTATTCTATGTTTATGTTATTTATTTCTAGTAAACAGAACAAACTTTTAGGTGAAATTAAGAAACGTTGCGATAACAGTTAGCTTGCGGAATGAGAAATATAACCTAGCTTTTTAGTCAATTTGCTATCATAAGTTGTGCTTCAAGCGTAACAAAACTTAGCAATTAAAAGTCGATGCAAGCATGTTCACAGAGGCAAAGCAAGCTTACTTTTACCCAGGTTACACTTTTTTTAGAAGAGCCAATAAATTTTAAGTTGAGCTGGCTTTTCATAGTTTTTTGCCAATTTGCTGTTTCATTTGTCCTTAATATTATTCCTTGAATTCTGAGAACGTTCATGTCAATTTAAACGACCATGTTTTTAAAGTTATTTTGGAGTCCAATTCCGAATGCTCTGTCAGCTTGAGCAAAGACTTTTTTGCAGCATCGTAAAACTGCAAAAGCGAAAAAGTAGGGAGTTTTTTTTTGACTTGAGAACATCCAAATATTTATGAGTTGCTTGCGCTGTTTGAAGCAGCACTTTGTAATTTTAGAATCGTTGCAATATTTTGCTTGTAAATACTGGAAAATTACTAAAATTTCATCGTTTTGAATTAGCACAGAATTTAGTTGCTTTCAAGATTTGAAATTCATTCTTTTTTGTTTCCAATCTTTTTGTTATTGATGGAGGCTGGCATTTTTTTAGATTCTGAGCAACAATGAGCCTCGGGTTTTTATGAAATATTATTGTTATAAAAAAAAATAGTGTAATTCGTCTTGCGTTCGCGACAAAATTAAATCTGCAGCTGTAGTACGAAGTACGTAGCCAAAATCTACGTCAAACAACACTTGTTGCATTCCTCGGCAAAAGATTTCGCACTTTAGCTTACCAACACTCAAGAAAGCAGCAATGGCGTGTATCCGCAACCAGCTTCAAAGAGCTTTTGTTTGAAACCTACCGAGAAAGACACTTCTACGGAAAGCTCATTATGATGTCAATTCCCGCCATTCACATTTCATACAATTTAGAACATTTCATTCGCAGTTCATGCGAAGGTAGCAAAAAGATTTCCTTCAGGTGACGTAACAATTAAAACCTAAGAGTCTTCCTGTAGCAAAAACTGACCGCAATAATCCAATGTAAGGAACAGTAATGCCACTCCTAGTGAATTTTCACTAAATCTAGTGAATTTTGGTCCGGTCTATAGTGATCTAGTGAATTTTACAATCTAGTGAATGTTTTTGTAGAATGTGCAAATACCTGAAAGCTGCTAATGTTTGCTTCCAAATTTTTGGTTGCAGTTTTATATCATTGCATGTTTAAATGTGTTGTTCTTTTCGCTTGATGAGACTCTTGAGCAAGGTCAAAACGCGTCGCGATAACTCATTCACAATAGTAAATTGTATAGATGAATAACTTATGCTTCTAAATGCTAGCCGTGAAGGTGGCCTAAGTTACTGGTCGAAACACGAAAACCTATAGTTTTAGGTTGACAATCATTGAATAGAGAAAAAAAAATTTTAATGAACCTGAAAGACCATTTGTTATTTTTTAGAGATGACCAAGAAAATTACGCGAAAACCGTTCGTCGCTGGCGTGAAGACCTTTTTTTGGGAGATCACCTAAAAATTCAAGCAAAAACTACGACCGGTGGTGCCACTCCGAGTAAATTTTGTATAGATCTAGTGAATTTTGGTCCGTTTTAGTGTCCTAGTGAAACGATCTAGAGAAATTTTTGTAATTTACCAAGTGAAGACCTTTCATTTTTTTGAGATCATCTAAAAAGCAGTCTCATTGTCGTGTTTTAACTCAATTTTGAATTAAAAGCACAAAGCGTTGTGAAAATTTTTGTGTTTCACAAAATTCTAGTGAATTTTGAAGAGTAGCCTGTGGCAGCATTCAGTGGCGGATCCAGAAAATTTTGGTGGGGAGGATGACAAAATTTATAAGCACGGATTTTCTATAGGCCTAATCTCAAAATTTAGGATGTTTATGATTAATCTTCTTGACGTCGCGCAAATTTGCTTGGCATATTTTTGATCAGGCGCGTGGCAAAAAATCTGCAATGAGGTGGCTGTGTACGGGCCTCCAGGGGCGGTGGCATTTTGCGGTGTGGGAGCGTAGCCTTTAACCGCCGGAAACTGGAGATCTGGGGGAAAAGCCCCCAGCCGCTGGAGGCACGGGGGCCTGGTGGCAGAGCCCCCCGCGCTAGAAAATTTTGTATTTTTTGGCAAAAATAATTTTAGGCCTATTTTAATAAAAATTATGCTCTTAAAGCACGGCATAAAAATTAGCATTTGCAAAAGCATGTTTATACTATAGTTACATATATGGGCTTTGTTGGAGGTACCGGTAGCTATTGCTAGAATTGCAGTTCTCTTATTTACAAGCTTGTAAATTATAAAATCCTATCCCCGTAGTTCAATAAAACTCTCAAGGAGTAATCTATTTCGTCTATATTCTATAGAGAAAGATATAAATAGGGGGGAAGGGGGCTAATGGAAGGAAGTTTGAGAGAAGTGATTGGTAATTAACTGCAGTACTGTAATACTGAATAGCCCCCCTCCCATATTCCTGAGCTTACATATTTTTGATGATACCTGTGTTAAGCATTTTTCAATAAACGATCTTTTTTTCAATAAACATTTTTCAATAAGCATTTTTAAATAACATTTTCCTGCCCTCCCCCCCTACGCCCCTATCCTATTGGCTTTAAAAATCAAGTCACAGTCGCACGGCCTACCGAGTATTCACTGACGGCTTATTTTCAAATATGTAAGCTTAATATTACACATAAGCATGATGCATGTTATGTTTAGGCTGGTGGGGGGATGCATCCCCCCCTAAATCCGCCACTGGGTAAGGAACAACGTAGAATGAATGATCTTGTCGAGATTGTTGTTGGGGAGGTAGCTGTACTGCAACTGCATAGAATGAAAATTCAAATTTCCTGCTGTTGAGAATTCTCTGCTGTGTACTTTTAACCAGAGAATTTTGAGTTAATATTTGTTTGCTGCCAGGCTCCTGTCAATCTTTCGAATTGAACCATTTTACCAATTTACACATTGGTGTCAGAGAAACATTAATTTTTGCTTTAAATAAATTTTCCCTCAAGGCACGTAATGCCTACCTCAAATCAAAATGACAGTTCCGTACGGTGTTTTTGTTTATTGTTCAAATTTATTGATGCGAATAGGCCTATTTTATTATATTATTGTATAAATATTGGGAGAAAACGCTCACCTAACGAGCTCCATTAAAGCAAGACTGTGGGCCAGTGCTTCCCAATTTTTCATCACCGTGACCTATTTTCTATTCGATAATTTTCCATTGCCCACATCTAAATCGCTAGCTTAATCGCGATTTATCAATTTTCAGGTGATCCCCCACAAAAAAAAGATATGGTATTCACGCCAAAAACCGCAAATTTTGTGCTAGCTCACTCTCTAACGGGCCCCACAGCCCTAATGATTAAGACAGTTTTTTAACCGAATTTACAATTACCCAAATAGCTCTAGCCCACCACAAAATGCTCCTATGGCCCGCAGGTTGAAAACCGCTGCTGTAGGCCATACGTAAGCGTAATGGTCGTCAAATTTCATTTTCGTCTTTTCATACGTCTAAATTTGCGCTAAGGTCAGTAGCGTAGGCGGGGAAGTGATGCAGTGCCGTCGCTACAGGGGGCCATGTCCCCCGATTTTAGTTTACTCAAAATGCTGTTTCAACGTCAAAATATAGAAAATTTAACGTCAAAATATAAGCGTTTAAAAGTATTTAGACTTGACCTGAAGTAAGGGGGAGAGGGCTAAAGAGGTTAAGCAATTTAAGCCTTTGAAATGACCTGAATTTTAGCAATTTAATCATTGATGCCGTATCAAAAAGTGCGAAAGGTGATTAAAATGCCGTTAAAATTGCTATTTTTGTGCTGTAAAATCTCAAATACTGCCCAGTAGTTGGGTGGCTCTGTCCCCAGGCCGCGGTCTGTGACACGCTCGAATTGCATCAGTTTGTTTAGCAAAAGGCCTAAATTAGACAATTTTTGTGCAAAAATAATTTTTGCTTCACCTCTCTGGCAAAATCCTGGTTGCGCGTTGGGCAGCATTCACTGCTGCAGATAGAGTTTTCAAGCGATTACGGCAGGGCCACAACTCAAGGGGGGCCAGAAGGGGCGGCGCCCCCCAAACAAAAATTTTGCCCACCCAAACCCCAAAGCGACAACAGGAGAAAATATTGGTAGGCCTAAGTAGCCTATTGTAAGGCTGTTGATTAATGATTTGAACTGATGCGAAATATTGCGTTTCGCAAAGCTTTTATAATCAGTACATTGATTGTGGTGCCACTGGCACCCGATATGCATAAGCCTAACGCATAATCGCAATCCTTGCTTGATTTAGCTGACAACGTCAAACTTGTCGGTTAAGCTACAAATTGTTAAGTAAGTAATATCTTTGAAGAATATTGCAAAATTTTATTGTGACGCAATAGCAACTATTTTACAATCAAAAAATTGACGTTAGGTGCGGTTGCGGTAGCACCATGGTAGCACGCTAGCATTAGCAATGAGTGCACGTGGTCACTTTGACCTTGGCCAAAAAGTAGTTTAGTAACTGTTGTACACTGCGTTTTGTCTTGTTTGGCAGTAATGGATAGGTTCGTCATGAGAAGTATTAGAGACCCTCACCCCGGTCCGAATCCTGCTTCTTCTGAAGCTACCGATACTCCTTTCACTTAATTATCTGCACATGCATCTGGTGCCCCTGGTTATCTTAACCTTCTTGCTCCTTCACGTCCAAACTTGAATTTTTTCCCGAAAGGCAAAAATAACCGCTGCGTTTGTCCCGAAGGGTTTCAAACCCATACCCGCACCAACCAATGAATTGAACTCAGCTTCAGTGGTTGCTAAAAGCTTTCTCATTTCTAAAACAAGCTGCCCAGCACATAGGCGTAGCCAGGGATCCCGCCCTCCGCCTCCAATTGAAATGTCACCAATGACAAAAATGTGACAAAAAGCTTCTTGTTTCTTCAGTTTCAGTTTCTAGCATTTTTTGCTTACAAAAGTAATTAATAAGAATAAACGACAACCAGGTCTCCTCAATTCAGTTTTAGCCAACCAATTTAAATGTATATACGTATAACCCAGGAAAAATGGAGAGTTTTGTTGCTAAAATTGCAAAAATTCAGAAGTCATTTCAAAGGCTTAAATTGCTTAACCTCTTTAGCCCTCTCCCCCTTACTTCAGGTCAAGTCTAAATACTTTTAAACGCTTATATTTTGACGTTAAATTTTCTATATTTTGACGTTAAAACAGCATTTTGAGTAAACTAAAATCGGGGGACATGGCCCCCTGTAGCGACGGCACTGCATCACTTCCCCGCCTACGCTACTGACCTTAGCGCAAATTTAGACGTATGAAAAGACGAAAATGAAATTTGACGACCATTACGCTTACGTATGGCCTACAGCAGCGGTTTTCAACCTGCGGGCCATAGGAGCATTTTGTGGTGGGCTAGAGCTATTTGGGTAATTGTAAATTCGGTTAAAAAACTGTCTTAATCATTAGGGCTGTGGGGCCCGTTAGAGAGTGAGCTAGCACAAAATTTGCGGTTTTTGGCGTGAATACCATATCTTTTTTTTGTGGGGGATCACCTGAAAATTGATAAATCGCGATTAAGCTAGCGATTTAGATGTGGGCAATGGAAAATTATCGAATAGAAAATAGGTCACGGTGATGAAAAATTGGGAAGCACTGGCCCACAGTCTTGCTTTAATGGAGCTCGTTAGGTGAGCGTTTTCTCCCAATATTTATACAATAATATAATAAAATAGGCCTATTCGCATCAATAAATTTGAACAATAAACAAAAACACCGTACGGAACTGTCATTTTGATTTGAGGTAGGCATTACGTGCCTTGAGGGAAAATTTATTTAAAGCAAAAATTAATGTTTCTCTGACACCAATGTGTAAATTGGTAAAATGGTTCAATTCGAAAGATTGACAGGAGCCTGGCAGCAAACAAATATTAACTCAAAATTCTCTGGTTAAAAGTACACAGCAGAGAATTCTTAACAGCAGGAAATTTGAATTTTCATTCTATGCAGTTGCAGTACAGCTACCTCCCCAACAACAATCTCGACAAGATCATTCATTCTACGTTGTTCCTTACCCAGTGGCGGATTTAGGGGGGGATGCATCCCCCCACCAGCCTAAACATAACATGCATCATGCTTATGTGTAATATTAAGCTTACATATTTGAAAATAAGCCGTCAGTGAATACTCGGTAGGCCGTGCGACTGTGACTTGATTTTTAAAGCCAATAGGATAGGGGCGTAGGGGGGAGGGCAGGAAAATGTTATTTAAAAATGCTTATTGAAAAATGTTTATTGAAAAAAAGATCGTTTATTGAAAAATGCTTAACACAGGTATCATCAAAAATATGTAAGCTCAGGAATATGGGAGGGGGGCTATTCAGTATTACAGTACTGCAGTTAATTACCAATCACTTCTCTCAAACTTCCTTCCATTAGCCCCCTTCCCCCCTATTTATATCTTTCTCTATAGAATATAGACGAAATAGATTACTCCTTGAGAGTTTTATTGAACTACGGGGATAGGATTTTATAATTTACAAGCTTGTAAATAAGAGAACTGCAATTCTAGCAATAGCTACCGGTACCTCCAACAAAGCCCATATATGTAACTATAGTATAAACATGCTTTTGCAAATGCTAATTTTTATGCCGTGCTTTAAGAGCATAATTTTTATTAAAATAGGCCTAAAATTATTTTTGCCAAAAAATACAAAATTTTCTAGCGCGGGGGGCTCTGCCACCAGGCCCCCGTGCCTCCAGCGGCTGGGGGCTTTTCCCCCAGATCTCCAGTTTCCGGCGGTTAAAGGCTACGCTCCCACACCGCAAAATGCCACCGCCCCTGGAGGCCCGTACACAGCCACCTCATTGCAGATTTTTTGCCACGCGCCTGATCAAAAATATGCCAAGCAAATTTGCGCGACGTCAAGAAGATTAATCATAAACATCCTAAATTTTGAGATTAGGCCTATAGAAAATCCGTGCTTATAAATTTTGTCATCCTCCCCACCAAAATTTTCTGGATCCGCCACTGAATGCTACCACAGGCTACTCTTCAAAATTCACTAGAATTTTGTGAAACACAAAAATTTTCACAACGCTTTGTGCTTTTAATTTAAAATTGAGTTAAAAACACGACAATGAGACTGCTTTTTAGATGATCTCAAAAAAATGAAAGGTCTTCACTTGGTAAATTACAAAAATTTCTCTAGATCGTTTCACTAGGACACTAAAACGGACCAAAATTCACTAGATCTATACAAAATTTACTCGGAGTGGCACCACCGGTCGTAGTTTTTGCTTGAATTTTTAGGTGATCTCCCAAAAAAAGGTCTTCACGCCAGCGACGCACGGTTTTCGCGTAATTTTCTTGGTCATCTCTAAAAAATAACAAATGGTCTTTCAGGTTCATTAAAATTTTTTTTTCTCTATTCAATGATTGTCAACCTAAAACTATAGGTTTTCGTGTTTCGACCAGTAACTTAGGCCACCTTCACGGCTAGCATTTAGAAGCATAAGTTATTCATCTATACAATTTACTATTGTGAATGAGTTATCGCGACGCGTTTTGACCTTGCTCAAGAGTCTCATCAAGCGAAAAGAACAACACATTTAAACATGCAATGATATAAAACTGCAACCAAAAATTTGGAAGCAAACATTAGCAGCTTTCAGGTATTTGCACATTCTACAAAAACATTCACTAGATTGTAAAATTCACTAGATCACTATAGACCGGACCAAAATTCACTAGATTTAGTGAAAATTCACTAGGAGTGGCATTACTGTTCCTTACATTGGATTATTGCGGTCAGTTTTTGCTACAGGAAGACTCTTAGATTTTAATTGTTACGTCACCTGAAGGAAATCTTTTTGCTACCTTCGCATGAACTGCGAATGAAATGTTCTAAATTGTATGAAATGTGAATGGCGGGAATTGACATCATAATGAGCTTTCCGTAGAAGTGTCTTTCTCGGTAGGTTTCAAACAAAAGCTCTTTGAAGCTGGTTGCGGATACACGCCATTGCTGCTTTCTTGAGTGTTGGTAAGCTAAAGTGCGAAATCTTTTGCCGAGGAATGCAACAAGTGTTGTTTGACGTAGATTTTGGCTACGTACTTCGTACTACAGCTGCAGATTTAATTTTGTCGCGAACGCAAGACGAATTACACTATTTTTTTTTATAACAATAATATTTCATAAAAACCCGAGGCTCATTGTTGCTCAGAATCTAAAAAAATGCCAGCCTCCATCAATAACAAAAAGATTGGAAACAAAAAAGAATGAATTTCAAATCTTGAAAGCAACTAAATTCTGTGCTAATTCAAAACGATGAAATTTTAGTAATTTTCCAGTATTTACAAGCAAAATATTGCAACGATTCTAAAATTACAAAGTGCTGCTTCAAACAGCGCAAGCAACTCATAAATATTTGGATGTTCTCAAGTCAAAAAAAAACTCCCTACTTTTTCGCTTTTGCAGTTTTACGATGCTGCAAAAAAGTCTTTGCTCAAGCTGACAGAGCATTCGGAATTGGACTCCAAAATAACTTTAAAAACATGGTCGTTTAAATTGACATGAACGTTCTCAGAATTCAAGGAATAATATTAAGGACAAATGAAACAGCAAATTGGCAAAAAACTATGAAAAGCCAGCTCAACTTAAAATTTATTGGCTCTTCTAAAAAAAGTGTAACCTGGGTAAAAGTAAGCTTGCTTTGCCTCTGTGAACATGCTTGCATCGATTTTTAATTGCTAAGTTTTGTTACGCTTGAAGCACAACTTATGATAGCAAATTGACTAAAAAGCTAGGTTATATTTCTCATTCCGCAAGCTAACTGTTATCGCAACGTTTCTTAATTTCACCTAAAAGTTTGTTCTGTTTACTAGAAATAAATAACATAAACATAGAATAATTTTTCGAATGAAAAATAGTTTTTAGAAATTGAATTTTTGTGGAAATGTAATTTCTGAAAAATAAGTTTTTGGGGAAATGTGTTTTCGACCAAACGTAAATTTTGTTTAGTAAAAATTCTGGAAAATAAGTTTTCGGGGAAATGTAATTTCGGCCAAATGTACATTCTGGCAAGTGAAAATTCTGGAAAATAAGTTTTCGGGGAAATGTAATTTCGGCCAAATGTGCATTCAGGCCAGTGAAAATTCTGGAAAATAAGTTTTCGGGGAAATGTAATTTCGGCCAAATGTACATTCTGGCAAGTGTAAATTCTGGAAAATAAGTTTTCGGGGAAATGTAATTTCGGCCAAATGTACATTCAGGCAAGTGAAAATTCTGGAAAATAAGTTTTCGGGGAAATGTAATTTCGGCCAAATGTACATACTGGCAAGTGAAAATTCTGGAAAGTAAGTTTTCGGGGAAATGTAATTTCGGCCAAATGTACATTCTGGCAAATGTACATTCAGGCAAGTGTTTATTCTGGCAGATGTAATTTCAAACAAGTGTTCATTCAGGCAGATGTAATTTCAGGCAAATGTTCAATCTGGCAGATGTAATTTCAGGCAAGTGTTCATTCTGGCAAGTGTGATTTCTGACAAATGTTAATTCTGGAAAAAGAAAGTTCAGGGAAATGTTTTTCTGGCAAATGATTTTCGGGGAAATGTTTTTCTGCGAGGTGTAAGAATACCGGCAAGTGTTTCATCAGCATCTGAATTCACATAAAACCTATCCTGGCAGCCCACCGGAACCTTCAAACCACACACGAGGGCATTTTCTGCACTTTCCATCGCACCCTTTTCTCCAATTACTCTGATCAAAGTCTGACAAAAAGTTCACCGGAAAGAGGATTCACGACCAGTATCACACTGGCACTGCACTTAGCTCAACCGCATTGCGCTAGCATCACTAAGCATGGTCAGTGGACACCATATATGACATCACATAGGCAATTTACAACATTAGTGCCCTATATGGATATTTCAAACTTGTTTGTTATTGTCAGGCGTACATAACTGTGTAAATGCCTACTACAAATTTTGAACGCAAAATGCCAAAATTAGCCTTCTTGCCATTAAAGCAAATTGCTATGAACAATACCAGTCAACGCCCATACGAATGAATAAATGAGAATCCTCTTCGTGGTGACCTTATCGTCAGACTTTGATCAAAGTAGTCTGAGAAGTGGGTGCGATGGCAGGTGCATAAAATGCCTTCGTGTGTGGTTTGAAGGTTCCGGTGGGCTGCCAGGATAGGTTATGTGTGAATTCAGATGCTGATGAAACTCTAGCATAATGGGAAAGCAGACAAGTGAGTGAAATGCTACTTGACAGTTGTAGAAAATCAGATATGCTGAAGAAGGAAATAAGAAGGGAGAACGAGACCTAATCCGAGAATTTCATCTACCAGATGTAACTTTGCAGCAACATCATACCGACAGGATATTTAGTGTGCATGAACCTCCATTAGGGTGTTGCAGCCGCCCCATAAATTTGAAAATTTTATCGTAGCAGCTTCTACCTTAGCTCAAATTGGAGGCTTCGCACGAAAACCCTTTTGGTCAAGTTTCGTAAAAATTTGTCAATGTTTAGGGGTCGCACAGTGACATCAAAATCTTGGCAATTTCAGAACTAAAGTTTTTTTTTATTTTGAATGTTTTTGGCCAATAAGTCGAACCTATGATCCCTTTTGATCATTTCTACTGTTTTGGGGAGTAGTTGTTTAGTACATAGCCAACAAGAGAACTTCTTAAATCAAAGTTATCAAAAGTTGCATTATAGACCTACTGCCACAAGCATAATTAATACCAAATTATTGCTTATCTTTGTAATCTATTAAAAAGCTTCACATCTGGCCCCAATTTTAATAATCTGAAAAGTTCTCATTATTGTTATCTACTCAATGTCAGTTTTTTTTTATTCTAGACAGCTGTATTAACAAAAAGCAACTTATTTATTAGCTGTTATAATTTTCGTTTCTTTTCTTTAACAGCCAAAGTTTTTCCTATATTCTCGATACTGGTTTTTAAATCACACATCATGATATACAAAAATGTTTTTTCTTCATTTTTCACTCATGTTAAGGCGTTGGTTTGATGACCAAAATTTCATTGTTGTGTTCAATTTTTTTTTAATGTTTGAGAAATCTTGAAAATATGGCAAAGATCTTTTTGCATGCGTTGTCGATCTCGAAAAAGTATAATACTCGTATGATTGCCTTTCTATTTTTGGAGGGTTCTGAAGAAGATTGGCGTTGATAGTCAGTTGTTACATGCCATTAAGGCATTATACGGTGCCGACTGGAGTTTCGTGGTTGAGTAAATGGCAGGAAATCAAAGCTTTCCATATAAGCATTGAACTCCGGCAAGAATGCGATTTGCTTCTTCTCTTCTTTATTGTGTACATAAATTGGATCGAAAAATGCAACCAAGCTGATGAGTTCGCCACAATAGGAAATTGAACAATCATTTGCCTGCTATGTGCTGAAGATTTTATTCTGTTTCTGCAGAATCTGGTTTTCAGTGTACATTACATAGGTTTATTTTTTCAGTGCACATTACATTACATGCTTATGACACGGCAGGAATAAAAGTAAGCCCGGTCAAAACTGATACGCTTCATGTTTCAAGAAACACTAATTTGACGTTGACAATTCGACACGGGTTGCATTCACGAGTGACGGAAGGCAAAACAAAGAACTGGGTATCCCAATGGCAAGGCAATTGCAGTAATGAAAGCTTTACGCTATTCAGTAGTTAAGAGGCAATTCAGTAGTTGTGAAACAAAAATCGTCAAAAATGAACCAAAGCTCTCAATTTTCGAAACAGTATTGGTACCTTCTTACCTACTCTATCTCTGTATGGTCATGAAAATTCGGTAATGATTGAAAGGGTGCGATTGCAAATGCAAGCGTCCAAAATGAGGTTTCTCCAAAAAATCAAAGGAGTTACATCATTGACAAGGTGCACATCTCTTAAGATTTGAAAATCTCTAGAGCCGCTACTTCTTCAAATTAAAAGATCTCGGCTGAGATGGTTTGGCCATGTAAGCAGAACGCATGAGGAAAACTTCCAAACAAGCTTTACTAACCTAAGCAAATGGGAAAAAAACAGTTGGATAACCCAAAACTACTGAAGATGAACCAATATTACATTGAAGATCTTGGGTGGAATTGTTTGGGACTTCACCCAAACGAAATAATGGGGCTGATGGAAAACCATAAAGTGTGGTAGCTTAATCTCGAGCTGCTGCCCCCGGAATCCTTGCAGGAAATAGGGCTATTTGGAGAGAGAGAAGTTTCCTTGAAGTTTTCTATGGTTTTGCTTGCTTTTCTACTGTTTGTTCTGCTAAAGCTGCATTTGTACAAATTTTTCATTGCATCTACCATCTTCTTTACTTCCTCAATTATTTTTAGTTGACGAATTGTAGGAATTCCAGCTTCGTGATATGAAAACATGTGCTTTTGATAGCATTGTCATCAGACCTAATAATAGTTCCTAGCAGCCAACTGCGAGAATTTACAGCTCTAGTAATAGTATGTTGGTAGTAGATTTACTAATGTTCATATTTTATAGAGCTTATACCAAGTAGACTGCACTAAACTGCGTATCTTGCCCAGCAAAACATAACAAATACGGTTTTAGTAAGCTGCTGCTGTAACTGTATAAGTAAGAACAACAGTTTATTAGATTTCAATGACTAGGCCTAAAGCATAGTCTGCACCGTCATTCTTTAAGAAAGTAACATTGTAGGCATACGTTTCAATCTGCTTCACACAGCCAGCCAAAATAGATACTGTAGGTCTAACTCAAATAGAGTTTCTGCTGTAGTTTCCCCGCACATAAGCATGATAACTTTTGACTACTATTAATTCTGAAAAAAAAAAAACTTACATGTAAACAGTCTTAGAAGTTGTACTGAGGTTTTTTTGAATGTAAAAGACCAAAAGCGAATGTTCAATTTTGCAATGACTTATTAATAACAAAGATTTCACATAGCACCATCTAGCGGCCCAAAATAAAGCAAATACCAAATCCTGGGTAAAAAAGGTCACTGTGCGACTCCTAAACCTCAATTTTTTTCCTCAAACTTTGTATTCTTCATTTTTTTGGCCACCTCCAATTTTGAAGACGGCAGAAAAAAATCGGAAGAGGTCGGGGCAACTGCAACACCCTTGCCTCCATTAATCAAAAGCTACACAGATATCAAGCAATTTGTTAAGCAACTACTTTACCGTAATTATCCAAATCATGCGCAACCTGTGAAACGTGCTGTGAAGTTGACAACACCACCAAGTAGACGAATTGCTGGCTCAAAAAAGCTGACTGGTGAAGCAGTATGTCCTATTGCGGGAAGAAAGAAGCAATGGATCGGAAAAAATACCACGTCACAAGAAAAGCTGCTCATGCTAGTCAATAAAATCAAAGCTATCATTGCTATTGGCATTGCATTAATTGCATTTTTTTTGTAATACATCATTTCATGCAAACAGTTGCGTTAAACCGTGAAAAAAATGTTAAAAAATTAATGTGCTTGTGAAAAACTTAAGCTGTAAGACAAATTCAAAAAATTTAAAGTAACTCGAATGCTAAATTAAAGATCACCATAGTCTTTCTCTCTGAAAAACAACAAAAATGAGGACCAACATTGCACATCTAACACTAGTAATGCCAATTCTATGAGTATTGTCAGATTTGAGGGGGTGCGATTCAAAAAAACCCCGAGGGCAACATCTAAACGGGGTCCAATTTTTAAAAAAATGGATTTCCCATTTTTTTTGGCTCAAGGTAAAAATTTAACATCCATGCGAATTGAAATTAAAAAATCACCCTAAAAGGGTCTGCCCTACTGCCCCATTGCAGAATCACAATAGACACTAGGGATGCCAGTAAGTTTAAATTCTCGATCCGGCAGATTTTTCATTGGTCTTTTGTCGCTTCCAATGCATTAGGGAATGTGTTGATTAATTCTCTCTTCAACAAAGTATGATCGTATATCAATACATGTGCTGTTGCGACTGTCAGTACGTGTGTCGAACTTCCCAAAGATTGCAGGACAGCATAAATTAACATATTCCGAGATGCATTAGAAGCGGCTAAAGACCAATGCAAAATTTGCTGAATTGAAAATGTAAAGTCACTAGCACTTCTAGTGTCTATTGTGATTCTGCAACGGGGCAGCATTGACTAGAAAATGAAGAATGTGCCAAACATTAAAACGATGAGCAATTTTCCATTTTGGCTACAACAAAATCTTCGTTCGATTTATCAGTTCTGGAAGCAATGTACATCAATTCCTTAGAGCCTATTCTTTGCCGTCAAAAAGAATTCTTAAACGCATATTAGTTTTTGACCAATCAAATCGTCAAAATGACAAATTTTGACCAATCAAAATGCAACGAGAAATTTTTTATATTTTGCATTAACTTCATACTATTTTAGGTGATTTTTGCTGCATCTTACGTCATAATAACAACCCGTAGGCTAGACAATTTAAATCGTTCAATGACTTCTGAATTTTAGAAATTTACTGTAACTATTGACATGGTTTTAAAGCGTGCGAAATGTGATTCAAATGGCGTTAAAATCGCTATTTTTGCCGCAAAATTGCAAAAATTACCCTGCAGCTGAGCCCCTCTGTAACACGCTTAAGTAGCAACGGTTTGTTCAGCACGGGACCTAAGTTAGACAATTTTTGTGCAAAAAACATTTACGTTTGGTTTAAACCCCCTCTCTCTTACTTAACAAAACCCTGGTTGCGCTTCTGGTCGCATTCACTCCTGTAGACATATCTTTCAAGCGATTATACCGGCCGCTTGCGAAACGAGGTAATAAACGCTGCCGAGCCTATATGTATCTTTTTCCAAAGATGAATACAAAATTGTAGCTTTAAAACATCAGTTTTTATGTGCAAAAGCTCAGTCCATTTTCGGCTAGGGCCCTCTCACTTCGTTTGGTCTGGCGACGGCACTGCTGCACCAACGTCCTGCCACCTCAACGTGGTGGTGCAGTCCCCTCCCCAATGGGGATGGGTCGAAATGGCAGGACAGATCTCCCGAGGGGCTCGACCGAATGGTCGCCCCCATTGTCTCGGACTGTTTTTTTGCTGGGCCGCCCGTTGACTGGTCACAACTGGGCGGCTCCTCTTCTTCTTATTGACCGGACCCCCTTTCGGCGTCTCCTTATCCTGGCATTGCTCCTCATTAGTGGCAATGTCCACCCTAACCCAGGCCCCATCAGCAACCATCTTCACCCCAGGTACCCCTGCTCCATCTGCCATCTGGGAGTGGGCAGAGATTCTCTGCAATGCTCTGCTTGCCTTAAGTGGGTGCATTTTCTTTGCTCCTCCCTCACCCGTGCTGACTTTCGCACAATCTGTGCAACTGGCACTGCAGTGGGCTGGCGATGCCCAGTGTGCCATCCCCAAAACACAACTGGCTCCCCCACTCAGACCCGTCTCCTTGGTACGCCGCCTGCGTCCCCTCCACCCCCTCCCCCAGGGTTCCCCCCACTACCGCCTGGTTTTTACCAATCACGTCCACCTCGGGGCCCCCCACGTTACCCTTGCTCCATTTGCTCTCTCGAGGTTGGTAAGGATTCTTTAAAATGCTCCACCTGCTCCAAGTGGGCGCACTTCTCCTGCTCCTCTCTGACCCGGGCTGACTTTCGCAAAATCTGTGCGGCTGGCTCCCCCATCGGTTGGAATTGCCCTGCTTGTCTTAATGGGGACCTTGCCTCTCCCACCCAACGGCCAGCGTCCCCCCGCCCCTTCTCTCCAGCTCCGCCCCCACCCACACCCCCTCCATTTGCTTGCCCAGATCTCATGGATTCATCTCTGCCTCTCCCCTCACATCCTCCCCTACTTAACATCTACCCTCCTTCTGCCTTCACCCTTCCTGCCTCATCACCACCGCCCACAGGTTCACAGCCAGTCCACAACTTGCCACCCCACCCTCAAGGAAATCCACGCCTCTCACAAAATCTCCGAATTCTTCAATGGAATGCCGGCGGTCTTTCCTCCTCCCGCCGTGACGAACTGATCGCTTTTCCCTCTGGCAACCGCTATGACCTTATTTTCCTCCAGGAAACACATCTTACATCAACCAAAAAGTTCCAAATCCCTGGTTATTATACCCTCCGCACGGACCGGACATTCGGTAGACAAGGCCCTGTTTCCTCCGGTACTCATAACACTGGTGGTGGTGTCCTCACTCTCATCCACTCTGACCTGGCTTTCTCTCCTGTGTCTGTCTCCTCTCTGTCTTCCCAGGACCCCTATTCAGACTACACCTGTGTTAAAGTCCTTCTCTCCAATCACTCTTCCGCACCAGGACCTTCTACCCTGACATCCTTCCTAACTCCCCTGACACTTTTATCCTCGGAGACTTCAATGCTCACCACCCAACATGGGACAGACTCATTCCCCCTAACCCGCTCGGAAATGACCTGTTTCGCTGGATCACTTCCTCCGGTCTGGAAATTCTGAACGACCCCGCCTCTCCCACGCTCCTCCACCATTCCACTGGGAGCCGTTCTTCCCCTGATATCTCGTTAGCTCCTGCGTCTCTCGCTCCCCATTGTGAGTGGCGCACTCTCCCTGGCCTTGGCTCGGACCATCTCTACATTGAAATTGTCCTCCCCCTCTCTCCAGTTCGTCACCCAAACACTCGTCCTCCCAAATTCAACTACAAAAAGGCCAGTTGGGATATTTACCAATCTTATATTGCTGAGCACCTTCCCTCTCTTGATTTTGATGCACTCAACATCCACCAGGCTGCCCACTCCTTTTCCCTCTTCTTAGTCGAAGCTGCCAAGGCCTCTATCCCCTTTGGCCGCCTTGGTCGTTCCCCCAAAGCCTGGTGGTCCCAGGAAGCGGAATCTGCAGTGCGGGAACGACGGAGGGCCCGCTCCGAGGCACACCGATCTGAATCGCACCGCCTCAGATACATAGACGCTTCTCGTAGGGCGTCCTCAGTCATTTCTAGAGCCAAATCTGCAACCTGGCAAGCCACCTGTTTTAACCTGTCTCCCCATTCTGATCCTCGTGCTGTCTTCAGGCTTCTCAATGCCATCTCGAGTAAAAAGAATACCTCCCAAGACCCTTCTTTTCCTGATTGCACTTCCCCTCTTGATACTTCCAACCACTACGCCTCTTATCTTCGCTCACATCTATCTCAAGCGACACCTCGTTCCTCGCGCAGAGCTGAAAGACAGTTCATGAATGAACTCCGGAAAGATAGCTGTGAGGATGCTTCTTCCCTCCACAATTCTTTCTGCTCCCCCTTCTCCTTGACTGAACTTTCCACTGCCATCAGCAATCTCTCCTCTTCCACTGCGTCTGGCCCTGACCAGATTGCCTACCCTTTACTAAAGCACCTGCCTGAACCAGCACAACTCCTCCTTCTTTCTCTTTTTAACAGGTCCTGGCACTCTCACACCTTCCCCTCTTGTTGGAAACCTACCACTATCATTCCCATTTATAAACCTGGAAAACCCACTTCCTCTCCGTCCTCTTTCCGCCCCATTTCCCTCACCTCCTGCATCTCCAAGCTTTTTGAACGCTTGATTCTTTCTCGCCTAACTTTTCACCTTGAATCTAATCATCTCCTCTCCACTTGCCAGGCCGGCTTTCGTCCTGGTGGGTTATCCCTTGACCAAATTCTAACTCTGTCTCAATCAATCTGGGACGGCTTCCGAAAGAAAAAACCTCCAGACCGAACCATTTTGGCTTCTGTTGACTTCTCCAAGGCTTTTGACTCGGTCTGGCACTCTGCTCTTTTTCACAAACTCCTCTTGCTCAAACTCCCCCCTTGCTTCGTTCTCTGGGCGTGCTCCTTCCTTTCTGATCATAGAGCTAATGTCCAGGTTGGTGGTTCCCACAGCCGCTCCTTCCGCATCAGACGTGGGGTCCCACAGGGCTCGGTTCTTGGTCCAGTCCTCTTCATTCTGTTTGTTGATAACATCACTAAGGATTTACCTCGGGACGCCCATGCCTCCCTGTATGCTGACGATCTGGCCATCTGGTCCTCCTCCCCAGACCCGCTCAAAGCCTCCTCTGTTGTCCAATCCTCCCTCGCTGTCCTAGAAACATGGCCCAACTTATGGAGACTTCCACTCAATCCAAAGAAGTGTGAGTCCTCCTTTTTCTCTACAGATCCCATCAAGCCACTTTCTAACCCCGACTGAACCTCTTGGGCTTTCCTCTTTTGTTCAATCCCACCCCTAAATTCGTTGGAGTAACCTTTGATCGGACTCTATCCTTTGGGGCCCATGTCCAATCCCTGTGTTCCAAATTCTATCCATGCCACAAAGCCCTTCGCTCAATTGCCACTGCCTCTTGGAGTCCCACAAAAGAATCTCTCTCCCTACTCTACAAAGCCTTTGTCCGTCCGGTGCTCACATACGCCTCTCCTGGATGGTTCCCATTCCTCTGCAACACTGCAACCAATCACCTGGAAGTTCTACACAGAGCTGCATGCAGGGTCATTACTGGTTGCCTCTCTTCCACTCCCTCCTCACTACTCCTTCTCGAGGCCCAACTCCCTCCTCTAAAGCTGACTCTAGAGCATCGAACCCTCTACTCCTTTGAACGTGCTCTGCGCCTTCCCCCCGACTTCTCCAGCCTTTATGCCTTGGCAACTAAAAACGTTCCCTGTCGACTAAAGAAGAAACCCTCCTGGAGATCATTCTGTTCTTCGGCCACACAACCACTCCCATCCCCACGCGAGTCTTTGATCACGTGCCCCCCTTTTCCCCCATGGTCGACAAATCACTTCACTGTTTCTCCCTTCATTCCCGACTGCACAGGCAGCAGTACAGCCCGACTTCAAACTGCTTCAAGCAGACTATTCTTCCTCCCCCCTCTGATATCCATGTATGGACTAACGGATCTGTTCCCTCCCTTTTTGGTCCTGGTGCCGCTGGAGTGTATGCAACATGCTCCAAATGCAACACATCCCATTCCTTATCCTTTTCCTCCGGTCCAATTGCCTCCAGCTTCACAGCTGAAACCTTTGCCCTCAAGCAAGGTCTTGCTTGGTGTACTAGCCATTTGATGACCTGCAAATTCCAGTCAGTTCTTTTCCTAACCGACTCTCAATCAGCCCTCTCTATCCTTTCTTCAGCCCCCTCTTATCTCCTGCCTGAGTCGCTATGGAATGTTTGGTCCCTTGCCTCCTCCCTCTCCAACAATACCACTTTGAGCTTCCAATGGGTCCCCGGACACGCAGGTCTCCCCGGTAATGAAAAAGCGGATTTACTTGCCAAAACTGGTGCCTCTCTGCCCACTGATGCGATCCCAAGCCCTCTCCCCCCACTTATTGCCAAAGTCCGTTATTCCCAATACCGCAATTGGAGACGTCACATCTCTCACTCCTATCTAAACTTCCAAGTCCCCGAAGTCTCTTCGGAGGAACTTCTTCTTTCTCGCTTCATACGCAGTGAGCTCTCTCGTCTTTGCTGCCATGGTCACAGTCTTCTTTTATCTTCATATCTTCACAGGATCAGTCGGAAGGAGAATTCTGATTGTAGTGCCTGTGGACACCCTCTACAGGACCTCAATCATTTCCTCCTCGACTGTTCTGCTTTTGAACCCCTTCGCAAGTCTATCTTTGGCTCCTCTCTCTCTATTCTCGATCTATGGTCCAGACCTTGGGGTGTGGCCCAACTGTTGGGTCTCCGCGAAGTTCCTCCGCGCCCCCATCCCTCGCAAAGGGTCGGGTAGTACCACCACCACCACCACGGCACTGCTGGTAGCGTGTGCTTATCTCATTCCTAGAGTATTTATTGAAACTAGAGACTAAAAATTTAGTAATACGATTAGTGATATTAATGTTTTTTTGCCTTCTACTGCCTTTGCCTTTTCCTGCCTCGAAAAAATTGTTTTCTTAGAATATATTGTTGCAAGGGGAAATGCGGATTGTGCTTTGCTATTTGATGGCTTCTCACTGTAATTCAATGGCTTTTAATCTCCGAATCCCTAGCTTCATTGTAGCATTTTTGAGGGTTTGCCGGAGGGTTGTGCATTATGCTTCCACGCAGTGTAGGCACCTACTGTATAAGCAGTAGCGCAACCAGGAGAGCTGGGGGCTAACAACCCTTAGTCAATCACTTAAAAACTTTAACCAAAATTGCAAGCGTTTGAAACTGTTTTGAGTTGGACCTGAAAGAAAGAGGGGCTGGGCGATTCTTAAGTTTGCCATCCGAAAAAGCAGCGCAATAACAAGTCATGCTGCGGTACATTTACTACAATCAACGATTGTGAGTAATTTCTTTTATTGCGTGGAATGCATCCACCATACGCTTGCTATACTTCCCACAAGTCACAACTTTTGACTTATTTTTGCCAATCAACTTTGAGCAGATCACTTTGGGACGTGGTTGATTGCAAAACTCTTCTACTCGGTTCAGAAAAAGTTACGGACTTGAGATGCGGACTTCAAATATTACGAAGTTGCGGACTTGCGGTTGCGGACTTCAAGAATTACGAAGTTACGGACTTGCGGTTGCGGATTCAAGAATATCGAAAAGTCGTTGCGGACTTGCGGTTGTGGACTAAGCTTTTAAACGTCCAATTGCGGACTTGCGGTTGCGGATTAAGAAAATTGAAATTCGGTTGCGGATTTGCGGACTGCTGACTTAAAAAAAACTTGCAGTGCCCAGCACTGAAACTTTTATATAAACTCCATCCAGCCCTCCCAAAGAAAAGTAATTGAAGATGAATGATTCGTAGCATGCAGATTTAAGTTATTTTCTCAAATTGTCAATGGGTGGTGTGACTGCGTAGAATGTGCAAATAAATGATGCAATACCATACTAAACTACCATCTTTTCCGCATTTGATCCTTTCTGCCAAAACCACATGCATTTTATCATAATTATTTTGACTCTCCCCCAAAAGGTGTGTGTTTACTCCTTGTAATTAGCTTCAATTGCATTAGAACTTCTGATTTCATTACTACCATTTTTGTTGTAAGCTTATTGCAGTAATCATCTTTTTTTTTCACTCAAAAGCTTCTACTGAACTTTTTTTTTTCTACCACTCAGGTAGCTTCGGATCACGGTAACGCAAAAGAATTTGATATTACAAGTTTGGATTCAGGTGCGTAGCCAGAAATTCACAATGGGGGGCTGTTTGGGAGGGCCAGCCGCTGGAGGCTGGGGGTTTGGGGGCAAAGCCTCCAGCCGCCGGAGGCACGGGGGTCTGGGGGCTTTGCCCCCAGCGATCAAAAATTTTGCATTTGTTTTGCAAAAATAACTTCATTTTAGGGCTATTTTGGTTAAAAAATAATGCTTTTAAAACGTGGCATTAAAATTGGCTGTGCAAACATGATTAAACTGGTGGCATAAATGGGCTATTTGGGAGGTGGCTAATGGTAAAATGTTACTTCTCTTGTTTAGATGCTGGTAAATTATAAAATCGAATAGTTCAATAAAACTCACACGGAGAAATCTATTTTGTATACAGTTTATAGAGAAAAATAATTGGGGGGGGATAATAAAAAGAGATTTGAGAGAAATGGTTGGTAATTAACTAATGCTGAATAGCCCCCCCCTAGGCCTATTCCTTAGTTTATAGTATATTTGTTGGTAGCAGTTTAGCATTTTTACACTTGCGATCAAATGTGATTGCTTATTTCTTACCATTTTTCAAAGTTTTCATTTATTTGTTGGTTTTATTTTTGATAAATTAGCCCCCCCTGAATATATGTTTCAAAAAACGTTTTTAAATATCCATTTAGTCCACTTCAGTGCATAAAACAGTCTCAAAAGCGCTAAAAACGTAGTGTTTTCCCCATTCTGCATTTTGGTCGACATGCCAATGGGAGTGGGATATACCCCCCGCCCCCCTGGCTACGCTACTGTTTGGATTCAATCCCTCACACACTAAACCTAAGCATATTTAAAGAACTGCTTACCGTAGCTGTAGCCAAAGATTGAGAGAAATCTTACGGATGCAGCTAATTGCACGTACATAAAACAAAAAACAAAAGTAGGGCAAACTTTGGCAGCTAAAAAATTTTAATTACCCTACTCAAGTGATATTATAACAACTGAAATTGCAGAAAATTGATTGTAAGACCAGAATGTTCAATAACTTTACTGTACTCTGAGGAACTTTTGTATTCTCTCCGCAAGGCACATATTGCAACTAATTTAATTCAAGTGTATTGAATATTTTCAAAAACTCAGTGAACTGAATTCATTGCAAGCAAAAGTACAAAATTCTATGAGCAAAACAGTTAATATTTCAGAAAGTAACATATCGAGCATTTCTTACGATTTTAATGCTTTGGAAAGATTGAGGAACCCTTCATCTGCCTCTTGACGTAGATATCAGCACACAGCCTCTTGACGTAGATATCCTTCTTGACCCTCTTGACATAGATATCAGCACACATTAGACAAAGCAAATAATATTATTGCGGTATAAATAAGTTTAAAGCAAAACTATCGCATAGGCTTAATCAAAACTTATAGGAAAGTGCATTACACGAGTTTTGCTAACAATAAAAAAGGCAAAAATAACTTGCAACACACTAAGGTATTAAGTTATAATAAAAATATAAAAATAAACAATTCACACCCCCTTTGAGCTAACACCAACAAATCTTGATCCATCTTACTAAGGGGCCATAGCAAAATGCAAAACAAAATAGCTCTACAGAAATAAACTCAATACACACAACAGACGTATAAAGCCTACAATAAGCTGCAAAATACCCACAAAAAACAGTGGCAACATTCTCAAAGGCTAAATTAAAACAGCAAGTTTATGCTCTCATATAATTCTTAAAACGAAACAAAGTTTCATTTTCCTGTTTTCATGCAAGATAGTGGCAACGAATTCCATAAGTTGAGTGATAAATATGAACACACAGTTGTAGTACTAGATCTACAGTACTAGCAAAGCTAAAGCTAGTTATCTTTTGAACCCAATTATTATCAGCATTGACAAGCAAGCTATATCTAGCCGAATCAGAACTAGAGCTGATTCAAGTTTTCATATACGTAGGAGCGCTACCACTTGTGCGTAAGCAAAGCAATTTTGAATTGAGCCCAAAATTTAATTGGTGAAAAGTTCAAATGTTAAGCTAAAAGTTATATCTTGTAGTGTGTTATAAAAGCGATGCAGACAAATTTGCTTTAAAAACAAATAAACGCGCCTTCAACGTAGAAAACGACCTGAAAAAAAAACAACAAAAAATCAAAGGATTGAAAATAATATTAATGCCAAATCAGTTTCAGAAAACAGGTATTTTTTATACACATCACCACCATTTCGATTATAAAACTGGGAAATAAGTAATGCCTGGCTCCTGGAAACTGGCAAGCAACAACTCTATGAAGTATTAATAATCACCAACGCCTTGGTTTATTTGATGGTGGAAAAAGAAGAAAATGCCATAGGTTCAGCCAACAGTGCTTAAACCAAATCAAAGGTTAGGGTGTGTTGACCATGAGGTATCTTGAAGAAATACAGAACAAACATAAATGGAACTTGATGGCTTTACTTCTGCTTTTCCCTCTTGCAGTTCCAATAATCTTCCAACTATCTTTTATACCTTGCTACAGTAAAACAGATAATAATTAGTGTCACCAGAAAAACTTTGCAATTCTACAAAATGGTCAAAACCGCAATTAGCAGTAGACCAGAATTGGAAATATCAATTAGTAATCGATAATCGATACTACATTCTTTGCTTTTCTGTAATCGATTATCGCAGATGTTTTGCTTTCAATTTTTTCTATGGGTTATTGCCTTTTCTAAGCTTTTTGCTAACATGTTATTGATTGGTAGAATGTTTATACTTTGCTTTTGTTTTTGTTGAGTCTGCCTAAGCTTACATTGTTTCGTTTCTCTGATGCTATATTGCTCTTTATAATTATCCTAAAACTTAGTTTTTATATTCTTTATAGTACGGTAATGATAGTTTTTCCACTCTCAAGTTTCATTTAATGGTCAATACAGCAAAAATTTTAGTGCATCCTGATAGAAAATAGAATAAAAATTTTTGTTGGCATTTCGGCATCGATTACTAATCTTTGCTTTTTGTTTCTTTTATAGTCTTTGCTTTTTGTTTTTGATATCGACTATCGACAATTCTTTGCTTTTTGTGTGAATTTATTGATATCGATTCGTCTTTAATTTTAAACAGCATCAACTTCCAACCCTGCAGTAGACATATCAAAAAACGTACCATTTATGCATAGTTTCAAGTTTATTAGATAGCACTGCACAAGTCAAAAAAAACAACTTTGCCTCTAAAATTAAACTAAACAAATATCAACAAGATAATATCGACAAGAGCAGCGACAGAGAAGCTACGTAGGGACCATGAGGTCTTCGAGACAGTAGCCATCGCTGTTCATCTTGAAAAAATGGCTTTAAAGGCGGTGAATCATCCAGCCAATTCCGGTGGTTTACAATTGCTAAAATTGATATATAATTTTTGATATTTTTTGTTTTAATTTTGGGACTGCGGTTGCAAAGATATTCAACAAATACAAAAAGATGTTCCCCCGAAAAAAGTGCTTGGAAACGCTGAGTTTTGTTCTTCCCGCCAAAACCACAGTAGGCCTAATGGTTTTGAGAACTGTGGTAGGCCTAATAGTTTAGAGATAGTTTATTTTTAAATAGTTTATTTCTAAATAGTTTAGACCTAATTAGGCCTAATATAACTACCTTTAAACTATTAGGCCTAATAGTTTTGAGATAGTTAGGCCTAATAGTTTAATAAGATTACAGTAGGTCTAATAGTTTTGGCGGAAAGATCAAAACTCAGAGTTTCCAAAAACTTTTTTCGGCAGGACATCTTTTTGTATTTGTTGAATATCTTTGCAAACGCAGCCCCAAAATCAAAACAAAAACCATCAAAAATTATGGTTCAATTTTAGCTATTGCAAACCACCGGAATTGGCTGGATGATTCACCGCCTTTAAATTCTAAGATAATCAAGAGTAAGAAGAGGAAAAATATCAGACAATAAAAGAATTCAAGGTGCTAATGTTAGCTACTATGAATCAACCGGTATGAGGAGAAACAACATCCCCGCCGTCAGCTAAAGCCACAGGAACCATGCAACACAAAGCGCATCAACTACGTTTCAGTAAATAAAAGAAGATAAATGAACCATACAATTGGTTGACTAAGTGCAGAATGACAGAACTATACTAATCAGATGAGTGAAGTAGATGTGCTTAGAAAAATTTTTTAAGTTTCAAATTGAGGATTTTTTTATGTTATTCGGGATAGAATTCCAGATTTTAGCACCAGTAAATTTAATGGATTTTTTTTGCAGTTTAAATAACGGCGTCTGTAAGTTTTCGTTGGTGGTAGACCTAGTTGAATAAATATTTTTTGACAATGTAAAATAATTAGACAGATTTACAGGAAGATCGTTGTTGCTGCTGTGTCTATGCACGAGTTACGCCGTTTCATATTGAAATAACAAAGTTATATTAAGAACATTTGCTTTTTTAAACAAGGGAAAAGCACTATCTTCCATTCACTCCAGGTCACGATTCTTATTGCTTTATTTTGCAATCTCATTAATTTAAGTAGATACGAATGATGTGTAACCCCATGCTAATATGCCATAATTAAGATGAGAATGAATTAAAGCGTAATAAAGTTTAAGAAGAGCATCTTGAGGTAGAAAATTAGAATCATTAAAATTTTATTCAATGATTGTCAATCTAAAACTATAGGTTTTCGTGTTTCGACCAGTAACTTAGGCCACCTTCACGGCTAGCATTTAGAAGCATAAGTTATTCATCTATACAATTTATTATTATAATATACAGTGCGATTGAGCTATCGCGACGCGTTTCGACCTTGCTCAAGGGTCTCATCAGGCGAAAAGAATAACACATATTTAAACGTGCAATGATATAAAACTGCAATTAAAATTTGGAAACAAAAATAAGCAGCAATTTTAAAATCATTGAAATTTTAAACATGCAATCATATAAATCTGCAATTACCAAATTTGGAAATAAAAATTGCATCGATAAAAACATCTACTTTGTCTATGTAAATTTTGTAATGACGTCAAACAACTTATGACATGTTCATATACAAATCACAGGGAGAGCACGAGCTAAATGCATGTGCAGATGCATTTACAGTAGCTCGTGCTCTCTCTGTGATTTTTATATGTTTTTTTAATTGAATGATTTTTAAAGTATATATTTTATATGATTTTTAAAGGATACCGAGGTACTTTGCTTTGTTTACTGATTTAATAAGGCCCTCCGTTCATTGAAGATCAATATTAGCGGAGGAAGAATTGAGCTTTGGAGTAATTATTAATAAGTTTGATTTAGCAGGATTGAGTGTTAGTTTATTAACTCGCACCCACTTACTAACTCTTGAACAAAATCTGAAAACAATTGAACAAAATATTGACAAGTAAGTCTAATTAGCTTCAAACTTTATTGTTTACATCGGCGTAAATCCATTGCACAATCAATTCAAAATTATTAATTTATTTTATCATCATTTGAAATTTTCGAACTACATGCCAATGATGCATCTTTTTAATGCCAATTGTGACGGCATGCGTGCTTATTTTTCCGCTTTTTTGTTGTGTACTCCGCTTTGAATATAAATGGCAACAATGATCTCGTTGACAACCGCAAAATGTTTACGATTTTAGATCTTTTTGTGAGTGATTAAGTTGGTTGATAACCGAAGTTGCTTAGAGTTAAGTTTAGGTTAAGTTTGCTGTCCTGAACGTGGATGAAACTGTTGGAATGTTGTATCAATTAGATTAAGCTTTGGTACGTATACTTTTTTTCTAGTTTTAGCATGTTTTAGGCTCGTTCGGCTATGCGTAATTTGCTTAGCCTGGGTTGTTGGTGATTGATTATTGAATGATAGTGTTGACTGCTGCAGTAGTTGAAGTACTGAACCGTTTTATACTGTCTTATCTTGCTGTCGTTAACTTCTTTTGCTGAGGTATCATAGGGGCTCGGATAGCTGACAGAAGCGAGCCGGCTGTAGTAGCCTTGACACAACACGGATTAGAGTTTGTAGTAATCTCATTTCATTGTATTGTAGGCTTATTTATGTTCACGATTATGTTTAGAGATGCTTGGAACTTTTGTAGTCACTTAGCCTTTTTGAATTTCGTGTGCATGGTACCCGCAAAGTCAGGTTCGTTTATCTGCATACCGTTACTGATTGCCGTAGCCTACTGGAACAGTCTTAACTTGCTAATGCTGAATATATTGATAGCTTCGTCATACTGTGGTGCATGGTTGGTAATACTTTGCTAGCATAGAATTGCCACTGTAACCTACTAGTGTAGTGCTGCTGATTGTTTATAGTGAACGACAGAGGTAAGTTTATTTAAATTTCATAATAATTTTTTCGAAGCTACTGTAATACTATTTAGTGTTGCTGGGCGTTGCTGTAAGTTAAGTTTTGCTATTATGTTGTGCTTTTTTCTTTAGTTACCGCTGCTATACTTGACGAGAGACAATTAAAATTCAACGATTCATTTTCTCTGAAGTTTGCTCTTTCCGGTTTTGGGCGGGTAGGACTGACTTGGTGAAACACCAATGCATCTTTTTAAATGCCAACTATATGCCAATGCATCCAAGGCTTAAAGGGCAATGTCAAATTGCTTGCTAATTTATTCAAATTTAGGTTTTATATGCCAAGGCTAGACATTGTGTGTGTATTTGAATTTATTTAAATTGTATGTTAAATCGACTTGAGGAGAGCAAAAAATGCTTGAAACCGGGTAACGTATTTATCACAACTTTGGCAATTGTAATTATATCTTTTCACCTATTTATTAGGGTGAAGTGAAAAACCAAAATTTTTGAATTTAAAAAAGTGGTCTTGATATATGGCCCTAAATACCATATGAAATACTTTTATCACAATTTTGAGTTCTTGCATCCTCTAGTGGCCGTGCAATTTTATCGAACGTGCTTAAATAAATCACTTTTACCATATCTCACTACCTACATATGCTAGAAAGCTAGTTTTTAGCTTCAAAGTTGCAGAAACAGCACATTTATACCTTCATGAAAAAGAACTTTGCCGTAAAAACGTACAGAAAAAAAAACAACTACAGCCGCATGATTGATTACAGATTTACTGATTATTGATAAGTTTCAATTGATAATTTATTTTCAGTGCTCAACTTCAATTGCATTGCAGTTCGCATTGGCATTGAAAATACGTCAGATGAGGTTTAGATTTATGTATATTTGCACTTTTAGTGTGCCATGCTGCCTTATCAGCTTAAAATAGTTTCTTTAATGGCAATTAGCCTTACTCAACTGGGTAATGTGCAGCACAGTATAGTAACTAATGTTTAAAGTTATTGCATTATCCAGGATTGGTTGGCTCTTGCATTATCACTTTTTTTATGCTTAACTTGAGGAATTATATCTATTTCATTCAAAAACAGGTAAGATTGTAAAGTTTAATTCAAAAGCACTGAAAGATGCCAAGGTACAAAATTAGAATTAGAAAAGCAATTTGTATCATGATTAGAAAAGCTACTGTTCTAACAGAAAGAAAATTTAGCAATATATTTAACAAACATTTTGATAGGCCTACCATTGTTTATTGTATTGTAGATACAGTATATACTGTACTTCCTGGCATGAATTCAGTTATTTGTGAAGCAGCATGCTAACTAATAAAGGATCCAAGTCTAATCTTGTAAAAAGTTTTTCGATGGCAAAATATTTTTAAGTTCCGATAATTTCCCTCCAGAATTTCTGCCAACCAAAAGACAAGTGATTTGAGAATTTGCTCAACTTTAATCACTTCAGGAACTTGGATAGAGCTCAAATTGTTGTAAAAGAACAAATGAATTTGGTGCAATGTTTATTCAAAATGTGAGCTGAGTAATGCACGAAGAATTTCAAAATTTATTAATTAGGACATCAAAGTTGACTATACAGTCATCTAAGTTTGCTGTAACAGCAAAACCATAAAAATCTCAAACATCTGATCGATACAAAGAGCTTGAAACTAATTTTTTGCAAGATGCTGATCAACTTTTTGATATTTTTTGGCTATGATAATAAACAAAGAAAGCAATGTGAAATTCAGGGTGGCTTGAGAATGACATTAAATGATCATCCTTTTTTTGAACATCAAAAGCAGAACACAAAGGGTAAATGTTTGGCAGAAATATCAAAAATTTAAAAATTTTCTCCCCCATACAACTTTGTACAAGTAACATTAGACTTGAATCTTTTTTTTTTGGTTAGCATGCTGCTTCACAAATAACTGAATTCATGCCCGCAAGCACAGTATATACTGTATTTACAATACAATAAACAATGGTATTTAATTGTTCATTAAAATGTTTTGCTAAATTTTTTTCTTTTTAGAACTGTAGCTTTTCTAATCATGGTACAAATTGCTTCTCTAATTCTAATTTTGTACTTTGGCATCTTTCAGTGCTTTTGAATTAAACTGTACAATCTTACCTGTTTTTGAATGAAATAGATATAATTCCTCAAGTTAAGCATAAAAAAAGTGATAAGGCAAGAGCCAACCAATCCTGGATAATGTAATAACTTTAAACATTAGTTACTATACTGTGCTGCACATTACCCACTTGAGTAAGGCTAATTGCCATCAAAGAAACTATTTTAAACTGATAAGGCAGCATGGCACACTAAAAGTGCAAATATACATAAATCTAAACCTCATCTGACGTATTTTCAATGCCAATGCGAACTGCAATGCAATTGAAGTTGAGCACTGAAAATAAATTATCAATTGAAACTTATCAATAATTATTGATAAAAAAACAACTACAGCCGAATTATTGATTACGGATTTACTGATTTTAACCAGTAAATCTGTAATCAATAATTCGGCTGTAGTTGTTTTTTTTTCTGTACTTTTTTATGGCAAAGTTCTTTTTCATGGAGATATAAGTGTGCTGTTTCTGCAACTTTGAAGCTAAAAACTAGCTTTCTAGCATATGTGGGTAGTGAGATATGGTAAAAGTGATTTATTTAAGCACGTTCGATAAAATTGCACGGCCACTAGAGGATGCAAGAACTCAAAATTGTGATAAAAGTATTTCATATGGTATTTAGGGCCATATATCAAGACCACTTTTTTAAATTCAAAAATTTTGGTTTTTCACTCCACCCTACTATTTATTGGTTTTGAAACAGAAGCAATAAATTTCGAAAAGCCATCAAAGCGAAATGCTGGGAGCAATTTCCTTGCCTACACCCCGAAAAAATTGAAATTTGATATCGCCAGCATTTCATATCAAGATGACTCAGTGGGAGATCCAGATTATACCTTTCATGAAAGTATAGATTTGGATGCAAGCAAGCACGAATTTGTTTTTGTGTGACTACGATACTTATAACTACGTTAGAAACAATTTGAAAAGGCTGTTAAATGTTAAAGGCATCATGAAGGACGTGTGGTTTCGCATTAGAAACTCATCTGTAGAAAAGAAAAGCAATTCATTTCATATCACGGCTGTTTACGTTTTGTGCTTGGTTTTATTAGTCTGAGAATAAAAACATGCCATAACCCGAGTTTGGAATGAAACATGTCTTGCTCGCAATTAGTTAGAAAGCAAGGAAAGTTTTACTACACAATCCACTTTCGCAGTAAAACCATATAGATCAATGAGATTTCGTTTCATGGTTCTTTACGTTTTGTGCTAGGCCATCCTGGTGTGAGAAAATTACATGCTATAACCCCAGTTTGGTATGTACCAAAATTGTGGCAAATCCAAAATTAGACCTACCAAAATTATGTACCAAAATTAGGCCTACCAAAATTGTGGCAAGTCGGTTCGGTTTCACTGTGATAAATACAAGCATTAGTAACTGTGCTTCATAATTAGTTTATTAGACTGAATGTTCAACACAGAAAGCATTGGTATTTTTACCATTTTATTTGTTTTACTGTATATATAGACGAGATTTGGGAATCAGTTGCTTAAAGCTTGTAGATTAAAATTTATGTTTTAGACCAGGGATGCTCAAACTTATTGAAAAGCTGACTGCATGACCTTTTTTTCTGAGGTTTAGTGGGCTGCAAAACCCTCATAAAATGCTTGGATAATTTTTTATTCCGAATACTGCGTAATGCTCATGTAAGTTTTGAACTGCCCTACCATATTAAATCATTGCTAAACCGCGGAGTTAACCTTTAAAAAAATTTAACCTTTTTTTTACATTTTTTGGTTGAAACTTTTTAAATTACTTGGCTAAGATTGAGGCTTCAACCCCCCCTCCCAAGCAACGCTTATTTCCCAATAGTTGTACTACTGAACACACCTTTTACAAACTATGAAGTATAGATCTGCTGTGACACGCGTTTTGAAATGCAAACTGCGCGGAGATAAAAATATAAACACCAAAAGCCAAAAAAGTTAAAGCGTAGCTTATGTAGTGGCCACGAAACGCAAATTTGCTAGTTTTCACGAAATAATCATGGGCTGCACATTAGGCAACCCTACTATAGACAGTGTCTTTTTAAATAAACGCTGCTACAGCTAGAAGTTCAATAAGCAAAGCTTTTTGAATCGGTTTAATTATATTTTCGCAGCTTGTGTCAATTTAACTGTTTTATGTAGGTTTCTACTTCATTTCAAAGACGACCTTTCGGGTATCGGACTCAGTCACCAGCGGTCGTTTTGCGACAGAACCGCATCTGCGCAATGCTGCTCAGTCTACAGGTAGTTTCGTATTTTTTCAATAATGGAGTGTCAGCATATTATGGTTGTTAACTGTGCCGCCTGATCTTAATTTCGCTTGAAATTTATCCAAAATTGCAAACTTTGACTCAAGATACAGTCAGACCTCGGTTTAACGCATTAATGCAAAAATGCAATTTTCTTTTTTTAGAAAATGTCCCTTATTCGAAAAGACACGAATTTTACCTAGTTTAATTGTAGATGCGCACGTCAGTGACGTAGCCAGGTGGGGCAACTGCCTCCCCCAAAATCTCACTTTGCATCAGAGCCCCTTGATGAGTTGTCTCACATCAGGTCGGTCGCCCCAGGATGTGTCGCATCATAAATCAGGCTCTTTGTCACAATTGGAGACGCAGTATTTTTGCGTTGTCGAGTTGGGAGAAACTGCGGTTATGTGGTATATGTAAAATAGCAACCAGTCGATTTTTATTCCGGCAGCTGAGAAATATTATGGCAGTTGTTAAGACTATAAGTTTGATAAACATTCAGTTTAAATAATCAGGTAGCATTAAATCCAATCTGACGAAACAGTGAATTTTAGGATATGTTATATTTTGAAAACTTTCGAGAGCACTGAGCACTAAAGCAGTTCTGAACAGTTTTTTTATTGAAAGCAAATACCAACGGCTCTGTTTTGCTTTTTTTTTTATCCTCAGCTGTGTTTTGTCAATAAAACTAGTATTATCAGAGAAACTTTCATATGCACCATTGTTATGGCTTACAGAGTTCCTGTAAAAAGATGACCACAGAAATGTTTACATTAATTTGCAGAAATTTTACTTTTAAGCTATTCTATAGTTCTTACGTATGATATTCGTTTTAATTAAATTATTTTTTTACAGTTCCGGCAACCTTCCAAGCTGCCATCGTCGCGCTTCATCAAAACCCCAGTCCATCACCTGAACGGCCGCCACAGTCCCAACATTGCTCAAGAATCTGTTTGGAATTTTTAGTTGGCGAATTTTACGCCTGTAGTTTTGCTTGCGTTTATCTTACTGCCTGTATCTTTGCAATAAATTTTTTTTTTACTTTTTAATTGTATAATTTATAAGAGAAGCAGTACGCTCTAGTTGGAAAACATAGCTATTCCATTAAACCAATGAAACTACGTGCCAATGCTGGGCCCAAGCAAGCAATAGCCGCTTATTGTGAAATGCAGTTCCACAATATAAGTCTGATGCTAGTGTTAACTGCAGGCTAGCTACTATTTCTGGACGTTTTACGTACCGGTAGCCTACCGCTTATCCAGTACGTAAATTGTAGGGGGGGCGCAACCCCCCATAGAGATTTAGCGTACCCTACTAAAAGAAAGCGTCATGGACGTATAGACGAAAAAATGGCTGATAAAATGTCAATTTCCTGCCGAATATTCCATCAAATTGCGGTGAAGACCTTTATTGGTTTTCACGTGAATTTGGAGCAAGCTTTTCACCAAATTTCTCCAAATTCCGAATGCGTCCGAACACGACTACGAAAGCGTTTCTCCATGCAATAGTTTACAGTTCAGTGCTGCCTGCATCCAATATTGACCTAATCGGCAAAATATTTTCCTATTATGCCGCAACTTACAAAAATCACAATGGCCACGATTATCTATTGTTACATTATAGATCAATGTTGCCAGATTGGGCGGGAAACCGCGGATTGGGCTACTTTTGATCAGCTCACGCGGGTCAATTTTTTGATCCGCGGTTCCGCGGTTTTTGGGCTAGTTTTATAAATGTTTTGGGCGTGATTGGTTTGTTTGGGCGGATTTTTTGGTTAGCGTTTACCAATAGACTATATCGATGAGAACATGAATTCAGAATTGGAAATTCTAAAATAGACCTACCTGCCTGCATGTAGAATTACATTCAAGTCGCTAGTCTCTACCGCCGCTACCGGTAAGTCGTTTCCACCGAAAGAAAGAAGGCAATTTACGTTTGTTGCCTCACGTCATAGGAGTATTACCGCAAGCGTCTTTCTACAAACAAGCTTTTCGCGACGAAACAATTTGATCAATCGCGATATACAATTAAAACTACGCTTGATCAGAAAAGGTTCTCTCAGATAAGAGCTGTTGTTCATGGCAATGATCGAGACTTTTAACAGAGTAGTAGATTCAATCGCTTCAGAAATGTTAGAACAGTTATATAGCCTATACCGGTAATAAGTTACAGTACTCTGTATACTGGTATAGGCAGTAAATTGTATATATATCGTAGATTATGAACCGGTACATTTCCAAGGCTGAACTGGTTACAGTAATACTGTATCTATATCAGGGACTAGATACGGTAGGTTATAGCAATAGCCTATAAGCCAACAGCTACCTACCGTACTGCTACAAAACTGGTACCGGTACCACTAAGAGTAGCCATTTAATAATCAGAAGCACAAAGAGAAATGTCAAATACAGCTTAACTTGCTGGAAGTGGAAGATCATTTTGGCTATAACGATACAGTGTAAGGGTAGCCTATCATATCGATATGCTATCTTGAAGTGGCACTGGTACCAGGTACCGGTATATATGTCAACATAAACCTAGCTTGTGTGCGGTACGTACCGGTACTAGCCTACTTGTAGGTATGTTTAATGCTATTTTTTTTTAAATAGGCAGTAGGTCTATATATCTGAGTAGTCTACAGTAGTTGCGATATCAGTAAAGTGAATGTTACATTTGTATGATTAGTATCAGTATTTGCCTACTTATTGTAGCCTACTGCTTTAAAATGGGTAAATGGGCAAAGTATAACAAAAATTTTCAGCAATCTTGGTTATCAGAGTCAGCTTTCAAAAATTGGTTACAAGAGGTGAAGAATGATAATACAAAAGCATTTTGCAAAGTGTGCAAAACAGAATTGAGAGCCCAAAAAAATGATCTCACTCAACATTCAAAGACAAACAAACACATCAAAAATATGTCTACAGTTACTTCAAACCAGACAACTGTGTTTAAATTATTTACCAAGAAAGAAACTGTTTCAAGGTTTGAGATTTTTATTTCCATTTATATTGCATGCCATACCGCTATTCGAAATGTTGACCATTTGACTGATATTTTGAAAGCTCATATGCCTGGAAGTTCTTCTTTGACGAACAAAATGAAATTGCACAGAACTAAATGCACTGCTCTAATTTGCAACGTAATTTCACCTGAAATCTTCAAAGGTATTGTACAAGATTTGAAAGACATGCCATTTTCACTTCTTATTGATGAGTCTACCGATGTATCTTGCACTAAGCACTTGTGTTTATGTGTTAGATATTACAGTAGAAAGCTTAACATAATTTGTACTATTTCCTTGGCTTAATTCCTGTTACGGCTGTCACTGCGGAAATCTTATACGAGTCCCTCAAATTATTTTTCAAAAACAATGGAATCGATTACAAAAAATGTTTTGCTTTGGAAACTGATGGGGCTGCAAATTTATGTGGTTGTCGACATTCTCTTAATACGCTTTTGAAGAAGGACATTCCTGATTTGATCCTTATCAAGTGCATGTGTCATTCATTGCATTTGGCTTGCAGTAATGCAAGTGAAGAATTGCCTTCTAATTTAGATTATATGCTCCGAGAGACTTTTAATTGGTTTCACAGGTCAGCAATTCGAAGGCAAAGTTACATGGATCTGTTTAAATTGATTAATGATTGGAAGGAACCACTGCAACTTGTTCCATTATCTGGGACAAGATGGCTGGCGCGCAGTGCCAGTGTAACAAGACTTCTTGCTCAATGGAACTCTTTGAAAGTTCATTTCCAGCAAGTTTCAGAAAACTGTGACAAGTATTTGGCCCGAGAATCAACCAATATGTACAACGATGTACACAATGAGCTCTATTTCACCTTTCTGCAGCCTATCCTTCATGAATTTGAAAGATTGAACATGCTATACCAAAAAGACAATGCAGATCATTCTTCCCTCATTTTCACTTTAGAAAATTTTTTTCTTACATTTGTACGTAGAGTTGTTCACAAAGATTACGTTGATTTTTCAATCAATTGGAATTTTACCTCCATCTTGCTACCACTCTCAGAAGTTGACTTTGGTCATACATTTGAAATGCTTTTGAAACAACGCATTGCTGAAAAAGTTTAAGTGAGCAAGAAGCTACCAATATTAAATTTCGTTGCCAAAAGTTTTTGATTAAGGCCTGTCAAGAGCTTCAGATTAGAATGCCGTCAGATATTGGTTTGTTAAGAAAAATCAAAAATTTAAGCCCAAGTTTTTGCCTTAATCATATTAGAGCATCCTTTTCAGATCTACCATTAGCATTGGCTGATAATTCAAAGCTCTTAGCAATGGAAAATCAATATCGAATGTTGCTGACAATAGATTGGCAAGAAGTATTTGGTGATACGGGTATACCAATAGATGGGAGCAAGTTTTGGATCAAAGCTATGAATGTAAAAGATGCTGGAGGTGAACAGATTTTGAAAGATCTTGCTTTATTTGCCATAAAAGTTCACAGCATGCCTATCAGTAATGCTGTGGTTGAACGTGTTTTCTCTCGAGTTACCTCAGTTAAAACAAAATTGCGAAACAGAATGGGATTTGAGCTATTGTCATCCATATTAAAAATTAAAACTCATGTAGAGTTGAATGGTGGATGTTGTTTGTCATTTCAACCCACACCGGCAATGCTGCATTTTGACTCTTCAATGTACAATATGAAGAACTATGAAACAAAAGAGGTTGAAGATATGTTCATTGCATTTGCAAGTGTTTGAATAAAAACTAGACAGGTTTAAAGTCAATTGTAGTTTTTGATAATTAGATAAATGTTTGTGTCGTTCTTGAACGGTCTTCAATCTTTGTTTTAGGTATTAACTCTTGTGATAAGATGGCTTCAAATTGTTGCAGTTTATGTACGTGAAATTATATGCTTGTATGTTACAGTTATGTTGGTACTGTACGTTTTTTAAAATGTTTGCCTGAGTAACTCTTGTTTACCTCTTATTTAGCTCTTGATTACCTCAGAGGGTCTAACTGTATATTTGTTATTTGTAGCAGTTATTTAATTGACTGCCAAAATCTAGTATTTTTCTGCAAAAGTATTTCCTGTTCTTTCTTTTTTGTGATTATGATGTTAACAGTGCTTAATATTTGTAGCAATTATTTGATTGACTGCCAAAACCTTATATTTTACTGCATAAGAGTTTGCCTGTTTTACCTGTTTGAATTATTTTTCCGTGATTGTGATGATAACAGTGCTATTTTTTTACTATGTAGGTATGATTGTATGACTATGTATATACTGTTCAGTGTATAGTTTGTTGTGCTTGTAGAACGTACGTAGGTGCAGTATTTTCCTCCTTAGGCTTTTTAGCTAAGTTTTCAGTGTTTTGCAAAGCATAAATTAAAGATGGGTAAAGCCTTTATATTGCAGTTTTGCTGAAAGTGATAGACATTTTGCAGTTTTTTGTTAATTAGGAAAAAACAGGAGGAATTTTTTTTAATTGTTTCTTCTAGCCATTATAGAAGTGATGTGGACAACTAGATTGTATGTTACAGAGTTAGTTTTTACTTGATCCCTTGTCCATGACAATCAACAGTATCATGATTGGTTCTGTTCTGCATTCAATTCTTCTGTTAGCTTCTCTACATGAGCCTTTTATATACAACTTCATAAAAACAAACATAAATATTTCGTGAGCACAATATCACAAAGATTGGCATTAGGTATAATAATTGCGACGAGTGAAATAGAATATTTTGAGAAAAGATGTTTTAACTTAGCAATTTTCTTTAGATACCTTCTTGCATTAAGTTGGTATGTGTAGAGAGGCTAATTATCTTGTACCACTCACTGATACCATAGTTAGCATTCTGCAGATATTGTTGGTGATTTAGTATTTTAAAACATTAGTGCTTTCAGTAATCTTTTCATTTTAGATTCATTCAGAACTGCCGCATTAGGTCTAATTTAGTTGAACCACATAGTGAAACAAGTTGCATTGTGAAATTGGGTATGATAATTATGAGTTTCTGAAACAAAACTCCAAGTACCAGCTCCAATGCATTTTGCTGTACTTTGAGGGTGGTATGTATAATATCTTTTTACATAGAGAAACATGTTGAAGAAAGTAATTATTTAAGGATTTATTGTGCTACGGAAACTAGATTCACAAATTATTTTCCCAAGCCTAACTCGACATTTATATGTGTAAAATTGGGTATACTATGTGGTTGATGCATGAAGAAAAATTAACGTTATACTAATATATTCGAATGCTAGATTCTTCAAGTTTGGGCTTGTTTAGAGTGGAATCCGCTGGTTTTAAAGTAGCTTTGGGCTGGAAATGATAAAAAGTTTCTGGCAACCCTGTTATAGATCAATTTTACCTCTTAGCATTACCTGCTTGGTTTTGTTTTGCGGAAAAATAACGGAGTGATTTTGATTTATACCCAAGCACTAAATCGATAATTTCAAGCAAAAACCAAACTCAGTGCCAAAAAATAAATTAGTTCGTGAATGTATGCTGCTATGACATTGCATTAACAGCCAAAAACTTAAAAACTGAATTTTTTTTTGCTAGGGTTCAGAGTCACTTTAAATTTATTAGGCTAGTCAATTATCACAAATATCAAAGATTTAACGCGAATACCTTGGTAAGGCTTGCAATTGCCTGCACAGTACAAGATGATTTGGTGCTTCACCCTCTAGGCTACATTTTAGACACAAAGAAAACTCAGCACAACCTGTAGTTTTCTTGTGTGGCTGCAGATTGCAATGCCCAGGTAAAATTTGCACTACTCTATTTAATTGGGGCCTCTTAAGGTTAAGAAGACGTATTGTTAGTCTTGAAGACGTCCAACCTACAGACTTTTTCATCCTCAAGCAGTCTTTTCGTTTATTCCACATAAACTTTCATCTATCTGTGAACCAGTTCTTTACCGTGCTAACACAACTGGCATACGGGGCTGTAATAAAAAGGTTCAGGACCATGTACTTCTGATTTAGATCCTGATTTGGCTACATAGTCTGTCACTTTGTTACCATGTACACCTTCATGCCCAGGAATCCAGGCAATATTGACGTCGTTTTGTTTAGCCAACTGTTTTAGGTTTCTCATGCAGTTGAGCACTGTAATTGATGCTACAGTGCACTTTATGAATGCTTTGATAGCTGCCTGACCATCAATCAGCACAACAATACTTTGATTGTGTATTTTTTCAAATTCAGGTGAAGACCAAAACAAAAACAAAGAAACAAAAAAAAAGGACTTCGCTCAAACTTGGAGCGTTTTTTCTGCCAAACTTCAGATGAATACCTAAGGTCTCCGCGAAATGTAATGCTGATTTTGTCTCCACAATTATTTACGGGGGCAGAGACAAATTCAGATCCGGATCCGCTTCTTCGAGAAAAACTGGATCCGGATCCGCAAAAAAACGCGGATATCCGGGTCCGCTCCGCTCCGCTCCGCATCCGTTGCCACCTCTGCTTTATATGTTCTTCACGGCTGTAAATCGCAAAACTGTACTAACAGACTAGAGTTCTTGTACAAGTAAAACTCTAAACATATAAACATTCTGGTAGGCTCCCATTTCATTCAGCAGCAATGGTGTAAAAGGATTTCTAAACCACGTAGGTAGGTAATATTGGTACTAAAATTAAGCAATAAGGCAATAATGGAATAAGCATACGAATCTTTTAAAGCAAACGTTGTTAACTCATAGTCTCACATTGTGGCAAATATAGTTTGTTATGCAAATTCGTACCCGTATTTGTTTAATAAGAATATAGCCTACCGGTTCTAAATAGCTTTATAGATGTTGCTTGCTTTCGTTGTTATATTAAATAGGCTATTACTATAACAACGTGACATTGCCGGTTAGTCTTATCAGTAGATTTCCACGAGCCATAAAACAAAAAAACGCAGAACTAGCAGCATAGCATTATTTTCATAGAACACATGTGACTAACATTACCAAGGCTGTTTATGAGATACGGTACCTTACCTACACTTATATTCATTATGTGACATTACCCACTATTTACATTATGTTTTTGCTCAAAAGCACTGTGTCAAAAGGCTAACATACTGCATACTGACAAACCGTTTACTCTTGATCATTTACTCGACTGACCTACAGCTTGTACCATGTCCTTGAACGGATATCCAGTACCGGTAATCTGCAAATGCTTTGGGATAAGCGTTTTGGACAGTTGAAGAGCCACCCTTTGCAAAGTGTCTCTCATCAAAGAGCCCTCTGCAAAAATCCTGCAGTAAAGAGCCCTTTGCAAAATGGGGTCCTGCTAGTCTAAGGAGTTCTTTGCAAAGAAACCATCCAAACAGGGCCCTCTGCAAAGGGGCCTTACTCAAGAAGGCGCCCTGCATTGAGCCTCTTCCATAGCCAAAAAGAGCCTTTTGCAAAGAGACTATCCAAAAAACCCTCTCATGATCTCAAATGGGTCTTCTTCATAGGGCTTCCGCAAAAGGGCCCTCTTCATAGGGCCCTCACAAATGGACCCTATGTATGTGCTTTTCATAAACGGCCCTCCACGAAGGGGGCCCTTATTTGCAGAAGAATGTACAAATAAGAGCCCTTCCGAAAATGTCCTTCCAATACGGGTCCTCTGTAAAGGCACCTCAAAAGAAGCCTCCAATGGGGCCCTCCACAAAGGGCCTCTAATGCCTGAACCTCAATGCCGGTACAAATAAAGGTTCTAAAGTAGACGTAGATGTGCTACAAAAATTTGGGTAACATATGCTACTTAACTTTTTTTGGGGGGGCCCCTGTAGCACGCAAAATCAAGTGGGGGGGGCCCCGGGCAACCGCCCGGCTTGCCCATGCTAATGACCACCACTGTGTTTCCTCATTCTCACCATTTTTTTTTCAGCAGGCTAAAATTTAATGTAGTTTAAACCTAAACCCAAATGCTAACATTATATCGAAATGTTGTTGGAGGCCTAAAGAAACGAAGTGCAAAGGTTTTGTGTTAGCGGCTTTCGAATTTTCATCTACAGCGTTTATAATTGCATGTAATATCCATAGAGAAAAGACCATTTCACCGAGAATGTTTATTTAATATTTTTTTAAATTCTGACCCAAATCTAACTGCTCAGTCACAACACCAATCCATAAAAAGCCCATGTTATTATTGTTATATCAGTGCTTTTCAATCTTTAAAAAAGCGGTGCGCATTTCTTTATTTCGCCGAAATTTCATTCGCACTAACTAACCACAGTTATGGTTTGTAGAAACTTGTCTTTCCTATTTGTGGAATAATACACTCATAATATGCCAAGCAAAACTACGGCTATTCTACAAACAAGATTATTATTACCGAAATAACTACTGCATGCATAAAAGCTCTTCAAAAATGAGAAAAAAAATTTGTTCAAATAACAACAACGAAAATTTTTATAGAGTTTTTTCATATCCAAAGGCAAGCTATGAAGCTACTGATGATTCGTTTGCTGCTGCACGTTTCTTGAAATTTTAGACCAGTTAGGCACAACTTCTTGCTCCAAAGCCTACCGCATTAGGTCATCAAGTGTTTTATTCGTTTTATTCTTCGGAAGACAGCTCTTTTTTTCGTTTTAACGTCAACTAGCACACTAAACCCCTTTTCCGCCTAGTAGGTTTTGGGATTTTGCTCAAAAACGTTGAGCGCTGGGATCGCAAGCTCTTTGCACAATCCGTTAAGAACTCTCACCCGCAATTCAGCGTGTTTACCGCGGCTGAAAAACGCTCGTTGACGAAAACCGTTTTTGAGAATATGACCCAAACGCCCTGGGGGTTGTTGTTCTCCAATAGGATTTAAAATTCACGCCTTTGATTTTAATTCGGTTGTCTGATGACTGGGAAAGTGCGTTTCAAAGCTAGCAAACAGAGAGTGCACATGAGAACTTGCTGCCTGGTTGATACGATGCTCTAAATCCTGCATTGATTCTTCCCACTTGCATGTAGACATGAAGGTCAACAGCGTCTTCAAAGTTTTTAGATTGTTACTGCAAATTTCTTCTTCCAAACTTTGAAGCTTTTCCTTAAATGAAGTGATTTTAGAGGTCGCTTCAAATATATCAATGCCACATCCTTGTAGACTATAGAGTAATGTTGAGCTCGTTAAGTATACCGAATATATCAACAAGATAAGCTAGCCTGGCAAGCCAAAACAAATCTTGAATCAAATAAGCTCTATAATCTTCTGGTCCATTGAACCACACAACAAGTTCCTCTCGCAACTTCCACGCTCTCTCCATTACTCTTCCGCAAGACAGCCTCCTAACTTCAGAGTGTTAAACGAGACGCCCATCATCTAACATTTCTTTGACAAGTTCACGAAACGCGCGCTTTGATTTTGCATTAGTATGGTAGTCACAATGCTAATGACATCACTAAGGACACCGACGAGTGGCAGTTTTTTCTTGATTGATAAGTTCCTGGCTACCAATGCTTCGCGGTAAATAATGCAGTGAATATTCACAACCACTGTTGCGACTTGCTTTATAAGAGCAACAGCCCAGTTGCAAACTTCAATCATAGCCCTGGCACAGGCGGTGGACACAGCCTTACATTTCGACCACATCACTTCATGGTCTGAGAAGTACTCGTCTACTTTGAAATTATACTTGAAGCAGTGGTGTTCACGCCTATAGGAAGACAAAATAGATATTAATCTGCAAGTTTCTCGAGTTCCGTGTCCGGGAAACGAACATAAACAATCAATTGAGGTTGGCTGGTAATATCAGTCGTTTCATCCAATTGAAGCCCGAAGCAGGACGCAAAACAAAGCTTGTCAAGAACAATTTCTTTTAGTGATGCAGCGATCATTGAACTTCTACGTTGCACGTTATTATCGGACTACGCTAGCTTTTGCACTTTGGCTTCAGCCATGGCTCCTCCATGAATCTCCTGCGCCGCTATCTCTTGACAAGGTTTTACGACACTTTCTGCTAAGGTGAATGGCTTCCTTTGAGGCATAAGAATATGAGCTATTTTTAGTGATGATACGACGAGAGGTTGGTCAGAGCGAGCCACCATTGACTGCTCGAAATGACGTTTTTGTACAGCAAATTATCGTGTTTGCTGTTTGAAGAATGAAGCCGACTGATTTTTGTGCTCAGAATGCGTAGTATCTCTGTGCTTTTTCAGTTTATACTTCTCCATTGATGAATTGTTTTATATGACGCGGCAGAAAACACCGCGAGCTAAAAAATACTTTTTGTCTGAATTTGACGAATCCCAGCTCTGCAAATGCATTGTTATATTTTTGCTTTTTACTAGATTGTTGCTGTTTTGTTTGAAATGCTGACTGTTTAGCTTCTTTCGTTTGAAAGCCAAAATTCGCAAGACTCATGATTTTTAACCTTAACCTAATCACTAATTACAACTATGCAATGCTAATGAAAAATACTGCGTTAGAACTAAGCCTACGTTACGTCTGTACAAATTCTCATATAACTCTTTCATAAGTCCTGGGGTCCCTCGTGGATTTTATTCTCAGCTACTGAGAGTATCCTGAATCTGGTTGACATTTACTTATGCAGGTCCGGCGTAGGCTATTCAAGGAAATTATAGACTTCTAAAGTTTTTGTATCAATTTGTTACTGGACAAATAGCCTATTTTGCTAGCATGCTACCAAACAGGCCGCTGAATGATGCAGATAAAAAATTTTAAAATGGAGCCCGAAAAACGGATTACTGTGTCAAAAGACAAAGCTACCTATACGTCACAAATTGAAATGTCTTCCAATGTTACTCCTTATTTCATACAAAAGATAAAAGCTACAAAAACAAATTAGGCAAAATCTAGACCAGGTCATCACTGTAACCATGTTAATGGAAACGCACTGCTTAAAGGGGCAGCAAAGTCTACTTTTACCTCAATTTTTCATATGCAAACAAAATTCATATTTTTAAAGTTTCTTTTGAGACTAATTTTAGAATTCTTCGACTTCTATCTCGAAAGATATTTGCATTTCTTTTTTCCGCTATTTATAGAGTTTCCCTTGACTTTTTTAAAAAAATTTGAATTCTACCGTTGGTGTCGCTGTGCTCTGTTGCTACCATAACGACGCAAGTAAAGTTGTTTGCAACAGGTAGGCCTAAGTCAATAATGGCGTACTGTACTGTAGTGAAAATAGCTGACACTACTACTGGTATAAAATAATTTGAAAAATGAACACATTAAAAAACTGTTCAGCACTATCCTAGGGTATTAACCTGTATCAGTATCTTCTGTGCTCACCTACGGTAACTGAAACCTACCCGTAGTAAATCTGAACTGAACTGGGTAACTGAACTACTGGAACTAAAAGCTGTTTCACTTCTGTAGTTATCAAGAGGCAAATTATTCGCACTTAGATTTCTTTAATACAATTGTAGTTGATTTAAACTTCGTGGTCTTCTTAACCTACCGGTATATTACCGATACATTGCAGATTTAAGCTACGGTATCATAGGCCTGGTAGGAACACTTTAGACCTCCTTCACTATCAATAACCTACCTATAGATTTTAAAAGCTATAAAGCCTAGTCTAGTGCTTTTTCACACTAAGTTTTCCTCTACTAATTACAGGCAACAACTAACTTTCACTGTCACTTCAGTGGTATCCTAGGCCTATGATTCAAGTTTTTTTGTAAGTGCAGCAAATCGAATACCTTTTGCTAAAAGAAACAAACTCAAATAAAAAAGTGTAATTTTACTTTGGAAAAGCAAGTTTACTTGCTAAAGGCACAGCAAAAACCCATCCTACCCCGATCGATACCCACGATCTGGCAAAGCTCGTTTGAAAACACAGCTCATTTGAAAATTTGATGGTGTAATGTTGCCACAGCCGAAATTTCGTCCCGTTAAGTCAAAATCTGTCCCGTTAAAGCTATTTAACTACAAACAATTAAAGAACGGGACAAAAACGTTGGTAATCAATTATTTTGTTCATATTTAGTGTTAAAATTCAAAAATTAGACTTTGCTGCCCCTTTAATATTGTCTTGCTTTGCCAAAGGAATTTTTTCCAAACAAGTTGATTACCAATTTTGACAAAAAATTGAACAACTAAATTATGAAGTAAGAAGTTGCAAACAAATTTCATTCGCACTCATCTGCACTTCAATTTTTTTCATCCGCACAAGCGCGTACGGTCGCACGGGTTCAAAAGCTATGTGTTATATGCATTCGCTATTGTTGTGGTGGTCAAGAATAAAAAATGAATGAATAAACATTTTTTATGTTATAGAAATGTCTTTGGTTGATTTTTTTAAATACTTGTTATAATTTAGGCAGTAAAAATGTTGACTCTATTGAAAGTCATTTTTAATATCGCATCACCTTAAAGTTGCGCGAAAAAAGAAAACTAATTCTGTGGACTCAATTGAGTTTATACCTTTCTTTCTTGCTCTTGCATAGTGTATTTAATTATTGTCACAGAAGCTTAGTTTATTATAGTAGGATGAAGATTTTTAAAACACAAAAGCAAAACTGTTTGCATAAAACGTGGCTAAAATACAGAATTATGATGATTACAGCTAAAGAGCAAAATAGGTCTAAATAATAAATAGGCTTCCATAAATTTTGCAAATCAATTTTCATGCTTAATGAGGCATCTTCCCGTGACTTGACGGTCCCTGACCATGCACATTCCTCTGAAAGCATCGTCCAAGTTGATGTATTGAAGAGGTGGAGGGGACAGCTAAAATAAAGCAAACTTATAAAAATTTTCTAAATCCCAGATCAATTTAAGTTGCAAGCCCAAAGTATCTAAATCCTTCACTTCGTTGATTTATGAATTTTTTAGTAAGGGAAGTAGAGCTTCAGGTTATTGTATTATTTTAAGTAGCACTCTAAGCAACGTTGGATCCATTCAATTTTGTTAATTTTTAAAATCAAATTCATTGACATAGATTAAACGCAGCAATTTACCATTCAAGACCGCTGCGATAAATTAATGCGCACAGGGTCTCAGAGAGAAATCTTATCAGGGGTTACAAAGACTGATTTGGGCCACTTTGCCAAGACCAGAGCTGGAAATTACGTAAAGACCAAAAAAATCCCAGCCAAAAATTCTTCCAGGTTTTTTGCTTGAAATTGGTAAAAGACCAAAAAAAAGTCTTTACCAAGCTTTGATCTGCACACCGATGTACTGCTAATTAAGTGCCGGAACAACTACTTGGGTGCGCGTGAACTTATGGGTCCTCCGGCCCCCTGACCCCGGGCCCCCTAGCACTGGGTACGATCTACCACTGAACCCTTCTCTCGCAAACCCTGAATGTGCATTCTACTTCATGTGAAAAGAGAAAGCACTGTCAGGATATTTGGCAATTACATTCGTACTGGTAACCTAAATCGTTCTTATATTTGATTTCACAAAAACAACTGCAAAGCTTAACTTTAGTGCCCTTGCTATTTTGCCGGCCTGTTAGTGAAACAAATGAATTCTACAGTAATAATCTAATTTTGAAAGTTGCTAATATAGAAGACGAATTTCATTACTTTTTTCGCAATTTCATCTCAATTTAAACTGCCATAAAAGCAACGTTAAGGAAATGAGGTCGGAGTAACCAATCCTAAAGCTTATTTTTTCTCAGGCTCACTCGGAAGCTAAGTATTGCGAAAACAACCTCAAAGCATATTACAGCGTCACATTTGCCTTAAGTTTCTGCTTGCTAGATAAATTTTACGGAACGTTTTGCAACATGCTAATATAAACCAGTTAAAAATCGCAACTTTGTAATGTAAGTTTTGATTCGAAAAAATCTACATTGATCGAATGTTTAATTGCGATATTCAAATTCAACTTCAATGTCTTTTAAAAATCAACGTTTAAATTTAAATTTATTGACTTTTTGAAAATCTACATCCAAATTCATCACTAACTTGTGAGGGGATTCAAATTCAACATTCAAATTCAATCCAACTCTAACTCTAATCAGAGGGGTAGTCGAGGACACAACGTTCGTGGCCAAGTCCAAGAGCACAAAAAAACAATCGAGGCCAAGGACTGACTTTTGGAGAACAGCCGCTCTCAAGGTCAAGGACAGGAATGGTCGAGCTGCAAAGGGCGCCCGCAATGGTGAACAGGAGGGCAAGTGCCAGGAAGGAATTTAAGATGTAATCTATTGAATTTTTTTAAGTTTAAATTTACAAAATACGTCTAAATATAACTATCTAAACAAAGAAACATAACCCTTTGTGGAGCTTTTCACCATTTTTGCCTTGGTGCAGAGGGTGGGAGCGGGAAGAGCAGGTTTGCATTTTAGGGAAAAAATCTTCATTCTTCATTGTCCCATTTTCCGTGAGGGTTACGAGATAAAATATCATACTACAATTTCTTATTAAGCTAGCGTAAGCAGCACCACACGATTAAGCATTAAATCGTTCATGTTTTGATAATTATTTTAGAATTACTGTAGATAATTCAAGCATCAAGCATTAAATAATCATCAGAGGTGGAGTCCTCGAGGACGTCCTTGGCCTCGAGGACGTCCTCGAGAGCACATTTTGAAGTCCTTGGCCTTGGCCTCGAAGGTCAAGTCCTTGGCCTCGAGGCCTCAAGTCCTCGAAAATTGGCCTTTGTTAATTTTTTGAATAGTTAAAATTTTGTGGAGCGCTTGAAAAAATTTTTGGAAAACGTTTTTTTTTCTTTTATTTTTTATTTTTTGACCTTTTTTTTGAGAGATTTTTTGGAGCTTTTTTTTTTATTTTTTGGAGATCCCCTGAAAAATTTTTGTGAAGACCTTTTTTTTTGTCTTTGGAGAGCACTTGCCCTTGTGTCCTTGGTCCTTGGCCTCGAGCATTCCTGTCCTTGGCCTCGAGAGTGTCTGTCTTCGGAAAGGCTGTCTTTGGCCTTGGCCTCGGATTTTTTTGTGTCCTTAGCCTTGGCCTTGAACCTTGTGTCCTCGACTTCACCTCTGATAATTATCAACCGTTTCGGCGTCTGTCATTGGGCCCTTATCAAGATCTAAATGCAATACAACGTTTAATATTTCAAATTCATCCAATGCTTATCAACAGTTAAACTCTAAAATAGTAATTGCTCAGGGAATAAATAAATTTTGCCCAGAAACAGAAATCAAAACCAAACTTGAAATTAGTAGTGTCTTTTAACAGGTTGCAGACCCCCTGATTATTGGACTGCTGACCAAAATGCAAAATAAGAAAAATGCCACGTTTCTCGGTCTTTTTAGGCAGTCTTTTGGAGTGATATGGAATGTAAAAAGGTTCAAAGCCACTCCTAAAGCATTTATTTTTGTTTGAGGAGGGAAATTACTTCTTTGTCAAAAATGCAGTTTACAAATCAATAAAAACTCTAAAAAATGGTTAAAAATAAGTAATCGAAACTGATGGCTGGATACAAAATTCTTAACGTAAGCTCCGTTGAAAATTATGGGCATACATTTAATTTAGTTAATTTCAATCAGGCTCGTAGCCAGAAATTCGCAATAGGGGGGATGTGTTTGAGGATCTGGGGGCAAAGCCTCCAGCCGCTGGAGACTGGGGCTCTGGAAGCAAAGCCCCCAGCCGCCGGAGGCACGGGGTCTGGAGCCGGAGCTTCCAGCGCTCGAAAATTTTGCATTTTTTTGAAAAAGCAACTTAATATGATAAAAAATAATGCTTTTAAAACGTAGCATAGAAATTAACCAGTAGCGTAGCCAGGGGGGGTATATCCCCCCCCATTGACATGTCGACCAAAATGCAGAATGAGAAAAACACTACGTTTTTAGCACTTTTGAGACTGTTTTATGCACTGGAGTGGACTAAATAGTGATTTAAAACATCTTTTGAAACATATATTCAGGGGAGGGCTAGTTTGTCAAAAATAAAGCTAACAAATAAATGAAAACTTTGAAAAATGGTAAGAAATAAGCAATCACATTTGATCGCAAGTGTCAAAATGCTAAACATAGGTGTCATCAACAAATATACTATAAACTAAGGAATAGGCCTAGGGGCCAGGGGGGGGGGCTATTCAGTATTAGTTAATTACCAACCATTTCTCTCAAATCTCTTTTCATTAGCCCCTCCCCCGCCCAATTATTTTCTCTATAAACTGTATACAAAATTGATTACATCGTGTGAGTTTATTGAACAATTCGATTTTATAATTTACCAGCATCTAAACAAGAGAAGTAACATTTTACCATTAGCCACCTCCCAAATAGCCCATTTATGCCAGTAGTTTAATCATGTTTGCACAGCCAATTTTAATGCCACGTTTTAAAAGCATTATTTTTTAATCAAAATAGCCCTAAAATGAAGTTATTTTTGCAAAACAAATGCAAAATTTTTGATCGCTGGGGGCAAAGCTCCCAGACCCCCGTGCCTCCGGCGGCTGAGGGCTTTGCCCTCAAAACCCCAGCCTCCGGCAGTTGAGGGCTTCGCCCCCAGACCCCCATTGGCCTACAGCGGCTAGAGCTCCGCCCCCAGACCCCCAAAACAGACCCCCATTGTGAATTTCTGGCTACGCGCTTGAAATTAACTGTGTAAGCATGATTAAAGTAATTGTATAAATAGGCTAGTCGGGAGGTGGCTAAAGGTAAAATTTTAGTTCTCGTATTTAGATGCTGGTAAATTATAAAATCGTATAGTTCAATAAAACTCATATGGAGTAATCTATTTCGTCCTCAGTTTATAGAGAAAAATAATTGCGGGGCTAATGAAAACAGATATGAGAGGAATGATTGGTAATAAACTAATACTGAATCCCCCCCCCCCCCTATTCTTAAGTTTATAGTATATTTGTTGATGACACCTATGTTTTTTAACGGCATGGGCCCCGATAAGGCTTGAGAGGCCTAATAAGATTTGGGGGCCCAGTATCGACCTTCGAACCCCCTGGAAAATTTTCTCTCTGAGGCCCTGCCTGAAGATCCCTAACAGAGTGAAACAGGCTGTTAGGGGTAAAATTTGTCATTAATATTCAGCAACACACAAAAGATGCTGCTACATAAGTTTATCAAGTAGCAGCACACATCAGTATGTTTATTATTCAGGCATTCAATACATTTATTTTACAAACTAAACGTTGTTTTTTTTTCAGTGTATTAGTTAATGAATGTTTTCTATTTTTTCAAATTTTTAAGAAATCCTTTTTTTTTGAAGCTCATACGGCCTTTCAGTCCGCGTACACTATGCAAGCTCTTAGAGGGAACGTTGCCTGTGAGTGTTTTTGAATGAAAAGATTTTATGAATTACGGTTTGTAATAAAGGAGCGGAAAACATAAAAAATAAAAACAAGTTGAAGTCAGTGGTGCAACCAGGGGGGAGCAAAGGAGGCTTCAGCCCCTCCTAGTCAAATCACTTAAAAAATTGAACCCCAACATTCCAGCATTTAAACAAGTTTTGAACGTGACTTGTGAGTGACATGGAGGCTTGAAGGGGCCAAACTATTTAATTTTTTCAAATTGCAGCAATTTAGTTCTTTTAAAAGGCTTTGAAAAGATAGAAAATTTTATCGGAAAAGTATCAAAATTGTTATTTTTTCAGAAAAAGTACAAAAATTGCCTAGCAACTGGATAAAAAATTATAAAAATTCCGCCTTTGATATGCCTAAATTGCACCAGTTTGCTCGGCACACTGCCCAATTGAAGCGTTTTTTATGCAAAAAAAATTTTTGGTTCGATCCTTATTCCCTCCTTAAACGAGGACTAAAGGCAAAATCAGAGTGGGTATCCAAGTTAGGCCAACCTCATACGACTAGATTGGCATTGACTCCATCCTTCTTGATCCAGCCGTTCCAGAGATCTTCTGGTTTAAACACGACGTCGGTGACTCTAATGTTATTAAATTTAATGATTTTTATTGGCAACCCTGACATTGAAAGCCGTAGCATCGTTAGCGACGCTTTTCCAGTTCTAACCTAAATCAAGCCGCTATTAGGCTACTACATTGAGTCGTTTCGCTGAGCACTACGAGTGACGGAAGATGAGACGAAGAACTGCATACCCGAATAGTCAAGGCTAGTGCAGTAATGCGAGCTTTGCACTATTCGCTTGGCATGAAACGAGAATTGTAAAAAAAGGCAAAGCTCTCAATTTTCAAAACAGTTTTTGTCCCCATTCTCACTTATGGTCATGAATCTTGGGTAATGACCGAAAGAGTGCAATCACAAGTGCAAGCGTCCGAAATGAGGTTTTTACGAAGAATCGAAGGAGTCACACTGTTTAACAAGGTACGTAGCTCTGAGACTCGAAAATCTCTTAACATCAAGCCGTTACTTCTCCGAATTGAAAGGTCTCAGCTCAGATGGTTTGGCCATGTAAGCAGAATGCCTTAGGAAAGATTCCCCAAACAAGCTTTACTTGTCAAAGCAAATGGGAGAAGACCAGTTGGACGACCTAGAACTAGATGGACTGATTACATTGAGGATCTTGGATGGAATCTTTTGGGACTTCACTCAAGCGAAAGGATTGATGTGATTAAAGACCGTGAAGTGTGGCGGCTTAATCTCCAGCTGCTGCCCCCGCAACCCTCACGGAAAAGTAGGCAATGAAGAAAGAAGAAAACTAAACAGATTGATATAGAATAGATCCGAGTTGGTATAAAGAGTAAACTATACCGTAGCCTAGGTAACAAACGTCTGAGAACAAGCGAAAGTAAGGCTAGTAGAATTATTAGAAGAGTAGGTCATTGTTTGCAACTTAGACGGAAAAGTTTATTCTGAGGTTACAGAATATTGTAAGCAAATACAATAGGCCTACTCAAGTAATGGAAGTTTTATGATCAGGTATGAGTTTGTACTTTGTAGCCTAGTAATAGAAACCTTATTGCAAGGCTAGGCTAAGATTTACACTGAAATGTATCTGACAGCTTGATTTTTACCGAAATCGCTAGGTTACCAACATAGTAAAGCCCAGCAGAGGGCCCATGAGCTTGAGAGGGGGCCCATCGAAAAGACACTGAGAAATCAGCATGCGAAGCCTGAAGACCTTTTTTTTCTTTGGAGATCACCTATTTTCGACCGGAAAAACGGTTAGAATTTTGGTGAAGAACTTTATTTTTTGGAGATCACATCATTTTTAGGATCAAACTACAGCATTTTCTTCGTCTATTTTGGATTTCACAAAACCGGAAATCCGTCATTTTTGAGCTGGCCCCGTGCCCACTTTTGGTCCCCGGCGGCACTGGTTACCAAACAATCTAATCTTTTTACGAACTCGGATCTGTTGTGCTGTCAAGATCATGCTGATTAGTGTGTAACGAAACGACTTAATGCAGCAGAGTTGGCAACCGATCCGGATCGAACCCGGATTTGCTGTTTTTTCTCGGATCTGGATCAGATCCGGATCTAATTTTGCTCATTAATTTGAAACTCAATGTTGATATTTGTCAAAATATTCGTTAAAATGTTCAAACTGTAGTGGCGTACTGGCGGATCTGGATCTCCAAATTTAAAAGGAATAGGATCCAAATCTCTTGTTGTTGGATCCGAATCGGTTCCGGATCTTTTAACATGTGGATCTGGCCACCTCTGCAATGCAGTAGCCTAATAGCGGCGTTGATTTAGGTTAGAACTGGGAAAGCGTCGCTAAAGACTCTAAGGCTATCATCGTCGAGATTGCCAATAAAAAATATCAAAATTGATAACGTTAAAGGCCCCGACGTTGATTTTGAAGTAGAATATCTCTGGAACGGCTAAGTCAAAAAGGATGAAGTCAACTCCAATCTAGTCTAATACGATTCGCCTAACTTTAAATACCCCGATTGATTTTGGCTTTAGTCATCGTTTAACAAAATTCTGGTTGCAGTCGGAGCAGGCGCGTACAGACAGAAATCTGCAATGGAGGGGCTGTTGCGGGCATCTGGGGCCAAAAAATAAAGTCTTCACCTGAATTACAAACGAATTCTTTGCCCAAAAGCAATTGAAGGCCAAAAAAAAGATTTTCACCTTACCTTTTCCGTAGCAGCCAGCTGAACCAATTCTTTGAACTGCTCCAGAGTTCCAGTTAAAACTCCTTGAACTGTTCTTATTCCGTGAACCATCTTTGGCAAAGACAGACTCATTTGACCTCCGTACAGGCCTACCAGCACCATAATACTGCCCTAAATTTATCGCATTGATATTTTTTTGTTTTATTATTCTTCAAAGTTCAAACAAACCACGTAATAATATTTGGGCAAAAATAGACAATTTTTGAAACGAAAAAGACGTTTTTAATGGCATTATCACACTGAAAAATAAACGTTACTGCATTTTAAACCAGCTGCTTGTGCCTTAGGTAAAGATGCCAAGTAGTTTTGAAATATAAAGCTACACCATTCGATTACACCCGGTGGTGGAGGGTCAAACACAGTATAAAGTTTCAATGCTCAGAGTCAACAAAGTCAATGTAAACGTAAATTATACTCGACTAGGATTGAAACTCGCATCTACTGTTTCTGTAGCTCTATCTAAGCGTCAAACGGTGCATCACTGTCTAAAATAGCTTAAATAGTGATGGCTTTAGTGGGCAGCGTGGCCAAAAGGGTAAAGGCGTCGTTTTTACGACAACCCTAATCACATGATTTGGGTTCAACCCGTACCCTGGTCACGCTGGTGCGTTCTTGGATACGATGCTTTCTTGGATACGGTGCTTTCTTATAAACAATAACTGTAATACTTTAATTACATCTTTATACACTAAAATGTCTGATCCAGGAGACAGCGAAGGTGCCTCTCGGTCTTCGAGTCAAATTTGAGTGAGAAAAAGTCAATTGCCAGTCGCCAATCGAAAAGCTTGGAATATGGGCAACTTTTAAGTGGGTAAAAACAATTCCTTCAAAAAAAAACGACACCGTCGCTTCTTGTGAGTAGACGATAAAGATGGACCAATCAATCAATTCAGCTAGAGAAGAAAAGCATCCCAAAGGGATGACCTTCGCTGCTCCATTGCACCGCAAACTATCAAAAGACTGACTCATGAAATAAATTTTTATCAAGCAGAAAACTTACCCGGTGGGTGCATTTAAATACTGTTTTAGCGGTCGAAGCTGAATTGACTAAATCAATGACCGCATCAAAGGCACCATCAATGGCTTTCTTCTTCGTTAACTCCACCAGTTCCTGTTCCGATTTGTCTTTTTCCCACAGCACTACGTCATCACACCCTCCTGCTTTTGCAGCTTCTAAGTTGCTTTCCTAAATTTAGAAATACTCAGTGTTAGTGATTAAGCATATTTCAAAGTTTTTTAAGGCCTTCACTACAGAAAAACTATTAGTGATTGGTCACAAATAAAAAGCATATCGTTAATGAATGAAAGAAAGCAATTTGACAGAGAAGTATAGTCCAGTATTCGTTAGCACATTTTGCGCTTTTGGTTCAAATGCGCGTTAAAAAACTTACAATGCAATTCTTGCTTTAACTGATTAATCAAGAAAAAAGAAGACATAAAGTCACAAACTGGATCAGCCTCCTGTTGTCAAAAAACGGCTGCTGATTGGATTCGAACTAATGTCCGCAACAACTAGAAACATACAGTGGTTTTGAAGTCACGAAAGTCCTTCGAAGCAGGAAAGGCGTTAGACCACCCTGCCTGGCACTGGTTGTTAAATTTAGCAAACCGGTTGCTAAAACTTGCTACCATAGATATCCTGCACTTCAGGCTCAAACAAACCTGTTGTTAAGTTCAGAGAACCGGCTGCAGATCCTGTTCCAAATAGATCGTAACGTAGTAAAAAAAGGAGCATTTGCACAGGGACCCCGCAAAGAATGTTGGCTATGCTGTGTATATTTATATACTTTTCGAGATGCTTTTTGTGGTTGAAAAACAAGTAAAGACAAAACAGGAA